>OX371224.1:363668011-364293011 GCA_947310385.1 Nephrotoma appendiculata | reverse complement strand
GAATGAGTCGTGTCGCAAAATTAATAGTAGCTGATTATACACAATTTCCGAAAAAGATCGCAACAGTTACAGTAACAGAATGAAAACGCAGATTTGAAATACGAAAATGACGACAAACGAGAACTAAATCGCATCGAAATGAAGAGACGCTATCAGAAGGTCGGAGAAGCTTTTCAAGAGTATGCATCCGAGATCGAGCGACTAGATAAATTTACCGTGCTTAAATATGTCCCGATTTATGTCCCGAAAGCAAGCCAAAATGGATGAGAGACATGCACGAAGATATGCAGGGCGGTGCTTTTGTCACCGAAAGTAACTTTCTCTCAAACCATTGCTTGTGCTTTATTTGATGAGAACAAGCCATTAATGACGATTTATACTTGCAGTACGGCAGGTCGATAAAACTCCGAGAGGAATACATGTGGCAAGGACATGTGACAAGGTGGGTCATATCTCGCGAGACTGCTGGAAAAACCGACAAAAGCGGGGTAGGACACGATCTCCAATGCAGCGGAAATCGAAGGAAGGCAAAGCATTGACAAAGGACAAGGACATAATTAAAGAGTCGTTAAACTCCAATGAGTCAGATTAAAGGGGCAGAAGCTGGCTTCCATAATTGAGTGCACCTCAACCTCCATCCTTATTTCCAGATTACAGAGGATTAACATAATTTTTGAGTATAGGAGAACATCGCCAGTTAAAAAATAAGTGGTACTTATATCGAAAGCTTGTATAGAAACTGGCAGACAGCAGCTGTAAGAAAGTATCCTAAGGAAGGCGAAACACATGAAAGTCAGACTATGGAAAAGTTGCGCAAATTGTCCTGGGGAACGGGCTGGACGATATGTAGCTAAGGTTTGAGAGGGTCAGACGAAGAGTACCGAAGAGATGGAATGGACGAAAAATCATGACTGCGAGGTTGGGTGGCTTCAAGGGGTGGAGAAAAGCGAGAGAAGTTGAATTTGTTGGCGCTGTACGGACTGAACTATCGAGGCAATAGATGTATCTTGTTCGGGACGAATAGGCTTAGGTGGGGGTAATGTTACGATTTTGCCTATTGGGCGTAATTCAGCACAGATTGGTTTAAGGATATTTTCGTGAAATTACTGACATCTATGTATAAGTAGTAGTAGAAGTAGTTTTATAACAGTTTGGTGGTTCAAAATATGGAGATTAGATGCGATTTTTTACGAACAGCCTGGAATGTTCTGGGAGGTATATAAAAACCGAAAAAGGTAGTCTTTGATGAGTCTTAAAGGTTTGACGAGGTTAAAGCTTTGGCGTTTTGATCGGGAGGTACCGGGTCCGAATCCCGATAAGGGCAAGATGCAAAAGTGACACTTCATCAACAAATTACGATCTGTGGTGAAATTTAGCACATCTATATGACCCCCTGTTGGTGTGCAAAACCCATGGGCCGACCTATCTTCCATGTCAGTATAAGCTGGCATGGAGCTTGCAATGTGCAGATGGTCTTAAATCGGTCCTATAGCCGTACGTCCTCAAGTTGGCCGGGAGGCGTGAAGTAAGGACGTAAAAATCATAACCGCGGAAAAGCAGGGTGAGCCTTGAGCCCCAAAACAGATCGCATAATTAACAATAAATAAAAAAAAAATAAAAAATCGCTCAGATCTTGATTTGGTCCGAAATTTCATTCCTATTCGAATAAAAGCGCAAATGTCAATGAATAAAATTATAATTTTCCGGAAAATTACTCTAGTGGTCAATAGAATAAGTTTGTGTAGAATAATTTTATTCCTATTCCTATAAAAGCTTGGAATACAACTATTCTGGTTGGAATGAAATGTAAGACATTTTTGTTGTAAAATTACCAAAGTAAGACGCTTTTTATTTCTTAGATTATGAATAAACATAATGAGTCCAATTTTCTTTCTTCAAAGTTGCATACAGATGTGCATCAGATATACGAATGTAACGTTATTATCCCTCATAAAATTTTATTTTTATTGCACTATGAATGAGAACAAAATCAATTTGATTCTAAACGTTAAATCTTTAAATTTATCTTATTGTCTTGATTTTAATCTTGTACATGAGAATAGATAGAAAATTGTAAGAAAACAGATTTGCATGAATGAAAATTTTTATGAAAAATCTTATAATAACAACAATTGTTTTAAGATTTATCACTTTGATTGAAATTGTATATTGTTTCGCCATAATATCGAGCCCCGCATAAAGGATATTCGTCTGTTAAAACTAATTTTGAATTTAGAAACGGGATTTTAAATAACTTAACTTTAAATTCTTGTACATATATGAACTACTTTTACACTGTTTGTAAATGACAAGACAATATGTAAAAGATTGAAAAAAGTTTAAGGCAAAAAAAAATAGAAAAGCTTTTGCGAAAGACGTGATTTCATTATAAATGATGTTGACCTAAAAACCAACTTGGATACACCAAAGTAGAAAATTAATTTGAAGATGTTTTTTATGTATGATTGCGTGAGGTTTTTCTTTGGATGTTATTATTTTTCCGTATCATTCTTGGTTTGTCTGCAGATTACACTACCTTCTTAAATAAATTTAAGGGTGTACTAAACTGTTTTACACAAATTGTTTTTCGGATCAATTTTCATTTCATGTAGAGTTAGTAACATAGGTTAAAGGGCTTTAAGTATGGTTCTAATATATTGGGTTTTCGAAAACCACGGAATTGCTAATCTGATAACATTTTGGTAAAGGCCTTATTTAGAAGCCAAAGAGGACTTTCCAATACAGACCTTTTAAAACGGCATAAAAGTCAATTAGGTTATCCTCAAAATCTTTGAAATCAAATCCCGGAAAATTAAATCGTGGATTTCAAGATATCGATTTTGGTTAGTAAGATCCTGTTTTTTGAAAATTCTTAATTTTTAAACACGTTGCTTTAACCGTTTTTAACTGACCAGGATTATAATATGGATTCCGGCTAATGTTCTGAAAAATGGCTATGCATAATGTAACTTAGTGACAGAGATACTGAGTCTACGTTTACATGGGTTGTTTTCGTTGATGTTATCAGTTGATTTTTGTTGTTGTTTTTTACAATATGTAGTAGAAACGCTCCATTTCCATACAAATATCGTTATAATGAAGAAAAAAAACCAAGTTTCCCACCATTTTTTCGAAAACAACAAAAAAATGTAGAGTTGGATATACTGAGATCAACATCCGACTTTCTTTTGCCACGAAGGCACATAGACCACACTTCGTTTCTAAAGCAAAAAATTGAACTTACCGGACTTTTGGAACCGGAAATGTCTTTTATCTCTACTAGACCTACTTTTTTTTTACTAAACTAAAACCGGCTGATTTTATTTAATATTTTAAGTCTATTTGGACCGTTGAAATATTTTTCTACAGAAATATAGAGAAAAGATTAAACTTAATTAATCAATAAAAACGTGTGAAATCTTAGAAAATGAATAAAATCTGAGCTTTTAACCTGTTGTTGTTGTATTACGTTATGGCTTTCAATATTGAAATTACAAATGGGTATCTCTCAGAAAGAGAATTTTCATAAAAACACTAAAAACACATTAGCAAAGACAAAAGTGCGTGATTAAGCCAAATTTGTGCTTATTAGTGCTCACTGGATAAGATAGAGCTAATCCAGGAGACAACGGAGAAAAAAATCAAATTTCACCTCAAAGACAATAAAAATAAAACCCGATTTCTAAAGAAACCCAAAAATCGTTTAAGCCCGAGGAAATTTGTGCTTATTATAACAATATAATTTTTATTCATTAATTTCGAGAAACAAACAAGCCCCTCAAACATATAAACGAAATACAAGTAACGTTCAATAATATTTTTGTTTAACAACAAATTAAATGTTTGAAATAAAATATTGTAGAATCCAAGGAACTTGGCAATTTTGATTACACGGCTTCTCCACCTGCTATCTGAATGCTATTGCAATCTACTTTCTCTTTCTATCAAAATTTGCCAAGATGGAGTCTGGTGTGGTAAACTTGCTATAATTGGACGTTTAGAAATCATTCTTAAAAAATATTTATATAATTTTATTAATATAATTTTTTAAAATTTATTTGGTTATTTATCTTTTATTTATTGAAATATGTATGTATCACCAGTATGAAAGCGAAAAAATTTAGTAGACGCAATGTTGAAATTGAATATTGATATATCGCCATATTGAAACGTCAAAATATGCATGCTATATACATGCTATCGAGTTATGCCGACATAGCATGTATTCATAGCATACAGATAGCATATAAATATTATTGCGTGTCTCCACTTGCCATTTGATCGAAATTTTCTAGCATAACTAGATAGCAATAGCAGGTGGAGAGTCCATGTTAGATATTTCTATCAGTGGCACTATTATGGCTTTCCCTGGGAATAGGGAATTGGGAAAAATATTTTCATAGCATTTTTGTCTAAATTATATTTTTCTGGCCTACTGTTGGAATTACTTGTGTGTAAATATTTTTGAAACAAAAATATATGGGGAAATATTTTTCCCTATAAAATTTTTGTGGAACAAAAGTTTCCCAATCAACTTTGTTTCGAAAATATATACACCAAACTAGTTCCAACAGTAGGCCAGAAAAAAATAATTTAGGCAAAACTGCTACGAAAATATGTCTCTCAATTAGAAGCTATCAAGAAGCAATCCTTCTGTACAGAGGAAGAATTTAAGTTGAAAAATATTCTTTTTAATAAAAATCGTTATTTCGACTTAAATATTGCAAAACTGGTCTAGAGATTCTAAATAAAATTTTCAACAATACTGGTCCAGCTTCCAACAAGCTTCATACCTCAGCTGAAAAGCTGACAAATCTCCCCTTGGAGTATCCCAGAGATTTTTGGTTGAAATTGGTTCACCAGAAGTGACGGCTTCCAGAAGAGCTTTTAAGTTTTTGAAAGTTTATAGCATTCACGATAAACGATTAAAAACAAAACGATCCTAAATTAAATTTCAAATAAAATTAGTTTATTTCATTTACTAAATTTTACCGGAAATTGTATTTGTTATTAACTTATTGTATTTGTTTAAAAGATATGTTTTATTGTGTTTTTTTAAATGTTTACGTTTTAATTTTCCAATCTAATTTGTAGACTTTTCTAATAAATAAATAAATTATAACCTGAAAAGAACCCAGTAAACCACAGATGCCTGTGTCACCCGCAACAAGTATTGAAACATTACAAACGTTATCAACAGACTTACATTGTTGTTCTTGTTTGAGAAATGCCATTTGCGAAATAACACCCAAAGATCCAGTCCGACGATCAACAATATTTCCTAAGCTGACAGATAGATTTGATATCGAGGGATACTGAACTAAGAAGGGGGAATTAAGGTAAATTATATTTTTTCGTCTCCCGACTAATCCATTCTCGTTAATTCTACGCATCTGTAAATTGTTATTAAATAAATCATTCGTTAAGTTAAATGAAATTTATACTTTTAGGCGTTTGATTTAATTATAAAGTATTATTGTCTCTGCTCCTACTTTTACGAGCCTTAATTTCAAAAACAGTATTGCTAAAATAGTTGATTTGCGTGTTTGTGAATATTTGTTTCACTTACATCCTAAAATTGTCATGAATCACTAAATGGTATATTGGCCAAAATATTTCACTTTGATTCAGAAAAGATTAAACAACAAAAAACTGACCTAAAACAGATTATATTATATTTAAATAAAGCCAGATTTGACCCGGCTTATCCTTATTTATGGATGTGTTCCAATTCGTGTCCCCGCATTTTCATTCCTCTTTAATAAAAATATTTTAAGTTCATAGTAGTTAACATCTGCTGTTTCATATCATGTATCGATGATGATACGTTATGTACAACAGCATCAAGCTTTTATATTAAACTTTTTCGAAATTAAAACTTAAAAAAAGTTCTTTGCGTCAGAATGTTATTTTTTATACCGTAAAGTTTTTGTTCGACTCTTGAATCCAATTTTCAAGTTCCAAGTATACGAGAAAGTATTGAATCACCTTAATTAAGAGAAGACATGAAAACAAAATGTATAAAAGAAAGTAATCTTCTTTTGTTTGTGAAATTCGTATTTTCCAGAATTAACTTTTCCGACAATTGATCATATTTAAGGAAATATTTTACTTCGTCGATCAATACACACACAAATCTCGATTTAAATTATTTTTCATTCAAAAGCAAACAAAAATAAACTTTTATCTACATAAGTATTTATATAAGGAAAAACTCAAAAATAGGAAGAAAATCTATCAATAAATAAGGAAACAAATTAAATCAATCACCCCCCACTCATTCAATAAATTCGCTCGATTCACAGTTCACTGTTTTAGTTGAAAGATAATTTTTATTTTCACAAACCTCGAGTTTATCTTTTATACTTATGAAAATCCGTTATTTTATAAACTAAATATTAATCGAATTTTTTTAAAATTTTAATAAATATTATTAAACAAATAATTTTTGTTAATTAAAACACACAATTAAATCCTTGCTCTTTGAAGCAGAACGGGAAAAAATTGTATACGAAAAATTTATGTTGTTACATAATCTGGAAAAATGGGAAAATACAACAACAAAAATCACTTTAATTTTATTTTTTCAACGCTCTTTCCACTTAAATAATATTTTGGTATCACACGCACACAAAATTTACACAGACTGAGTATTTTAAACTATTTATTTATAACACAAACAATTAATTAAAACTATAAATTGCACAACTGGAAAAAATTGATTTTTTGTAACCACTAAAATTTTTTTTTGTTGATATTTTAAGCTTTTATAAGTTTGCAAGCTCAAACACAGTCTCTGACTGGTATGTGTGTACACACAAAAATATATTCCAAAATATTTATTATGTAAAGAGAGCAAAATCACACAAGTGTATATATCTGCCTTGTACATACAATATTCATGCTACGATTGTAAACGCTGAATGAAAATTTTTTTGGGGAAAAACTTTCATACGGTGTATGGTACGGATCAAAAAACGAGAAAACAAAATGACGGAAAATGTTTCTCCTTATAACAATCTATTTCTCCTTATAAGTAATTCAACTATAGAATTTTTTATTTTTGATGTTTCCAATTTTGCCGAATGTATGCGTGTTCGTCGTTGATTTCAAAACTCTGTGTCAGGGTGCTGAACTCAAACGAAATGGAAAATTTTTGGATTTGTATTGAGAAAAATGAAAATTGTTGCTTAATTCTGGCGGCTAGTGAATAAGGAAAAATTTTGTAAAACTATTGGCATAAATAATAATAATTCCCAACGCCAAATTACCCCTTTCTAACCGCAAACGGGGAGTCACCAAGATGATTATTATTATTTTTAATTAATGAGGCTGGTACCACAAGCGGGCCCGAGTGGTAACCAGCCTCATTATTAAAAGACTTCAAAAATTTGGTAATTCATCTGTGCCTTCTTTTCAATCAATCACTGAAACAAGACATTTTTCCTCAGAAGTGGAAAATAACAAGAGTAACACCAATATTTAAAACTGGAACACGGAATAGAGTTTCATGTTATAGAGGTATAACGTCAATTTCATCAATTCCGAAGTTATTTGAGCTACTAATATGCAATTCATTCAGAGCCGTGGTACAACGATACATATCACAATGTAACATGGATTTATACCAAAAAGGTCAACTGCAACCAATTTCGCAGAATTTACCAGCAGCAGGATAAAAGAAATTTAAAATCTCAAGCAAGTTCATGTGGTATACACAAGCTTTGCTAAGCCCTTTCACTCCATCAGTCATTATAAAACCTTAGCATGCTTGAACAAATTTGGATTCTGCAGTCCATTTGTAACCGATCTGCTTAGCTAGGGCTAACTCTATGTTTGACTTTATTAAACAGTGGACTGGAGATATTGCGACAATAAAGAGTATTAGAGTACCAAGTAGTAACATATAGAGTATCCAAAAGAAGTTGGTACGTTACATATCACGAAAGAATGGCTGGAAATAAAACAAAGGCTTACCGTACCACGTTAACTTGCAAGAATTACCGCCACATCTGACTGGATGTAGACCCTACAAATTTTAATCCCTGGAAAATCGAAGGGAGCGTTTGAAGTGTTCATTTACTGGAAACATCTTACTGGATGAAATCGATTCACCGACGTTACTTGAATGTATTGGAATAAAAGCACCGAGCAAAACCTTAAGAAATTCTGAGTTTCTTCAAGTAAATAAACACAGGACAAATTATGGTTACCACAAAACGATGAACATCAATGTGCACGAGTTTTAACAAAATTGACCATCTTTTTGCCTAAAGCAATAAAGGAGTTTGTAAGCAAACTGAAAAAATTTTATGAGTCGACTATTTAATTATGTTTTAACAAAAAAAAAAAAAAAAAAATTCAAGTCAAATTTATAGACCTTTCTAAAATAAAAAAGAAATAGATCATATTACCAATATGCTCCCTAAAGTTAATTTCGCTAGCATAGATAGTACGCAGGTCCCGAATAGACGATGCGTTTGCAATAACACCCGTGTTGATGGATTAATCTCTAAGTTGAGAAAGATAAGCGCTTGCGACAATAAGTAATTGATTGACAGTTACCGACGTTCGCTTCGAGATGATTCTTTGAGCACCAACCAGATTGCAAAGCAGTTTAGGTCGGCTTGTAGTACTACTTTTACACAAAATTCGCGGGCTCTTAGTATCTCAATGTCGCTGCTACTATTTAAGAGGGTGTTAAAATCAATAAAGTTCAGTCGAATAAAGTTCAGAAGGTTGAACAGAAGTTACAGTCTGAGATTCAATGCCTCGAAAAACATCTGCTGTGCCTGAAACCGCATCGAACAAAATTGCAGGTAGTTGAAACAGTACACTCAAATAAGCACAAGCCACCGACATTCGATGGAACAACTTCGATTGAGATTTTCAAATTCCAATTTGAAACGGCTGCAAACAGAAATGCATGAGATGGGTTATGGCGTTTCTGTGGTTATTCTGTTACACCAATTCAAACTAGACAAATAGGTAGTTAGGGATCATCAACCTCTACCATTTGAAACAGAAACAAATCGACCAGCTACAATAGTCGAAACATTTTACGTGTTTTAAACTTAAATGAAAGTTCAGTGATAAATTTTTTATTTTTGTGTTTATCCCTGCAATCTGTTTTGGGGTCTATTCAGCTCTCCCTGCTCTTTCGCGGTTTGCTTATTTCCGTTCTTACTTTTACGCCAGTCAGCCAATTCGAGGACGTACGGCTTAGGACCGATTTTAAGACCATCTGCACATTGCAAGCTCCATGCCAGCTTATACTGACATGGAAGATGAGTCGGCCCATGAGTTTTTGCACTCAGGGAGTCATAGATGTGTTACATTTCATCCCAGATCGTAATCTGTTATGAAATTTCACTTTTGCATCCTTGCCTCTATCGGGATTCGAACTCAGTACCTCCCGATCCAAATGCCAAAGCTTTAACCACTGTGCCATTTGGTCGGCCACAGAGACAAAATTGCTAAGGTTTTCTGCATGAATCTAGTGTTTCCATGATTGCTAGTGTTCGAGGATGAAGGTTTTGTTTTGAGCATCTTGAATTGGCATTGGGTGCAGCTGGAAATGAATTCGAGTTAAATTTAAAAATTGCCAAAAAATCTCATTAACCGGTTGTTTTCTACGTAAAGATTATGGGCATAATGTTATGGTTTTCTGAAAAACCGCTACTACATACCAATAAGATTATTTAAAACAGCGAATTTGTATTGTTTCATTGTATCTAATTCCAATTGGATTTTAACGAACAAAATAAATATGGTGTGATTTGTTTCTTGACTAATTTGATAAAGCAGATTTTCTGTATTCGTCGATAACAACAAAAAAATTTGTAACATAAACTATAATTATTCAATTTTTTATGAATTACATATTAACATTAAACACGATTATATTATATTAGTATAATATTTATATTTTTAGGAAATATATGAATGGAATACTTTGTGCTTAAATCTATAAACAATTTTTAACCACGGCTGCCAATAAGATCATCTGGGTTGAACATACCCTTAGCACGACGTAAAATCGAATCCTTGCTCGCGTCATACGGATGATCTTTCGACGGAATCTCAAGCACGGCAGGTAAAGCCGTTGTATGTGCATCTATCACGTGACGGATAAGTTCAGCAAAAGTTTGATTGATAAGTATAATGTCGAGATCATCACGCTTTACGAAACGTTTGAAGCAATCTTCAATTTCACTTATAGCAGTATCTATGGATGAATTACCAGTTGTATTATATAGCATATATATTAAATTATTAGCATTAGACTTACTTTTGTCGACGACCATAAAATTGGGATGACGATTCTTATTTATTTCGCCAATTCCTCCTAATAGGAATCCAACACAAGTGTCCTAAATTATAAAAATCGGTCAATAATATTAAGCCACACAATTATAGACTTACATACTTCGTCTCCAATTACGGCAATCAATTTTCCTTTGGCAGCTGAATGGATAGCCATTTTACCTTAATTTTTATACACAGAAAATACAGACAACGGGTTAAACACAAAAAAAAAATATTTTCTCGTGCTGTCAGCTGACTTCTGAATCCACGAGAAATTAGTCGTAGTACTGCCTGATGCAATTTTAGCAAATTTGGGCTAAAAATTTAGCAAATTTGACAGTTCTGCAATAACAACACAAGAAACCAGTTTTTCGCAAGCACTTCAAGACACATTTGAGCATTTTGAGATAAGTTATATTGCATTAATACGTGGAAAATGGTGTTTAAATGCCAAGAAGATAGTTTTTTAAAAGAGGTTGAGTTTATCAATTGTAATGTCTTGTATCTGAATAATTTATCTCGAGTATTTTTAGTTTACGTCAAAATTGGTATCCTGTGAACCGGCAAAATTAAAGCTTAAAGATT
This sequence comes from Nephrotoma appendiculata, assembly GCA_947310385.1. Lineage (NCBI taxonomy): Eukaryota > Metazoa > Arthropoda > Insecta > Diptera > Tipulidae > Nephrotoma > Nephrotoma appendiculata. The sequence goes on along the minus strand of OX371224.1, from coordinate 364,282,118 downwards.
GCAAGGATCTGTTGGAGGGATACAATGTGGTATTTGAAAATACAATCCTATTTCCAGAAGGCGGCGGGCAACCTTGCGATTATGGATATTTAAACGATTTTACAGTACGTTCGGTGACAAGACGAGGGCCTGAAGCGATCCACTTTATTGAAACTAAAGAAATTCCTTTCGCGATTGGAGAAAGCGTTAGGCAGAAAATTGATTGGGACCGCCGTTTTGATCATATGCAACAGCACTCTGGCCAGCACTTAATATCGTGCATATTCGAGCGGGAATACAGCATTCCTACAAAATCTTGGTGGTTGGGAGCTGATATGTGTTATGTTGAGCTTGGAGCCGAAGAAGTTACCCAAGATCAATTAAACCATATTGAACGATTATGCAATGAAATTATAAGAGAGGCTGTTCCGGTTACGGTAACAGTGACTAAGAACACCGAAGGCGTTATGGGCAGCGAAGATGTTATTCGCAATGCTTCTAAAAGTGTTCCGCTAGATTCAGGTGATATTCGATTAATTTCCATTGGGGATTACGATACAAACAAGTGCTGTGGCACTCATGTTACAAATACTAGTCAGTTGCAAATGATAAAGCTCCTCAATGCTGAGAAAACAAAACAAAAGTTGATCGTTAATTTCTTGATTGGAAATCGAATCTCCAAGCGATTAACGGAGTCCTTCACCAGGGAATGGGAACTTAATTTGATACTCAAGTAAGTTTTATGAATATCTTGTAATACGACTTATTTAATTGTCCTCACAACTTTCTCTGGTCCTTCAAGGATTCTATAATATTTTTCTTGTTTCAGTGGTGGTCCAGCAGCTCATGTTGATTTGATAAAGAAACTGCAAAATAATTTGAAAATCGCAAGTAAAACTGTCGAAAAATGTTCAAAAGAAATTGCCTTATCCGAAGCAAAATCATTTAACGAATTATCAGAGCCAAAATACTATTTCATTCATCGCTCTGGGATTGAAAGTGACTATTTAATTACCTTCCAAAAAGAAGCTCGTTTAGGTGATACATTCATCTTCTACACGTTTTCGGACGATTCCGGTAAAGGTAAACTTTATATTCAAGGAGCCATGGAAGATGTTAACGCTTTGGGTACCACTATATGTGAATTACTAGAGGGTAAAGGAAATGGCAAAAACGGCAAATTCCAAGCAAAAATCAATAGCACTAAAAAAATAGCAGAGTGTGAATCAATAATTAAGGCACATTTTGATAAATAAACACTTATTTTTCAATTTCAATTCGTAATATTTATTCCATTTTTAGATGTTGAAAAAATAAAAATTTTGTTTGATCACGAAACTGAAATTAACCTGAAAATAAAAGAAAACTATCAGTATTTTCGATTAAAAACATAAATTTTATAGTTTAACTTACATTTTTCTGTGATTTTATAACTGCCTTTCATCTTAATCTTCTTGCCTCGCGTTCAGATTCCAACAAAGTTAAAATATCACCTTCTCGGACTGGTCCCTTGACGTTTCGGATGATTTCACGATTTTGTTCTCCGATAAATTCTACTTTAACTTGGGTACACTGTCCTTGTGAACCAGTACGGCCTAAAACTTTCTTAACGCGGGCGAGAACAAAGGATTTATCCATTTTAGATTAAATATTTATTTAATTTTTAATAATCACAAACTACACGTGTGTGTACTCTTGCTTGGCTAGCAAAGAAAAAGAAAGATGGAGGCAACACCTAAAGTTATTTTACGCGTAAAATGAATGCCAATTTGACTTCCGTAGTTTTTTATTACCCTAGAAACCGAAGAAAAAATAATTAAAATTGTTTATGTTGGTAGACTGTGCATATTGACAATTCGTTTGTTTTTATGTATTTTGAAAAGCTAAATTTTTTGGGTCCATATGGAAGAATTGCGGCAATATCTTCAACAGGTGTCGGAAGAAATAAAAGTAGCAAAAGATACTTTTCTCAAAAGTAAGGAAAATGTAAAACGTTTTAGTTTATTAAAACAAAAAAGTCTTAATCCTCACACCAAATGCGATTACGGCAAAAATGAGTTGTGCCGAAAGCTGCTGTGTGCATTTGTTTTAGAATTGCATGCCCATCATGAGATGGTAAAAGATTCTATTAAACGGTTAGACGAGCTAGGTGAACGACTATGGGTGCTAGCAACGCGGTACAATATTCTCGAAAGGTATGTCTTCTAATATGTATATTTTAATTCATAATCCATACGTATGAAAATTTAGTAATCCAAGCATTTTGTACTTTCAGTGGCAAGCCTTTTTATCAGATTTATCCTGAAATCATAACAAAACATGTCGAATGTGAAATGATCAACGAAAAAAACGTTAAAATGCACACAATTTGTTCAATAATGTGAGTTTAAAAGTTTGCTTTACTTCGACTTCTTAATAAACTTGTTAACTTTCAGAAACGATATGATTGCATCCTACAATAAACTGGATGGAAAAAGAGAAGCTTTCATACAATATTCTAAATCCTTAGATTGGAATACACCTGCATCATTTATTGTAGGTGATGAATATGAGAAACCGCTCGAGTACTATGTGAACGGATCATCTGATCTATTATTCTATTTCAATGTGCACCAGTCGTTGATCAAACGAACCGCAAAGGAAATTTCTCTTGACAGCTGTGAATCACTTAAAACATTTCAAAATTCGTTAAAATTGGATGAATATTTTCTTAGATATTTGAATGCATTAATGACTTATAGTAATTGTGTGCCCAACAATTGCCCAGATGGGGTGCCAATATGTGATCCAGCTAATAAAACCACTTCTTGATCTTAAGTAGCGTTTTTTAAATTTCGTCCTAGGTAAATTTACGGGTGTTTGGCTAACCATCAGGGATTTTTGCAGAAAAATTGAAAATATTTTATTGGTAAAATTCCGGTTCAAGTGAGATCGGAGCTTCGAAAATCTCACACAAAAAGCTTTAGTCGAGAGAAATTTTCCTTCTTGCTAACATCAATTTTTTTTAATTTTGTTCGTTGTTTGTCGTGTTTGGGAGTTTGTTCATTGATCTGGGGAGCTAATTTATTGTATAAAATCTTCGTAATCAGTTTAAAGATTGTTTCCTTTATTTCGCACATTACCCACCCACAGCGAATGCTGTTTCGGAATCATAGAATTAGATTATATAGAATTATAGAATGAGTAAAGTTTTTTCCTATATAAAATTTGCTATTTCATGTGTCACAAGCCAGAGCAGGATGGTTATATAAAAAATGCATGTACGATTGTTGTACGATATGACTATTTAATTTTGCGCTCATAAAAATTCTTGAAATTATTAATTAAAATGAATTAATATGTTTAAAAAATGGATACATAGTGTAGTAGTTCATCATTTAATAATAAAAATTGAAAACTTCTTATTAAAATAAAGTGTATTGTGAAAAGCTGCCAAAACACACCTGAAAAATTCCATTTCTTACGATCAGTAACAGCTCATACCCAATAGAATTCCTTATGACTTTTTTTTACTTACAGAAAAGTATGAAAAAAAATTTCAGAAAAAAAAAATTTTGTTTTCTCAAATTTTTTTTCATACTTTTCTGTAAGTAAATAGTCATAAGGAATTTTATTGGGTATGTGCTGTAAGTTTACCAAGTGTGTTTAAGAAAGTGATTTGTGGTAAAATTATCCTTAATTTAAGTTATAAATCAGAAAAAAATTAAGAAAACAATTTTGGTTATTGGCATTGGGTTGTTTTCTTTTTGTAAACATATGTTATATTACCAGTGTCACATTCTTCTTATTACTACGTGCTTACTACATACACATTACTACGTGCTTTTCTGTTCATAATTACTTTTTATTTTGGAATACTATAAGTACAATTTCTACCGAAAATAAACACAATTAATGCGTACTATATTGGAATAAAAATAATTTTAAATTTGTGTAATTTTTAATTTTGATCGAACAAATTCTAAATACGAACAGCGCACAATTAAAGTCTCATGGATTCCATCTAGCGGATTTTTTTTAAATTACTGCATTAGAAACACTCGATGGTTCTGTGCAGTTAGGTCGTGTTTCAATTGGTTTAAATGCCGCATAAAAAGTTAAAAAAAAAATCGTGGTAATTTTTTTTTAACTTTTTAACTTTTTATCTGTTTCAATTGGTTAAAATTTTGACAATAATATGGTTGCTTATTTTATGTGTAATTATGAAGGTATATAGCAAATTTAAATATGAAAGTATTTAAAATAAATACTATTTAAATGTATATTAGTTAATTATGGTTAGTTTACATCTAAATCATTACGATTTTTCCCAGAATTTGTACTTGACAAATTTCTGGTTACAAACAAATATTTTTGTTAGCCAAATGTTTTCTATGGACCTGTCCGAATACTGTAATAATTTAATTTTCTGTAATAATTTTGACATAACTGAAATAATTTTCTCTTCCATAATTTGTTATAGTTCGATTGCTGTCCGAATTCTGAAATATTTTTGACATTATTAAAAAATTTTAATAAACGTTATTGCATTCAGAAAATAAGATAACTGAAACTTATTTTGGTTCAAATATTTCAATAATTGTATAATTTAGTTGAACAAACCATAATTTGCTACATTCATAACTTAAGGAAATTAATTTCGTTATTCAAAAAATGGCGCATTTCCAACAACAACAATGAAATAATACAAAAATTATTTCAGTTACGTCAAAAATTATTACGCATAGCTGTTGTAATAATTTGGTTGCATTCAGAATCTTGTCAAAATTATTACAATAGAAATATTTATTACAGTATTCGGACAGGTCCTATATAAAAATTTTATCAGCTCTTGAAGCGGATAAAAAGTTTGACATTTTTATTCACCACAATTTTTAACTTTTTATGCGGTATTTAAACCAATTGAAACACGCTCTTACTATGTATATCCCTGTTGTGTTTTACTAACACAATTGTGCGGGTAGGGAAAAGCACCATTTCAAAAATTTAGTTTTGTATGTTTTTTGAACCAATGTTTTGTATGTTTTTTTTTTTTGTATAGATAGTGTTTTTTTTTCGTCCGAAAAAAAACACTATCTATACACGCAATTGTGTTGGTTTTACTTCAAATCAAGCGAAATTTTTTTATCAACAACGTCATTACATACCATGGTTTTTTACTCACACATTTGTGTGGGTTGGACTAAAATTGAGCCAATTTTTTTTTCTTGGTTGAAAAAGGGATATAATGTTTGCATGGCAGTTCGCAACAGTTGGATGTGCATGTTCTTAACAATTGGTACATTGTAAGACTGACTTATGGCGAGTTTTTTCCAACCAAAAAGTAGATCAAATCGAAAAAAGATCAAATCTATCAAAAAATATAGATTTGATTTAGATCAAATCTCTGTCATTTTTGTGTTGGATAGAACATAGAAAAATGAAATCTTTTTGATCTAAATCAAATCTTTTTGTTGGAAAGAACGTCACATAAGATTCATCATGTTTTCATTACGGTTTTGATAATTCAGGCTCCAGCCCATGAATTCTGGTTTAAAGCTGGTATAGATCAAACAAAAGTAAACTGTCAGTTTTCCATCAATTCATCGAAAAAATGCCCCTTAAAAATCTTAATACAATTCTGAAAGATAAAACAATAAATTTTATTACTACGGCCTACCAGTTGAAATTTAGAAAAGATTATGGAACCAGAGAACAAGTCCATAATAGTAAAGGTTTGACCCATAATATGATTGTAGTGAGCAGACAAAATAAGATGCCTAACCCCATTGAAAACTTAAATTTTCAAATATGTATGTCTCTCTACGATGGTCCTCAGTCTCGGTCCGCTCGCACCCTCCAATTTGGTTGTTGCTAGAACATTCGTTTTTGCGATATTGCAATGTTTATCTCATGTTTCACCAATCCGATATTCGTTTTCCGCAACTATATATGTAGTTGGACCAAAGATGGTACGAATGACCTTCCTTAGAAAGTAAATAAGATTCTTCAATCGTTAGAGGAAAAGTTAAGTTCAAGCTTTCTAAAGACAGCACAGGTCTAATGAGTGCGAGCTTACATGATTGCGATAGATGTTTAGATCGCAATAACGACCTTGATTGGACATAGAGACACCTAGCCATCATTCAGTTTAAAACAAAAATTAAATTGAAACAAAAAATACAATTTTTGATTTAACATTTAAAAATATAAAAAATAATCCTTCAGACTATTTTTTAAGTTGTCCTTTGATAAATTAAAGTAAAATAGGTCATCAATGATGTTGAATGTATTAGACAACCTATTAAAGGGTTTTTTTTCTCCATAGTTTGTGGAATGGTGTTCTAGTGCTCCTTCGAAACTCTTGGTTTTGAAATGTCCTGCACGGCACATAAATTGACATGTTTCCCAAATGTAAGGTGAATCAATCTGACCAATCAGAAAACTTCAAAAAAAATCAGAAACTTCTTTTAAATGCTTTCAATTGTTTTTATATGCACAGCATAATATGAATTTCAGACCATTACAGCGTTAATACTGTAATAAGTAATTGACAAATCATGGCATCACCATGGCATTCGCCTTCGCAGTACAATTTTCATTATGCCTATTGAAACTGACGTTTTTGACAAATGTAACACCTAAATCCAAAATCTCATTGACTCTGCAATACTTCGCTGATGACTTACACCGCATACCCAATGGAAAACTTATGACTTATGACATACAGAACAGTATGAAAAATATATTGAGAAAAAAAAATTTTAGCTCGTTATGTTGGTAAAAAACTTATGAAAAATGTTATCAAACTTTTAACATTTTGCTTATGAGAAATGCAATGAAGTAAACCGTGTTTGTAAAAATGTTGTTGTTGTTTTTTCGAATTTGATTTTAGCTGTTGCTAATGACAACAGAATCCTTTAATCATTGTAATTTGCTTGAAAAATATGTATAGGTTGTATAAGTACAAATGTATAGGTACAAATAGGTATATGTATAGGTACAAATAAAATATGTAGAAATAAAAATATGTATCAATAAAAGTTATTTCTTATTAAATATTAATAATTTCAAAAATCACAAACATTTTATTTTGACGTTTCAGATTTTGATAAATAAACAAAAAATTATTTTGTTCAATGAAGTTAGTTTTGCTTTAATTTTTTCCTATTCATTGGGTATGCTCTTCGTTAGTCATAAGTCATAAGTCATAAGTCGTAAGAAAAAAAATTTCCATTGGGTATGCGGTGTTAGTATGAAGAAAATAACGGATTCCTTTTACGATGAAAAGACATGATTTTGTATTTCATATTTAAGTGTAGCCAACTTCGATCAAACCGTTTTCTTGAAGTTTCTTCGTATCTTATAGCATTCCAATAACAGTACGAAAAACTTTCACGTCATCAGCAAATATGAGCACAACCAATCATTGCGGCATCTCTGTGGTTTTCTTCCGATGCCTAGTGATTTGCACCGCGGTAGTTATGGCTGACTATATAGCTATAGCCCTTGCTCCTGGATATTGGGTGGAGGTTCTTCGTTATTAATGTGCCGGTCTTAATAGTCACTGACTGCTGATTGACAACTTTGTAGTGATACCTACTTGACCTTTTGAAGGACGACTTTTCATCTTGATTATTGAATGTAGATGACAATTTGCATTTATATTTGAAAACAACAAACATGAGATCGCTGTCGGCACCTCTGTAAGATCCTACGTCGGTTTTGCTGGGAAAATGCATATTAGAGATCATGACGCGATCTCATGAATTTAGTTTTCCGTCCTCGTGTCATTCGATCTTCACGTTATTTTGTGAATTTTCTTATGAGGAAAAAACTGATTTATTTTCAGTGGGTGTATGTACATTAACCGAGTCTGACCTTGCATATCCGTATATCGATAGGACAGTAGTCGATGATGTGTCGCTTTAAGCGCCGACGGATGAGGTTACCAACTCCAAATTCTCCTCCGATATGATGGCCGCTCAAATGGAGAGTGTAACGATTGGTGGTGTCAGATTTGAATGGTTCTGAAGATCTCCAAGTCTTAAAAAACTATGCACGTTCCATGTTCCTATTTTGAAAGCGCTATTCGTATGTACAGTTACGAGGTCGTGTTTGTGTTATATGTGATATCCCTTTTGTGATTTACTAACACAATTGTGCGGGTTTGGCAAAAGTACCATGTCAAAAATTTAGTTTTGTACGTTTTAATTTAATTTTGTGTGTTTTTTGAACCAACTTACACATTTGTGAATTCTTTTTTAATTTATTTTCGTCCGAAAAAAAACACTATCTATACACACAATTGTGTTGGTTTTACTTCAAATCAAGCGAAATTTTTTATCAGAACGCCATTTCATACTATAGTTTTTTACTCACACATTTGTGTGAGATTTGGTTGAAAAAGGGGGTAATCCTAGGCCTTTGTTTATTGTTCATAACATAATTATTTTCGTGAAAAAAGGTTGTTAGCCTGCAGCTCAACCCGCTTGTTACGTGCGTGGGTTACGTACTGGTAAAGGATCTTAAGGCAGCCATAGTCCTACCTTGAACAAGTTTGTATAGCGATCCGCTTGATACCAAATAGACGCTCGCTTCAGCCGCCCTAACCTGGCACCTGAGAATTAAGGAAATCAATATACAAGAAATTAAATGATGGGGGCAGTGAAGTAATTATGCAGCTTGAAGGAGTTTATGAAACGAACACACGAGTTAGAGCTAACCTTCAAGCGCTATGGTTATTCATACTGACACTTGGATAAAAAGCAATGACCCCTAGTTGGAACGGTTCCTATAATATTAATAGTACTCCCTGATCATTCGGATCACTAATTTTAGGAATCGATAAAGCTCTCTTCCAATGAGATGGATAATCGATAGTAGTATGGGTGTAGTTCTAACATCTCTTCTTCATTTACAGTCTTAAATAATCGAAACTATCTCGATAACAGACACCATACTACCTAGTCAAAATGATTTATTCTAGTTTTAACAGATATAATTGACTACTGCTCTGCTTGCAACCGATGAAAAAACTCTCAACGTAGTTTACCGTCACTAATGGTTTTGGTCTGTTGATGATAATTTATCACAACTTCCTGAGATTCTCGACTATATTGAGTTAGGCACACCGATGATGATGAAATCGTGGTTAACGTTATGCCAAATACAACTGTTCTAGTATATCTGGTTTATTTAGCTAAACTACTCTACAATTGCTTGAGCAAATTAAGTTTTGATTTGAAGATCATTTGACTTCATTCCGTTTTAGCTGTGTTGGACTTCACATGTTGAATAGGTCGGTCTTGAACTCACTGAATATTTCAGTTAACTGATATTTGAGTAGTCGCCGCAGTGGCAAAGTGGTCAGCATGCTTGCTCCAGCGACCGGAGGTCCCGAATTCGATTCCCGGTGATGACAAGGAAAAATGTCACGGCTGGTTTAGGATCAAGGATCACTCATTATCCGAAATGAAAATATGATTATGAAATCTCATTTGAGGCGGCCAAATCCCTTGATGGGATATAGTGCCAGAGAGAGAGAGAGAGTGAGAGATCTTTGAGTACTTCGAATTTTAAAGCTTTTCATAAAGCTTAGTGTTTGATTGATAAACATACAGATATAGTATTCGATAAATCCCAACACATTTTACATTGAACTGCACAAGTTAAAGCAAATAAAGAAATCCTTAGCATAGACTGAATACTTTATAATCACTAACCTCCCAATGGTATAGATGTTATGGTTGATGGATGTATTTCAGACCACTGAGGCTATTCAATTACACCATTCATTGCCACAATTAACTGTACGGCTATTGTACTTTGTACTATTATGTCGTATCCCAACCTGTTGCATACAATTGCAATAAATGTCCCTGCTAAAGTAAATCGTAAAAAAATCTTCTTTTACATACAACTCTTTAGAGTTATGCAATTTATATACAATTTTAGGAGTATGCAATTTATATACATTCCACAGATTAATTGAGTTCATAAATCATACTGGCCAAGTGGGCACAGAATTATAGTGAAGTTTTTTAGGTGAACATCGTATCAAACACTAGTTTTCGTAGAGATTATGCAGCATCGAACTTTGTTTGCTTCCGCCAGATGTGCGTGCTTTGGCATATCTAAACCACAAAGAAGAATAAACCACATATAAAATCACTGAATTTGTTTGGGTTACACAAGACTTTTATGGTATAAGCAAAGATAAACATATGTTTATCTTTGGTATAAGATTACAATGAGACACTTAAAAGTGGCATATTCATTATATTTTTAATATGGTGAGAATAAAAATAAAAATATCACATACCAGAATTTAAAATTTTTCAGTAGACACCAAAAATTTAGCACTTGTCATTATCCTCATGTTTGAATTAAGAATTTCTTTTAAAGAAACAATGTGGTTCTAACGACTATGTATTTGACATAGCTGGTGAATTTAATTCCGCTAACCTTTTGCCCCTTAGAATATATCAAATATTCTCAGTAGAAATTTGCTTCTCAAAAATTGTTTCGGCTTGGCACAGTTTAAAGCCTAATCGCATCTTTTACCTAAGCCTTCATGTAAGTGACCATGATTTCGGTTTATAGTTCTACCTTATTAGATTACACAACTTGAAAACGATCTGGTGCTAACGTCTGCCTTATAATCGTCTATTGAAATCGAACTTATTACAAATAGTAGATTTTTTTATAAGACAACCCATGTTTTCGATTATGATCTACATTAATTTAATCATTTCCTAATATCTTTAGCGACATATCACGTCGCTAAATATAAACCGCTTTACTAAAAGCTGTTATCACTTTCTTCGATGATCTTACAATATTTCTTATTACCTTTTTATCTTTCATTTGTATTAATTCGCGTTCCCATAATAATCATAAATTAATGTTTTCCAAATAATACTTACACACGATCAGAGGAAGTATACGTTTAGTGAATGCTTCGGCTTAATGATACCTACATGAGATTGTACTGTGTAAAGTGTTGGAAATTTATTTTCCATGGTAAATGGTTTGTTGCGTTGATGGTTTTTTGGAGAATATTCGCCATAATATACGCATATTTCAGTAAGACATGTGCGATTTGTATTTCAGTGAAAGCCTTTTGTTTGATCAATGTAGATCAATTTAATGTGTTAACGGTTAAAATTATATTTTAAAGTGTGATCTTAAAGTGTTCTCAAATGGATCGGAAAAGTGTAGGTGGCAATCTAGTTAGAATATTTAACTAAATATGTTATGATACTGATGGTGATGTGATGGCATTTAAAACCGGAATATTTTTTATAAAATAACGATGTTTTACGCTAATCCGAGTTTAATGTTTTAAATTTATTACAAAACGATGCACAACCAGAAAATTACTAATATAAAAATGTATCAAGTTCAACGATTTGTTAACATATTCAATTAGTCAATTTATTTACAAAAGTGATCAGCTTATTCTGAGCTAACAAATATCACAAAGCACAATTATATTAATGTAATTTTGAATTTATTAAAAAAAAATACTATATATTAATGTAATTAATATATAAAGTGCATTGTGCAAATATTAACGGCCATAAAAGAAAGCAATTATATTTCACTGTTGTGTCTCAACTAAATATTTCCTTTTGCAGATAAGATATGTACTTACATCATCAATGTTTATTCTACTGTGTATTTACCTGACTACAGCCGATAACAGTTTTAAAGGTATGGTAATTAATGTTGTGAATATCTATATTATATAAAGTAGAAGTTTCTTATCAATAAGACGAATTATAAAGTTTGAATTATATATTGTAACATGTGGGCTGGTGAGGATATTTTTAACGATTTTAATCGCTTAAAACTTTTTTATAGCGAGCATAATATTTGATTAAGGCATTAAAACTTTTCTCTGTTAATCCTGTAAAATTTAAGTTTTTGGAATTAATTACGATATTGTTGTTCGGCAAAAAATAATTAAAATAATAAATTAAAATTTTCACCGTTTTCAACAGAGGATAGTGAGACGAACGGATGAGCGATAATAGCATCCATAAGAAATTATCACATGTTAGTACTATATCGGGATGCTGTTCGTTAATATTACAACATCCGATCACACTAGTACACCGCCTTTCATAACGATTCGGTTAAATTCCGAATTTGTCGTTTATATTGAATTTCAATTTGGATTTCATGTTTGGAAATTACAGCCAATTAGTGTAGTCTGTTCGTGGTCTTTACGTATTTCAATCCCGTCCAGTTTTGCGTTATGAACGCGTTTATAAGTTTAATTTTATCCTCACGGATGGAGCATGGATTCACTAAATATTTAACCTCGCTTTATGTTTCTCAAATGTTTAAACTAGGTTTTAAAATCCAAAACTCTTCAAAATTCGCTTCTATTCTAAAGATTTGTTGCCTTATGAGTTATGACAATAATTTCCTTTTTGTTTTGACAAATACATTTAACTGTATTCGACTTTTTCCCATAGATGTCACTAGCTCTGTCACTTCTACTGTTTTGGTACTATTAAGCTAACTTCATTCTTGCCCTATTTTAAAAATGTTTGGTTCATGATTTTATAAGGCAATGACGTATACTGATACATTTAAATATATGCCAAAGATTCAAACGCAATGTATTGATTCCATCCGTCTCATTTTCTATTTCTTTTAAAATGTCAAATTGTATAAAAAACGAATATGTAAACACAATTAGCGTGGGGGAAAATCGTCCGTTTTTCATAAAAATTATATTTTGAAAAAACAAGACGCATGGAACGGATATATTGCGTTTGAGCCTTAAGATTTGAATATTTGTCTGAGAGAGAAATGACCGAGGAAATGGATCGACATTTTGTTTTCGCTATAATGAAAGAAAAACTATGTTCATCAACGAAATAATATTTTGTAATATTCAAAAACACTTTGAAACCGTAAAAGTTATAGTCAATCTTTGATAGAGACTCTTTCATATTTTATAGTTCTACCTGTTTTGATAAAACAAGAAAGGATTTTCGCATTTCGAAAGATTTTCTGTTGGATTAGTTTGTCGTCAGCGTTAGCAAAGTACGGAGAATATTTGCCCTGTAAATCGGGGGTCATAATTGGCAACCTTTCCCTCTATAAGTATTTTAAATTTAACATTTGGTAATCTCTCAAAATAATTATTAGCAACTTTCAGTGTTATGTCGCTCACCACACAAGACCATTGGAGAAATTTGAAAATATTCAGAGGAATACATCCTACGACGAGTAACTATCGAAGAAGCTATGTGGTTCTAGTTGCTGGAGTAAACTGATTAATGACAGACAAACCTTCAATTTCATTCCCTTAACATGATTCTTTCTCTTATTGCTAGATCCTTGAGCCAGTGATGTTCACTAAAAATTTAAACAACCACCCTTCATTTGAATTTGCGCTATAGATCGAATGAACTATATAAATGGCCGAATCATCTTTATCAGCTAAAAACCAACTTTATAGGTTAGCTTACTAAGTGTTATATTTATATGATGTCGATACATGTACCAATTCGCAACATATGGACGGTTTTTTTGTGAATTTTATTTTAGGTAATTGCCATCACGTCATTAATTTAAATCCAAATTTCAAACATTAAACTGAATGAATGGGCCATAGTTGACATTGCGATGTATCGAAATCAAGAGAAAATAGCGACAAATCTCGACGAAGCATGTGAAAAGTGTTTGACGAGTCGCACATATTTACCGTTTGATTCGATGATGTAGTCTAATACTTTTTACGCTATTGGCCGTAGGCACTTGGCGAAACACACTAATACTTAATAAAGACATTTTTATTAATCACTTGTTTTTTGTTTCGCAGTTATTTTGAATAATTTTCAAAAAGTTTAAAAAATCACTCGATCGATTTCGACTTGTTAGGTCATCATCAGGAGTATCTACATACAGTAGATACTCCTGATGATGACCTAACAAGTCGAAATCGATCGAGTGATTTTTTAAACTTTTTGAAAATTATTCAAAATAACTGCGAAACAAAAAACAAGTGATTAATAAAAATGTCTTTATTAAGATGTAGTCTAAGTTGACCCATTTAGGCAATACGTTGATTGGTGAGTCATTAGGTAACTATATACATATGTATATTGATAAGGAGATCTTTCTTAGTTAGAATTGCTTCTCATGATTGCTCTCAATGTTTTTAGTGAGATAGTTTTGGATTATTGAAAGCTCAGTTCATTTGACGGGTCGTGCAAGAATATCGATTATTTTGGTAAATTCGTTAAACCTGGAATCTCCTTTATGCTGGCGAGGCTCGGTGTATTTACTGATTTTTAGGATTAACGTACGGTCAAAATAGCATACCGTTTTTGTTTAGAGCTGTTTTTCAATTAACAGACGCAACGAGTGGCGTTTCACAGGGCCTTTCAAATATACAGATTGGTTCTTCATGTTCTGAAAGGCATATACACTTTATGATTAGGGAGTTAGGTCTAATACACGTATTCGTTTTGTAGGCAACTTTGAATTATCCTTATATCACGTACCATTATTTATTATGAATTTCAAAATTTATTATGCTTCCGCTTGTTTTAAAATGAGGATTTTATTTTCCAAAAAACATGTTTATTATTTTTTTAAGTTCCAGTTAAATTTATAAACAAACTAATCGCAATACAAATAACAGATCGTATTACAAACAACATGTTTTTTTTTAATAAAACTGATAAAATAAATCCAAGAACATAGCTTAAAACCGGCGATCGTCAAATATTTGATCGTTTTGTGTCTACTTACTATGCCTTCAGTTTAGTCTATTCGTTCCTACCTATGTGATTTGTTTTCAATTTAATAAAAACTAATATTAAGCAATACCTTTCACCGTGTGCTAACCAAAAATATTTTGAAAGCATATCCGAAAACAAACAAAAAATTTAATGCTCGATCGTGTGTAGTTGTTAGTTGTCATTGGCCAGTTTAAAGCGCGCGATCGCGTACCTACTGTAATTTAAATAAGAAATGTGCTACTTATAAATTGTGCCTACTTTGCATGTTTTTTTGAAAAATACTTATAATTATTATGCATCAGTATGTGTTAATTATAAAATAATTGTGTACCTACTGTCAAAACAATACAAGAAAAAAGTTAAGAAATTGAAAGTTTATTATCATCTTATCACTAATTGCATGTGTATATGTATAATAAAAGTCATATAAACAACGATATTATATTATATGCACACACACACACACCCATATACAGGCGCATTACGAAATTGGAAATAATTATAAAGATATTCACATTTATTGATATTAAAACTCAATATAACCTACCTATATATTGATGAAGTGGCAAAAATACTATTACCTAAAATTAAAATTCATAATTAAATTATTTTGTAATTAGTTTATTAAATATTAATAATAATTTACTGTTATGCATAAAAATTTAAATATTTTTTATGACCTACTAAATTCATTTCCATTATCAACAGATATCGATAATGAACTGCTACAAGCGACAAATAATGTTGAAGATGAGCTGGGTGGTAATATAAAACGGGTAAGTAGAAAATAATAATAAAATTATTCGATTACGAAAGTGATCTTTTCTTAAGTGATCGTACGTAAACATGTCATAATAATCATATTGTGGTTGTGGTAGTGAAAATGTTTTATGCAGGTATTTGTGTGTGTAAAATTATAATTTGTTTTGATTTGTTATAATTGGAATTAATATTGAAATGTGATCGACACTTAATACCACGTAATTATATAGAGAGTACAAGCTGCAAATTTTGTGCCAGATGTGAATGATATTGGAATCTGTTTATATATTTTTGTTCCATGTATGATGGCGATCATTTTGAAATTTTATGATCGAATTTCTGTTGCAACTGATCTTTATAAAATAAACCAATAAATTCAGAACAATTTCAACATACTTTGGTGACTTAACTTGAAGGTTTTTCGGAATTAGAGTGTTAATTGATTATAAATTTTACTTATAAATGTCGTGATTGTTGGTCATTTAAATTTTAGTTATGAAACACTATGGGAAATATTTATAAAGGAACACCGTTTATAGTTCCAGTCGGTTTTTTATAAAATAATTGGAAATTGACCCGTAAAATAATTTCAAGCTAGCTAGAAGCCAGCTACTCCTGTCCCTAATAAATACAAAAACTGTGTTCTTTACCCTAGAAATGGAATTTGTGTGCTTGGCTAATGTGTAATTTAAAACAAAGTTAAAGATGCATGTTAACTCTTGTACGAACAAACTAAATCTTGGTCATTATTTCATCTGTAATTTAGCGGGAATCCCCGATTACGTTACCTTTGTTCAATGCTGCCATCTCTTAACAAATACAATTTTAGTAGTCAAACCGTTTGATTGATTGGTTGATCGGTTACAAACTATAGCATGTGTAACACACTTTTACTTATTAATTACAATGATAAATCCAACCATTACATCACAAATTTTGATTAATTCACAGGGCTTCATGAACATCGGCGTTAAACAGAACAAAGCGCAAATGCTGAACGACTCGCTGTACGCGTTTCGCAACATCACCATCCAGGCACTAAATAACCAAATGTAAGTACCAGCAATTAGAGATCATCTATAAATTGATAGCACACCTTTATATACATCCACAGAATTCTATCAAATCTTCGATTTCAACGAATTTATCCGCGAATGCTTAAAGCCCAACCAAATTTACTCTATAATGTGATGGTCACCGAACTGGATTTAAACGATGTTATACTACGCGGTGATTTTGAAATATTCAATACGGATTTAATTGAAATGATTCCGATTAAAAACCGGGGGACGATCGAAATCCTTTTGAATAATGTGAAAACAAAGGGGCTGGTGGGATTCGCACGGCAGGGTGATATATTTTATTCGGAAAATTTAGATTTAGAATATCAATTTGAATCTGTTGAAATTAAGTTCCTACAATTGGGCCAACCGCAGCCTACAGTTATTCAACGTGGTACACTGGATGACACATTTTTAGACACATACCAGTATGAGATTTGGTCGAAAGTATCTGGTTTAATACAGCAAAAGATAAACCTAGTGCTGGGAGATGTTTCGATTTATGATACGCTGCGTGGGGACGAGGATGTCTTAATAAAATATTTGTATGTAATTTTTGCTTTATAATAAATTTTGTCTATAGTTCATTATATTATATACTTTCAGTGAACGTGCTGATCGGGTTAATCGATTTGTAAACGATGTGATCGATCATTTTCTTATAGAGATCCGTGAAAGCTACATAGTTCCCAATGCTAGTTACTATAGAATACCAGACGTAGCAACCAAATTTACATTTGGCTCAGGACCTTTCACGCAAACTGGTGAATTTCAAGCGTCCGACGGTTATTTCGGTGATTTGGAAACATTTGTGCGACGATCGAATTTCTCATTATTTTTTGATGAAGAAAATGAAGCGGTTCGAATTTTTGGTGCAATTGGTATTGATGATTTACGCGCCGGCTTTGGAAATTATAATGCTCATGTACTATTTATTAAACCGGCCGGCAGTATTCGAATGAAGGGCGGATATAATGAAGTTCGACTGTCGCTTAAACTACCAGCTGTGATACATTCGAAACCTGATCTTCAGAAAATCAACATGCACGTCAATATTCATCGTTTAGAGTGAGATGGCTTTCTAATCTTATTAATTACCGGATGCTAATTATTTTGTATTATTCCAGTGACGTGGATGTGGCAATTACAGGCCTAAACGACAAAACACTGGAATGGTTAGTTTCAAAGATTACAACGTTTATGATTGGAATTTTTAAGACTAGAATTCTCAATGCAGTGAACGATGAAATTAAACGAGTTGTGGATTCTATTCTTGTTAAAAGTCTGAGTGCGTTTCCATTTCCAACATCTTCCAGGTGAAACATATACTACGCTTATAATTTAAATAAAGTTTAGCCATCTTGCCTTTTAATTTATTACAATTTGTCGTTTAAATTGATGTTCAGCCCAGAGGAGATCGCTACAAAAATTTCGGCTGACACAGTGGCAACAAAATAGAACACGTTCAAAAGAAACGCCTAATAATGTGGAACCAAACAATTTTATTTGTTAGGTACGAACACATTCTTGTACCGGGAAATCACTTAAGCAGTTATCTTTTCCATAAGGCTTTTAGATCATATACTTGGAAACGCTTTCCATTTAAACAATGGTTGAGGGTTTTGAGGATTTAATCAAAGATGTCCGTTATATGTGGGGGTGGGTTCGGATGAGGGGCCGGGTTGAACGGGAGGCGGGTTGGATGGGCGCGGGTTGGATGGGCGCGAGTTGGATGGGTGGTGCTTGGATGGGGAGGGCGGGTTGGATGGGGGAGATGAGCTATCTAAAATTTAGCGGCTATTTCGGTAAGAGGCTTTGAAAACTTGATTTAGGGAAACTTAAATCTTGATTGAACAAAATTTGTGTATGGTATTCTTCAAAACACCAGTGGCAAAACGGTGAATTTGTGAAATGATTTAATGATAACAAAAAAACGAAAACGGTACGTCACATGATTATATTAGTGTGTGAAAAATGTATCTGTTATTAGCGACACAATTTGTAATTTGGAGTACTAAAGTGCTACAGCTGAATTTGTGATGTTCTTCAAGACCTTTTCTATGAGATGTAACACATATATTCTATAATAAATACATAAATATGTAGCTAAAAGCGCCAAAGCGGTGGATTTATCAACTAAAGCCCTGATAGCAAAATTGTTGTTTTTTCCAAGAGCTTTCAAACAGTATACCATGATTATATGGAAATGAGAAAAATGCAAATATCTCCAGCGCAATAACGGTAGGTTTGAATACTATGTTACATCAGCTATAAATTTGTGACATTTTTCAAGACTTTTCATTGATTATTATAGAGTAATGGTATTTTTGAGTACCAAGGTACTTCAGGCTAATTGCCGGCATTCTTCAAGACCTTTTCACTAGCATACAACAAGTATATATGGTATAATAAACGAAATAGCAGCTTCCAGCGCCAATCCGGTGGATGTGAGAACTAAAGTGGTATCGTCAAAATTGTTGTCTGATCAAGAACTTTCATACGATATACTACGCTAGTGTGAAAAAGAAAAATATTCCATCTTTCTCTTTAAGCCGCACCCAAACGAACGCAAATATTGACCAACGTTGGTGTATTTTATGTGTGGCAAATATTGGTAAAATATGGCAATTGACAAACTCTATTGTCTAGACGATTTGTTGTATTTGTTTTCTCCATTGATCTTTTTTGAAAAACCGCCTATTGAGCGAATGTTCGCCAATTGGCTGTCCAATGTTGGACAAATCTAACCTTGATGTGAATTTGCCATTTGTTTTGTGGCTACACGATTTGTTATTTGGACAAATACGCTAATGTTGGTACGTATTTGCATTCGTGTGGCTGCGGCTTTACTTCCGAATAATTTTGCGGGAATCACTTTGCAGTGATAGGTGAATTACACCGATCTAATACTTAAATTGCACTACCCGAAATATACTGTCACAATAAATTTACTCTAAAATTTTTAAATAATCGTGCTTGAAATGAATAAATCGCAAATTTTACTAATAGGGCAATTATGTACAATAAATATTTATTTGATAAATTATGTTATCAAATTTAAGCAAATCTTCTGCATAAAGTGAGCGTACGGTCTATCGCACAAAACAATTATTCAACTTTAGCTCCAATGGAAACTAGAGGCGAGCGCCCATAGTTGGAAAAATTGATTTTTATTATAATGGCTCTGTGCGTTATAATCATATTGGTGGAATAAAGACGGTTGTGATAACAAAGTTACAAGCGTAAGTAAAGACAACCAAGAGGCCTATTATGATATTGTTACGATCTCGTCTATTGGTATAGTGAAACTCTCTGGATCGATCACCTGCACGGGATATTAATCCAGCGTAAATTGATCAGTCCATCGTAAGGAGTTTAGTGTCATTTACATTTAAGCACTAGAAGTAGTTTTATAACAGTTTCCTTTTATAGCAGAGCAGTTTATAGTCTGAAACAGAACCGAATATTCGTGTAAAATATGGAATATTCGCTATGGAGGCTTAGTTAAGACACTGCACGCGATAATTTAATTTGAAAATGAGTAGCGGAAAAATTATAAGTGGTATTTAAGTGAAATTAATGGTGTGAATAAAAACAATTGTAAAAGATGTAAAGAGAATCATTAAATAATCTTGGAAATTATTTTTTGTTGTATTTTAGTGTTGGTGGATGGATAATAGCGGAAAAATTATTGTGGGGGTATTTCTGGTATTTTCCTGAATATTTCCGTAGTAGTGTAAATATTACAGTAGTGGTGTAATTTGGCTGGTATTCTGCAAAGCTACACCACACTTTTCGTATGTTTCTGCTGAAATTAATTGTATCAAACTGGGTTTGAAACAAGAATTGTTTACAATAAATTGGTATAGGTCAACCCCCAAAAATTTAGCCCTAAATGGTGCAACCCATTAAAAATCATGTTTTTCATTACACCACGGTGAGACTTTTTAATTATTATACTTTACATGTAACAACCTTCAAATTTAATAGTATAGGCAATTACATATGTTCAAAATAAGAGTACCTTCGAATTTATTACACAGCCCACACCCAAAAAACTTGATCATAATGCTTCCAATTACCTTCTGTTGCCAGGTGTGGCTCTCCTTTTAAATTCATGTCTTGTACATAATGGCCTGCTTTATTAAATTTGATATTTTGTCCAGATGCGGAGTATAATACAGGAAGCGTTCTTTTTCTGTAACTAGTTCACCCTCCTGGAAAGTAATCGGGTCTGTTTTTATTTTTTTTATATTCTATTTTTAACGGTTGGCTAAAAAAATAAAGCCTGATTTTCCACCTGAGGCATAAAGTTTCCTTTCGGTGATTTTTCCGTTGCAATGGCTTAATAGCGTTCTTATACCCTTTAATTTCAAAGCGATTTTGAGATTACTGACGTAAGAGTTACAATAAATATAAATAAAAATATTCCCTCATATTTTGTTGTTACTTGTTGATGACTCCACACGATTAGACATATAGGAGCCATTATGTATAACTGTAATCTTTTCATAATCATATAAAGGAGCTGAGGAGATAAGTAAAGGTGTCTTAGTTGTTTGTTGTTTCTTCTAAGCGATTTGCCTGATAGGTTTGTAGTTGATACTTCTACACCTTTTCTGATTTCTGTGTAACAGTTATAACCCTTTAAATAAGTATGTTAGTTCCTTCAAAGTGGGTTTGGATATAAAGGTTCTTAGTTGTAATGTTCGCAAATAAAACAGGCCTTTAACGTTGACTATTGCATTATTAAATTACCACTTTAGCTTTTAGCCCGTTTTGTACGATGTGCGCCACTTGGTCAGAGCACAATTCATATTGCAACTTGAGTTATGAATAAGACAAATAACAACTTAAAGGAACGACACGAAAGCAATCCTCATCTTAAACGAGAAAACGAATATCGAAAAATCTTTATTTAAGCTAACTTGTCAGTAATCTGCACCGCTAGACTAAGAAAAGATGGCATCTTTCGAAATTTTATTTACGTTATTTATTATTAATTATTATTTGTACTTAATAATTAGCTTCGGCATCTAAAATTAGTTCTAAATTTGTTATTCAACTCTGTCGTTATACGCTTCACATTAGGATTGGCACATTTATCGAATACCTCTAAGCATTTGCGATGGGTATCAAAGTTCCTGTAGACGAGAAATGCAAAATTACATTATAATGGACATAAGATATGATAAATAAGCCACTAATACTCACTTGCAAATATTTTTATCCCGAATACTAGTACCGCTATCCGCAATTTGTTTTTCCGTCTCCTTATCAAAACAATCGATATGCTCTTGGTTAATATGATAGCATTTGATGCCATCATTAGGTACCATGTCCAAATACCGTTGTCCATTTTTAGTACACAAAAAATGTGTTTCAACTTTAAGAATCTCAATGAAATTTATTTCCTCCGCGATCGTTTGTATTTGGCGACATTCGGCCGCCACTTTAAATTTTATATTAGCATAGCATTGCGTCATATTGATCGCCTGTTGGCAATACCCTCTAAGATATGTAGCAAAATCATTTTGGCTTAATTTTTTTTCAGCCACCTGGCTTAGCTTATCTTCGATGTCGAATAGCTGAAAATCGACGATGTCACAATGGCTCTCGAGAAGTTCGATTTTCTATATCAAAACAAAAAAATGTAATTAGTCGCACGATTATTGTATATGACGCAAAAAATCACGTTAAGGGAAATTCCAGCGGAAGACAATACACTTATTGTTAAATTTGCTTTATGAATATTTAATTACTTATTAGTTGCGTTTTTTATTTATTATTTACATTGTGAGATTGATCGTAATCCAAATGAATATTCAATTTCGAAACAGAACCGAGAGTGCGGTATTATGGAACATAAGTGAACAGGTTGATACTATAATTATATAAAGAACTTATATAATTATACTCGTATAAACTGGTCTGTAATGTGCATCACCGATTCTTCAAGGTGCTTTGACATCGTTTAAATATCATTCGCCAAAAACGCTTTCAATTAACCTAGAAAATTTCTGTTTCAAGGTAGCCTACCATTTCGAACACAAAAGATTCGTTGCAATCGTATACATATATATTTTAAAAGGCCTAACCCTCTTGTCACATTCGTATGTAAATTATGCGATAATCACAAATAATTACATAAGTTACAATTCAAATATCGTAAAACTTGAACACACAAAAATTTCACTTATTTTGATTATCAATGTCAACCGCGTAAAATATAAATATTATACGAGCATTTATTGCACAACAGCACTCAGTATTTTACCTCAGTTTCAGCATCACATTTCCCATCGGTATCCCCTTGTCCATTAACTGGAAATTAAACAATTTTTATATTAATTTGTGTCTAAATAACAATAAAATGCAACCAACCATAATTAAGATAAACAATAAATAATAAAATTAAAACTTTCATTTTCAACATCAAACGACAAACGAATAAAATAAAAAATTAAAATTCACTAAACGATCACTTAGCTAAGTGTTATTGTGAAGACGATCAGCTATGAACTGAAAATAGTTTTTTTTACCGTTCATAACAATTTTATAAGATTTGTTCAGTGTTTACACTGCACGTATTTGATGTATTTGATATCCGTGGTATCGATTCGATTTGCATAAAATTTTAGATATTTGTGATGTATGTTTGTACGCACTTAGGCAAGTGCGATCGCCAAAATTTATTAGAAAATTTATATTTCCTGAAATTGGGGTTGCAATTAGATCGATACAATGCACTAATATTTAAATCCCGTCGATATGGAAAACTTAATACGTTTGCTGTATTACGAGTATGAATCATTAGCAAATGGCACGTTTCTATAGGTTTTAGAAGAAATCCATTTTGTTACGTAACTGCATTATTAACATAAATTGCTATTTAAAATGTTGTCTGCTTATTGTTGTGTATACATGTAACCTGTTTCTTAAGTAAGAAGTACCTATATATATATAAGAAATACGTATGCCATATTTTACACAATGAATCAAAATGTCAATAGGTGTGTTTGATTAGCTTGCTAATTTAATCTGTCCGTCGATCTAACAAATAAATTTCGTTGATCAATCATTGTCGTAAGTCAAATTATTTATTTTGGATGAAAATTTCTAACGGAAATTTAATTTTTAATACTTTCTAGTTCTCGTTGTTTATAAAAATTTTGGTGGTGGTCATATTTTGGGTGCGTTTGTGCATTTTACCATAGTAATATATCTAAGTATGATAAATAGTTTTCAGTAGCATATAACCCAAACATTATAATACCAAAGGTTATATGGCTTGGAAACCCGGAGATGTACAAATCCGTTAGACCATAGCTGAGTCTTCGTCTACGACAAACTAGAAGTCGTCAAAAATTTAATCAATGTCGCAAGTTGGTTGATGCAATCTATAACAGCCCTTATCCTGATATCACTAGAATTTATGTTCACAGAGACCTACACACTGAGCATAGTTCCAGCTACTATAAACGGGTTTTTCACGGTTAGTTGAGCGCTTTTATGCTTCCTGATTACTCAAAGTTAAGCAGTTGCAGAAGTGACTTTTGAATAGTGAGCTAAGAGTCTCCTCCTTCGATGTAGCCAGTCACGCGTACGGGTTCAAATTTTTAACAAAAATCGTACGGCATTTCCAATTACCACATTTCTTTCATGTAAAGAGGGGGCCAGTTAACATTCGGTGCATTCGAACACACAAGTTAATCCTGCATTTTTCCTGTTTTTAATGCTGTTGTGTCACCCTGTTATTAAGATCAGATGGTGTTTCTGGTTGGTGTAGAGGACACTTATAGTGGCTTTGTTTATGCCCAAGACGTATTGATGTTGCACAGATTTATTATTGACATCTGAAGGACCATGTCTCGGAGTCTTCTGTGTCCGGTTTGTTCTGAGTTTTACTAGTCTTGCCAAAATTGGCGATTTCCAATTTACTTTGTGGTTGGAGCCTTTAAGGTTCTCCGCTATTTAAGGTGAGAGAGATGGTTAATTGTAAATACCAATTTTCATTATCTTTCCCTGATAGTACCTTCCACTCCGCTTTTCATATCTAATTGTTTTCGACAAGTCGGCGATAGCCTATTTTCGCATTCGTCTCGTATCTGCAATGTGGCAGATAGACGAAGAAAAATTGAGATGTCAGACTTCGTCCGCCCCGATAGTTTTCAGGTTAGCAGAACCCTACGGCTTTAACGTCAGAACCAGAGAGTAAGATTCATATCGCTGAATTGTCATCCACGTATTTAACGATTAACCAAACATTTCTCAATCTGCAGCCCACAAAGTTTAAGGTTACATACGTCGGTGGGAAGCTCTACTAGCACACCCATAAAATTGTCTTGATCTACTAACCTTTGAGTGGTTTCTAGAGAAACTTAGCCAATCTGATAGCCTTCAATGTCTTACTAAAATGAGATTGTTATTGGTCCTTGGCTCCACCAGCTGCCTCATCACTTGAGCCTGAATCTTCTATGCCAATTCCCAAATATTTTATTTATCACGTTTAGATGGGTTTTTAGGGTTTAAATTGTTGATCATTTGCCCTTCTTCTAGACAGTCCTGCCCTTGATTTTGTTTTGGCATTGAGGCAGGACGTCAGCTTGAGAACGAGCCAACTGTTTTAAAAATGCCAGGCATTTCTTTCTGACTCTACTTAGATGTATTCTTTTTTTCTTCCCGTCTAGTTTATGTTGACAGTCCATCTCTGTTTGAGATTGTAGTAGACATATATCTTCGGCACCTCCGCGAATGTTATATTAGACGAGTAAGAGCTGCCTTAGTCCACAGCATCATTATAGCTCCCGGAAGTAGGACCTAAGAGGCCTTGTCTTCGTGGATTAGTGCATTTGAAGGAGCACCGACCCCATGTTTTATTTTAGCAGCTGTGTTGTTAAAGAAAGTTCTTTAGTATTAGTTGTGCTTGTGAATTTATGTTCAGTAGTGTAAGGTAAATCACCATGGAAGGTTATAGTGTTGAACGACGTGTACAAATGATCATTTAAAAAAAAAATTATTTTATAAAGCAGTGCTCTGTTTGAGAAACGTTCCGCGCATTACGTGATTATTTTTATCCTCGCCACAACCTTTCCGTTGAATCGACTATTCAGCGTTTGGTGGAATTAGCCAACACCCGTACGTCAACGAAACCCAAGGTCTGCTGAAAACATCGCAGTTGTGCTTGAGAGTGTAGGGGGAAACCCAAGGCAGTAAATTTCTCGTCGTTTGCAAGAACTTGATCTTTCGGCGACCTCGACTTGGCGAATTTTGCATCGGAACGTATAAAATCTAACTAACCCAGGGACTTAACATCTTCCCGGACCTTTACTAAAAATTCGGCTGTGATCTTAAGGGTAGACGAATCGAATTGAGGAAGGTTTTTGCCACTATTGACGTGAAAAAGGTTTGAAGGTATATTTTAGGGTGAGGAACCACAAAGCTCCTGGTCCGATTGGGCAGGAGCTTTCCGAAAATTATTTTCATATCGTCTCACTAATTATTGTTCCGATTACAAAATTAAATTGTGAAGGCTAAAAATCGTTTCATATGGCCAACCGTAGCTGCATATTTAACGCTCTTACACAAATGGAGGTACGGAAATACCGACTGTAAGAGTTGCGAGCTACTTTAATCATAAGTTCTAGACTATAGGTATTCGGCTACATATGTACTAACTTGAAAAGTCCCACAACTTCGATTTGTCTTACTCACTTGGTAAACGTTGTGAGAAAACTCATAGAAAAATTTTGTATTACAAAAAACTATGTTGAAATCAATGGAAAAGGATGTAAAGCATAAATACAGACATTACGCAACAAATAGTCACGATACCAACCATCACGTACTTCCAACTGGGAGCAATGATTAGCCCAAGTGAGAGTTTTATGCCGAATTGAATAGAGGAATATAATCGAGAATAAGTATTGGTGCATCTGAGTACCTACTTTTCATAGTTCCTCCAAAGGGCTCCAAGAAAATAATCCCAAAGTTGGGCCTAGTGCTCTGTAAATGTCGCCTGGTCGAATGATACGCAATTGTTTTAGTAATAAAAAATTTAATTCGTTTTTTAATAATTTTATTAATACGAAATAATTTTTTTTGACTTTTAAATATTAAATACATAATAAAAATTGTTACAACATTAATATAATATTTCAAAAATTGGGTTTATTAATATTTCTTAAATAATTATTATTTTATCCACATATTTTTTAATTAAAAAAAATTAGTTAATTTTTAATCGAATTTTCAATATGAAATTCAAAATTTTTTAATAATTATAGTTTTGACTTTATTAATAATTTTATTAATTAATTTAATTTTTTCGGTATTTAAAAAATTGTTTAATCCACATGAATTAATTTTATTGGTTTTGTTATATAAAAAAGAATTATGATTAATTAATTATATATAGGAATATAATATTATAATTTTTAAAAATTGTCTAGAATTTTTTGCTATTTCTATACAGATGCACGTTTTAGACTAAGATTACTTGTTATGATATCCGTTGGATGATAACCCGGATCTAAAAGTAATTCATGATTTGCACAACTATTACCACCTAAACATGTACACGAGCATACCGATGTTTGTTCCTCAATATCGGAACAATAATTTGTATGCCCTGTAATTAATTTACCATTAGAGCTGCTCATAAATTCTCCATCAAACGTAAGCGCGTGATTTGATTGCGATTGCGCCTCCATCTCTTCCCGTCTTATATCCTCCGCATTCATTGTCATAAAACGTAATACTAGTAAATTGATGCTAGCGGCGACCACGGCTAGACCAAATAATATAAATACTAAACTTAATGCTACATAGCCTGGTTTATTAATAAGCGCTTGATCATTTTGTAGAGCAACATAATCACCGAAACCGATCGTTGTTAATGTAACAAAACAGTAGTAAAAACTATCAAAATAGCTCCAGCCTTCGTATCGTGAAAATACCGCTGCCCCAGTCGTTATTATAATAGACGAGAGCATACCAGTTGCCAGCATTAAGTTCATTTCGGTCGCTTCGGTTTGTTTACAGCGTAAATATCGTTTCGCTCGACGTATAACAACCGAAGCGAATTTATTTAAACGTTCACCGATACTTTGAAACATAACGAGACCGAGCGGTATACCAACCTTAAAACAAGAAAAATATCGAAAATCATTTAAGTTTTAAATATTATATAAGAACGACTCGATCGATTTTTTATCGAACTCAATTCGATGTCGAGGAATTACCATTGCATACGCCATACAAAATGCCTTACCACCTATGGTGACCGGTGTCGAATGTCCATATCCAATCATTGCTAATACAACAGTGGCAAAATAGAATGCACCGGCAAATTTCCATTGTGGTCCCGCTTTGTGCGGTTTATTTTCAATTATCACAATTTCGAGCATACGATAATCTTCTTTTGAGATGTTGTATTTATTCATAAATATGTTGCGGACATCTGAAAAAGTATAAAATGAAGAATTAGTATAAAAAACTGTGGATAAGCAAAGCCAACGAATATTTTCGAATCAAATTCATTCGCTTAGTATACCATCGAACATCTGCGTCATTTAAAGGGCTTCTCTAATGGGACAGTTTTGAATTATCAACCTTTATTTTAGCTCCATAAAAGTAGTTAGCATTTTAGTTCTCCTAAAACAAATTAATAAAATAGATCAAATCCAAAATCCACCGAATAATCCAAGCAGGAAAAGAACGCACCATCTTTCTATCTTCAACCGGTTTTGTAAAGCTGTTACTTTAATGAAAGTCATTTTTCCTTCCCATCCCTAATGTAATACAAATATGCTTATTTGGCCAAAGGACATCCAATTGAGTTTATATATGTTTTGTTATTTATTTTACAGGCACGTAAAAAACTACAATATACGATCTTGATATATTCTTATGCGAATTTGTGAAAATGTTGTGGTTTTGTTAACATTTTTTAACTTTGTAAGATCTTCTATTAGTTTCTCCTATCCAAACTATACGGTTCAAGATTCAGCTGAACAATATATATACTAAATTCTAAAATTACTTATTGTCCTGTGTATTAGGGCTATACTGCTAAAAATGCAGTCGAATTAAAACGGTTAGTATATACTTATGTTTTCGGAGCTTCTTCGGGCAATGCATTACGTGATCGATTGATCTGTGGTTTGAAAAATTTGAAGATGTGTTTAAAATTACGATCCATATAGAACTCATGTTCCCAGATTAAAAAATGTATAATCGATAGTGTTGGCTCTAGATTGTGAATCTGTTAGTAATGATTCTTTCATGAAAATGGTATGGCACACATACTAATACAGGGATCAAGAGATCGGCTCCAGGACAGTCTTGACTGTAATCGTTGGGATAAGGTACTCGTATACCTGACCTCTCAATTCCTCTGGAAACCATTCTCTGGTTTCCCAGCGTGTCATATTTTGGTATCCCAACTAAGGCAGCAAACTAGACATCGAGTAAAAAGAAATGAAAGTTCTGATTCCGGAATTTTGAAATTCTGAAATGTTTTTAAATTTTTGGATGTTTTCGCCAAAATTAAAAAATGTTCATTTCCGAATTTCTAACTCCGTTTAATACATAAATATTGCAATATTCACTGCATCAAAAGCTCCACAGCAGCTGGCAAAAACGATTCTACGAATTTTGTAATAATGTGAATTTTTTCGTCCGAAATGAAAATAACAGATTTACGTCGATCAACCTTTCTGGACACGTTACTTAATTTCTAAGAATCACTCAAACCATGCCTAAGAGACTAGTGCATCTGGTTTTTATATCCAAAATACAGACAAATGCTGGGTGGTGCTCTAATTGTATACGTGTTTTTGTACAATAAAAAAACACAAATTTTAAAAAAGAAATTCCAAAATTGGTTGAAACTAATATTCGTTTCCGGTATTCCATTATATGTATTTGGGGTCCAATCCGCTTAATTTAGTAAATGGATTTCTTCTATTTAACATGATTTTGCCAGGTTAGGCATTTTTGGGATATAAAAGTTTCTCCCTTCTCGCCCTGCATTCTACTCTTCTTGTATCTCTATGTCCTTGTAAATGGGTAAATGAAAGACCCAGAGCTTTCTGGGTGATTCTGGCAATAGCCTCCTTTACCTCTTGTTTGGTCAAATAGTTATTTTGGATCTCCACACATAACTGCTAACAGAAACATCCAATTCCCATGTTTTTACTTCAAATACAGATTGAATACTCTCTTTGAGAGAATCTGAAGAAGGCTTGTTGTGTGTTTTATCAATCTACGTCATTAGCCTAAAATAGCTGCCCCTCTATTAAATCTGTATAAACTGGAACACCTTGGTGTAGTTCCTTTGATGGATTTACTAGAAGGGTAGCTATTTTCATAGGAGCTGATTATTCATTTTTGAAGCATTTTCGACCTTCATAGAAGAAAATGTTGTCATCCTACATAATAATGGTCATTGGAAAGTCAGTAGAATGTTCCATTCATCGAATAGTCTTTAAATTTTAAATTGAAATTGAATCTTTCATTAGCCATACATCTTCATCTTCTTCGAAATATCTCCCCGAACAGATTTATACTTTGTCATCACTTTGTTGATTATTGTGATTTCTCCTAAAGCTAAAAAACAGCCAAAAGGTACAGTCAGATAGTCAGATATCATCTAACCAAAAAGTAGTCGGTAAATGTTCAGGTGGATCTAAAATTGTTGAAGAGGATTTTCGAGTAATAGGAATTAACCGATTGCGATGAGATAGGGGTCCTGATTAACGGAAAATTTGTTTAGGCGTTCTTCAACTGAGCTTCGTTTAATTATTCAAATTTTTTCGGCTGGAAAGTTTTTTATTAAAATCATAATCGCTCGTTTCCGAGTTCTAGGAGGCGTTGACTCTTGATATCGTGATTATTTCTATACTGAAGCCCAGGTGCTATTTTTGAATTATTTATAATTTTTATTGAAGCATTGTTCTTTATTCATGAGTTTTGTTAATTTAGGAGTTCTATAGGATTTAAAAATAGGTTGTGGAATTCGCGTTTTAAAAATTGGAGGTTTGAACGTAATTAATCCATTTGTCAACTCGGTGGGATTAAATTCGGGTTTTATAATCAAAATTGGTATTCAATAGAATTCTGGATCTGAGAAATGACCAATTTCATGAAAATGGAATTCCAAGTATACTATGCAATCTAATTACAGTAGCTTTACTACGATTAATGTTCTCTCAGAATATACATTTTATCAAATTTATAGAAAATTTAAACAATTCATTTACGTCATAAATTATAAGATTGATATTCGCAACAACTAAACATCTTTACAATGAAATTATCTCACACCATTAGATAAGTGTGTCACGTAAACAACATAAAATATGTACAAGCAATGACTGCATTGCAATGACGCAACTGACAAATAGTTTAACATTTTTATGTTATCAGTTCGCCACGTTGGCAAATTACATTCTTCAATACTACGCCTCGTATGATACATAAATAACGACGACCCTCATATATAAATGCTATATTTAGATAGCACACCCTTGCTCAAATATAAATGAATGGAACATGGCATCGAGATAAGACATCACAAAAGTCAATTAAATTAATTATCTAAAAAAACTAAAAATCTTACTCTGCAAAAAATCCCATCGACGACTTTCCGTTTCTGACTCGAGTGAATCAAATACAGCAGCACCAATTAATAAATACGTGAATGTGCAGACAACAAGTGATAAGGTACGGACGTTTTGTCTCTTCATTGTGCAAGCAAGTAATAATCCAAACATTGACTCACTCCTATCGTAGAGCATTTATGATTTGGCCTCTCGGAAGGAAAACTGTTATATTTTATATAGTGACACCGCGTACCCAGTCACTTTTCCCAAATATTATCCATTTTCATCTTAATATATAACACTCATTTTCACGAAATCACCATTTGCACGAATAGATCACATTTTTAATTTTATATTATTATCACTTCACGGATTAGAATTTCCCTCTTAATTACCACCTTATGCCGAATCCCGAACTAATGATTTCACTATCGACACCAATTTTAAAAAACTAGCCTAGCCATTATCACTTGTAAAAAAATAATTTCGATGAGCTAACATTGTTGCGATGATGATAAGAAAAATTGTTTTTCGTTTTTGTGGAAAATTATTGATTTTCCTTTTTATGTTTTTTTTTTGTCTGTACTGTGTGCTGCTGCTGTTGTGTGTTCTTACTCGTTTATAGCAGCAATCATGAATACTCGTGTGTGTGTCCCCGTGTACTGAAAATACACAAAATAATACGATAACTGAAGAACAAGAAAGGGATGCGGAAAAGTTTTACGGAAAAATGTGATTATCATTTGTATTGGTATTGGTGTTGGAAAATATCTTTTTTTTTTGTTTTTGCATCAGGATACATGGTGGGGAAATTTCTTTATGCTAAAGGTTATTGTATTGTTTACCATTCAACAAGTGGTTTGCTGTTTTCAGTGTGTAGAGTGTCTGTTGTGCAGGCTAAAAATAGAATTTTTGGGTTACCAGATTTTAAAAAAAAATTATATAAGAGAATTTGTAGCGTGTTTGAACACGCAGTTATTTTTCACAATAATTATCAAATATTCACTCAATAAAATCACAAAAATTTTCACAATATTTTTTAATTCACTTTACACAATTACAACAAATCACATAATTAATTTCACTTTAATCAAGTGGCCAAACGCGGAAACGCATCTTTCAGGCAGCATACGGATTCCATGTCGAAAAAATTCCTCGTGTTTTGAAGCAACCCAAGAATCAACCCAATTTATGGCTTCTTCGTAAACAGTGAAGTGCTGCCCGGCCAGGTCATGAGTCGCTTACCTAAATAAGTGGCAGTCGGAAGGAGCAATGTCTGGTGAATACTGCAGGTGGGGTAGGAAATCCCATTGAAGGACCTCTACTGTTTCTATCCCATCACTTTGTCTATATTCTTTTGGCATATTGTGGGTGTTTACCTTCAATGCTCAGCTTAGTTGCATAAATTGTTGTTGATAACGTTCTTCAGTAAAGGTTTCGTTAAGCTGGAGTAGCTCATAGTAAATCACTCCGAACTGATCCCACCAGATGCCCAGCATTAGTTTGAAGTTGATGCATGGTCGGGCTTACCCCACGATTTTCTACGCTTATGTTGCCGTAGTGGAACTATTTTTCTCTTCCCCCTTCCTGCCCGACACGATTCGGTACAAAAATCTTCCGGTTTTGTCTTTGGAGCAGTTGTTTGCACGTAAAAAAACGGCGCTCGGCGTATCTTGGCTTAAGTTCACACGGAACGAAATTTCCTCGTTTTTGCACCAAACCCATGATCTTGAGACGGTTTTGAATCGCTTGTTCAGTCACTCGAGTCACACAGTAATGGTCCAAATACACCTCCAACTCTCTTCGCGTTCTTTGTCACTGGTGTCAAAATCGCCACTTTTAAAACAGCGGAACCAGTACTCACATCTTTTTACTGATGGATCATGTTCCCCATATATGCTTCACACGCAACAATCGATGTCCATCATCTGTAATTTTCTTCAAATTAAAACAAAAAAGCAGCGCTTCCCACAAATAGTGCTTTTTTGGCACAAAGATTGGCATGGTTAGAGTACAAAAAAATATGTTGTTTACACTTCAGCGAAACGACACATACTGACTTTTAGAGGGAAATGATGACGCTTTAATACCAGTTACGCCATCTTTTGAAAATCCCTAAAAATTTATTTGTACCTCCCAATAGTTGACGCAACTGTGAGGTTTAAAATCCCTTGGTCCAAAACCGATGGAACGAGAATGACGTTCCAATGGCTAATCATATCTTTTCGACTATATATTAGGATTTCAGAAGGATAAGACAAAATCAACTGCCAAGTATTACTAAACTCAGGCTCAACTCAACGTATTTTTTTATCTCAGTTCAATAAAAGTATTTTACTTTGGTTTTTATCAATTGTAATGGTGTATTGTGATTGTTCCGTATATTGGTCTATTTCAGCACTCTCGAATTAATTACACAACCGTAGGAAATTCTTCCATTTGCGTCAATCTGTATGACAACGACCATGATATAATCGACACCTACTTATACACAATCAACTTCCCAACCACCCCATACATTTTTCTTTCCTTTAACGCTGGATCGCGGATAAATTTGAATTTTTTTGACTTATAGATGGCTAATGTGTAAGAATCACAACAATCAGTTTCGAACAGACGAGATTAATGATTTGAAAAAATCAGTCTTCTCATCAGGTCGCGACGACTGATGTTGTTTATTACATTGAAATATTTTCTATATATATAGAGCAATACCATGTAGTTGTACTACTAGCGAATTACTGCGTAGCGTACGAAATTTTGATTCTTCGAATTACTACGCAGTAATTCGCTAGTAGTACAACTACATGGTATTGCTCTATATATATAGAAAATATTTCAATGTAATAAACAACATCAGTCGTCGCGACCTGATGAGAAGACTGATTTTTTCAAATCATTAATCTCGTCTGTTCGAAACTGATTGTTGTGATTCTTACACATTAGCCATCTATAAGTCAAAAAAATTCAAATTTATCCGCGATCCAGCGTTAAAGGAAAGAAAAATGTATGGGGTGGTTGGGAAGTTGATTGTGTATAAGTAGGTGTCGATTATCATGGTCGTTGTCATACAGATTGACGCAAATGGAAGAATTTCCTACGGTTGTGTAATTAATTCGAGAGTGCTGAAATAGACCAATATACGGAACAATCACAATACACCATTACAATTGATAAAAACCAAAGTAAAATATAAAAAAAAAAAAAAATCGTGAATTCGAAAAGTTAATTGTTAAAAAAATAGAATATAGATGGAAATGTGAAAGAATCAAAATTTCGTACGCTACGCAGTAATTCGCTAGTAGTACAACTACATGGTATTGCTCTATATATATAGAAAATATTTCAATGTAATAAACAACATCAGTCGTCGCGACCTGATGAGAAGACTGATTTTTTCAAATCATTAATCTCGTCTGTTCGAAACTGATTGTTGTGATTCTTACACATTAGCCATCTATAAGTCAAAAAAATTCAAATCAATAAAAGTAGTTCAATAAAATAACTCTCGGTTTAGATTTCTTTATTTAGGTAGTTTACATTTTGATTTTTAATGATTTCGCATTATTCCATTTCAGCACATTCAAAATGAGCCATTAGCCTACTGTTCACTTCCAATTTCATGGTGGCCACGTGAACATTGTTAGAGATATCGCCCTCAAACTGTTTCAGACATTTGCGTTTTATTGCGAGTTCCCTATATTCCGAAATATAATTAACTAATTATATATTATGTTGAATTTTAAAATAATCGATACTCCAGACTTACAGGCAATTTTCGTTGTGTGTTGATTTTTCTAAATGTTGAACAGAATCCGTATTTTCAATACAATTAACATAATCCTCGTTTTGAATGCCATACATATAAGTTTCAATGCCACCATCTGGAATTAACTTCTTGTAGCCCTCGGCATTGTTGTCGCACAGTTGGTGGACTTCCTCGTCAGATATGTGATACAAAAAATATTCCAAGGAATTCTTGGTCAAACACAAACTGTTTAAGTTTTGAATTGTATCGAGTATACAACGTATTTGCTTGCCCATGTCCTCACAAAATGTTTTAATCTCAGCCGCTAGTTCTTCTTCATTTCCAAATACATTATGTACAGGTTCAATTTGGAAAAAAGATTTAGAACTTTTTTGGCAATCAGTATGGATGAGGTCATTAAATTTCTAAAAGTAGTCGTTATTTAATATGAAAAAGATATTATAAGATATTTCTATACTTTAAAATCCTCATCGCAGTCTGCATCATCATCATCAGTTACGGGTTTACCGATTATTGATACCACCAGAAATATTTGACCAATTATTAGGAAGCCAAAGAATCGCTCCATTCTGCTATAAAAAATTTTAAACAATAAATGATGGATTTTTATCATTTTCATATTATAGGTAAAAATCCGATAAATTTCGATTTGATATTCACACTTAATGTTCCACCGCTTATAAGCTAGGTCGAATTCGAAATTGACTGGTAATGGTAATTATATCACGCTGTGGCAAGCGTGTGTTACTTTATTAATTTCCAAATTGTCACATGCTTTGTGAAATGAATGATTTTAGTAAAATTAGAAATAGGAATATAATTAGTAATAGGAGTAGCGGATTAGAATAATAAATTGTTCTTAATTGTTTTTCTTGAAATATTGTGAGCTCGGAATATTTTGAAGAGAAGTATTGAGATAGGTTTATAGAGGTCTTGCTTTACTTCTAAATTAAATCATTTCTGAAAATAATTAATTCGTGATTATCTGAAATTCATTTCCAACTGATAAAAACCGCTCTCTTTAATTTAGTCAATATAGAGAAAGACATGATGCGGTCGACACAGGTCACCTGTTTTTATGTGATGACCATAGAGAATGTACCATATCTATCCCACTAATAATTCTCATTTATAATGCTATACGCTTTAAGCGTACAAATCAATTTTTCGGTAAATTATAAACATAATAACCGAGAACTTTATTTGATATGTATTATAGAATCAGAGTTCTGTAGCAAAATGAAAGTATTGCCCAAATTTCTAACATTTGCTTATATATTTCTATTAGTGTTCGCACAGGTGAATACAGACGTTAACAGCAAATGCAAAGTAGATTATAATGTAAGTACCTCATCGATTTGTTAAATATTTTGGGCTGTAATATAATTAGTAATATCGCCGTATAGGAATTGTTTGATCTCGTCGTTCATTGTACCATGGGCCAGGACGTTGGCTTAATCTCTAATTTAATAAATAAGTTAAATGAGTATGCTACGGGAAAATTGAATCAACTTAAATTTGCCACTAAAATAGAATCGTATTGCGCAACCATTAATCATGAATCAAAATGTCAAACTAATGCGATACCTTCATTATCCACTTCTTGTTATAACGACGTAGAGAATTTCGTACTTGAAAGGTATAACCAGGAAATTCATATGCTCTGTGAGAATAATGGCGCTCTCTTTAAAAAATTAATGCCAGGTAATGGAATTATGTTCTATTTTGGTGATAGAGATAATGAAAAATTTGTTCAGTGCCGATATCAATTTTTGGAAAAATATTTGGGTGGTACCTCTATCAAGTCAACATTATCCGTTAAGGATATTTGCACGTGAGTCTACGAAGTTCCGAACACTGAATATAAAAATGATCGAGACTATGCTTCTTTACAGGGAACTCTTGTTAAAACGAAAATGTCTTAAACAAGAAAAGATGAGGCTTGGTAATGACGAAAATTTCACCCTAGTAAATGATTTGAAAATGGAACTAACGCAGAGACTTCTGGTGCGTTATAAGTGTCCTGACGATATTTTGCGTACGATTAGTAAATTAATGGAAAAACAATAAAATTTAGTATTACAAAGACAGATAAATGTATTGTATCATATTATTTTAAAAACATTCATCAACACTGGGCAACTCCCCTTGACACTTAGCTTTCCAGCCATTCCATGCGGTCCATCCGTGTCGTGCAAAAATAATACGCACGCACGCTACATCATCGGTGATATCATCGTCAATTAATTCTAAAACGGAATCAAGTTTAAGTCATGCTGGTAAAGTATTTTAAATATTCTACACTTACTGTTGCAGTTAATATTACAATCTTTTCCTACACCTTCAACGCTACACCAGTAATTGTCGTTGATTTGAAATAGACCCCAATCGAACGATCCATTAGAATTGGGCCCACCCACTGCACTCGACACAAAATTACTCTCCGATTGCACTAAACAGACCCAATCGGATAAATTTTCACGCATAAAATTATGCTTGTGGTGCAGTTCCTGTGCTAATTCACATTTTGTAAATGTGCGCCCACTCGCTACTGATATTACAGCAAATAACACTAAGCACAGAACTTTCATTTTGGATGTACTTTTTAAGAATATTAAATGCAAAGTAATTACTTGATAATTGCAGCAGTGGTAATTTATACTATTTTGGTAGTGCGATAACACGCGATAAAATAACTCCTAATAAACACTCTAAATCTATACCGATTGTCAATTTATTACGTTCGTTGGCCACTTGTGTGGATATCTGGACAAGTATCTGCAATTAATACATTGTTCTGAAAATGGTGATAAAATTTTAATCTTATCGATAAGAAAATTTTGTCTTGTTGAACGTGGACAATAAATAAATTTGTATTTTGCCAGTGAGATTACAATTATAGCCAAACTGCTGTGACGAGAGAAGAAGTTGCTTTAAAACTAGTCTAAAAGTGACCGGTATGAAGTCTTTAACAAAACTCGCAGTTAGTCACAAACTGATAGAAAAGTGTAAACTCTGACATTTTTTGTGACTTGTGAAAATTTGCGTCAAAGTTTTGTGTTTCAGTTTTATTTTACAATCAACATTAATTTTAAATCTTTTGACTATTACATTTAAATAAAATTTAAATTCAAATATTAAATTTCAAAACAAAAGCGTTCCCATGAATGATCTGTCTGTTCTAATCTGTGGTCTAGTCTTACCATAACCGTGTACATACGTTACTGTTAAAGTGCACGATTAAAAATCGATTGACAAGAGGTCCGATGTCCACGAAATGTTTGCTGACCACCTCCCCTTCTTCTCCTTTTAATTTCATTTAATTCCCGTCATGGGGCTAAGTGAGGTGAGAAGCGATGTTATCTGTTTTCTCCCGTGACTATTACTAAAGCCGTTAGTCTGTACTGCTCCAAATGACTTTCAAGTAATAAAACACAATAACACTATAAATTGATAACGGGATCTGGATGAAAAATCGTCAACGTATGTGATAAAACAGTATTACGCAACTGAAACTCAGTTTAGAATTACAAAAGTTTAAATTTTTTTATCGATCTTTATTTTCGACGATTAATAATATTATATCGTTTACATGAAAAAGGAAAAAAAAATGTTCAGGTTGGACACATTCTTGGGCATTTAAATATCGACATCAAAACAGATTTTTTTTCTGAGTACCATACAGCCAAAGTAGCATAGAGTACCATAAAGAAAAGTATGAAAAAAAATTGAGGAAAAAAAATTGAGAAAAAAAAATTCTAGTATGAAGTGCTAAACTGAATGAACTTAATGGTAAATATAAATGAACTGGACGGAGTGTAAATAGCCTGAGTGAACTATCTATATTTAAATGAATGGACTGAGAAGACTGTATGGACTAAGTACTGAGTGGTGTATTATAAAGTGAGTGGTGTATTATAGATTGTACGAGTATTGGTGAACACAATTGATGATGTCCTCATCAATTGTGTTCACCAATATCCCAAATAAATGGGCTGAACGCTCTGAATGAACTCGATATTTAAAAATTATTCCCAATTAACAAAAACTAGCCAAACTTGGTGTGTGTGTGTTCTTTTATATGAGGTGGAATCCTTTATCTACCTCCTATCAGTATCTCATATGCGCTGTGGAACCGCTGTTAAGCATAACCTCGCCGAGCAGGCATAACTTACTCGGTTTTTACAAAGGCACGTACGTGCAAACGTAAATACAACCTCAACAATAATTTCATTGTTCGGGAACGCATAATAGATGCTTAGGATCCTTTGTCTTTCTATGCTGAAGCGTGGCCAGGCAAAGAAAGCAAGTTCTTTATTTTTGGCAGCTCTGCAGATCACACGAAATAGGGTGTCATCGCAAGAAGTTACACTCACCAATAGCAGTCGCCGTCTTTATTACTTTCCGCCTATATTTGGCATCATCCTTTGCATAATCGCGTTTATTCGCAACGACTTATTACTAGCATAGGTACTGCGTTCTTTGAACGACAGTCTCAACCTATTTATTTTCAGCTAGATCTCTTACTCTTTTCACTGGCATCTAAAATATATCGATGATAATCTTTTAAGCAGACAGAATAGGCGATAAGCAGGCTAACCTTCGTGTGGTTTTATCAGTTTCGGAGTTAGTATTAAGTTTTTTAATTAGGCATTAACTATACCCGTGAACGAAAACCAATGTTCTAGCATGAGGTGCCACTTTAACACATGAACGCTCTTCGGGTGAAATTTCACCCATTAATGATTTTAAAGTTATTTTACCTTTTTATTATGAAACTCAGGATGGTTAAAATTTTTGAATTCGTTTGTATTATTCGTTTGTATTATAAATAAAATATTGAAATATGTGATATATGAATGGATATGTATCTAGATTTTATATAAAATATATTCGGGTGAAATTTCACCCGAGCAACGATGTGTATTTTTTTTGAGAGTCGTAGGGTTAAAGGCAATGTTCAATAATAAATCAGACGAGGTGTCTTGTTATCCTTAACCCTGCAAGTAGCCATGGGTAGTTCTTCTACAGTAATTGGCGGAGTCACTTCCAAAATAGGTTTCAGTTCGCCGTTCTTCTGTTGTGGACATAAAGTTGTGACAATTATTTCCTTGCTTTCACAGAGGGTTTATACGCTCTCCCAGCTTCGCGCCTCGTAGTGAAAAAAATTGTGCACTGAACTTTTTTACATTCAATAAGGGTAGAGTCAATTTTTTTTTTGGTCCACTTAGTAGCGTATATATATACTTTATAATATATGCTTTAACTGTGTTGCCAGCAATAAGAAAAGGGCTTCTTAGCCAAGAGATGTAGGAGATTTTTAATTTGCCCGTTGAATCCTTTTGTCTGTTTGTATCGATTCATACTTCGAACGGAAACATGTACTCAACGAAAAGAACAGTTTACCTTATTGGTACCGATACGTGGATGATACCAAAATTATTTTCGGGTTCAATGCGCAACTTAAAAGTCTCCGGTATTGATGTACATATTAATAACATTCACCCTAATATAAAGTTGTGGTGTGAATCCCATTTCCATCCAATATCCCAATCCCATCATAATCGAACAGGAAATGGCCGAGTTTCAATATAGCTGGCCTTACTCCAGAACTTCTGCCAAAAATCATTTAAAAATCCCATTTCCATCTAACATATCCAATCCCATCATAATCGGTTAAGAAGTTGCCGAAATCCGCCCCAGATAAACATATTCCAGAAATTCTTTCAAAAATCATTTAAGAATCCCATTTCCATTCAAGATCCCAATCTCATCATAATCTAATAGAAAATATCTGAGTTCCGCTAGAGATGGCCTTACTCCAGAACTTCTTTCAAAAATCATTTCCCATTTTTTCAAATCCCATTTTCATCCAACAAAACCAATCCCATCATAATCGGTTAAGAAATTGTAGAGTTCCGCCCCAAATGGTCATATTCCAGAACTTCTTCCAAAAATAATTTTAAAATCCCATTTCCATCAAACGTACCCAATCCCATCATAATCGGTTAAGAAATAACCGAATTCTGCCCCCAGATAGCCATATTCCAGAACTTCTTCCAAAAATCAATTATGAATCTCA
This sequence comes from Nephrotoma appendiculata, assembly GCA_947310385.1. Lineage (NCBI taxonomy): Eukaryota > Metazoa > Arthropoda > Insecta > Diptera > Tipulidae > Nephrotoma > Nephrotoma appendiculata. Next base: position 364,241,109 of record OX371224.1, on the reverse strand, counting down.
TTTTCATCCGACTTCCCAATTCCATCATAATCGATCAGGAAATGGCCGAGTTCCGCTTTAGATGGCCTTACTCCAGAACTTCTTCCAAAAATCATTTAAAAATCCCATTTCCATCCAACATACCCAATTCCATTATAATCGATTAGGAAACGGCCGAGTTACGCTATTGATAGCCTTTTTCCAGAACTTGTTCCAAAAATAATTTAAAAATCCCATTTCCATCCAACATATCCAATCCCATCATAATCGGTTAAGAAATTGCAGAGTTCCGTCCCCAGATAAACATATTCCAGAACTTCTTCCATAAATAATTTAAGAATCCCATTTCCATCCAACATACCATCGAGCAATAAATATATAAGACAAATCAAGTAGTGCAAATTTAATAGGCAGGTTTTTCCGAGGTTAATCTTATTTTATAGTTTTAATATATTTATATACACAAATTTAATTTTTGTCTATATTTAATTCATATATACGAATCTTATAAACACTTCGGGAGAGTTATTTTATAGTTCATTGTTCTTGTTAATAGATTTCCAAAAGTAAAATAGATTAACCTCGGAATCTCTACATGAGTCCTCTTATGTATATTTTGCTTTATAAACATACCCAACCCCATCAAAATCGGTTAAGAAATGGCCGAGCTCCGTCCCAGGTGCTCTTATTCCAGAACTTCTTCCAAAAATCATTTATGAATCTCATTTCCGACCAACATATCCAATCCCATCATAATCGGTTAAGAAGTTATCGAGTTCCACCCCATATTCCAGAACTTCTTCCAAAAATCATTTAAAAATCCCATTTCCATCCAACAGATGGCCATACTCCAGAACTTGGTCCAAAAATAATTTAATAATCCCATTTCCATCCAACATATTCAATCCCATCATACTCGGTTAAGAAATGGCCGAGTTCCATCCCAAGTGCCCTTATTCCAGAACTTATTCCAAAAATCATTTATGAATCTCATTTCCGACCAACATATCCAATGCCAATCCCAACATATTCGGTTAAGAAATTACCGAACAACAGTTTGTACGTGAAGGGGGAAGAAACGGGGAAAGAATTACGACGAAAGAATCAAAGTGTGGAACGGCGAAGGGTTTTTTCCATGAAATTTTAGCACGGCATACTTTATGAAAATAAAAATTAACAAACAAAAATATACCCTACAAGTTTAATTTTTTGCCGTCAGATCTACTTAAGAACTAGACACACCAAGCGTCGACGGCGTGCGGTGAATTTAAATATACATTAATTTATTTATGTATTATATAGGAACGATAGTATAAAAAATATATTCCAATTACATATTTATAAAAAAGATTACAATTCAGAAACTGAAAAATGACGCCATGTGTACTTTAGTACGAATATTAAAAAATATTGTCTCGTGCGACCATATTCATATATTCTCATTCCTTATACAAACAAATCTAATGTTTATTCACAATATAATAGAAAAATGTAGATATATAATAAAATAACTTTAAAACAAAAAGACTTACCAAGTAGGTAAATGCATCCTTGTAAATAATAACACACAATCACAACTAAAACTTTCACTTCACTTATGTATTTTTATCAATAATTAATTACATAAACACAAAATTCAAATAAATTGAATTAAATTTAAAAATAATAAATTTAAAAATAATAAATAATAAAATAAAATTTTTATTTAATTTAATTTGATAGTCGACTGTTCTCGTCGACGGTCAAACACCAACTGCAAAAATATGACAGCGTGAAGTTAAAGTTTATGACAAAATAATACGCCCTACACGCTACACACGATCTGATTTGGTTAGGCCGTCGGGCTGATTAGATCAGATCAGATATAAAATCAGGTCGTGTGTAGGTTTGTCGTATGACAATTTTCCTGTCGGGTGATGTCAGGTGGAACGTGGAAAATCCATCCAACCGTCATCCAACCATCAAACCGCCTGACCAAATCAGATCGTGTGTAGCGTGTAGGGCGTATTATTTTGTCATAAACTTTAACTTCACGCTGTCATACTTTTGCAGTTGGTGGTGTTTGACCGTCGACGAGAACAGTCGACTATCAAATTAAATTAAATAATTTTTTTTTTATTATTTATTATTTTTAAATTTAATTCAATTTATTTGAATTTTGTGTTTGTGTAATTAATTATTGATAAAAATACATAAGTGAAGTGAAAGTTTTAGTTGTGATTGTGAGTTATTATTTACAAAGATGCATTTACCCACTTGGTAAGTCTTTTTGTTTTAAAGTTATTTTATTATATATCTACATTTTTCTATTATATTGTGAATAAACATTAGATATTTTTGTATAAGGAATGTGAATATATGAATATGGTCGATCGAGACAATATTTTTTAATATTCGTACTAAAGTACACATGGCGTCATTTTTCATTTTCTGAATTGTAATCTTTTTTATAAATATATAATTGGAATATATTTTTTATACTATCGTCTTTCTATATAATACATAAATAAATTAATGTATATTTAAATTCACCGCACGACGTCGACGCTTGGTGTATCTAGTCCTTAAGTAGATCTGACAGCAAAAAAATTAAACTTGTAGGGTATATTTTTGTTTGTTAATTTTTATTTTCATAAAGTATGCCGTGCTAAAATTTCATGGAAAAAACCCTTCGCCGTTCCACATGTCGATTCTTTCGTCATGATTCTTTCCCCGATCCCTTCCCCTTCACGTACAAACTGTTGTTCGGTAATATCTTAACCGATTATGATTTGATTGGCATTGGATATGTTGGTCGGAAATGAGATTCATAAATGATTTTTGGAAAAGTTCTGGAATAAGGGCACTTGGGATGGAACTCGGCCATTTCTTAACCGATTATGATGGGATTGGATATGTTGGATGGAAATGGGATTCTTAAATGATTTTAGGAACAAGTTGTTGAGTATGGCCATCTGGGGCGGAATTCTACAATTTCTTAACCGATTATGATGGGATTGGGTATGTTGGATGAAAATGGGATTTTTAAATGATTTTTGGAAGAACTTTTGGAGTAAGGCCATCTGGGGCGGAACTCGGCTATTTCCTAATCGATTATGATGGGATTGGGATGTTGGATGGAAATGGGATTCTTAAATTATTTTTGGAAGAAGTTCTGGAATATGTTCATCTGGGGCGGAATTTGGTAACTTCTTAACCGATTATGATGGGATTGGTTTTGTTGGATTGAAATGGGATTTTTAAATGATTTTTAGAAGAAGTTCTGGAGTAAGGCCATCTATAGCGGACCTCGGCCATTTCCTAATCGATTATGATGGGATTGGTTTTGTTGGATGGAAATGAGATTCTTAAATGATTTTTGGAAGAAGTTCTGGAATATGGCTATCTGGGGGCGGAACTCGGCTATTTCCTAATCGATTATGATGGGATTGGGATGTTGGATGGAAATGGGATTCTTTAATGATTTTTGGAAGAAGTTCTGGAATATGACTATCTGGGGGCGGTACTCGGTAATTTCTTAACCGATTATGATGGGATTGGATATGTTGGATAGAAATAGGATTCATAAATGTTTTTTGGAAGAAGTTATGGAATATGTTCATCTGGGGTGGAACTCGGTAATTTCTAAACCGATTATGATGGGATTGGGTATGTTGGATGAAAATGGGATTTTTAAATGCTTTTTGGAAAAACTTCTGGAGTAAGGCCATCTGGGATGGAACTCGGCCATTTCCTAACCGATTATGATGGGATTGGGTATGTTGGATGGAAATGGGATTCTTAAATTATTTTTGGAAGAAATTCAGGAATATGGCCATCTGGGGCGGAGTTCGGTAACTTCTTAACCGATTATGATGGGATTGGTTTTGTTGGATGGAAATGGAATTTTTAAATGATTTTTGGAAGAAGTTCTGGAATATGGCTATCTGGGGGCGGAACTCGGCTATTTCCTAATCGATTATGATGGGATTGGGATGTTGGATGGAAGTGGGATTCTTAAATGATTTTTGGAACAAGTTGTTGAGTATGGCCATCTGGGGCGGAATTCTACAATTTCTTAACCGATTATGATGGGATTGGGATGTTGGATGGAAATGGGGTTCTTAAATTATTTTTGGAAGAAGTTCTGGAATATGGCCATCTGGGGCGGAATTTGGTAACTTCTTAACCGATTATGATGGGACTGGTTTTGTTGGATAGAAATGGGATTTTAAAATTATTTTTAGAATAAGTTCTGGAATATGGCCGTCTGGGTCGAAACTCTGAAATTTCTTAACCGATTATGATGGGATTGGATATGTTGGATGGAAATGGGATTTTTAACTGATTTTTGGAAGAAGTTCTAGAGTAAGGCCATCTGAGACGGAACTCGGTTATTTCCTAATCGAGTATGATGGGATTGGGATATTGGATGGAAATGGGATTCTTTAATGACTTTTGGAAGAAGTTCTGGAATATGGCTATCTGGGGGCGGTACTCGGTAATTTCATAACCGATTATGATGGGATTGGATATGTTGGATAGAAATGGGATTCATAAATGGTTTTTGGAAGAAGTTATGGAATATGTTCATCTGGGGCGGAACTCGGTAATTTCTAAACCGATTATGATGGGATTGGGTATGTTGGATGGAAATGGGATTTTTAAATGATTTTGGAAGAAGTTCTGGAGTAAGGCCATCTATAGCCGAACTCGGTCATTTCCTAATCGATTATGATGGGATTGGGTATGTTGGATGGAAATGGGATTCACACCACAATTTTATATTAGGGTGTATGTTATCAATATATCAATACATCAATACGTATCGGTACCAATACTTAAATGATGTTATTTTTTAAGCTTTTCTTTTCGTTGAGTACATGTTTCTGTTCGAAGTATGAATCGATACAAACAGACAAACGGATTCAACGAGCAAATTAAAAATCTCCTACATCTCTTGACTAAGAACCCCCTTTCTTATTGCTGGCAACACAGCTAAAGGTGAAAGCGTGAAGCTGGGAGAGCGCTTAAACCCTCTGTGAAAGCAAGGAAAGAATTGTCACAACTTTATGTCCACAACAGAAGAACGGCGAACTGAAACCTATTTTGGAAGTGACTTCGCCAATTACTGTAGAAGAACTACCCATGGCTACTTGCAGGGTTAAGAATAACAAGACACCTCGTCCGATTTATTATTGAACATTGCCTTTAAAGTGGAACCTCATGCTAGAACATTGGTTTTCCTTCATAAAATTGGCACGTGTATTCCTCCTTAGTTTTAAAATTAAAAAATTATAATCTACATATTTATTATCCCTACTATAAATATCGACGGATTAACAAATTATCGCTTAATAATACGAATAACAATGTTGCATACAACTCAAAAACAATTATTTTGATTAAATTTAAAACAATAATAATAAATCTTATTTACAATAACTTTTTTCTAATGGAGTCTAACGTAAATATTTTCACAGCTCATTCATTAGGTAACATAGGACACAAAACAATTTTGATTTTTAGGTAATTTTCAGTGGTTGACACTTAGGCCATTTTTTGCCCATTGTGATACCACGCATTCACGCCACATCATTAACCCATTCACCTATTCACACAATTACAGTATACCACCTACACATTCAACCTGTACATTGACATGGACGGTGGGTCGGCGCTAAATTCTGCACTCCATCAGAGGGTCTTAGTTGTGTTTATTAACATCACCTATTGTAATCGATGGTGAAAATTCGATTTGCATCTAGCCTTTGATGGGATTCGAACCTAGTACCTCCCGGTCCAAGTGCCGAAGCTTTACCCACTGCACCACTTGTCCGGTAATTTTGTTTTAAAAGGACACAAAACAAAAAATAATAATACGAAAAGTAAAAACCATTGATAAAATTCAAAGTAGATCTTGCTTCTTGTTTACGTTTTTATTCAACAAGTATGTACAGGCAACCCCCCAAGAACTAATTATTAATTCGTTACGGATTAATTCGTTCCGTGTTCATTAAAACCGTGTTGTTCGAGTCTACAAAAAATAAAATAAAAAGAACATAACGTTTTATTTTTAATTTTTTGTTATAATATACAAAAAAAACAAAATAAAAGAGAATAACGAAAATCGTGTTGTTTGGACCGTGTAATTTGAGAAATTGGGTTTGCGTGTTCTTCGAAACCGTGTTCTTCAAATACCGTGTTCTTTGAGGGTTACCTGTATGTACCGACTTCAACATGTGCATACAGCAAGTGCAAATCGTCGAAAATAAAGATCGATAAAAAAATTTAAACTTCGTATACATTTTTTTGTTCATGAAACGTATAGATGTCGCGCAAAATTGTTGTCTTAGCTAACCTTTTTTAATGAAAAAAGTGTCCGCATGGTGGGTTACTGAGCATTCGTCCGCTCTTTTAAAATAAAATTTGTCGAAAAAATTTATATGAGATCGGCAATATTGGAGGTATTTCGTTTTACTCATTTAGAATTTGTCCGCGAACGTGTTAAATTTGATACGTTCGTATTTTAGTATACGGATTCAGTAGTTGTGTATTGTATAGCGGCACCTATTGAGGGTTTATAAAATCAATAAATTAAAATTTTATATTCTAAAGCCGTCTTTAAAGCAAATTTTTATAAATTATTTGATTTTTTCGATATAATATGTACAAGTGAACAAGCTGTAGTAAGTGTACCTAACTGATTTGTACAACGTTTTGACATACAAATTACTGACAGTATTTCCACTCTAAAGTGAATTAAATTCTAACTACATACATATTGTCTAATTAGATGTTACCTTTTTTGGCATCATATTAAACATTTTGGCAAGAAAGATTTTATACATTTATTTTCTTTTATAAGAAAACGTAGGTTATCTACTTTTAAATCCATAAAATATTAAATTTTCTTGTCAAACCGTTTAATATCGGAGATACAAACCAAAATGTACACGAGCATCAATACTGTTGTTTTGTTAGTTCACTGCCATACCAATTAAATACCGAGCGGACCCAAAAAGTCGATAGCCTAGTCAAATGTCAAAAAGAATACGTCCAAATATACAACAACGTAAGTTTTTATTTCACAAATTTATTCGTGCATTTTATACTTATTTCCAAGAATATTTCAAACCTTAAATTATTATAAATTCTTGGGTTAATATATAAAGTATCATATTGCGTAATTATTTTGTATAAAAATTTGTGCGATTTGGTTTTAATTCGGAATGATTTGTTTGCTTGCGAAATCGCTATGCTGCTGTGTGGTGTGTGTAGTCATTCCCACTAGCATTGTGTGGTATGTGATCTGTTTGATGTGACTACAACAATGCTGCTGTGTGTCCCTCAAGCATTTCCATACGTATTTTGCAACATAAGCTATTTTTGTACGCGATACTCAAAATATTAAATAATAAGATCGTGGTTTTGTTTATAAAAAAAAAATAATAATTTTTTTGCGTGATTGGAAATATCGTTGCTGTACAAAATTATCAATGTCAATCAACTTTTGGTTTGGTTATGAATGAACGAAGAATGGAGGGATGATGTGTGTGGTGTTCGTGCAATAGAAAAAAAATCTTTGTTACGACAAATTATTGATAAAAATGTATTTAGTTTTTCTCTTAAGACGTACAGCGAGCGGTATAATTGTGTGGTTTACAGTTTTGCTTAGTAAAAATTTTATTCGCGCTCATACGAATTATCATCAAAGCGATAAGACATTTTTGGGCTTTCGACTGGTGATAATGGGCGATCGAAAAAAAAAATTAATTTGCATTTATTGTTTTTTATTATTTCCAGTGTACATTTATAATGAACGCGAATATAGTGAAATACAACAATAAATACAAAAATTGAGGAGGTTTATATATGATGTCAGATAATAAACGTCTTCGAAAACCGGAACGTCAATTTTATACACCGAAACAGAGAAATCCCCAAGATATTGAAATGGAAGGCAATCGATCGAATACAAATGGACCCAAGGCACAACGTGGTGTCTCAGAGCCAAAAGACGTGGGCTCGTTTGGCCGAGGTAATTATAATAATTACAATGATCGAGGCGGCGGTGGTCCTGGTAATGGAGGTGGATTTCCGAATGAACCATCTAACAATAATCCGCATTTCATGAAATATCGTAAAAATAAGTATGGTCCAAACCATCCACGAACATATAATAATCCGAGTAATGATATGCCATATAATGATTCACCAGGCGGCGAATCAAAAGGGCCCGAAAAGTTGCGTTTCCCCGCTAATATAGATAATATGGCCCCTAGATTTAAAAAGAAATATTTAGAAGAAAGTGGTTTATCACTATCATATCTAGAGAATATGGATAAAATTGGTAGTGTCGACGATGTTGGTAAAGGACAATTTATAAAGCCTGGTGGTCCTCCTAATAAAGGCTTACACAAACACCACCACCACAATCGAAATAACAATCAGCACTACCATAAAGGCATAAAAGAATCGTACAATAATCACCACAATAATAACGTAAATAATAATAATGCATTTGATATGAGACGCCCGCGTAGTCGATCGTCTGATGTAAATTTAGATGAACAACGTGACATCGATGAAATAAGCCAATCGAGTGGTTATTTCCGTGGACCGCGTCACCTTTATAATTCGCAAACAAATGTATACTCATCGAATAATAGTTTATATTCGAACGATAGCAATTGGCAAACGGAGGGTTACCGAAATGATGGACATTGGGATAAATCAAAAAAGAATCGAAATAATAATAATCATCATAAGATGTCGGTGAATAATCGTTTGCGGATGTATGGTAGTACGAATAGTGGTTTTGATAATCTGGGTCCGGCGGGTGTGCCACCAGTAATGAATTTGAGTAAACAGATGGAGAATGTGGCGATATCGGAGAAAAGTGTACCATATGATGAGGTAAGTGCAATTTGATTATTTCAAACCGTACGATTTTTATCTGAGAAAATTTTTTACAATCCAGTTAGTTGATTGAAATTAAACGTAAAATACTAGTTTCTCTCTCTACTACCGGGAATCGAACCCGGGACCTCCGGTCACTGGAGCAAGCATGCTAACCACTTTGCCACCGGGTGGCGTAAAAGACTACAATGACGCTGTCTAATCCGATCAGGATTACTGTTCCATTTCAAGTTGTGCCGTTTAGAGTTTTATTCGTTTAACTTTGGTTAAAGATAGCCTTTTTTAATATGCGTGCGCTGGGTTTTATTTTAAATTTAACATGAGTTGACCTAGAATAATCTTTTAGCCTACGTCTTAAATAAAATTTGAAGTCGTTAGTCTGAAATAACGGAGAAGACATAGTAAGTAGTAAATGATTAGTTAAAGAACCTGAGTTAGATGTTTTGACCTGAGTTTGTTATTTCGACACAAGCTTTATGATCATATTTGGAATGAATGTCGGTAATCCTATTGATTAACCATTTTGAAGGCGGCATCTTTGATGTGAATCAATTAATGAGGAATAAAAAAACGTCAGCTATCACCAGAATTAGATACAGATGTCGAAGGAGATATATAATTCTGGAGATAGACTTCTTATAAAGTTTTAGTTCAGATGTAAGTATGTATTTTCCAATTCAGAGTAGTATCTAGATGCGTAGATACTTGAATAAGTTGACAGCTTTCACAGAAAATGACAGAAAAGTTTTCTTGGTTTGATGCTGAGCCATTTTCCAAAACGGCGTTGATCCACAAATCCGGAGACCACATAACATTTAATTATGATCTAAGAAATGATTGGCTCTATTTGTCATTGCTTTCTCGAGAAAAATATTAGAATGCCGGGTTTCAAAATAACAGGTTGCTGGGCACTGGGGCGGTAGTTTTCTTTGCGATTATGATCGCCAGTTTCATAGATGGGGATGATCCTTGCCAGTTTTAGTCTATCCGGAACAGTTCCTTGAATAAACGAAACCTTAAAAATAGGTCTACATATTTTGAAATGGATTTCAAAATAAGAATGCTGAAGACAAGGTTACTTTAGCAAAATAAAGACTTAATTCGTTGAAAATACTCTGATCATTATTTAAAACCATTGCCCGAAATTAAGCTTTTAATGCAACTTGACCTAGGCTTCTTAGAAATGATTTGATTGCCGTCCCAATTTCTATTAATAACTCCACGGTTTGGTGAAAAACGATTGAAATAGTATGACTTTTTCTGTTTGATTATGTTAATTAGTTCACATTTATTTCGATTCAGCCGATTTTTTAATTTTATGTCTAACAAATTTCGTTGATTAATGGAGCTGGCTGAGCAAGCTGATACGAAATCCAAGGTTGTATGTAACACGATTTTGTTGATGATCCATTAAGCTATAAGTCTTAGAGGACTTATAGCTTAATGGACCAGATGTTAGTTGTTACGTATTGTTTGTTTGATCAATTGATCAAGGAATACAAATGTAGTTAAAGGGTTTGCACTGATCCCACACTCGTCCCACCATATTTGCCCTTGTTCTTCGTTTTATGTGCACCATATCACGGGGTTCCTCGATTTTCAATTATTCCCAATCAGGTCGAATAATGTGCTCTCAACAGTTCATTTACTTTTGACGGTTCAGTTTCTTCAGTACCGCACACTGCGTCATTTCGCGTGGTTGACCTTCGTCTAGAGAAATTTGATTATCCCATTCTTGAAATCCCTCTCCTCTCTTTGTTTTGTCACACGTTGAGAGCTCGATTGTTTAAGCGCTCATCATTGTCCAAATATTTCGCTTCAGTGGTACGCGTTTTTTTCGCATTATACATAAGATTTTCATTATACATAGTTATTTTTTTAAATTTTTTTCTCACCCTGCTCTTTCGTGGTTGTGCTTTTTACGTCCTTACTCAGCCAACTGGAGGACGTACGGCTATAGGACCGATTTAAGACCATCTGCACACTGCAAGCATGGAAGATGGGTCGGCCCATGGGTTTTGCACACCGACAGGGGGTCATAGATTTGTTACATTTCGAAATCTGTTGATGAAAGTTCTCTTTCAACCTGCCCTATCGGGATTCGAACCTGGCACCTCCGGATCCAAACGCCAAAGCTTTAACCACTGTGCCATTTGGTCGGTATTATAGCTATCTTGTTGCCGTGTATTGCTCGTTAGTGTTCGAAAAGAAAGTTGGACGCACGCAAAAATAAAATTTTGACAAATCGTGCCCGGTGTTGCATTTGGTCGAGGTTTCTTTGCCATGGCGTTGATTTTAGGTTATCCACCGTTACATATTTGATGGTGATTTCATTTGTTTTCTGCGAATTATAAACAGTAAACCATTTAAACATTTATCAATATTTTAATTTGACGATAATTTCTTATCTAAATCCAGCCAATTGGCTGTTGTTTGATTTTCTTCCATATCATGTGTTACCACTTTCTCTACAAAGCCCTTTCGTTCATTATGCCATTGGAAATTAAAGATAAAAGGTTTTTATTAAAATTCGAGAGAATTATTAGTATAAAATGGATTCTAAATAATAAATAAAATGTCAATATGTATCTCATTTTGTAATTTCAGAATAGTATCAGCGATTGGAACCAAGAAGTAGAAAATAGCAGAATGCAAAAGAGTAACGAATTCTTATTTAACTCGCAAGACAATCTCCACCACAAAAATAACGGTCAAATGACATTGCCATTCGATCGCCATCGCCGAGGAAAATATAACAATCACAATCGTCGCCGAAGTTTTACTACTGATAACTTCACCCATGAGAATAATGCTTTCTACAATACAAATAATCCTGAGCTTCGAGATGGAGCTTCACCTAAACCATGGAATCATCACCAAAATTATCAAAATGATCAGCAGGTGATGTATGACCGCCCACCCATTCATCATCATAACCGTAATATGCAAAAGCCGCCGTCGAGCCGTGACAGTAGCATCGATCGTTACGAATATCGTCCAAATTCGCGTAATGGCGATCGACGTCGCAATAAAAATGGCGGAAAATATTTCCGAAATTATAACAACCCAAATCCGATGGATTCGACCCCGGTTAAACCTAACCAAAATGAATCGAGTTGGCGAACTCATATGCCATACAATAATGATAACCGTGAAAAAATGGCCCCACCAGTCGATAATGAAATTCAAATTGCGCAAATTGAGGAGCAAGTGAACGCATTAACACAAAAAATTTTGTTCGATCCAACCAATCCTAATAAACCGATTATAGTAAATTCCCAGCCGAATCGTAATACCAACGAAACAAAAATTGAGAACCCCGATCCCGTCGTATTGAAAAAGCCAAATATAACTGCCAATAATATGTATCAACTAGCCTCCCTAGATTACATAGTTGTAAATCCACCGCTTTGGTATGATGCCAATACTCGAGAATATCAAGCGATACATAAACGCGAGTTAATCGAGGAACTGAAAAAATACGATTTTTATATACAGACTCTAATCGGTAAGCGTACACTATTCAAAGACTGGGATGAGTACTTGTCGTATCGAGATGAGGTGCACAATCTTCTGAAATTATTTTTAATAGATGAACTAAAATTTTGTCAGCAAGAGAATGTCGAAACGCACTTCTGGAAATTACTGTATCACAGTATAATCGACTTAATGAGAAAATGGTTGTCGGATGAGACTGATGGTGCCAATAAAAATTTGTATAATTCGAAATTATTTGAGCTAATCGAGAATGGTACTGCTTATTTTGAACAATTGTTGGGTTTACTGGAGGAGCACTATAATTTTAGCTTACACGAGTTCATGGGACAAAATACGAGCTCGATAAAAAATTTAAAAAATGTCGGCTTGGCTTTGGTATCTGCACAGAAAATTTTAATATTTTTAGGAGATTTAGCGCGTTACAAGGAACAGATTAAAAATTCGAATAACTACGGAAGGGCGAAACAGTGGTATCTTAAGGCGCAACAAATTCTTCCGAAAAATGGTAGGCCATACAATTCGCTAGCTATCTTATCGTTATGCACTGTAAGTACAAATTATTATTAGGACACGAGTTGAAATTATTAATTGGCTCTAATTTTATAGAAACGGAAACCCGATGCTGTTTATTTCTACATGCGAAGCATTATGTCATCTAATTCATTTCAATCGGCTCGTGAAAGTTTGGTCAGCCTCTTCGATGAGATACGCAAAAAGGTAAATATATTTTAGTCGTGCAATTTAATTTGTAAATACATCCTAAAATAAGCGTTTCTAATCAAATAATGCGGCTAGTACTACATTTTCGTAAGTCATGTCGTCATCTAAAATCATTTAATCATCCACTATTGGCACGATTATATCCTAAATGGTAATATATTTCTAATTCTAGTACGAAAGCACGCAGAGAAAGCGCGAGGAAAGCCAAATTCGTATGGCGAAACCAAAAAATCAGCAGCAAGGAGGGATAAGCGGTGCATTGCGACGTGAAACTTGGGTTCATCCGCAGAGTGGCGTTCGTATTTATCGTACATCGTCGCTAGATCCCGAGGCATACACGCAAAATAGCAAAATTGCGACTTTTGAAAATGAGCTAAAAGGGTTGGATCCGATTGAGCTAAATAAGCGGTTTATTTTGAGTTTCCTTCACGTGCAAGGGAAGCTTATGACTAAAGTTGGGTAAGTCGAAATCAAGTGTGATTTACTAACACAATTGTGCGGGTATGGCAAAAGTACCATGTCAAAAATTTAGTTTTGTATGTTTTTTGAACCAACTTACACATTTGTGAATTCCTTTTTAACTTATTTTCGTCCGAAAAAAAACACTATAACTATACACACAATTGTGTTGGTTTTTCTTCAAATCAAGCGAAATTTTTTATCAACAACGCCATTACATGCTATGGTTTTTTACTCACACTTTTGTGTGGGTTGGACTAAAACTGAGCCATTTTTTTTGTTTTCTTGGTTGAAAAAGGGATATAATATTTGTTGTCTTCTTTCTCAGAATGGAGTCCTTTGTTCCATGCGCTAAACAAATGCTTGGCGAATTTAGAGCGTTGCTGGGTCATACACCAATTGCTGTTACATCAAGCCGGTTTTTACAGCTGATTGCATTGAATATGTTTTCTATTGATTGTAATCTGCCAAAAGGTAAGTGTTGCCATCCCTATTTAAATAAAATTTCGCAAGGAAAGGTGGTGGTTGGTAATGAAGGTTTTAGTTGAAGGTTAGAGGGGTCTAAACTTAATTTATTTAGTACCGCGGTCCTCAAAGGGATTAGTTCAGGCAGTTGTGATTTTCTAAGAGCGAAATACATACAAGATGGATACAAGCTAAAGGCTAGCAAAGGTAATATTATATCATTTTAGCTCCAATCCTAAAGACATCGTATTTTGGCAAAATTAATTTGCTCTTGTCGGGCTACAATTGCATATAGAAATTCGCAAAATACATAGTTATTTCTTCAATTCTTTTTTTTTTTTTATATATTTTAATCTATGCTATCTATTCTGGGGCCGAAGCACTTCCATCTCTTTCGCGGTTCACGTCCTACTTTACGCATTGCTTGGCAAATCGAGGACGTACGGCTATAGGTCCGATTTTATCACCATCTGCACATTGCAATATCTCTATGCCAGCCTATACTGGCATTGAAATGATGGGTCGGCCCATGAATTTTGCACTCCGACAAGGGGTCATAGTTGTGTTTCATTTCATCACAGATTACAATCTGTTGATGAAAATTCCCTTTTGCAGCCTGCCCGGTATTCGAACCCGGTACCTCCCGATCCAAACGCCAAAGCTTTTACCACTGTGCCGTTTGGTCGGTATTTCTTCAATTCAGTTGGATCTAAACACGTTAATTATATCCTGGACAAATTTGGGAGAAATTAAAAAAGCCTTTGGTATGGTGTGCTTAAAACACATAAAATGCTTTGTTCTTTAAGGCCAATTGCTCAAATTGCATGGGGACCTCTGGTGCATTACTCTAGTAATTTCTCATAACAAATATTTTATTGGGATTTTACATGTCTATAGTTACAGCTTTCACCAGACGCTCAATAATTGTCAGACTAAGATCTCTTCGAAGCAAAAGCATTTCCCACACGACTGAGTGCCAAACTACCTTCGCCCTTTAGTTTTTTAGTGCCCAGCTTATATGTTTTTTCCGTGGGAACAACAAAATGCCCAATCACAACAGAAAATTTTGAAATCCCAACACGGTCTTTACTAAGCATGAATAGAGAAAATAACTGACGAAGAGAGAACTCTCAAAATAAGTCCAAAATAAAAATTATCACTTAAAGAAAAAGATATTCTCACTTTTAATTTATATTAGAAATTATTACAAAGTACAATTCGCTGTCTAGCAAAGTAAACGATTTGTAGTATGAAACAATTTTTGGAAAAATTGTAATTTTTATTTTCTATTTTTGTACGAACCGCTTTTTATGTGAAATTTGGAATTCCCACTTATATTTTATAACCAGTTTCGAAATGGTATACGAGGGTTGCCTTTTATATTTCGGGATTGGACAACCCTAGTGTTGCAATCTGGCAACTGACAGCTCTATCGTAAAGTTTGATATTTTTGAGATTATACGTACTCAGAACGTTTTGACATTCGAGCGCTATTTGTGTTGCTTACAGTAGTCATTAACTCAACATCTCGGCGAAAAAATGGAATTAAATCGTGAACATTTTCGTGCGATTATTTTTTACAACTTTCGACGTGGATTAAGGCAGCAAGAGTGCATGGATGAACTTAATTCAATTTTTGGCGATGAAGCTCCATCAAGGACCAGTGTTTATCGATGGTATGGTGAATTCAATAGAGGTCGTAGTTCACTCCAAGACGAATTTCGTGAAGGTCGTCGACTTATCGTGAGATTGAGACAACCTTAGGCATTAGTGGGTCCAGCATACATTCAATATTGCATAAACATTTGAATGTCAACAAAATTTGTTCGCGTTGGATCCCACACAATTTGTCAATCGCTCAAAAAAAGGCTCGTGTCGATTGGTCGAAAGAAAAGCTCAAAAAATACGATCGCGGTACTTCAAAACACGTCTATGACATAGTGACAGGTGATGAATCGTGGATTTACGCGTATGAGCCCGAAAGTAAACAGCAATCGACTGTATGGGTGTTTCAAGATGAGCCGAATCCAATAAAAGTTGTTCGCGCACGAAGCACTTGCAAGTAAATGATCGCCTGTTTTTTCGGAAAAAATGGACGTGTCGCAACCGTACCACTAGAACAACGCAGAACAGTCAATTCTGAGTGGTACACAACCATTTGTTTGCCAGTTGTCTTCCAAGAAATCAGGAAAACCAACTGCCGAAGACGGGTCACTCTTCACCACGAGCTTCAATGCGAGCTCTCACACATCGGCTCAAACAACTGCATTTTTGAGCACTCAAAACATCGATTTGATGAGTCATCCGCCGTATAGTCCTGACTTGTCACCAAATGACTTCTTTTTATTCCCGTACGTAAAAAACAAACTGAGAGGTCAACGTTTTTCGATACCTGAAGAAGCGAATGCTGCGTTCAGAATGCATGTTTTGAAGATACCTCAATCAGAGTGGAAAAAGTGCTTCGACAATTGGTTCAAACGCATGGAAAAGTGTATAGATCTTCATGGGGAATATTTTGAAAAAGAATAAAGCGATTTTCGATGATTAATATTTGTTTTTGTTCTCTAATCCCGAAATATAAAAGGCAGCCTTCGTATTTATGCTTAGGTAATTAGATAAAACTTCAATAAATACGGCTCGCCCAAGCTTATGTGAATTTTTTGTGTCTATATAATTGTGATTGTCATGAATAAAGTAATGATTTCTGGTTTATATTTCTGGAAGAAGTAATAAAATATCGAAATCAAAAATTTCTGTAAAAAAGTAAATATTGTGTCCATTTGCCTTTCCCCCCAGTCATTACACCCCCGTATCCACTTTCCAGTCATTATCCTCAGTTAATAATACTGCCACCCTTGCTGTTTTCAGCTCGCCCTGAAACTGGAATTGTTTGGTAGAATAAAATATTTTTAGTCCATCTTGATTACATTGAAGGAAATAATATTGTATTATAATTTTTGACGAAGCTCTGAAATGTGGTCAATTGGAAGCGAACATAGTTTGCATTTTGGATGCAATTCTAATTCTAAAGTGATTTAAAATAAGTTTTGGAATACAGTCGGACAGAACTAGTCAATTGACAGTGGCTATTTCTGAACCGATCATTACGTCATTTGGTATGTTGAATAGAACGAAAATTTAATGTGATTTTAGGACCAATTTTTGGAATATTTTCTTTTAGAATGAATAAATTTCCAATATTTTCTTTTAGACTAAATCGAATGAATGATACGACACTGATGATGAAAAGATGAAAGTTATGAGTAAAATTTTAGTAGTAAATAATTTTAATTAATTTTCAAATTTAATTAATGGTTCATTAAAAATTTTTATGTATTAAAAGAAAGGGCCATATGTGATTTTTGTTGTATCGAAATTGGAATCTACTTGAAATCGTATCTTCTAAAAACGTCTGATAAAATTCTGGTTATGGGCAATTACTAAAGAACTAGACTAGTCAATTTCTTAAACGATGATTATGATATTTGATTTGATTTGTTTGAGAAAATGGGATTCTATACTAAAGGCTACTGACGGGACGCAATGACCAGAGCGTAATAATAGACAGGGCGATAAATGGTCGAGAGAATGGCGGGGGTATTGATCAAGGGTAAAATACTATACCTGTTTGATTGTTGCGTTACAGTTTTGAACATAAAACCAATTCCATCAGGATTAAAATGTGACTTAAATAAATCATAGCAATTACGAAAAAAAGTTTGTATATTAAGTTTCAAACAAAATTTTTCCAGTTCATTTTTTTCAAATTTTACTGAAAATAACGAGTTTACATTAAAATAAACTTCATTTCAGCAAAATTCGACATCTTTAGTGTCCCGGCGGATTGACTATTCGGAATAAAACTTCATTCTTAACCTTTTCCTTAAATTGGGAAATTCTTACGAGATTTGTGTACCGGAAGCGGTTTAATTAGTGTTTCTGGCAATATTGCAAATATATAATAAAAGTGAAACCCGATTAAGCAAAAAAAACCAAGCGGACCACTATTGAACTAAGTAATAGATACCAAAATTATAATCATTCTTCAGCCACATCATGGTTTAATTCGACAGGCAAGGAAGTCGAATTGTTGTCTACCACTAACCTTTCTACCATAACCAATTTCTGATTTATGCCCAAACATATCCGAAGGTTAGGTTGATTTCCGTAACAGCTGTCTTCGGGTACTTAATATTGTACTTGGATGGATTAACATTGTCATTTATGCGAATATATTGCAAATTACGGCCTAACGATTTATCTCGTAACACGATCACTGCACAATAATTGAAAGTGTCCAGAAGTCACATATTCTTAAACAAAAACTGGGTCATTGACAAAGAAAGTTATTTTTTGGAAAATTCTTAGAAAGTCGATAAAAATAATTTTAGCTAGGATGACTTGATGCCAGTTGTAATGATTTTATTGCTCTATAATCTTTTATTGTTTTTTTTTGTTGGGACAATTAAGATTTTTATCTGCAGGTCGAGAACAAGTTTTTATTCAGAACATTGTCGTGTGTTTTCTTCTTTTGTATATGGAAGTATTTTATACTTTTTATTGAATGAAATTGTATGCCGAGACGTGAGTCTATAATAATTTTTCGCAAACCACTCTAGGCATTATGAATAGTTTTGTGTATTATCTCAAGAACATGTTTTATTCTTAGACTTCTTGCTAGAGAGACAAAAGGTGAACAATTATTATTTAGAACGGAGAGAAATTATTTTACACTAACAATGGATAGTTTATTTTGTTGAAAGTGGATTTTATCGTTAGAATAATTCTTTTGTGTGTATTTTATTACCAACCACGACTTTCTATTTCTAGTTTTTCCACATTAGAATTTATTACTAAAGTGAACTAAATGTATAATTTTAATTTTTTTTATTCCAAATTATTAGCCAAAGGTGAAAAATCGGAAGCGCTTGAACAGGCATTATCTGTGGCTCTATCAATGTTCGGTATAATTCTCGAGCGATTTAATGAAGTCATTAAGAAGGCGATTCAATCACAAAATGGAACCGGAAAAATCGCGTTAATGCTACCTGAAGATGCGACAGTAATGTTGCCCGCAATAAAAGTATGGTGCGATTGGATGCGTTATCATCAAATTATTTGGAATCCACCGCTCGAAAATGTAGATTTAAAATCGGGTTATCTACAGGAATGTGCTCCATGGGAGCAATTAGCAATAGCAGCCGCGTACTTAGAGCGCATTGATATAGATTGTAGAAATGTCTCAAATGAACGCCAACCGAATTATGAATTACTTCAATTATCGGAAAATGTTACGCTTGCCGGTTTTACGCCGCTATCGTTTTATGAATCGGAAGAGCATCTGTTCTATTACCATGCGGAGGATGTAGATGTAGTACAGAATTCGGTTCGGCTTTATAAATTGCATGATTTTTCTGCGAAATTTTTATGTGGTTGTGATCCACCGGTACTGAAAAAGGTACATAATGATGATAAACCAAATCATTATGTGTCTGTCATTCAAAATAATAAGGTAAGGAGGGAGCTTCGTTACACAATTATATAGAAATTTTATTAATAAACTATGTTTTGTTTTTCATTTCGTTCCCAGACTAATAATAATTCAGACATTTTATTAGAGACTACTGACGATCTGCAAGCAGAGAATAGTATTAGTATTCAAAGTGATTATGTCGATAATTATAGTGTTGTTAGTGATGAATTAATAAGTAATCTAGGTGCTGATAATCAAAATAATTTTATAAATAATATAAGTAATGATATATTAAGCAATAATTGTGAAAATGATAGTGAAACTAGAATTTTGTTACAAAAGAAGGATGAATTGGAGCGTCAGCATAAACTTCAGGAGATGGACAAACAACGATTACAGGTAAGTTCAAAATTTCATTTATGTATATTTATCTGCTTCGACAACAAATATCAAACACAACAAAATTTCTCTTGTGAAACAAAACGAAACTTGCGAAATTAGCTGTATTGTAATATGGTACGTTAGCTCGGTTCACTTTGAATATTGAATAAAACAGCAATTGATAGCATTCACAATTTTAACACTCAATACTCATATTGATATTCTGGATAGGTAATTGAAGAGAATATTTATCGGCCGAATAAAAATGATAATTAAAGCTCTTTGAAACGAAAGGTGTTGTGTTTGTTTCATCAAATCGGCCTAAGATTAGTGCGCCATAATTAAGTTTTCGTAATCTATTTAGATTCAGCTACTTATGGGATGGAAAAAATCGGAGGACTCGAAATACAAACGAGCCCGCGAAAAATACCGCCTACCTTATTTTTATTTGGCCGTTAAATATTTTCAACATAATATTGGTTTTGAGCAACGAACAAGCAACAAAGCTAGCAATATTCGCAATATGTTTCACAAGATCTGGAATGCATTCGTTCAGTCAAGAAAGACTAAGTTACGAATGTTTAATATCTGCGTAAAGTTAGACCTGCTGTATGATTGTGTTACGTGGGAACACGCAGAATTTGATCTAATAATTAATTGAAATCAAATAATTATTGGCATCACATTTTCTTGAATTTTCCAAATCGGTCATATAACACTAAAAAAACTATGGTTATACAGTTACGAATCACAGAGTAGTTAAAATTATCTGAAGGACTACTTTTGTTCTAACACGTTGTTTCCTTATTCTAAAATTTCGGTAGACCTGTTTAGAACCCAACTGTCATCAAACACGTTATTTTTAACACTATTTGTTAATAAATGGTTCTGAACCGCCTAACTGAACTATATATAGAAATAATAAAGTAACGCCAAGAAGAATTAGAGAAATATTCAGAAAACAATTGGAAATTACAGTTAATTTTGGTATGATATGGTATTAGCGTGTATGGGAATAGTTCGAAAGGAGGTTTTAGTCAATTGATGAAAGGAGAGAATGCATGTGCCAGAGTGGTATTGGGTGCGATTAATTCAACCCCAATACACGCTCTATGGTCTGAAATGGGTGATTCTCCTCTCGATTACAAGATAGAGTGGATCACAGTGAGAGAGTCAGTGAGAATGATAACTAAGAAAAATGAGTTTTGAAATGAAAGGATATTAAGATTAATTACAAAGTAGGGCGGTGTACAAACCAACATATAGAGCAAGTATTGCAATTAAAAATATAAATATGTTTCTAAGTGTAGGCAATGCTGGTCCGCAACTCGTTCCTAATAATCTTAATGTATGCATGAATATGGAGGAATATAATAAGGGGATGAATGAAGTTATTGCTAAAATTATGTTTGGGAAAATCAGTCTGCGGTATTTGCAACAAGATATTGTTTATGCGGATGCTAGTTTGAGTGAGAATGGAGTAGGTGCTAGTATTTGTATGTCTAGTAAGAATGTGGAAAAATGTTTTAAATTGGATGATGGCAACTGTATAATGAATGCTGAATTGATTAGAATATTTGAAGGTATTAAATTGGCTGTGAATGAAGGGGAATGCAAAATAGTAATATTTTCCGATTCCAAAAGTGGTTTATGCTTGCTAAAAAGTGAAAGTGGAAGAGAAGGCAATTTGTATGTGGATATGACTTTTAAATGTGTTCGTTTCTGTCAACGTGATATGACCATACAATGGATCCGATCACGTAGAAAGATCGAAGAGAATGACCGAACCGATATGTAAGCTAAAAGGGTGCATTTGAATTTTAGACTTCGCGATCCAGCGTTAACGGAAAGAATGGGTGGTTGGGAAGTTGATTGTGTATAAGTAAGTGTCGATTATCATAGTTGTTGTCACACAGATAGTGACGCTAAATGGAAGAATTTCATACGATTGTGTATTTAATTCGAAAGTGCTGAAAATAGACCAATATACGGAACAATCACAATAACACCATTACAAATCGGCAAAAAAGAAAGAAACCAAAGTAAAATAATAAAATGGGTGCATTGAATGACATGATTCAAGAGTACGGAAGGAAAGATACCAGAGAAACGTACTTCGAATGCTTCAGATGAAGCTATGTAGAAGATGGGAGAGTGAATTCAACGAGAGAAGTCTAACGAAAGGAACGAGGTACTCTACACTTCATGGCACTCCTTTGAGAACTCCTTTCTATAAGGTGCTCAAAGGACATACTCAATTGTTGCGAACAATTGAGAGAATCAGGCTGAACCATGGAAATTGGAAGGAATATTTGTGGAAACGTCGATCGAGTGAGGTCAAAAATTGAGATTTGTGTCCAAGTGTGGAGGATGTTGAACATCTGTTATAATAGTTGGCAAATGTGTGTAGGGACTACACACATTTGCCATCTATTATAACAGACGACTTTATGTATAGGAGCCAATCCTAATAAAATAATAATAAAAAAAATAATCAAATAATAAAAAAAATGGTTCTGAACCGCCTGACTGAACTCTAAATAGAAATATTAAAGTAAAACCAAGAACAATTTGAGAAATATTCAGAAAACTACTGGAAATCACATTTTTATAAAATAAATGAAAACTCTCAGATTTAATAAAAAATAAATCCGGTCAGCGAAAGAGCTGGGATCTATAAATATGTCGGAAATATATCTATAAATATGTCTGTTTTTCACCTTATGAATGCATGCATTGTCCCGCAATAATAGTTGGTTTTTAACCAATTTTCCTCGCCTTTTACGGTTGATCTATTCTTTTAAACGATATAAGATGACAGCATAGAAAGGTCCTGGACAGCAGTTGAATTTTGAAAATATTTTTCTTAGTTAGAAAGAAATTTGTTAACATTAATAACATTTCAACAACAACCTTTTTAATAACACGAATTTAGTTAAAGGTCATATCTGCTACGATTTTAATTAGTTTTATGTTTTAAGCTGCTCTCACAGTTTTAAAAATACCTCCAACTATTTAATTGTAATTTCTAAACCCTAAACTAAATTGCGTACCAAATTATGAAACCCCTCAAACCAGACTAACAATAGACAACCGCCGTCCAAACTTAAAGTATAAAATTTAGGAAAGCTCTAAGCTTTTATCGAAATGGTTAATATTGTTGAATTTTTAGAGTTTTATCTGTATACTTAAATTAAGATCTCATAGCTTTCGCTTTAGATCACCTCCAAGATTTAAAGAACGACGAAATGGCTAGGAATATATGAGTCGTTGTATTATAATTCACATACGAAAACCGGGAACTCTTAATAGCCGCTTAGCTTGGAAAATGAAGACAATGTGCAATTTTTGAATGCACAATCTAAAAATTAGCCTTTCATCAAAAATATTTTCGACACTTTCTTAAGTTTGATAGATTTTTCGGAAATTTGCTGGCGTAATTGCAGGCATAGTTTGGCTAAAACAAGTGGAAATTCGTACGCATTTTCGTCTTTTGGAACAGGATATTATCAATGAAAAATCAGTAACTAACTTTTGACTTCTTTTTTGAGATATCTAGGGATCGATTATAGAAGCAATACGAGTTCGAGTTAGTTACGTGCTTCGAAAATCAATCAACCGCAAAATAAATAAATGCCCAACTTGAGATGTTTTTAACATCCTTTAACTTTAATTTAAGCGTTTTGACGCCGTTTGTAATAATTTGAGACTTTAAATGCTTACATATGGTGTGTTTTTTATTCGAAATGAAATTTTACTTGATTTGCTGACTTAGGACCTGTCCGAATACTGTAATAATTATTTCTATTGTAATAATTGTGACAGGATTCTGAATGCAACCAAATTATTACAACAGCTATATGCGTAATAATTTTTGACGTAACTGAAATAATTTTTGTATTACTTCATTGTTGTTGTTGGAAATGCGCCATTTTTAGAATTACGAAATTATATTTGCTTAAGTTATAAATGTAACAAATTATGGTTTGTTCAACTAAATTATATAATTATTGAAATATTGGATCCAAAATAAGTTTCAGTTATCTTGTTTTCTGTATGCAATAACGATTATTACAATTTTTTAATAATGTCAAAAATATTTCAGTATTCGGATAGCAATCGAACTCTAACAAATTATGGAAGAGAAAATTATTTCAGTAATATCAAAATTATTACAGAAAATTAAATTATTACAGTATTCGGACAAGTCCTTAAATGTGAAAAAAATTTAGTTACGAAAATCCTAATATCAGAAACAATAGTTATAAAATAGGAAATATTTAATCTACGAGTAATAACCAACTAACTCACCAATAATCCGCTTATTTTGTGAAAAGGCCTTTTTCAATCTCAGACTCATATTTCCGATTGCTAGCTCATGTTTTGCAACTTTCAACAAATTTTGTTCAAAACATGAAAAAGTTAACCAATACGAGTTGTATCCTGAAATTATAAATGTGTACAAATAAAACAACAACTATTATTCATCAATTACAGCAATTTCAAGTTTCTTAACCCTTTCGCGGACGCACAATTATTTAAGGGTGTTTGTTACCGGACCCATACTATAATTTAGATTCTTGACAAACTTCTTAACTTTAGTCAAAACAATTACAGATTATATCACAAAAAATAACAATTTGGGACACAATGAAAACAGAAACGCTTCCTCTGGGACACAGAATACCACATTCAATGCTAATCATATGAAAACAACGTCAGTTATTACCGTCGTGTGTTTATTAATTATTTTGTTTTGTCGGTATATACCGACGTGTCCTACTGTAGGTCGATAAACTTCGGTATATGCCGACGTATTCGCGAAAGAGTTTAATGAAAAAACCTTTTGGCGTCATCTGTCGTAGTTCGAAATGCTTACATAATCTACTCCTAGGTGTTGCCATTTTTCTAAGTAATTATAGTCTAAATAAGTAAACAAAAAATGTTAAATTCGTATCTGTCATTCTGCTGTATTTCCATCCATCTGGAGAAGCCCTAGTATTCAACCTTCTTCCCAGTGTCATACTTACATACTTGTTTCGGGGCCCTTGGGCTAAAATGCTACCCTACACGACCTGGTTTGATCAGAATTTTGTTTCCTAAAGACAAGCATTAAAAATGTTAACGTCTTACTTAGTATCCTACGGTTTTTTCATTTAATTGTAATAAAAAAGCAATTTTATTCTGTCCGCAGCTACAATTTTTGAAAAAGTTCGCGTTTAACCTCTCAATTAATTTATTGGTATAATGTTCCAAAATTGTGTCAGTTCAGTCTGATATGTGCCTCAAAAATTGATATGTAGTATTGTTTCGGCAGAGACAGAGAATGTTGTTAATGCCCTTTTCGAAACAGAGAAGCTGTGGATTAAATTTTTTGTATGAAAAAAACATATATTTTGTATCAAAAGTTTAAAAATGGCAATCTGGACCATTTCGTTGTTTTCAGAAAAGCATAGGAGGCTTGAGATATCACGGAAATCTCGGAAATCGAACCCAAATCGTACTTAGGCTGTGTGCCAAACTTAAGGTAAATCGTTTACTACGGTAAAATTTGGTTTTAGGACAGATTTTTCGATCAGTTCATCATAGAGTTTTTGAAAAATAATTGAATTTACCTAAAAATCTACTTAAAATTGAGTTAAGTTTGGCACACGGCTTTAATACATCATTGCTAGGGAGAAATCCACATGAATTGCTAACGATGTATAGATTATAAAATTCCCGGGTTCATTATTTGTTTGGGAGTTTCTCATTGAGATGCCAAAAACTCTAAAACCAAGTGAGCCGCTTTCGCAGAATCCTTTTCCTAATACCTACGACCTTGTAGGAAGTTGCTGAAATGTATAATGATAACTGTTTATGTACTTAACTCTAAAAGTTGAAAGTAATTATGGCCAAAGATATTTAAATCCATCTTGTAACAAAAGAAAATAAATTCTAATATTTTTGGAATCTGTCATGCTCCACGTTGGGCGCCAAAAAAATTATAACATTTATTATTTCTTTCTCTTTTCGTCACTATATCCCATCAAGGGATTTGGCCGCCTCAAATGAGGTTTCATAATCATATTTTCATTTCGGATAATGAGTGTTTAATTCATTGATCCTAAACCAGCCGTGAAATGTTTTCCTTGTCACCACCGGGAATCAAAGAACCCAAGACATACGGTCGCTGGAGCAAGCATGCCACTGTGGCGGCGACACATTTATTATTTGCTACTATTAAAATTGAAGAGATCTTTATGATCTCAGTGATACAAATGTATCACTTAATCCTAATCACTCTAATTCAATCGTTCAAACAATATAATTTAAATTTGAAATAATCTTGCTCATGTTGGGTGCCAAAAATAATAAGATTTAGTTCCTTTTGTCTCTTTTTCATAACCACAAAATAAAATAATTGGAGACATTTTGTACAATTACAGTAATCTTCCAGCGCCTCAAATAATTTATGTCTGATGCAATTACCTAATTAATAATCTGAAATAATATTTGAAAGGTTTATACCCCACGCTGGGCGCCAATTATATTGAATTAATTCCTGTTGTCTTCATTTTCGTTATCAGATGATAATAATGTAATTTTAAATTCAAACTAGGTATAGTGGTCTTAAACATGGAAATTTATACACAAATCACGATGAACATACAACTTTGTAATTTTGTGATCTGTATCTCAACACATAACGTAACTATTACCGCTAATTTAAATTATTCTGCTTAAGCATTAATCTAAGTTCTTCATCGCATAATATAGGGTATTCCTTATGTTTTAAAGGTAGTTTTTTATATTGGATAAATATCTGCTTCCTATTTTCACTAATTTATGTACCCACATATTTGCACATACTGAACCCCGTAAATCATGTCGAACGTGTGATTTATTACGACCGCGTTCTTCCGATATTGTTGTACTCCAGCCAAAAAATAAAAAGCTAAAGCGCGATAAAATCACCATAAAATGAAATAAAATAAACATTCTAAACTAATTTTTTGAATCACAAGTATGTTATGTATGTGCACTACAATGAAGCGTGTATATAAATTAGTTTTCCCACACCGAATACAATCAACAATTTACATAAAAACTATTATGATTTTATTCACACTAATAATTAATATCCAACCATTTACACAAATTTATTAATTTATCAGTAAAATTTATTTATTTTAATTTTCTCCATCATATCATAATATCATGTTCGGTATAGCAGATATCACATTATATTATTGCATTCTCATTAAAGTGCACAACCACGTAAAAAATGTATGTGGTACGTGACGTGAATGACTACCACAGTTTGTGTTCAGCACACACAGTAGTTTTAACATTTTTATGGGAATTAAAAATTTTATCCTCCCGTTACAAATAATTTTTTTTTTATTTTATATTTTCTTAAACATTCCTACTATACTGAATTCAAAATCTAAGAAAAAAAATTGTTTTATTTTAACAACATTTGGGTTAACCTAACCGAGCGACCGCGAAGACGTTATATTATGTGTAGGTTTCACAGAGATAATGCAAATTTTCTCTCTATTTTTAGTTCCAAAAAAATGTTTTTAGTAGTTGCGCGCTTATGCAATATTAATGTGCCTTGTACATTGTAGTGTTCGATTATGTAGCGATAATTTTATGTAATTTACGGGGTCAGTAGAAATTTTTGTGCATGCAAAAAATCCAGATCGTACGTGTAGATAATGTTAAGGAAGTGTATTTTGGTATCTAGATCTTAGTGGCGTATTTTCCATTAACTGTTAAAATTTTCATCAACTCAACATGTCATGTTACATATTTGCAATTGATTCGTTTAAATCGCCGCAGTATTCATATATTTTAATGTACGGTATTTTAAGAAGTCCAGTAAAAACCACGTGATCAAGTCTGTTCTGATCTACAATTTTTATAAATCATTAGTGAAGAATCATCGAATAAGTTAACAGGTTAAGTATCACTTTGAAACCTCGGTTGCAACATACACAACACAACAAACAAAAATTTGATGAAAAATGTAAATGCTAAATAAAATACTTTTGAGGAAGGTTTGTTACTTAGCCTACGTTTTCTTCGAGTTTTGAATTATTTATTTGTATTTCCTTGTTTCAGCATTCACCAAGGATGACAGATCTCAATCGATACAAAATTATGATATATCAGACACATAAATAAAATTTAAACGCAGAATAGAGTCGATCTCATCAAAGATGTTCCAATAGCCCTGGTTTGATCGTTTGCTATGTTCTTTTAATTCATTGGTTTTGATAGTTCGATAAAGTAAACAGAATTTAGAAGACTATGTTATGTCCTTTAATAGCTATTTAGAGCATCTTTAAATGGGTCCTTAATTATTTAAGGGTTCATCTTTTTAAACGTGCGTATACCCTATTTCCACTTTGTCATATTAAATAAAATTTGGTTAAAATATTTTTATAATATACATATTACTTTTAAATGCCATAAATATGTTTAAAACACAAATGAAGGGGGTTTCTTCATTTTAACCTTCCAAAAAATCTAATTTATATAACAAATTGGAGTATTTTTCAATATATTGTAAAACTTTAGGCGACCACTAAAGAATTGAAATCTAGACCGTACTTATGCAAATTCCAGAATCCAAATATTTCCGGAAGAAACGGTAATAAATATTTTTAGAAAGAGGTGTCTCTTAGATGTTATCAAGATTACAATTTTTGTAATCCACTATTCACTATGTGGAAGATGCGGTCTTTTAAAAATCGTTTGACAATCTTTATCTTTACACCATATTGGTTCGTTACATTCATCTTCACTTTTGTTATTTCGGTCCCAATCCAACATTTTGTTGCTTCCCTCGCCTTTAACTGCAATATTTCTTCTTTACCATCTCTATCTACAGTCATACTCGTAGGTGCGAATTCCGGTTCGATGACCAAAATAATGCCAGCCTTGACTGATGAATCTACAAATAAACTATTAAAAATAATTTTATGAATTAGACACAGAATTTATGTGAATGGAAGTTTATGAACCGTGAAACATTACAACATTTTAAATTTTGTTCGGCGCTTAAAATAAAAGCAATAGAATAATAAAAATAAAATAAAGCGATATTTAAAATTGTTTATATGTTTCGAGAGAAATCAATCCTTCGAGAGAATAATATTACAAAATAGGCATCTCAACAAGAACATCTGCGAGCGCAATTCTTCAACTATTATGGAGAAATTTACGGTTAAGCGTAAATCTTATTAGAGTGAACATTCCATAGTTTAAATTAAAGCATCGATCACCTAATTATAAATTTGAGCAAATGAATCCCTTAAAATCGAACCGTGGGTGGATTTTTCCGAAATAGAACCTTACATTGAAAAGTATCATATCAACGATGATTATGATTTCGCTTGGATTAATGGTTGATACCTGTGTGTTACCTTCAAAGGGAATTTAGAATCTGCAAGCTATCTTTTTGGTAGGTGAAAGTATAAGGCATATTCTCTCTTACTCAACTTAAACTTAACGTGTATAATTTATCTCCTCCTCCTGTGTGGAGCACGCCTAATGCGCTTAAACCTTCGAGCTACTTTTCCGATTTCGAATATTTACTTTTAGTCTCTTGTAGAAAATAATTGGATTGATACTCAGATTGGTGGTAGGTCGGATACGGGTCAGCCAAATGCGTCTTTTCTATTTAATTTTCGCCTGAAATCCTGAGAAACATTAAAAAAACGCTCGAAGCCAGTTTAATCGAGCGTTTTTTTAATGTTTCTTTTTCTTGTAGTATTTAATAGTCAAGAAGAGTTGGGAACTTAAAAAACCGCCCAGATCCTATAAGAAATCATTAATTATATTTGATTGCGATAATAAAATTTTTTATAGTCAAGGTTTTTTATTCGAATACCACGATTTGCAGTAAAACAAAATTTTGAAACATTTTTTTAACGTCTGAAAATTTCCAGTCAACTACGGATTATACAGAGGTTAGTTCTGAGAATCGTTCGCGGCCAACTCATAGTTATAACCTCTTTCCTACATTTTGCATAATCTGACAGATATTATGCTGATTTACATGATTTTCAATTTCATCAATTTTATGGCAACAATATGAAGAAGGGCTAATATTGTATTTGGAAGAAACTTTTATTGTATTGCTCTAACACAAACAACCTCTCAGTATGGAGACTAATGCCGATTTTTTTGTCTAAATGTTCGACTAAATAAATTCAAGGTTAGTTCGTACAAGTCGTTCATAAATGGCACAAAATAAACCGCGTCTGATGTTTAATTAAAATTATTAACATTATTTGGTATTTGACGTTTCCTTCAGTTTGCACGCAGTTTTTGGGTCTGTTAAGTGACAGACATATTTTAACGAAACAACGAAAAGATGTTAACGCTGGCCAGTAACCATCAAAACCTATTTATCGCATTTTTACGTTAAGTTATTACTGTTTCGCTGCTTCAGCCATTTGTTGGTGGAGTTATTTAAACACCCCGTGCATCTAGATGCAGTGTGCTGTAGTGTTTTCATACTCTATCTTTGCCGAGAGTTTGACTTTTTAGCTTTTGAAAATGTTGGTATTTTGTTTTTTTATTTTACTTTGTCGTCCTACAACAAATGACCGAAAATGTCAGTTCACCGAAAACAATACCGCGGAGAGTGACAATTAAATTTATTGTGAATGACAACGGCCGTTTTCTGTTAAATGTGTGTTCGATGAATTGTTTTTTTATTAAATTATCCTCGAACCTATGATAATAAAGCCTGTATTTTATTTGATTCAGTAAGTTAACCTTCTATTACACGTTATATTTTAGTAATAAAAGCAAAACCACTTTAAATTTTTCAATTTAACACTTTATTATGGCATATGGATATTTTTTTCAGCTTCCAAATATAACGGAGAAAGGAAAAACAAACGAGGTGTGACTCAACAAAATAATCGACAGTTGGCGTGGCTTAGTCAATTTATCTGTTGTTTTCGTGTTCTTTTGTACTTAACATCATTTGTTATAAATAATTTAATTGCTGCTTACGCCCCTTTTCCCTGCTCCGCAGCGCTTTTGCCTTTTATCGTTTATATTTGTTGTAGTAAACTTCTGAGAAATTTTAGCATCTGTCATTTCTATGAAATAACTTGATGATAATTTGACGTCACGAAAGGTCCTTGTAAAATATTTGCTCAAAGTATAAATAAATATTTACCTAATTTATTATTCCTTTTTTTCATTTCAGAAAATTTTACGGGACAGTACAATAGGTTTACACATTGAGGTACGACCAAAATATTTAATTCCAGACACAAATTGTTTTGTCGATTGCCTGAGTTCAATCGAAACAATTGCACAAGCATATCCAACATATCAATTGATGGTGCCCTTAGTAGGTAAGTGTCTAGAGTTGAATGCATTATTATTTCTAGTATGAGATTTATCAATAGGTAATTAACGTGCATCAATTAGTCGTCGATACATCATCATCGATTTAATTTTGTTTTATTTTTTTTTGTTTTATTTCATAACTTTCGTTAACAACAATTATTTGTTGGTAAAACGTGATTTGCTTATTAAATCCGGGGTACATGTCGATTGGTTGCAATTTTTATTTATTTTTTTATATGTTCTCAGCCATGTTCTAAGAATAGTATTTGAACTCTCCATAGGTAGTTTTAGTCGCCTATCATTTTTATAACATGTTGTCGAAATTGGCATTTCAACAGAAATTGATTTTGTTGACTTGCATACGCATCACATCATGATTAGAGATTAGATAGCAACAAAACAATTTTTTTTATTTGTGATTTTTAATTGTTTATAGTTTTAAATGAATTGGAAGGATTATCACGTGGTGGACGTAACGTATCAAAGACAAAACCGTTTGCTCAGCAATCGGGACAAGGGATTGATTTACTTAGCCATTCGCCGACGCATAAAAATGCGACAGAAGAGAGTGAACTTCAACATGCGACTAAAGTGGCTAGCATATCGAAGCAGGCGCTTATATTTTTAAAATCTAAGAATACTACCATAAAGTAAGTTTTTTAATAGTCGATAATGCAGGTCAACTATTAATTTTTTCTACTGATTCAATCTTTAGATGCGTGACATCACGAGGTTCTATTTTAAGTACAGCGACTTTTACGGTTGAGGACGATCCAACTGAACCAATGTCGAATGACGATAAAATATTAGCGACCGCGCTTAATTTATGTAAAACAGAAAATGACAAATTATCAGGTTTGTAATTAGTGCGCGCTGATTATTATTTAGGTACAAAATACTAATTCATATTTTATTTTTTTAATTTGATGCTGCTCAAATAGACACGGGAGAGGTACGCCAAGTATTTCGCAAAGTTGTTCTTTTGACGACCGATCGTAATTTGCGTGTGAAAGCATTATCGCGTGACGTACCCGTTCGTGAAATGTCTGACTTTATAAAATGGGCCGGGCTTGAGAAATTCCCATCATTATAATCAAGGGCTTACAAATTATTACTAAGTTTTTTAGTTAGTACTTAAAAGTGAAAGAAGGAAGTGCGACGACGAAATTTCTTATAAAATGATGAAAAATACAAATTTTTTCAACCGTTAACATTTTTTTTTCTTTTTTTTATTAAATTCTATATGTACATTTATTTTTTAAAAGTCTTTTTAAAATTATTAAAATTCAATTTTTATTAAAAAAAAATACTTGTTTGACTTGGCTAATTAGGAGGTGGTTCGATTAGTATATGTGGTAAGTAAAATTCTTTATTTCCTACCAGCTAAGAAAGTTAAATAGTTTTTTCTAACAATGAGTTACAATGAATTATGATGCCTGCATGTTTCGAATAATTTTGTTTTTTATTTAAATTAAAATCATATTTTTATGAACTTGAAAATGCAATCGCGCACCCGAATATTTTTTAATAAATTCATACATAACTCAACACCACACAAATTAAGGCACTTTTTCGATAAATTTGAATAACTTATTGCTGTTAAATGAAGAAAGTTTATAAAAAAAATAAAAATTGGCCAAATTTTATAAGTAAATGCGTCAATCATCGCATCGCGATTTTAAAATCAAATTCTAGTCACATACCGCGATACTAAATATTCATCCATACACTTTAGTTAATTCACAGGCAATGTAAGTAGATTAAGTTAAATAGTTTATTGGTTTAGAACTTTTATGATGCACAAACCTAGATATTTAGTTATATTTTTCTCTTGCTGACGTATAGGTAACATTCTGTACTTTTGTTACTTAGTTGATAATTGGTTTGTTGGCGCGTTGGGATTTAGTATAGAATATATTGGTTGTATGTCGGTCACATATTTGTGATGCACATAGAAAAATATTACCGTCCCATCAGTGGTTTTGTTTACCTGGAAATGTACAGAATGAAATATTAAATTAGGTTATCGATTAATTTCCAGTTAAATCTCGGAAAATTGTGTTAAGGAAATATACGATGGAAAAAATGACAATAATCGCGCTGTATTGCTGAAACCTAAAGCAACGTTGAGTTGGTGTATATGGAAATATTGATTTAAATAACCGGGCGGTCTTTTGCAATATTACAAATAATTAGGAATGATCCTTTACACAGGAATAATTGAAGTGTCTCATCTGGAAAACCGTTCCTTGATGGTTCAATTATTTATTGAACATTATTCTTGACATAAACTTGTCACGCTAAGCGGAAGTGAATAATTCCAGAACACGGATAATGGAGTAGTGTTGTTATCTTTATAAATAATATTCATAACCGCGAGCAACTAAAATGCATGTAAACTAAAATGAGAGTGTTATTAGTAGTTATTGGCCATTGAACGAGATGGACTATCTCGTACCACATACCAAGAAAAAGATGAGTATTGAGACGGAATGTCAAAAAACTTTGTTTAATGCTCTGGCCTAGACTACAACAATAAAAAGTAAGGACGGAATAAAATATTTGATCTAACAGTTAACAAAATTGGTGTAAATTATGTAATGATGGACAACATCTAAAGAGTAATTTCGGACCTATGTAATAAAAGAAAAAGGAAAGAAGTGAATATGAGGATCAATCCAATTCTAGTAGCCCACTAATTTATTTAGGATAACCTAATAGAAAAAAAAATGCTGTCATCTCACTAAAAGATGTTGTAACAGATCAGCTCCGCAAGATAGAGTACAGCTAATGTTGAATAATCTCACTCTCGGGGTCACCAATATAAGGTCACCAACATTTACTATAATTTGTAAAAAATTTTGGTGCGCATCCAAAAAACTTAAACGACAGAGATCATTCAACAGGTGAACAATTTTAACTTTAAAAAAGAATAACTATGTTTCATTTTGTGATAATTTTATTTTTAATTTTTATTTTTATCTAGAACTAGTTTCGAGTCTTCACTCTTCCTCAGCTAATTCGCTATTCTCGAGAATAGCGAATTAGCTGAGGAAGAGTGAAGACTCGAAACTAGTGCTAGATAAAAATAAAAATAAAAAATAAAATTATTACAAAAAAGAAACATAGTTATTTTCATTTTTAAAGTTAAAATTAAATACAGTGATACAAGTACACAAAAATGGAAAATAATAAGGTGAACAATAATCCAGAAATAACAGAAAGTTCGAAAAATTGCGGAATAACTTGAACCAGAAGTTTTACGAAAATTTTTTCTAGTAGTTCCGCTTTAATATTTTAATTGCTTTTTCGATATAGTTGGTAGTAGGTGGTTTATTGGTCTATGACGAGACTGCCAGGCTTCGGGATCATTTTTTAGTTATCAGTTTCGACACTCAGAGATATATGCATTTCTAGTCCATTCATTGTTAGAAATACGAATTGGTGGGTTTGATTGCTGAGGCCAGTTAAGTTATTTAGTGGCCTTCCATAATGAAAAGTTCAAATATAATCAATGGCTTTGCAGTTTTCTTTTCGCCTGCTTAAAGTTGTGCTTTGCATCAGGCGATCGATTAATTTACCAGATACGTCTTAAGCGGCCTGTCGTTTTTAACTTTTTTTTTCCATTTCAATGGATGTTATCGTGTGCCTTATATGTTTTTTCGTTCGTTTAGGTGAGGCTGTAATAGCGTTGACCAGTAAATCATTAATGTTTTCCATACTATGTATATCGTTAGCCGTCTGCAGTGTAGACGTCCAGTCGTTATGCGAACTGATGGACATCTTGAATTCCAGTCAGTTAATGAAGATGTTCGATAGATGGTTCTTTGTAGAGCATGGCTTTAGTTCAGCCCAATAATGTAGTAAGACCGAGAGTTCTTTATGCAAAATTCTCATCACAGAACTACGTGGAATGTTCAATTCTTGAGCACGATGGCGAGTTGATAATGTTGATGGATGCTCAGACATCTGAGCAACAGCCGCAGTGTTCTCGACTGTACGCGCTGTAAATGCACGTGCACGTGTTGGTTTACCCAATAACAAATACAATCCAGTTTCACGAAATCGCTTCCCAAATTGATCCACAAATTGCCTTTGCAGGCATTTCATTTCTACTAACTCTCCACGTAAATTTCTTACAGTTTGGGCTACCAATTTGAAAGTAAGTTTTCAATATTTCTCAATTTTGTTCAAGCGTAAAGCAACCAATTTCATAAATGTCAAACAATAAACTAATTTTTTACCATAATGCGATTGACGTTAGTGTTGCCACACTCAAACAATCGGTAGTTGAAATTGCAAGCGCTAGATTTGTTCTCACAACAGTTTCTAAACATTACATTTTTCGATAATAAGTGAATCTATTTCTCATTTGGATTGATGAACGGTTCTGCCCCATGCTGTAAACGTATGCTTATAGATGCTTACTGTATCTGATACTTATAGTCAAATTGATCCAATATTAATGGTTTTCAAGGTCACGAATCTATTCAATCGTTCGGACTCATCAAAATTTAGAATTAAGCTTACTGAAATTAGTCAACATTCGCGGATTTAATTTCGGGTAAATATTTACATATAACAAAGATAGAACTGCATTATCGACTCAACTATGATTACCTAGATTCACATGATTTAAGGCAAAGAAATTTCATGAAAATAATATCAAAATTCTATTAAAACTTATTGAATTACTCAAATGGAAAGGGGTTTCGATCACCGTCACGACAATACACACCTGTTTAAGGAACAATTGTGGCAGATGGTTATCGGTGCTAACTAATCTCATGCCTGAAGATTTCTTTGATTGGTTAATCGTATCTTAATAAAATCTTACTTCAATATGCATGCTGAGTGCTGATTAAGATCTACCTGGCTGTTAATTGTCTGTTTCATATTTGTTAATTCTATATATTTTGGGTAATTTACACAATGATTTGTTGATTAATGAGGCCACAACATTTCTCTTTTTTGCTCAAAATAATATGCCAAATTAATCATAAAATTACCCATCCGTAAAATCCAACAAACGATTTTTTTTGTGATTCATTATAATATGAGGGCTATTTTCTCCATACGTGCGCGCTGCTTATTTTTCGCGCAATTGAGGAAGTGTAATTTTGCGTGTGAACACAAACACTAGGTCATATATTCTTCTCAGATCAAATAATAAATAAAAAAAATAGTTATCGTTTACATTCCAATTGAATTGTCTTCCGAATAAAAAAATATTGACAATTGGTATATTAAAACATATATATGTTAATATTTGACGTGAGAAATCGCGCGGTATTAAATATTATTCAGGTGTTGCGCATCATGGGATCATTTGTTGTAGATAGTCCAAGTGCAATTATTGTGGATTGCCTTAAATTAATTCGATTTCATCCGGATCGTGCACATTACGGTACCAAACCATATTTCTAATTAATTATTATGTGTTTGTTAAGTTTAAAGAACAATAGGTGCGCGGCTAAATATAGAAATTTTCGATAGCACCCTGAAATAATCCCAATGACATTTAAACAACGCTGATTCAACCTGTCACTGATATTTGTCTTTCGTTTCTTAAAGATACAAGACAAATTACAATCTTTACAAAGTTTTTTTTTTGTTTGTGTTATCTTACAAAACATTTTGGCAACTCGAGCCCGCATCCAAAATATTCTAGTAAAACCTGTCACAACAGTAGTTTTTTGATAAATGGCTAGTATGATGCCATACAATCGGAACTTTTTTCAGAAAAAATATTGAATGGACGCTAATTGTGGACAGGTCAGTGAATTATTTTCGTTTTAATGATCAAATTGAGAATTTTTGAACAATTTATTAAGAAACATCGTGTCGAAGAAGTCACATTGTGTTAATCGAGATTAGATTTATGTAGCGGTGTAAAATTTCACTTTTTAAAATAAATGTGCGAAAGAAGCGAAAGTATGAGGTTCAAAGACATGCAAAGTAACCTTGAAATTGTCTATTCATTTTGAGAATAGATTCAATTTTGTGTGCGCGCGGTGATTGAATATCGGAAATTACTTGGTAAACGCAACTTTGAGTGGTTTTTGACATCTTTTATAGAAGATCAAGGATTAGACAAATGTTTTGTACAATTGAATTAATATTATTGACATTGAAAGAAAATTAATCCTTAATGAAGGGTAACGACAGCGATTTTTGATAAAGTGTTTTCCTAATACCAAACAAACAAAAAAAAACTCCATTTAAACTCGCGCGCTAGTTTTAAGCGGCTGTTGATTGCATTCTGGCTTACAGCTATTCGATTAATTACAAACAAAGGTATCTGGAATTAAAATCACCTCAATTATAATTTAGAAAATATACAGATAGTAATAAAAATATAAAGTGCTAGTAGCAAATATTTTATGGCATTTTAATTTGTGGTTAGATGATAAATTGATAATTCTCTCAGGTAACAGAGTCTGCAATTTTCGTTTTAGAAAGGCATTTAATTTATAGGATTATTGCTTCCCTGTCGCCAAAGATGATGGGTGTGATGGTAGTACGATGTAGGTGGCAAAATTGTTATTGGGTCAAACGCAGTTTGTTTGGTGTTAACCGCATTTTTACAATATAAATAAATTGAAAATTTCCTCATTCTTCAAATTAAATGTTTTATCAATTCAACGTAAATTGGACTATTATTTCTGATTGGAAAATAATATTCTTAAGCTATATCTATTTACTAGGAGCTTCTTTTACGAGAGCGAGTGTTTTTATGTTTTTATATTTAGCTCTGAGTCGTTTTTATTGGTCACTTTTAATCTTTAAGACTAACTATGAATATTTTGTTTCCTATTTTCAATAATTAGATGCAATAATCTGAAGTGTCAGCGAATCAAAAAAAAATAAAAAATGGTAAAACTAAGCCCCCAATCATTTAAAATAATCCGCCAGAAGTAGAAATCCTGCTACGTTTTGATTGTGTATCTTGATCGATAAAATTGCGATGAATATTGTGCGATCACTAATCATGATCTATCGATCGATGGCGTAATGATTTCAAGTTAATTTGCGTAATTATTGTCAGGTAATTTATTAAACTTATTAAAACA
Organism: Nephrotoma appendiculata; assembly: GCA_947310385.1. Lineage (NCBI taxonomy): Eukaryota > Metazoa > Arthropoda > Insecta > Diptera > Tipulidae > Nephrotoma > Nephrotoma appendiculata. Next base: position 364,202,796 of record OX371224.1, on the reverse strand, counting down.
TTCGGAGGTCATTCGGAGAATGTTAACAAAATTCGATCGATCAATTTCATTAGAGAAGATATCAATTGATAATAATGAAATATTTATGGGATCTTTTTCTTAATTTGCATCAGAATTGGTAGCTTATTTCCGGGCAGTTGTAACAGGAGATGCTTAATAGTCTGAATGATGAATTCAGACGCTCTTATTCGCCAAAATCACAGATTTGGTTATCCACGGAGTATGATAATGATCAAATTTTTTAAAAGTTTACCAATCCTTATCAAAATTCTCATTCAGCATAAATTAAAGTTTTTATAATGCAATACTAAATTCTTGCATCACTCCCTGGACTAAACCTGCTAAGCAAGTGAGAGAAAAAAACAAAATCGCAGGGATTTCTAAGAAAAATCTTAAAATTGCTGATCTTAATTTCGCATGGATACAACATTTTAAATGTCTCGGTGCCATAATGACCTATAAAAATACGCTGCCGATTAGAGAGTTTGACACGCACGTATTGAAAATATGGTGATCAAAATACGTACCGTTTTCTTAGATTCTGATGGTACAATAATGTCACCATTGATAGAGGAATGATCATTGCAGAATTCTTGGCAATAAAAAGAAAATCGGCATCCAAAATGGAAATTGACACATCTGCTAAGATAAACTCCCATTGAAACACTCTTCTAAGGCCAAGGTCAAGATTTAAAAATTTGGAACCAAACGCTTTCACGGGAGTGCCGTTGGCTGCGAATAATTGATCGCTCGAAACAGAATTTTGAATATTTTCAAAAAATTATAAGGTATACATAATCGAAACATCAGCTACAGTGTCAATAAGCAGTTTGAAATTGGAATTAATGTCCTGAATCATCAAGACTTATTAACAACTTCATTCATTGCTATTGAATCTATTGAGGGAAGTTGACATTACCATCGTGTACTGTCATCTGTCAAACGACACCATACTAAATTTCAGTCTAGTTTACAGGTTAGTTTTTATTTGGCACCTAGGTGTCACTCGTGTTTCATGTTTCTCAATAAAATCCAAAAAGAGGAATATTGTTCCGTAATTCTCTTTTTTTTGATGAAAAAACATGCGGAAAGAATAAAAGCGAAGTTAAATATACTGTGAAAGTTAGCCGAAAGTTTCCAGTTAGGAAAATATTTTAAAATGTCGATACTGCGATTGTATTAATAAAGAAGGGTAACTTCAATATTCAAACCGAAAAATCGCTCGTCATTTGGGATTTTGCCAGATGGAAACCAATCTGGCTATGCTGATTCGGTAGCTCATGACCATAGGTGGATTTTGATTATAGGTTAGGAGTGGGTTTGATGAGGTTAAGGCGGTGAAATTTTGATGTTCCACATTTTTCATCGATAAAATCGTTCGTCATTCGAGATTTTGCCATATATTTAGACACCAATCTGACTATACCGATTCCTTTAATCAGATTGGTGTCCATATGGCAATATCTCGAATGAAATAAAAATTTCACCCCTATAACTTCATCAGACCCACCAAAAACCGGCCCGATGTATCACGCGATTGCTCATTCCAGCCGTTCATTCATCCGGAATTGTCACAGCCAAATTGTACGAACTGCGCTACGATTTACTGCCGCACGAACCGTATACTTGCCCGACCTGGCTCCCTGTGGTTTCTTTTTGTTCTCTAACATGAAAACATGGCTTGAAGGAAAAAAAATCAGCTCAAACGGAGAGGTTATTGCCGAGACAGAAGCGTATTTTGAATAGTTTGCGTATCGTATTTTTCGAAGAGGTTAAAGAAATGTCAGAAACATTGGGAAAAGTGTATCGACCTAAAAGGAGATTACGTTGAAAAATAAAAATTTAAAAAACTTAGGTCTTCATTCCTAGTACGGATACTTATTGATCGACCTTCGTAGTTATGATCATATTACATCAATGTGTAAAAAGAGTTACAAAAAAAGATACCGCTGATCGCGTCCTAACCACAGAAAATCAATAGCTAAGTAGATAGTTACATAGCTTCCTTTTGGCAACTATGACGAAACAGTTAAGACTCATCCACTAATGGAGCGGAAATTTAAAAGGGATGTTCAAAAATTAAAGAACAACAAAGGCTGGCCATCTTTAACTGGAGAACCTTTAAATCAAGTACCAGCACAAAATGTGAAAAACTAGTAGAATTCCACAGAAATGAAAAGAAGGCATATCTATAACAATCCCGGAGAAATATGAAATAAACAGACAATGCAAGAACTGTTCTAGAATCTTCCTCCTCAACAATATATAATGAAAGTACAAGGAATTATCATTCTTGAGCGAATATCACCAAATTACAGTCAACCACCATATAAGGAATGAACAAGCTGGGTTCAGACCAGGGTGAAGCTCTAGCTCGAGCAATCCTACTAATATAGGTCACCACTATACCAACTCAATCAACAGAAGCGCAATGCGAAAGACACTCTGCGATATATTTCTTACTGCAGACTGTGATGGGCAAAATAGATAATGAAACACCGAATGAAACTCACTGAAACAAATTATATGCCAATGCAACCCAATAAGTCGACTTAATGTTCCGGATTAAGCAGCAGAAAATGCAAAAATTATCAGATTTAGCACTAGGAATCGGTCTCAAAATTAACATTAGAAAGCCAAAGGCCCGAACGTTGAAATACCAATATACATCAACCATGAAGCCATTGAACATGTTGACAAATTGCCTGGAATGCCTGTATGGCTGAAACATGTAAACACACGCAAAAGACTACAAGAATACCACGGGTATTTGTAAACACACAGGCCTCAGACCGCTGATAAGATGCTTCTAGCCTACAAGATCATTAACGAAGAACTTCTGCGGCAAACAAGGTAGACCAAAATTGAACGTAACATCAAGAAAGTGAAGATGCATAGGAAACGCACTGAGCAAAGGGCCTATTGATATCCGTAGTAAAAGCCATAGAGTGAGAGGGTTCGATCTATTAGATGTATATGAAGCTAAATTCCCCTTAGCCCTATCGCGTGTAAATGAGCATTCGTTGGGCAAATGAGAATTCTCAAGATCGTACAAAAATTTGTAGTAGCTTTTAAACGCAAAATTTGTTTTGTGTATGTGAAATTGTTGTTATTTTCTCGCGATGTAATGTGATGGTCCTCATATTTTTTATTTTTCTGACTGAAAGAGGTTTTCACAGATCTAGCAGAGCAACACACCAATATTTTTAAAGGTGTTTTCGGTGCGGTTTTCGGGCCAGCTTCATATACGTATTTATTAGACTCCCAATGCTCCTAAATCCGAGATAAAGAAAACATATTGGCCCAAACACTTGCACTAGTACCTGGTTTGGTTTCGCAACTATTGTTTTACAGGAGTTATTAAACTAAATCTCTAACAAATGCAACTAACAATTTACATATAAGCCTGTATAGGAAGCCAGTTCAACAAGAGTGATAAAGTGATAAAGGGTTACAATCATATTTGGTTTCCAAGTTCCGAACAATTTAACTTGACTTGATCTTAATTCCAATCGAAATAAATACAGAAAACAAATTTATAAGTAGAAAGTAGGTAGGTGTTTTAAATTGATTTTATGCGAAAATAATCTAGAATTCTTTCTTTATAAGCAAATTATGCAGCTTATAAATCTATTTGCCGAAAAATTTGAATAATCTGATGACACAATAAATAACTCAGCATTACTTAAATCGCACAAAAAATAAAGTTCGAAATTGAAGCCAAAACGCGTGGCCAAAATAATGAAAAAATACATCATCGGGATAGAGGAAACCCCGTGATCTTACATCACTTGAACAGCACTGTTCCATATTAAAAATTTGATCATAAATATTTTACAATGTGATCGTACTCGTACATGTGTGATTTATGCGAGGTAATCGATCATTTTGATCGCGGGAAAAACTAATAATTGTAGTTTACGATCGATCATGATCGCAATTGGCGCACATTTACAATGAACTTTCTCACAAAATCGAATTATTTCGATCGCGAACATACACACACACACACAAATTTATAAACGTTTTATGTATGGTTTGTTTGGATTAGCACTTAATTAAAAAAAGAACGCTACTATAAATGTTTATGCAAATTATTAAATTTATTTAAATTTTTTTGTAAGACATAATACGAGAATAATTTAATCAAAACAAAATTTTTTTTTCTCAAACATTTTAATTTGCCGTTATAATTTAGATAACAACTATTATTATCGCGTATTTGTGTAGTCGCGAGTTCCACAGAGATGTTCGACGAATACTTAATTACCATAATTAATTAATTTAAATCTGTTGCGGGCTTGGAATAAAAAATTTTGAATGAGCATTTATTAGTGACCGAGGTACGAGTATAATGCGCGCGCTTTTTCAATTGTTGTTGTTAGTTCTGTGCATCATAATCGTAATAAATAATAAATAATACATAATGATATAGAAATGATGAGAGATTGCGATTATTTAAATTTGCATCCAAAGTATTTAAGTTTTTGTAAATAAATAATTTTTAAATTTTGATTCTAGCTGTGATCTTCCGTTACCGATTTAATGATCTTCGCATAATCGATTCAGTCATGAATGTTTCCTTCAACCAATTTTATGATTTCTGTTCTTCGTTGTGTTTTCTCAAGAGCTTAAATTAAGTAATTTATGGTTATAGAGGAGATTATTGACAATTGATGTATTATGATGTGTTCATTAAATGTTATATATAAATACATTCAGCCGGTTCGCGATATTTAATCGGCTTAAGTGATTTTGAACACCAAAATTTTTTCACCACGAATTTTGATTACTATAAATCAAATAAATTAGTTAGTTATCTAACGCTATTTAGCAAATTGTTTTTGTTTTTACGCGTCTAAGGGGAAGGCTAATGGTTTTATGTATATATTTGTGTAGAAGCACTGCTGTGCGGAACTAAAGTCGAGACGAATGACCTTGACACCACTTGAGTAAATGATATATTTCAAAATTGATTAGAAAACCGCGTTTTAAAGGAGCCAGGGGCGATCATAAATTATGAAATGATATGCAATATAAAATGGGAGTACAGCAAAGTACCTGCTGCAATTACACTTTGTTACACATTGGGCCTTTTCATTTTAAGAGGAACAGATCTAAATCGATAGGTCAAAAATCAACTTGAGAACGCAAACGAAGATTTAATATCAAGTGGAACCCAACATTTGTTAATGGATGATTTAATCAGGACATAAAAAGCCTTTAATCGTTTGTTAACCTTACTGTTATTATTCTGCTACTTTTTAATTTCCATTCTTTCCTTTGCTGTTGCATTAAAATTAAAATTAATGTTAAATCTCCATAAAGCTTAATGTTTCAACATTATACCGCTTCCTCTTTTTCTTTCTAAATTGTGCTTTGATATTCGTTACATTTCTGATGTTTCAATTTCCAATCGTATCCGTGTATGATAGGCAATCGTCGATGTATGAATTGTTTCTGGTGTGTATTCTTCTTCTATTTTTCGTTTTAGTTTCGGATTAATGATTGATTGGTTCATTGAATCCTAGCCAGTTTCCAGGGCTGCTGGAGAAGGAATATTGACCTACCTGGGGTAGGTTTCGTTCCCAAATTTGTACCAACCCAAGCAATGGTTGACATTGGTTTTGAATTGAAGTCGCTTTCTCTTCCTCTGAAGAGTTGTTTTATTTTTTAGGTTCCCAGAAACCAAATAATCCAGATACCAATCTTATAGTAACCATACTTGTCATAATGCTAGCTTTACTGACCATAGAAATTAAAAGACGATAATTTTCATTGGGATTAGAGTTACACGATCAGATGAAAAATGACGCCTGTGCATTTTTTTTTTTCTAGAAAAACTCGTTGAATGTGTATTTGAATGAACGTGTATTTGATAAAGCCATCAATGGTTTCAGTTCGAAGACCAAGATTGAAGCACTTTTGGGTTTTTCGCGAAACGTTAGAACAGTTCAATCGTGCATTCAGTCCAGATACAAACTCTTTAACTAAAACGCCATGAAACCAGCAGCTGGAGATACTAATGCCGAAAAGATATCTATAGAACTAATAATTTAAAAGAAGTCCATCTCTTAGCAAACTTACGGCATTTTATCCTACTTGATGTTTTTTTATTCAACTGACTCAGAAATCATCTAATAATTTATCTATCTTAAATCGGTTCTCGTTTGATAATGAATAACGACCCCTTTTACAATTATTTCTTATTCTAATTGAAACTCCAAGCTCCAGTGGTTTCTGCCTTTGGAATCTCTACAGTGGTTTCTGCCTTTGGAGTCTCTTCTCCATTGGTGGTGTCCAACATACAACGTATATCTGCATTTTCAAGCCGAGATAATCGCTTGTAAGTGTTTTCTTACTTGTTTCTCGATTTCCTCGAAGACGTATTCCATCTTTAAGTCCCTATAAAAGTGTACGACCAGGTGGAAATATCTATTCCAGGTGGAATGATCCTTACTGATAGATCTTACTGATTTTATCATTTACCGGTACAGAAGTAATTTGTTATGTAGGGTGAGCTGAGAATTTCTTCCCATGAGCCATACATTTTTGTATATTTGATGTAATAATTATTTTAAGAACATTCACTCATATAGTTAGAATATCATTTGAAATCAATTCTGGAAGAAATTCTTCGACAAAAGCGGACATCAATTTTGATAATGTACAGGCTAGGGGTGAGTATTGAATTGCTGTTTGATTACTTGTAATATGTATGGTGGGATTTGTATTTATTATTTTATTTTTATGGATTTTGCTGCTCGAAATTGGGTTTGGGTATTAAGGTACCGGGTGGAGAATCGTAGGTGATCAGTAATGTTTCCGTTATTTATAGAGTAACCTCAATAAACTTAAGCTTAGAAACTTTGTTTGCTAGTATATTAAACACCTTAAAAGTATTAGCAGAGGCAACCTGTTAGCAGAGTTGAGGTGGTCTGAGGAGTTGGAGGGGTGGATTTTGAAATTTTCTCATTTTATAATGATCAAACGGTCCGGCGTTCAAAAAACTGTCAGTTGGTTATTAAACAAACAATGAATATTTGATGAAGCATGAATTTACGCAAAATTTCATAGTAGGGTTTACCCCCAACCATGTGTCAATAGTTTGAGGGGTGGAATTTCGAATTTCCTCATTTTATAAATATCAAATAGTCCCGTGTTCAAGAGTTCGCCAGTTAGTCATTAATCGTCTATGAACATTCAACATCGTATGAACTTATGACAAATTTCGTTGGATGGGGTGCTCTTTCACACTCCCACCAAACTCCTAAGATTACCACCAAACTAATAATGAAGATTGATGACCAACTGGCAAAATCTTCAATGCGGCTCATTTTATCATTATAAAATGAGAAATTCGAAATTCCACGTCCTTAAACTCATCAAACCAACCCCATTTATATCAGGAAACTATGCGTAAATCCATGGGTTCATCAAATAGTCTTAGTTAGATTGATGACCCTCTCTCTAACTCCCTGAGTGTGCTCCTCTAATTTCTCGGTTAATCACTCGCTCACTCTAGTTTTGACATCCTATTACTCATAGATCTTGTGCGACGTCGTCACGCTATCGTAGTCTTACGTAGGTCTTCCCTTAAGATGTACGTCGACTGGTTGTTTTTGCAGCACTTTTTTGATCATATTCGGTTTGATATCCCCATCATCTATCAACGTAACTCAGCCACCATGTAATGCGGTTGGATTTAATGAATCCCGAAATATCGCAGTCAGCAAGGGGATACTTTTCGCAATTTAAAGTTGTTCGCAACCTTAAAAAGCATTATCGCTTTATTTTCGACGAGTTGAAGGTACTGATTCTCGTACCAATTATTATGTGATCATGTTGTACCAATCATCGCACGTGATATCAAATCCAACCCATTCCTTGTCTAACAATGCCAGGGAGTTTTCTGTAAATCCTTGCTTCATCGGATAGTCATAGTTAGATTAGAGCTAGGTTAGGTTAGTTTAGTTTAGAGCCCATTTTATCATTAAAAAATTGAGAAAATACAAATTTGACCGTCTAGAACTCCTCAGACCTGTCCCAACTATACTACGAGATTCGGAGAGGAACATCTCCATGGAAAATCTCGAAATTGGCGACCATAACCTTCATAGCGTCTAAAATTTTAAATACCGCGGGTCACTTATCACATCCTTGAATGATATGCAGGCAGAAATAAATGCCCGAATCGCTGCCGGACAACGTGTTTTCTACGCCCAATCAAAATTATTGCGATCTAAACACCTATCGCAGTCGTGCAAGCTCGCACATTATAAAGCACTCATAAGACCTATGCTGACTTTCGGAAGTGAGAGCTGGACCATGACCTCTAACGACTGTAGATTATTTATCTACCTTCGAAAGGAAGGTCAATTTTTGGTCCTATTAAAGTTGCGAACAACGAATATTGGATTCGCATGAACCACGAAATAAAGCAACTTCTCGGAGGTAGCGATATTATCGGCTTCATCAAATCTAATCGAGTGAGATGGCTCGGCCACGTTGCAAGGTCTCCACAACAACGAATGATTTACAAAGTGTTCCATCAACAACCAGCCGGAGTACGTCGTAGAGAAAGACCCCGAGTGCGCTGGCGTGATGACGTCGAACAAGACCTACTCGTATTAGGATGTCGAAATTGGAGGACGTGAGCGATGGACCGAGACGGATGGAGGACCATAGTGCGGGCGGCAAAATCCCTTAATGGGATTTAAATCCTAGAGAGAGAGAGAGAGTTGACTTTGAATGCCTTCGGGACATAGCCATGTTGTTGATCCAGCTTTGAGGTCCTTAAGAACCTCGTCCGTGATATCAGCACGCTTTACAAGGAAAACACTAGCACAAGAACTACCTGACCCCCTGCAGTTGTGCACTCTACTAAATTGGGCGTTCTTTTCATAGGCTTTCTGCCATGCAGTGCAGTTCTTCATTTAACTGCAAGAACTTAGAAATCCCGAAGAAACAAGTTTCTCGTAGTCAGAAACAGGATGCTCCTTCGCAACTCTTCAATTCCTAAAGATAAGACTCATATCAAGAACCTCTCACCGGTTTTTAGTAATACATGTAGGCTCTTGCCCAATAGAGAGTGAGAGAGTAAGTACTGACTGGCAAATTTACGCACCCCTTTCATTAATATCTGTGCTTCCTCAGATAGTGTGATTTGCATTCGCCCCACAATTCAGTTACCCACTCCTACTCTTTGCTTCAATGGGCGGCCCTTTAGGTCCAATTTACGCCGTACCAGTCAGATTTTGCACCAAACGGACGCTTGAGTGCGTGGTAAGGAAAAGCAATATTGAAACTATACGCTGTAATTTAATAAATCAGGCCCAATTTTTGGGTAGACAGACGATATCGAGGTTCTTGGTGGAAGACCTAACGATATCCAGGACAGTTTCATACCGCTCGATCACTACACAGGAAAATTTGGTTAGGAGGTGAACAGTAGCAAAACCAAGTTTTTGGGAACAACAAGTTTTCTACACCCAATCAAGGTTATTGCGATCTAAATATCTATCGCAGTCGTGCAAGCTCACACTTTATAAAGCACTCATAAGACCTGTGTTGGTTTTCGGAAGCGAGAGCCAACGATTCTAGATTGTTATCTACCTTAGAAAAGAAAATAATTCGTTCCATTGGACCATTTAAAGTTGTGCAAAATGAATATCGGACTCGTATGAACCACGAGATAAAGCAACTTCACGGAGGTAGCGATATCATCGGATTCATCAAATTCAATGGAGTTAGATGGATGGGCCACGTTGTAACTACCCGACAAGAACATATGGAGTATTCCTGGAACAACCAGACAGTGTGCGTCGTAAAGTAAGACCGCGTTTGTGCCGAGGGCGAGAGCAATGGATCGAGACGGATGGAGGACCATAGTGCAGGTGGCAAAATCTCTTCATAGGATTGAAAGCTAGAGAAAAAGATCTTGCTATCACTAACAAGTCGACTGCTGTTATATCACCGTCGTTTATTTAAGAAAATGGAAAAGTATTTAAATTATTTTCCCAATTAATACGGGATCTGAGTTTTTCTTCCCAAGAATACCAGATTTGAATACACAATTATATATACTATTCTGAGGTCTCAGAACATATTGCTATCCCAACCTAGGACCCTTAGACAAGAATCAGCCCTCTGCGTCAATTAATCCAGTTTGAAAAATAGAACGCCGAGCACCTTAATTATGATGGATTTGTCATATCGAATGCCATCGCCATCCGATGTAGGATCGCTCTCCTCTAGTTTGGAAGATTTACACTGTTGGGGAAGGGTATGATATCTAGGTGAGTAGGGGATCTTTCTTAACTACTAAATACCCTAATTTGTAACACAGATCTGTATCTTAGGATCCCAAGGGACCTACCGCAAACCACAACACAACGTCGTACTTCCATTTAAAGAAAAGGAGGATTAGGGAAAATTCCCAACGGAGTAGTGAATGTTGATGTAAAATGCTCCGAACCCAATTTCTTTCTTAATCTCTGCAAAGATCTGGATGCTACCATACAATAATAGTGGATGACGAGTAGACTAGCGCATACATCTTATGGGCTGGATGCATAAAAATATCTCACTAAAATAATGTAGATATTCTCAATGTTTAGCCCATGTAGAATTTTATAACTGAGGCAACGCTCGTATATATTTCGTGCAGGTTATCACCATCAACAATAGGCTGAGGTAATCAAAATCCATTTTTAGTTAACTATGTTACTTCATAATTAAAACAGTTTATACTTAAATCGCTCAGTTGTTTATTGCTATAGTAGTTAATAAATAGTTTTTATCAAGTACATTTATTATTAAATTAATTGATTTATATACTTACTCTCTCTCTCTCTCTAGCATTTACATCCCATGAAGGGATTTTGCCGCCCGCACTATGGCCCTCCATCCGTCTCGGTCCATCGCTCTCGTCCTCCAATTTCGACATCCTAATACGAGTAGGTCTTGTTCGACGTCGTCACGCCAGCGCAGTCGGGGTCTTCCTCTACGACGTACTCCGGCTGGTTGTTGATGGAGCACTTTGTAAATCATTCGTTGTTGTGGATATACTTACATTACCTGTCAAATAAAACTAAAATGTGTAAAAAAAACGTCAAGTAAACGTGCTTTGAACCCTATTCATTTGTAATTTATATTAACTGCCATCTATGGTTTAGCACTTTGAACTATATTTTCGAAAGTTATATGTAATCGAGATGTTTACTTTGTAAATCATTCGTTGTTGTGGATATACGAGGGCAAATCAAAAAGTCTTGCAATATCATATGAAAAAAAAGAGTGAGTGAGACAGCAATATTTTTATTTTTCAACATAATCTCCTTTAAGGTTTATACATTTGTCACATCGATCAATTAACTTGCCTAAACCCTCTAAAAAAAAAGATTTCTTTTGCTCCATAAAATATTCATTTACAACAGACTGTACTTCATAGTCACTGGAAAATTTCCGGCCCCTTAGTGTTTTTTCAAATTGGGAAACAGAAAGTAGTCACTGGGTGCCAAGTCTGGATTTTACGGTGGATGCGGAATTTCCACGAAGCCGCAGTCCTTTAATGCAGCTTGAGCAATATTAGCCTTGTGCACGGGTGCATTGTCGTGAAGAAGCAAGATTTTTTTCCTAACTTTCCTTGGCCGTTTTTTCCGGATCGCTTTTTTCAATTTTCGCAAAATCTCTGCGTAATATATGCCTGTGATTGTGGTTTTCGTTGGCATATAATCGATTATCAAAATTCCATCAGCATCCCAAAAAATTGTTGCCAAAACCTTACCAGCAGACGGTTGAGTTTTGAATTTATTTGGTGGTGGTTCACTACGTTTAATCCATTGCATCGATTCTTGTTTGGATTCCGGATCCCAGTGATGAAGCCATGTTTCATCGCCTGTTATTATGTTATCCAAGAAATTTTCTGGATCTTTGTACATATCTAAAATCGCCTTTGAAGTTTGAACACGCATTTTTTTTGTTCTGCATTCAACAAACGGGGAACCCATCGCGCACTTACTTTCGACATGTGAAGGTGGTAATGTAATATAGTATGTGTGGTACCGTATGAAAGAGAAAGTCTCCACGCTAACTGCGGAACAGAAATACGCCGGTCCTCCAATACAATAGATTCGGCCAAAATTACGTTTTCATGGCTAATGGCATCTGCTGGCTGACCCGAGCGGTTGTCGTCTTCTAATGACTCCCGACCACTTTTGAATAATTTTACCCACCTTGTTACTGTGGCATATGATGGTGCAGATTCGCCGTAAACTTTTGATATATAGTTGAATATATAAATTGCATTTCGTCCATCTTTACAGAAAAATTTAATAACGGCGCGATATTCAATTTCATTCATTTTAAGAAAAATTCAAAACACATGTTACTAAAGTGACAAAAACAAACGAACTGTAAAATTTACATCGAAATGTTCTTCTAGAAGTTTCATCGCGATAAAAAATGGTTTTGAAAAATATATTGTTGTCTCACTCACTCTGTTTTTTCATATGATATTGCAAGACTTTTTGATATACCCTCGTACTTACATTACCTGTCAAATAAAACTAAAATGTGTAAAAAAAACGTCAAGTAAACGAGCTTTGAACCCTATTCATTTGTAATTTATATTAACTGCCATCTATGGTTTAGCACTTTGAACTATATTTTCGAAAGTTATATGTAATCGAGATGTTTACGGTTCCTGACGCTTGCTTAATAATTTGTAACATTACTAAAATAATAGTAAAGATGTTTAAATTGTAGATTTGAATCAGCTGTATAGAATTCTGCATGGGCTGGATGTAATATCTTCATGTTATTTAGGATATATGTCTAAGATAATTGATATTAGTAATTAAGTAAAAATCACATTCCTTACTTTTTTAAATGTCATGCTTGAATAAAAAAATATAAAATTAAATGAAAACAGAACAAGGTAGGTTAGGTTAGGTTAGGCCCATAACATGTTGAGGCCTGAGTTTTTAGAGTGCTCTGTCTAAAACAACATCCACTACTCCATTGTGCGATGCTCCCATACCACCTAATCCTCTTCTTCCTTAGGTTTAATAGGATTTATTGGCCCATGCCACGGACTTTTCTGTTTCTAATTCAGTGCCTTTTCAGAATTGCTCGCACTGTCGAAGTTACAACGTAGTGTTGCGGTTCGCGGTATGTTCCTTTCGATTCTCTCTCATATCAACAGTTCAATCTTTAAGGTTTGTCTTAATCGCCTCTAATTATTTCAGCGTTTGATTTAAAAGCGGCTTTCGAGTATTAAAAATAGGGCCCTCTGTGCAGAGATCTGTGTAAGGGTAAGGTTATTTAGTACTAAGGTTGCACCGATTGAGCTTTGTTAAATGGCTCCCTCGGTTCGCAAGACGCTCTACTCACCTATATACCATCCCTGGACCACCACCTGTTTCATATATGAAACGTGGACAGGAGGACATCGGCATAAGAGTAAACATTATTTTAGGGGCGATACACCGGAGATTATGGAATAAACTATAAAGGTTGATAGGCTACCTATAACAAAATTATTATCAGTGCCAATCGCAGCTTTAAAGTATGCAGTTTGTTTACTATGATCATAACAAAGTAGAAATATTTAATTTTATAAAATAATCTTGTATTTTAACATAAGAAGAACGTGCGCAATAAACTAAAAGCAATAACTGGCGCCAAGCAAGAAATTGCCAACAAATTCAATAAGTTATTTATTACGAGGTGTTTATATAGTAACTCGATAATTCTCAAATAATTTTAATCTTTGAGGTGAATTATTTTCCGCTGACCGTTAGAGTACAATGACTTCAGGTACAAAATTTTATTTACTACTTCATTCTCTACATATTGGCATGTACGCAGATGTAAAGGCTTCCCGTCGAGTTTTAAGCAAAACGAACTTGGCGTAATGGTCTAATATAATAATTAATATGTTAGAACTCCCGCTTTTGGACCTGGGGTGCGAACGTAATCGTTTCTAATTTTTTACTTTCACGCACTAGTACTTTGTGTAGTCGTGTAGCATGTCAAATTCGCACATTCAAAAAATTATTCAAATCACTCAAATAAGATTTAAAACTTTTTACTATTGATTTTGGAATGTCATCGAACTACATCGATTGACACTCATCGAAACGTATATAGCAATTACGGTTCTCATCTCTGATCTGTGCTGAACTAAAATGATACCGTCGAGTACCACAAAAAAAGATAAAAAACAAAAACAAATCGCGATTTTTTTTTGTGTTCCAGCATCTTTTGTGTGTATCTCTCTATATCTATCGTTCTTATATATCGAGAGCTCTTCTGTGTAACTTAATACGATTTGTTTGTTGTTTATAAAATTTCAATTTTTTTTTTGCTGTTGTTTTGTAATTCTTTCAAAGCTGGCATTGACCTTTGAAGGTCGACTTTGCAATTTCTCTCGTGTAATTCAAATTATTATCTAGTTCTTCGTTATTATAATGATGAGTAATCTTCCACATAATCACAGTAAATGGGTAAGCATAGCAAACAGGATTTTAAACTTTCGTTGTTGTTGGTGCTCCTCGGCTTCTGATGCTTGCGTTGCTATTGGTGGTATACATAAAACTGTTGCGCGTTTTTTACTCTGCTGTTCTTTTGCTTGCTTGGTTCGCTTGCTTAATTGAAATATATTCAAATCGAATTAATATAGGTATGTAAGATGGCCTGGTAATAGAAAGATATATAGAAAAATAAAAACAACAGCACGAGGGAAGAAAAAGAAATATCCAGAGGCATTGACATGCAATTATGATCGTTGTACTACGAGAATGGAGTTTATAAATAGAAGTTGTTGTGCATTTTTATGCGGATAGCCGTCTCCAGTTTACGATAAAAATAAATTTTATGTTTATTGTAAAATGCACTCGCCACTCTAGTTGGATACATGACATGGACTGCATTCCAGAATCACTCAAAAAAAATCGTGGGAATTCTGGTTTTCAATTAATTTTCGTTCTTTTTTTGGACATTTCCGGATTTAAGCAAAAAAATTCAATCTTTTGTACCTCTCAGGTATTTAATTTTTTTGTTTTGTTAATAAAGCAGATATCATGATGTGTTGAATTTAGTTAAGATAAAATACGGTCACTCGTGACATCACACAAGGCAGATTTGCGCCAATTATCTCGAATTACGTGTTTTTGTTATTCAAAGTTTGATGTTTAACACTATCATTAACCGTTCTTGGAAAGATACACACAACAATTTACGATCGTGCAGGGTTTATTGATTCTTTGTCCTTTGTTCGCAGAAGCGGTTTAATGATTGGGATTTTGGGGATAAGTTAGGAATTTGTGGTATACTGATATTCAGATGTTTTATAGACCGACACAAGATTTTTTATTCACAGGAAATGGGTTGAAAGACTCATTGATGTTCCTTGTTAGTAAAACGAACTTGAAAAAAATGTTCATAAAGAGATTAAAAAATAGTTTTGAATGACATAATTAATAGCTGTAATACAGAGAATGTAGTGCATGTAACAGCAGATGAAAATGATAAGTGTACATATTAAATGGCAAATATATACGACCTGTAAATGAAATTTGAACTGTAATTTTTGTTTTATATATTTGTACTAAGGTCACAAGTTCTTGGACCAAAAACATTATTATGAGATTTATGACACAGATTTATATACATGGTATGAATTGTATGTCGGTACTCTAGATTTAAAATCAAATATTTTTTTATTTTATCCCAGTGTAGCATGTATAGCCTTATTACTGTGTTATGTTGAGTAGACAATCATTTTTGCTAAAAGTGGCAATTTATATAGTTTCATTCGACAAAGACCAGAACAAACATGGTACGTGAACTTCATGAAAGTAACAAGGACGAGAGCAGCTTTGCGTGATAAGGTGACTGCGTGCTTGGACCTGAAATCAGATAGAACTCAAGTAGAACGCAGTGGTGAAGAGCACGCTATTTATTCGCGCTCGAACCGAAATCATAAGGATTATTTAAGCCTTGATGGATACAATCTTCTGGCCACACCGTTAAGCATATTAAACTAGGAGAAAGTTTATATTGGTCATTAGTGTAATCAACAAAGAATCCCTATTTCCAGTTGCAAGGACAAACGGGGTTATCGATTTCGGCTTTGAGTAGGAAACTTTTACAAAGTCTCAAAGATAATGGATAACGAAATGTGGATCAATCTATTAAGGACACAATTAGAAACAACAGCACGAATCGCTTAAGGGATTCTCCCGAAAATACGAGAAATTTTCCGATTTAATATTAAACAATTTATAGTGGGCTATCGTATAACATATGATCGTTGTGTTGTAATATTCATCCATCATGGTCTGATCGTATTAGATCGAAAATGGATATTACTTCTGTTACAAAACTTCATCGAAAATTTTGCTTCAAATAACTTGATCAAAAAATACCAGAAACAACCCACAATTCACTTTGCACACCTTTCACAATTATTTTTAATCATATCACTATTTAGACTTTAAAAACACTTATAATTTCCTACCGCGCCTTAACTAAGACTCACCGACTCGTTACGTTCATCATACCCGTATTTATATACAGCGCTGAATATTCTAGATTGTCCGCGAACAATCATAACTAATCTGCAGTACCACAAAACTGTTACAAACCTACTTCTAATTCTACTATTTAAACTTAGATGTCGCTAAATTTTATAAATGTCATTAAACATTATGTTTATAAATGCCATTAAACCTAAACCTTGATTGACCAATGTACGCGGGTAAAGAAATTGTTGCAAAACAAAAACCAATTTAAGAGCCTCCTAATATGTAATTGCGAAGACATCATAACTGCCTCTTTTCTTATATGATGGCGAGTGAAAAATTGTTTTTCCTTTTGAATTTTTTTAATTTTAAAAAGGAAGCACTTGAAATTAGTCGACAAACTGCGTAGATTTATTAACTCTAAGCGCACAGCTGCAGTTCTAATTTTGTTTGTAGAAAGGGCGCATTTAGCTCTCCGATAGACATAGGTTTTTGCTCTTTCTACTATATATAAAATACTTCATATCCATTATAATTCTACAAAATGTTAAAGTAAACTGTTAAAGGTAAGTTTATTGCGTATATCAAACGTAAAATGTCGGTAAAGAAGATCCAATTCAAAAGCCGGTACTTCCGGTAATGAAGTTTTGGTTTTAACAATTTTCCCGGTTTAACAAAGAAAACACAATGTTTTTGGGAAAAATACATTTTATTCATCAACATAATTTCGTTCTAGGGCGATACAATAAATTCAACGCGTCTCTAACATTTCGAAGCCTTTTATGTAGAGCGTTTTAGTTTTGTCTTCAAAGTAAGGTTCAGTTTCGGCAATCACTTCTTCATTGGAGCCAAACCTCTTTCCCTGGAGTCCTGGTGGATCCGTGTTGCATCCATTGTCACATACCGCATAACAAAATCCTTTTTTACCTGCTTAAACAGCTCCAAACAGCACACGAATTCATCGAAGCGTTGTTGTTTTTGATCCATTGTGAGTAAACGAGGTACCCACATCGAACACAGCTTTCTCAGGTAGAAATGTTCATGCAAATTATGACCAACACGTTCCATTAATATCTTTACAATGTCAGCTATCTCAAGCAGCTTCACTTTACGGTCTTTCAAAACAATTTAATGGATTTTTTTATGTTTTCTGGAGTCACAGCCTCATTTGGGCGGCCGCGTTATACGACCACGTTTAATTTCAGCATATCAGTCAATGATGGTTGAAAGCCACTGCTTTGCTTGAACGGTATTGTGCTTGAACGGTATTTTTCCCTGTCATAAAACAGTGTTTAATTTACACAATTCTTTTTTTTTCATTGTTTGAAATGTCATGAAATTTAAAACAGGTATCATTTGAAGGTTGGTAGAATTTAAAAATTATATGGGTTTTGAAATCTGTGGCGCCATCTATGTGTCACACCGGGAACTTTTCAGGCGATGTAATAGTCAACCGTAAGATGTCGATAATGCAAATTTAAATTAACAACATAAATCTATCAGCCTATAAATAACGATGAAGCAGACCTAATGCAATTGCCAGTCAAAAAATGTCTGCCAATAATCGAACAGTCGATAATACAACAGATTGTGGCTTTTCGAGTTTTATATTATTAACCGAAATAAAGTCGTAATGATAGAACATTTGCTTCGCTTTCAAGATTTCACAAGTCGTTCATCAATCCCACTATGACAATTAGATGGATTTACGTAAATTATGGTTGAGGGAGGACTGTCTGAGGAGTTTAAGAGGGTGAAATTTTAGATTTTCCCAATTGCGTCGATAGTGTGCGGTAGTAATAAAACCAGCAAAATTTTTAAAGTGGAACCATGGAAACATTGAGTAACCGGAAACATTTTAATTATACCCCAATAAACTGCTGAGACCTACATCTAGTGTTATTATTACATCTATACACATTTTATACCGTCTGCATTATTGATTTGTTATTTTGAGATAACGAAAGCTGCAATATAATTCTAGATAGCCATTTTATTCCCTATACTATGCATTTGCAGAATACGACGTGCGCTAAAAGTCCGCCAACTTTTTCAAAATTGCATGCATTTCAAAATTTTGATAACATTGGGTGTGTTCTTGTTCGATATGTTGCCAAAGACAAATAGTAGATTTTATGTAGCAGCTTCAACATAAACGGATGTTACAGTTCTCCCCGAGGAAATCTAACAAACTAAAATAATTGAATTTTTGATGTAGCCTAAGATATCGGTATGTTCTTTGAGTTCCAATGTTTATTGCGAATTAATTAAACTTCATGGGCTGGCAAGTGATGAATTGAAACATCAACACAGTATGAGATAAATGAAGAAGGCTAGGAAACGGACGGCTTAATAATTTAGCCATTTTGTATTAGTATTGCCAGTTAAAAAATGTTTGTAATCAACAATGAATAATTTGCAGTGTCATTCAAATTTAGAGCAGACTGCAAACCTTTCACTTATTTTAAGAAGTAAAATCCCAACTTTCTGAGAAGAGTTTAAAAATTTCTATCACTGAACGATTCACAGAAACTGTGGATCATTTTATTGCACATCACTGGCGCCAAGTTATGTCGTTAATGTCGAGAACATATTATTTCGATCATAATTTGGGAGTAAACATAATTTACAAGAGTTGTTGTTTATATTCGCAAAGTTTAAATTTACAAAATGAAACAAATCCAAAAATTAGAGCATCGCGGACACTTGACGACTTCAAACAATGCCGTAAGCTAAAAAAGAAATTGTAGAAATTAATTCGAACAACAAACCAACAAAAAAAAAAAATTAATTTAAATATATACGAGAGTACGACGTACGAGTGGCTTAATATCAGAGAATCAAAATATTTTTTTAAAAGTCAGTGATGGAAAACGAAAGATACTCATACCTGATGATGTATGTACCATGTACTTATGTAGCACGGTTCGCGCTCTTGTACACCGCTTACGCGCAGGTACACTCGAATTACAATAAGACCAACCAAAATAAAAAATAATAAAAATTAAACGAATTAAATTGTAAATTGTGTTACCGTTGCGTTATTTTGCTTCTTTTGGAATTCTTTTAATATTTTACTGCCTTAATTTAAATTTCGTTACACAGAATAAATGGTTTGTGTTGATGTTGAATATGTGTGTTATGTATCAAATGATATGACGATAATTGCTTCTTAACATTTTTTATTGTTGCTGTTATTGGTATTGTTTGATGGAGAAGTGACTTAATTTAAATTTGATTTTTAAATGTGTCATACCGTTGAACATAAGTATTTGATTGTTGTGCGCGATTTCCGGCACATTTTTTTCGCAATACTGCGCATGCTGGGAAAATTAATTCGGACTTGGATAATATATATGACCCTTACAGCACACTCAAATGAACTAAGATTTTTGGTTGATAAAATATTAGGTTTAATAATAGACACACCCACTCATGTTAAGACATAAAATTTCCCACATCAATTATATAAATTTATGATTTCCTTTGCAATTGAAACTGTAAACTATTTAAAGTGTTATAGCTATTCTAACATTCTTAAGATATCAATCTCATAGATTTAGACAGATCTCAAGAGTACTAAAATTTCGAAAATAAAAGTGAACAATTTTTTAAACACGCTTTATTGAAAGAATTTTTAACTGTGCGAGTACAATGAGCACCAAAAGGTCATAATAACTTATCAAGGAGCTTATCGCTTGCAGTCAACTAAAATTGAATATGACAAATTGACAAATACGTACAGAGCCCCATAAGCCTGTGATTAGTTTGATGTACAATTTTTTTGACTGCACGCTACTAAGCCTCTTGAAAAATTAATTTTGATTTTTTACAGCTTACGCAGGCAATTTTCAATAAAATCGTGTTTCTAAACTAATTGTTTACTATTTTAATTAATTTATTTTTTTGTTGAATAATAGTTCATCATTTATCAGCAGAGCGATTTCACTTCGTGTGACATTTAGTTTTCCGTATAATCTCTGTTATTTTTATTACGTTATGGTACGCAAATTGCTTCTGCTTTTGATATTCCCAATACTTCTTGAATGATAAATAGTTAAATACACCGTGATCAGTTTAAGAAAAAGCAAATCATTTTTTATCGTTTTATAATTCGACCGCGACCCCTGAATTTAAAGTTAATCCTTTCTGAAAATTTACAATAGCTTTTAATTGTGTTCATTAGAATAGATGGGTTTTTAATGTGCATCATGTCGTTTAGAATTTTAATAAGCTGACCATTATGAAAGAAACTCTAGCATTTTATTCAAGGATGAGTTGATAGCAGAGGAGAAACTCAAAAGAGAACGGTAACCTAAAATGTTAGTGCTACTGCTGCTGCTGCGGCTGCGAATATAATTGTATATGACACATTTTTGGGTAATCATTGAACTGAAAAATTTCTTGACCACGCTGCGATTTTATGCTCCAAATGTGATATGGGCGCTATCATAGGCTTACAATCAATACATTTTTACAAATTTACATACTATAAAATATTTTTTGCTGATAATATGACGAATTGCGGTAAAATAATTCGAATAATTAAAACAGACAGATCGACCTTGTTTTTTTACAGACATCAATAACATAATTACTATTACAGAAACCAGTTTAATCGCTTACTATTGAAATATACCATCTTTTAATCACCTTTCATAATAAGCGTGGCAGTGTTAACGTTGAGTCTCCCTCGCCCTTTTAAATTCCATAAAAACGATGCTGAACATTTTGCAACATTCAACTTATTTTTTTATCATACCTTCTTGATGTGTAAGTAACTACTGCTACAGCAGTTTGTTACGACTGTGTTGTCTGTAACAAGACATAATATTCGTTTACGCGTGACATCCCCATATTTTGTTAGATTTTATGTTTTTACTCTCGGTTTCTTGCCTCTGTGTTGTTGGTGTCTGAACGCGTTCCGTGTGGAGGGATTCTCGTATGTTTTTGTTCGTTTGGTTGGTAGTAAAACAAAAATGGGAGAGAGAGAGAACAATGCATCGAGTGTGTGCAAAGTAAAACGTTTTGGAAGAAATGTTTTTCTTATATGTCTATCTCCCTTATATCAACGAAAATTTGATATAAGGGAGAGACAGAGAAGAGAGATTAATTTCTTCTAGAACGTTTTACGAGCTGTGCGACGCTCGAATTTTTTTTGGTATGACATTCGAGTTTGGATTTTGAGAATAACAAGTCTTGTGCGTAATTTTCTTAAAAAAAAAAAAAAAATCTGATTTGTAATTTTGGGTAAAATTAAAGTTTTGATTTGGAAAAGAAAGTGAAGTTGTTAAGTTGTACCGTTGGGTCACAACAATTTAGTTTTGTATTGTATTCAAAATTTATCTAGTTATAAATAAAAAAGAAAAATATATATAAATAGTTGTACGTGTTTTGGTGTGCATGGGAATTGGGAGGATGTGCGCAACCGGTATTGTGCAAAAAAAAAAAACAAAAATAAAAATATGTAAATTTGTGAATTGATAGTACCCGTTTGATAAAAAAAATACCGGAACTAAAAAGTTTTGTGAGGTTGTACGAGTGCCTACGTGGACCGCGAATAAACCCAAAATAATTTCATTTTCGGAAATCGTGAATTTGGTTCCGTCTAAGCAACTGGGTGGAGTGTCTTTAACATTAAAACCGACCACACGGTAGAGTCGATTTGGGTAGTGAAATTAAGCCGCCACATTTTTACGAGTTTTCGGCGGCCTATCAAGGTCGAAAAACAAAAAATACAATTGTTTGTACCTATACGGGATTTTTGTGAGACAACGCCAAACGAGTGTGACGGGTGGAAAAGATTTTCGGCGGTACCACGCCCAGCGTATTAACGGTAGCCAACCGGCTATTCTTATTTGGTATCGGGGAAAGGCCCCGCAACGGCCGACCGCTCAAGGTCGCACTACAACGGTGGGGTAACGGCACCAAAGCCGCAACGGTCCGGGTGGGGGCACCTGTGGCATGACGGCCGTGCAAGGCCGCAACAGAAATTTTTTTTTTAAAAAAAAAAAAAAATAATTAAGGTACCTTTCTTTTCATTTTTTATTTTATTTCATTTTAATTATTTTTAAAATTTTCTAAATTTATTTTTAAATTTTTACATATATATATCTAAAATTTTTGCTGATTAAATATTAAAATTAAATTTTGTAATCGGGCGCCGCACAGCGGGTGCACGCTCGATGCGCATTGTTCTTTCTCTCTTTCGTCTCTCTCTTTCTCTCTCGCTCTCTCTCTTTTGTTTCTTCGTGGGAAGTGGGTTTCTTGATTCTTGTTGGGTTTCAATAAAAAAAAAATGAATTATTAAATTGTTTTCGGTCGGTTTGATGGGAGCGGAGACTCCCTCTGTGTCGGTTTAGTGTTTGCGGTCCCTTGGTGCCCGCATCCAATTTCGTAACCGGGGCTTTGCCCTGTTTGAATTCGAATGGATGCGCGCACCAAGGCACCTCTCTCCCATTTATAATTTTTTGAGTTGTTCGTTCCTCAGGTTCCGGCCGACGGATTTCGGCGGAACTCGGTATTTATTATTTGCGTTTTATTTTTATAATTATCTGTTAATCACGGTGTAGGCCAGGAGCCCTGCATGCCTCAAACCCCACGACCCTCGCACTTCTCGCTGAGAACGTAGCCGGCAAAACATCACCGTGGAGGCCTCTGCAGGAGCTTAGTGAAAATCTGCAGGTTGGCAGTAGCCAGCCTGTAACAGTGGCGCCCAAGGGTTTCGCGAATTTTGATAATTTTTTTATTTTTATTATTTGTAGCTTCACTCCCTTTGGCGTGCGCGTCCAGTGTCGAAACCGGTGTTTCGCATTGTTTGAATTCGCATGGACGCGCACACCAGAGCCAGTCTCCCGGTTGACATTCCTTATCTACGATCGCAACCAGCACGGGCTGTTTGATTGCGCGTAGATGGGGGGTGTCATCCCCTATTCTTCAGACATCCGACTTCCGAGCTCTTTCCCATTTCCACTATGTTGTGTCCGATTGTGGTGGAGCTTGGATGTCATTTGTCTGGGGTTTAGCTTAGCTTCATTTTCCTTGCCCCGAAATTTCTCGACCGAAATTTGAGGAACAACAACTGTTATTATTATTTTATTATTATTATTTCTTTATTATTTTATTATTTAGCTGACACGGAGTGGGGTTTCCACTCTCATCATACCATCCGTATCGTGGTATTAATTAAAAAAATTTTTTTTGATAAACTTTATTTGTTTATTTGATATTTTGATATTGTTTTTGATTTTGGTTTGTAGATCTATGGGTTGTATTGGAACCCTCGGGTTTATTAGTATTTCATTTTGATTTTATTTTCCTTTTTCCTTTGTATCTCTTGAGTATCGGCCTCCTGCCTGCATACCGTTGGGTGTGTTGGTAGTTGCTTGAATTGTTTTTTCGTATCGTTTCAAATTTCAGCGAGCCCCTCCAAATTAGGTTCTCATCGAAAAGCGCCACTTTGGGGGGTATCTCGTCTTCCGTCGTTAAACTAACCGTGGGAATACGGGACCCACAAACCACCACAAGGTAACCATTCCTTCCTTTTTATTATTACCTTATTTGTTTTTTTTCTTGCTACTTTGCCTCCTTATCTGGGTGTGTTGGTAGTTTCATTAGCTACGTTGTTATTATTATTAAATTTTGTTTATTATTATTTTGTATGAATTCTAATCCGTGGGATACGCCAGAAAGACCTCAAAGACGTACAGTGTGGGATAACTCGGACGTAGAACCACGTATCCAACGTAACCATCCGTGGGATCGAGTGGAAGTTAACCAAATTCACATTCGAATTGAGTATTATCCAACGCACGGGGTAACTTTCTGGTTGTTTATCACGATTTGATATTCATTGATTGAATTTTTGTTGTAATTATTTTAACGAGCCCCCCCAAATTAGGTTCTCATCGAAAAGCGCCACTTTCGGGGGTATCTCGTCCTATCCGTCGTTAAACTAATCGTGGGAATACTGGACCCACAAACTCTTACAAGGTATCCATTCCTTTTCGTGTTATTTATAAAAATATTTCGTGTTTTTTTTATTATCTAGTTATAGTGGGTGTGGAATATCCTTAGTTGTAATTTTCTCTAATTTAAAACCTTCCGTTTGAGTTAGAGTTATTTTGAATTAAAATTTTTGTATTTTTATAAATCAATAAAGACTACGTTTTTTTGTCGAATTAACCAAACTTACTCCTTTACCCTGATATAATCCAAAATGGACGTAAATCTACTGCAACGAGACGAAGTGGAGGTGGAATGTCTCCTTCGTGACATACGCTTCGACACATCAGATGCAATTCATCAACTCGAGGAAGCGGTCCGAAGTGAGCAGGCCGAGACTAAACCAGCGCCCGGAAAAATGCATACAAGCGCATCGAAGAGACCGGATATTGAGATCTCAACGTGTCTCAAGAAATTGGCGGAGATTCGGGGAGCGATCACAGTGTTGGATCCGGCGACAGAAGATCTCTTGCTATTGGTGCAACGGTACCACTCTCGTTTATTACATTTGGCAGGTCGGCTTAGCCGCGCATTTAAATCACCGACATACGAGCAGTCCGCGCGTAAGGCACATCAGGCATGTTCGGCACTCTTGACCAGTCTGCAGATGTACCTGGATGACCAGGAAAAATTGAACGTTTCCATAGAAAGCGCAAAGGGCGTACATCTCACGGTGGAAATACCTCTCCATGAGGAACAAAATGACGAGATTCAAGTTCAAAACCTCGGTAGCGAGGATGATTCTGACAACCCACAGCCGCAGGAGCGAAGATGCACTTTGGAGGATCTTCTTGGCCAGATCCAAACGAATCACGCGGCGGTTCAACAATCAAATGCACAGACCACACTCTTGGAATCCATGCTGCAAAAGTTCGAAATGGTATCACAACAGCTGGTAAAGTTGGATCAACGGCAAAACAACCTCCAGACTCAAATCGTTGGAAATAATCTGTTCTCACAAGACATCCCGATTCCAACCGTACACGATCGAGCGCCTCCGACGTCCACCAGTTCGCCAGTATCGCCAAAATTTGTCGATCGACGTTTGTTGTCCGGTAGTGGACTAAGTTTCACGGGATCTCCATCGGGAATCAACATCGATATGTTCCTGTTCCAAGTTGATACCATCGCCTCATCCCGGGGATTATCCGAACAAATTTTATTATTGGAGCTCCACACCATTCTAAAAGACCTCGCGTTGCAGTGGTACTGGACATTTCGTAAACACAACCCGCACGCGACATGGTCAGAACTACGAAGCGGAATTATCGAGCGCTTTCAAGATCGTCGCACTAACTACGAAATCCGCAGAATGGTCGAGGCACGTAAACAACAACCGAACGAAAGTTTCCTGGATTTCTACAACCATGTATGGACCCTCACACTACAATGTCGAACGCCGTACTCAGACGAAGAGCTCATTCAAATTTTGCTGAACAACATGAAGCCTACGCTACAATACCACCTTACAGATCGTCGGTTCAGCAGCATCAACGAACTAATCAAAAGCTGTTCTGCTTGGGAGGAGTCTTTCCGGCGGCTCAAAGCTCCGGCGGATCCTGCAATCCATCCACGACGCGTGATCAATGAGTTATCAGGCAGTCCGTATGATGATGTTGGAGTATATGACTCTTATGAGAATTATCCCTTAACTGATGTTCTACCCGATAACTCAGTATCCGCAATTCAAACGGGGAGCAGGTATTCGTCGGCAGCAGCGAGACGTTCGGGTGGACAAGTCCCAGCAGGCAGTTCGGGATTGGTTTACAAACAACATGCCAATCATAGTAAAAATATCGTCTGCTTTAATTGTTCGGATATGGGTCACACGTTCATGGATTGTCAATTGGCTCCCGTTGGATTGTTTTGCTATCGATGTGGGCTACGAGGGACGATATCTGCGCGTTGTCGACGTTGTGCCGAGGAGAGAAACGCTCAATCGAGATTGTCGGAAAACCAGAGCAGTGGTTCTTGGAGGACTGGGCCACGAGAATCACCACAACCACAACCGCAACCCAGACTGATGTTACCACGGACAAATCCACTCAAACCGATTCTGGAGGATGCAGCGAGCAATACGGACGCGGAAATCCGCTCCTATTCGAATCCGACGATGAAGTAAGCTCGTCTGCCAGTAATGATTCCTTTCCCGATCCTTCTTCCCCATCCAATCCTTCCTCCCTTCCTGTCGCTCTTAAATTTTTCTATAATGCCCCAAAAGATATTGGAACCGTCGCGTCGCAATGAGAAATGATGTGATTTCCTCCGTTCTATTCTCCGAGGGTAGTGACACTCGGCCTTACGCCCAGGTCTTTATAAATAAGATACCTTTTAAGGGTCTTCTAGACAGCGGGGCGAGTGTCAGTGTTCTCGGGAGTGGATCGGAGAAACTCATGTCAAATCCCTTTGTTGAATTTCATAACTTTCCTTCCACTATAACTACCGCGAGTGGCCAAGTCCAACGAGTTTTTGGTTATATCCGAGCTAACGTCGAATTTAACGGAGTCACTAAATTTATGAATTTTCACGTTGTCCCTTCCTTGGAACAACCGCTTTATTTGGGTATCGATTTTTGGAATCGTTTTGGAATTTCCCCAAAAATCTCCGCGTTAAATAATTCGGACGAATTAGGTGAAACTACCAACACACCCAAATTCCATATTTTAACATCTGATGATCGTCGTAAATTGGATGTCATTCGCGAATCTTTTCCGAGCAGCGATATTTTAGGTTTGGGCCGCACATCCCTCATCACTCATATGATCGATGTCGGTTCCGCAAAACCAGTCAAACAACGTTTTTATTCCGTGTCCCCAGCTATCCAGAAACTCATGTATGCCGAGTTGGATAGGATGTTGTCTTTGGGGGTCATCGAGGAGTCACAAAGTTCCTGGTGTTCACCGGTCACGTTGGTGCGTAAGGCCAATGGCAAGGTTCGTCTGTGCTTGGATGCTAGAGAACTGAACAAGGCCACCGTCAAGGATGCGTATCCGCTGCCCCTAATCAACGGATTGTTGGGTCGTTTGGGACACACCCGATTCATTTCGGCGATTGATTTGAAGGATGCCTTTTGGCAGATCCCACTCGACCCAGCATCCCGCGATAGGACAGCGTTTACGGTTCCTGGACGGCCCTTGTATCAGTTCAAGGTGATGCCGTTTGGCTTGTGCAACGCACCGCAGACGCTTTGTCGCTTGATGCACCGCGTGATCCCGTACCAGCTACACGATAAGGTCTTTGTGTACCTCGATGACCTTCTGGTCACATCCTCCACTCTGGCTGAACATTTCGATTTGCTAAAACAGGTTGCTGGATATCTGAAGGACGCTGGTTTAACAATCAATTTGACCAAAAGTAAGTTTGTGTTGAAAGAAGTAGACTATTTAGGTTATATTGTGGGTGATGGCTGCCTCCGTACAAACCCAGATAAATGTAAAGCTATTCTGGAGTACCCTATTCCGAAAACGACGAAACAGATTAGACGTTTTCTGGGAATGTGCGGATGGTACCGTCGCTTCATTCCAAATTTCGCCTCCTTAGCTTCTTCTCTCACCGATCTTACTGGTAAAAACACTAAAGTATGTTGGTCTGCAGCTGCTGACTCTTCTTTTAATGCTCTCAAAACCGCCTTGTCAACGGCTCCTGTATTGACGCATCCTGATTATACAAAACCCTTTTTTATTCAGTGTGATGCCAGTGCCGTTGGGGTCGGTAGTGTCTTATTTCAGGTGGACGCCGAGGGGGTAGAGCGGCCCATTGAGTTTTATTCCCATAAGCTCAATGCGGCGCAGCGAAACTACTCGGTGACCGAGCTGGAATGCTACGCTGCCGTCCTCAGCGTGCGAAAATTCCGTCCCTACGTGGAAGGTTATCCGTTCGTCCTTTACACTGACCATTCCAGTTTGCGCTGGCTAATGAGTCAAAAAGACCTCTCCGGACGTTTGGCGAGATGGAGTCTTAAACTCCAAGCGCTGGATTTTCAGATTGGTTACCGAAAAGGTTCAGTTAACGTTGTACCTGATGCGTTGTCTCGAGCTTTTCCGGATGAATCCGCTCCTTGTGCGGATGATTCTGAAAGTAAGAGCACGCCTGATCCTGGTGCCCAATTTGAGGATCCAGCCTTGTCGAGTAAAAATATCGACCCTTCCGTGAATGCGTTAATACCTTCTTCAGTCCCCATTCTACACGTTGATCAAAATTCGGTTGCGTTCCAAGATCCAGATTACGTCGATCAGATCGCGAAAATTCGTTCATTAAAAGACTGTTCGCACAACTACAAGATCCAGGATGATAAACTATTAATATCCCCTTCCTTCGGTTTTAAATATACGGATACCGATCTTTCGAATTGGAAACTTGTTATTCCTAATTCCTTAACTTCAACGCTTATCGAACAGGCTCACGTACCTCCCACTTCAGCACATTTAGGCGGCAGCAAAACTCTCGAGCGCCTTCAGCGTCAATTTTACTGGCCTCAAATGGCAAAACAGGTTAAACAATACGTTGCTAGCTGCATTAATTGTAAAATGAACAAAGCTGTTAATTTCTCTACACAACCAGCCATGGGAGCTCAGGTCACGTCAACTCGCCCGTTCCAAAAATTGTATGTTGATTTTTTGGGTCCGTATCCACGTTCGAAACTCGGTAATACCTGCATCGTTATCATCTTGGATCATTACTCGAAATTTGTCGTTGTAAAACCTCTACGGGAAGCGTCTGCTCTTTTGCTGTGTCGATTCTTAGAAAACGAAATATTTCTGTTGTTCTCGGTTCCCGAAATAATCACGTCCGACAATGGGAAGCAGTTCACCTCGAATCTATTTAAAGACTTGTTGGCTAAGTACGGCGTAACGCACATTCGAACGCCTTTGTATTCGCCTCAAAGCAACGCCTCCGAGCGTGTCAATAGAACTTTAATTGCTAGCATTCGATCATATTTGAGCGATCACGATCATAATTTGTGGGACAAGAATTTGCAAGAAATTGCAGCCGCGTTACGAAATGCTGTACATGATACGATACATTATTCCCCTCATTATGTCGTGTTCGGTCAACATATGTCGATGCATGGTTCGGATTATTCACTGCGACGATTACTCGATGAACATGATCCCAGCGAAGTCCAGGTATGGGCTAAGCCAGATCGAGTAAACCTCCTAAAAGATCGTATAACTCACTACTTACGCGTAGCACACGAAAAGGGGTCTCAACATTACAACCTGCGTAGTAATAAGCGTTCTTTTCGAGTTGGCCAACCCGTCTTTGTACGATCTTTTGTTTTGAGCGATGCGGTGAATAAATTTTCCGCCAAATTGGCTAGCAAATTCAAACCCGCGGTAATTTCCGGTAAAGTAGGACAAGTGGCGTACGCAGTCGAAGATCTTAGTGGCAAAAACCTAGGTACTTACCACCTTAAAGACATTCGTGCCTAATCATATCGCCCACCTCGTTTGTTTACATCGTTTGTTATCTCGATCCCATTGTTTGTTTTAGGCCCGGTTTATGAGACGTCTCAGGGTGTGGGACGTTCCCACGTTTGTTACGACTGTGTTGTCTGTAACAAGACATAATATTCGTTTACGCGTGACATCCCCATATTTTGTTAGATTTTATGTTTTTACTCTCGGTTTCTTGCCTCTGTGTTGTTGGTGTCTGAACGCGTTCCGTGTGGAGGGATTCTCGTATGTTTTTGTTCGTTTGGTTGGTAGTAAAACAAAAATGGGAGAGAGAGAGAACAATGCATCGAGTGTGTGCAAAGTAAAACGTTTTGGAAGAAATGTTTTTCTTATATGTCTATCTCCCTTATATCAACGAAAATTTGATATAAGGGAGAGACAGAGAAGAGAGATTAATTTCTTCTAGAACGTTTTACGAGCTGTGCGACGCTCGAATTTTTTTTGGTATGACATTCGAGTTTGGATTTTGAGAATAACAAGTCTTGTGCGTAATTTTCTTAAAAAAAAAAAAAAAATCTGATTTGTAATTTTGGGTAAAATTAAAGTTTTGATTTGGAAAAGAAAGTGAAGTTGTTAAGTTGTACCGTTGGGTCACAACAATTTAGTTTTGTATTGTATTCAAAATTTATCTAGTTATAAATAAAAAAGAAAAATATATATAAATAGTTGTACGTGTTTTGGTGTGCATGGGAATTGGGAGGATGTGCGCAACCGGTATTGTGCAAAAAAAAAAAACAAAAATAAAAATATGTAAATTTGTGAATTGATAGTACCCGTTTGATAAAAAAAATACCGGAACTAAAAAGTTTTGTGAGGTTGTACGAGTGCCTACGTGGACCGCGAATAAACCCAAAATAATTTCATTTTCGGAAATCGTGAATTTGGTTCCGTCTAAGCAACTGGGTGGAGTGTCTTTAACATTAAAACCGACCACACGGTAGAGTCGATTTGGGTAGTGAAATTAAGCCGCCACATTTTTACGAGTTTTCGGCGGCCTATCAAGGTCGAAAAACAAAAAATACAATTGTTTGTACCTATACGGGATTTTTGTGAGACAACGCCAAACGAGTGTGACGGGTGGAAAAGATTTTCGGCGGTACCACGCCCAGCGTATTAACGGTAGCCAACCGGCTATTCTTATTTGGTATCGGGGAAAGGCCCCGATACGGCCGACCGCTCAAGGTCGCACTACAACGGTGGGGTAACGGCACCAAAGCCGCAACGGTCCGGGTGGGGGCACCTGTGGCATGACGGCCGTGCAAGGCCGCAACAGAAATTTTTTTTTTAAAAAAAAAAAAAAATAATTAAGGTACCTTTCTTTTCATTTTTTATTTTATTTCATTTTAATTATTTTTAAAATTTTCTAAATTTATTTTTAAATTTTTACATATATATATAAAATTTTTGCTGATTAAATATTAAAATTAAATTTTGTAATCGGGCGCCGCACAGCGGGTGCACGCTCGATGCGCATTGTTCTTTCTCTCTTTCGTCTCTCTCTTTCTCTCTCGCTCTCTCTCTTTTGTTTCTTCGTGGGAAGTGGGTTTCTTGATTCTTGTTGGGTTTCAATAAAAAAAAAATGAATTATTAAATTGTTTTCGGTCGGTTTGATGGGAGCGGAGACTCCCTCTGTGTCGGTTTAGTGTTTGCGGTCCCTTGGTGCCCGCATCCAATTTCGTAACCGGGGCTTTGCCCTGTTTGAATTCGAATGGATGCGCGCACCAAGGCACCTCTCTCCCATTTATAATTTTTTGAGTTGTTCGTTCCTCAGGTTCCGGCCGACGGATTTCGGCGGAACTCGGTATTTATTATTTGCGTTTTATTTTTATAATTATCTGTTAATCACGGTGTAGGCCAGGAGCCCTGCATGCCTCAAACCCCACGACCCTCGCACTTCTCGCTGAGAACGTAGCCGGCAAAACATCACCGTGGAGGCCTCTGCAGGAGCTTAGTGAAAATCTGCAGGTTGGCAGTAGCCAGCCTGTAACAAGTTAAACTATAAAATTTCAAAATGAAACTTAGCGAACTGATAAAACCCAAGTTGTGCTAATTAGTGCTCATGGGAAAAAACTGGAAATGAAAATTTGCAATTTGGTATTAAACACGATCAAAATAAAACCCAATTTCTACGAAAAACCTGAAATCATTTAACTTAAACATTAAAATTTTCGAAAGGGAGCTTAACTTTGGAAATTTGTGCTTTTCATAGAAATGTAGTTTTCATGAATTGGGGGTCCCACATACAATATGTCTCCAGTTAGTCATCAATCTAACTATAACAATATTGAAGTTAACCGAAAGTAAAAAAAAATGGTAATGCAGATAGTGCCCATGGTTTAACCGCCGAAAATAAACAAATCCGTCAGTTGATATTTTTCAGCCGAAATTTACCAGCCGATATTTAAATAGAATGTAATGAAATTTATTGATTAATTGGAGTTCGTTTTGAAAAAATGCTAGTTTAAGATTATATATTTCACAAATATAGGGTGTTTTCAAACATAGTTGTCAAACAAAACAGTGTTACCAACGTAACCTCGAGAATCTCTAAAAAACACTCTTTATTTCACATTAAAAGTATTTTTAAACAGTCTGGTGTTACTATACCCATTTCAAAACCAAAATACCTGTATTTCCCAACTGTGAAAAAATTCTTATGTTACTACGGGGTGTAATTTGAGAAAATTTCGATAGTTCAAATTCTGTTAAGTCTACCCCAATTGTGAAGAAATCCTGATATAACTACGACAGTGTAATTTGACTTAGATTTCGATAGTTAAATTTCTCGCAAATTCATTGAATGGAACGGCGCTCTAGACTAACCAAAATTCGACAGGGCTTAACGCCAGATAACTTTACTCCAATTATGAAGAAATTCTGATGGGGCTACGTTGGCCCTATATTGCAAATTCATTGAATCTAGATAAACCTAAATCCGCATTGATGCCACTATGGTTATTTTATAGGTTGGTCTTAATGCCTATTAACTGTAGCGTGCTGTTAACTTTGGTGATGTAGCCCCATTAAAAAATTTTTACAATTGAGCTAGAGTTAACAGTCAATAAGGTCTATGAAATGATCATAGTGACATCAATATTGATTGTGGTTAATCTAGCGCCAGACCATTCAATGAATTTGCAAGAAACTAATCTATTGGTATCTGGTCAAATTAGATCCACGTAGTCCTAATCAGACTCTCTTCACAAATGGGCTAAAGTTTACAGACATTACGGTCTATCTAATATTCTGATTTTGATATTGATATATGTTTTATTTTTTTTTTAAATTCGTCTTTTACAACTAATATATTGTAATATAACTATATTTGGAACTTCCAAAGTCAGCTCAAATTTATCGATAAATTACTTTTCCGTTAAAAAAATAATTGTTCGGTTGAAAGGTACGGGCTGGTGAACTTTAAGCTCAATTACATTAATCAACGTAAGCGGATTTGATACTGTTAAAGTTAGCCGGCTCGCTCCAGCCGAAAAATACCGATAATGCAGATTCAAAAACAACTTATATTATGTGTACAAGTCGGTAAAGTAGATTCGCATAACTACCCAGCCGAAAATGTCGATAAAGCAGACAAGTAAAAATGTTTATTTCGGTTCATCAACGTATATGTTATTCAAAATTAAACTTTATTATTAAATGCATTAAAACTACAATAAAAAAACTATTTTAATACTGCGAAAACTCAATGGCATATATAAAGCAAAGCTTCAAAAATTTCAGGTCAATTTCCATGTTGGGAGTCCGGAAAAACTCGATTGAATATACCGCCCACACAAATTTGAAAATGTCTAAAAATGGACCGTTTTAAGTGTCATGGCAGAAAATTTCTAAAAATTCACCGTTTTAAATGTCATGGCAGGAAATAGATTCAAATGATAGGTTTAAAAAGGTTATTTTCCGACATAAAATTTGTATCTGCATTGTCGACATTATTCGTGGGTCATTTAATCTACATTATCGGAATTTTTCGACTGGGTATTTTTATGCATTTGTTAACCGTTTTATATGTTTTATTCAACCGAATTTTCTCGAACTCTCTCTCTCTCTCTCTCTGGCGCTATATCCCATCAAGGGATTTGGCCGCCTCAAATGAGGTTTCATAATTATATTTTCATTTCGGATAATGAGTGATTAATTCATTGATCCTAAACCATCCGTGAAATTCTTTCCTTGTCACCACCGGGAATCGAAACCGGGACCGGTCGCTGGAGCAAGCATGCTGACCACTTTGCCACCGGGGGGCAAAATTTTTCGAACGCCCTACATGGAAATTGACCTAAAATTTTATTCAGGCGTGAGCATCGGTAAGACCTTTCATGTGAATCTGTTTCCAGCCATGGCACTTTAAACGGTCAAATTTTAGAAATTTTCAAATTTTGCGTGTTTGATATATTCAATCGAGTTTTCCCGGGCTCTCCACATGAAATTTGCCTCATGTTTTTAAATGATAATTATTAGATGGCACTTCATTTCACCTCCCCAAACATTTAATATAGCTACTTAGAGAAATTTTTTTGGAATATTAGTTTTAATTGTTTCGAATTTAAATTTCTTATTTTAAATGTTTTAGTTAGCTTTTTAGGAAGAAAAAAATAAAAATTTCTAATATAAATAATTATTTTGCGGCTTTCTGCATTATCGGTATCTGCATTATCAACATTTTTCGGCTGGGATGTTACCGACAAAAATCGGCTGTCATTCGCGTTTGATTAGTTTAAATCTGCATTATCGTCATTTTTCGGGGCTGGAGTCGGCAAACTTTAATAGGGCATTTGTCTTTAAACTCGAAGTTGATCTGATTAGTTCGTGCATTAAAGAGTTAACAACTTTTGGATAATTTGCTTTACGATAGATAACTATTAGAATTAATTTGAGTTCATTGTAAACGATTTGTACAGTTGTTAAGTCAAAAGGTTGTCTACATATCTTTTCTATACAAATCAATTTGTCTCACATTTTAATTCACACCGTAAAATTTAATTGATTAAATTGACATTTTGTCAGCCATATCGATTTTAAGCAAATCATTTAAATTTTTATAATTTATATGTCTCGGTTATTACGTGCAATTTTAATTTAACACAGATTCTAACAGCAGAAAAGTCGGAAGAAAGTAGCTGTGAAAATCTATAAAATACAGTTACTTGCTTTAGACCAACCGGTCACTTGTTTGAACTCTATTCTATAAATTAATTCAACGTCAGAATTTCAATTTAATATGGTCGTAAAATAGTTTCACATAGACGTGCAAAAACAAGAACAGATTGTCGTATTCAGCCCACCTAAAATTAGTTCGGTTTCAATATATATACTTAGCACTATGATTTATTGCAACAGCAATTTGAAACTATTAAAAATAATAATTAACATTCTAAAAGGTGCATAAGTAGCTTACAAAATGTATACTCGTGTGTGTCTTTTGTGTCACGAAACTGCATTCAAAGGGTCAAACGAAAATAAAAAGCAGAAACCATATTAAAGGAAAAATGGAAAAAATCGTTATTGTTTTAGAATATTCTGGGTTACGTATATCATCGGTTCGTGACCCAGAGAGATTCAATATAAAGCGCAATAATTAGAAATTTAATTGCGTGTGGTTTTATGTTAGGACATTAATAAGATGATGCATATTCTGACTACGTATGTAAGTCAAAACTACGAGTGTTTCGAAATAATTTTAATTAGTCTGGCGCCAAATCCTGAAAAAGCGGACCTATACATTTGATACAATCTAATTAAATATGATTAACGTTTTTAGTTGTTTATTTTGGGTGTATAGTGATCTCACCCTGCCCGTCAAAAAAAAAATATTCTGTTTGAGGATCATCGCAATAATCGATTAATAATTTCTGATGATTATTTTTAAACGTCTATTAATATTCTTAATGATTTGTATATTTTCATAAAATGGCACATAAGAAATATGAATCATTTCTTGGGGAGGTGTGATGAAGAAAGGTTGAAATTTGTTGTGCAAATGCACAAAGTTCGAAATATTTAAAACAACTTGAGGTTTCAGCGTTTTCTTAAGATGTGCTCAACTGTTTTGTCTTAATCGAATGGGTAGTCACACTGCGTGTGCGGTGCATTTTCTGGTAGTGCAAACACGATAAAATGAGGCAGTTAGACAGTCCATTTTATGGGTGTGTGAGGTGGGCCGACTATAGCAAAGAGTATATTCTTGGTATAACTCCCGACTTTGATTTGCCAAATTTCACGTACCAGCAGAAAGAAACTAAGTGGTCTTATTTCGGCAATAGAAAATTCAAACTTTGTTTTGTTCAAGTGCTCACTTTTATATTGAAAAATAATAGCAATTACCGATGATTACACTCAAGTCATTGAACAATTTATGCGTTTTTATGGAAATTATACGAGCAATGAGTGACGCCAGTCAATGGTTGTTAACTCATTATGAAACATGTAAAGGAAAACAAAAATATAATTTTCGGTTTTATGGCCAAATTCAAGTATATGATGAGACATCAATTATCACCTTCTAAAATCCACTCAAGAAAAGTATGCGGCTACCTCTTGTTGGAGCACTAAAATCGAAAATGTGTCTATTCATTCGATATAAGCGTGCCAATGCAAATTGAATGTCGTAATGTCCCAGGTGTTGTAAATCTAAAATTTATTAAAGTGTTAGATAATGCGTTATAAAGGTTAAACGCTTTTGAACGTGATGTAAAGTGGTCAGGACTAATATTCGACCCCGTACTATTTCTCAAAATTTTATGATTTATATTGGATTCCCAATTAAAAAATCGGGTTTATTCGGTTAAAATGCACAGCAACTTATAAATTATATAACGTTACGTCATCCCAGTTAAAGTACTACAATAATTAAAATCTCGGTAATTGAAACCGCAACGTTTGTTATTTTCAGTTGATGATGATGGTTAAAGTTTTTTAATAGGGAAATTTTATTTAGTCATTGTCTCAAGTTGAAGGTTGCCTCTTATACGTGCACGCAGTAACTGAAAACATTTATTTACAAATATGTAGAGTTCTTCTTTGTGTAAGATTAGCTTCAACGGGAAGTAGGAACTAATTATGTTTGAGTAATAAGAAGATATCCAATCAATCTATGACATCGAAAATTCGTCTCAATAAATTTGGAACGAATACCAAAACGAGATATAAATATGTGTGGATATCGTATCGACAGTTTCCTATGACAGATTGTAAAATTTATGATTGATTCGGATACAATTCTGCTTTTCCAAGAAAGAAAATGTTTGGTAATTTAATAAAAAATATGTCCCAGTTTATTTAATAAAATGTTGAACGTGCAAAAATGTTGAAGTAGATTAAAATTTGGGTATGATGTTATCGTCAAATAAAGAAATATTTAATTTAATTTTGATTAGAAACGAAATTGGATTTATAACAAAGCTGGTGGAAGACAATTTGAAAAATAGATTCTGGTTGCATAAACTCGTTAGAGTATTAATCAGATCAATTTCAGAATATTCTAGACTGATACACATGACAACAGTTGAACATAATGAAGGAAGCGTAGTGCATCTATTCGGCAGCCCCATCTAATTTTGTTGGGTGATATTGTTTTGATTTTGCTCGCATCGTTCCATTCGATCGCCGCTTGCGCTTTCTTAATTCGCTCCCAATGACTATTTGTTTGGTTCGTTTATTTAAGGAATTCAACATTTGTTGGGCCAGACCTCAGTATTCTCCTAAAACATTTATTTTCAAACACCTGAAGTTTATTATTGATCTTTTGTGTATCCGTTCCAGACTTTGTGTAACATCTTGAATGTCAAGTTCTGTCTTTGTTGATTCGCTTATTTAACTCTTTTGTGTTTCACCCGTTTTAGCTATTGCACAACCAAGGTTTACAAATTCATTGGGTTCATCTATTTCTTCTTGGTTTACATATATCGGATAGGTAGATATTGATTGCCTCATCGTCTTAGTTTTCCTGATATTTATTTGGGGCCAGCCTCTTAGCGCCAGCTGTTAGCGGGCGTATGCCATCTATGTATAATCAATATCATTGGGTTTCTCGTTAGTCCCCACTGGTTACCGTTCGGGATGCCATCTCTAGCTCTTTCATACCAGAAGCGGCATGAGTACGCATCTTTGCCTTACTCCTTGACTATTATATTATGATTCACTTTGCTTGCATGTGTGATGTACTCGATTATCTGCATCCCTGTACATATCTTGTATAAGTCCACGAAGAAGTTCACCACGTTTTTTCATTAGCCATTTTATAAAAAACACTAAAACTTTTACTATTATTTCTCATGACTAAAATTTTTATATTCTGCTTAAAATTATTTCTCATAGATGGCACCACCATCAAATTTTTAAAAGAATACTAAACAAATAAAATCGATAATTGTTTCTTTCTGTTACGAACTTTCTCTGAATGACAGCTCGTCCCGGGTAGAACTCTATACCGATATGGGAGGACTGACACTCGACCAAAGAATGTTATATTGTCTTGTGTGTTCCTATAGTATCAGGAATATAACAGTTTCTTTGGGCTGACTGACCACGCTCCATTGGTGCACGTGGCTTTCTTGGAGATAATGGAGAATTTATTTCTGCATTTTCCTGATCATTATATGCTGTTAGTATGGAAATATGGAAAACACTTACAAATTCATTATGGATGGAGATTCTCTAGTTCGTAAGAAACAACCAATTTCTGATGTGTTTATTCGATATGGTCCTCGTTGTACATGACTTAATAATTGTGTTTTTATGAGCTCCAAACCAGTTTTCTGCAAAATTTGTGTGCTTTTTCGTTTTATCGACATAGTTTTTTGTAGTGTTGCTGGCTTGTTTTAGCACGGAGTCCAGTTTTAATAAAGAAAGTAGCTTTAATAAATATTTAATAAATTTGCGGAACAAAATTTGTATCTATATAACAGGCCGTCTTCCATAATATACCCGCGGTTAGTCCAATTTCTAAAATCGGACTGATCCGTTGTTTCAAAACAACTAATACTCTTTGTAACCAGATGAATTCTTACGTCCTCCAGCTGTAATTGTCGAAAGTTAGCTGGATATTTTGATGTAATATACTCTTGAAATGAGCAAATGGTACAAAGTTCAATATCGTCACCGATGGGTCTCGTTAGTGTGTCAGCTGTAACATGGTCCTTACCAGGAGTAAACATGACTTTTAAAATAAAATCTTGGATCAAACGTATCCATGAAGCTAGTATACCATATGGTATCTTCAATAATATTAACCATTTCAATGTCTGGTGATCCGTAAGAAGTGCACAAACAACAGCGGGAGCTTCACGTTCTGTGGTACTGTGAGTTCTTTTAGCAGACGAAAGCAATCGGCTTGTGTACTCCACAATTGTGTTCTTCCGCTTTCTCCCTGGAACAAAACTCCTTCTAAAGCATATAGTTGCTATGTATAGTCAGCCTATTTTAAGATGGCGCGGAAGTTGATAATTCTTTCAGGGGTAGGAAAGTATTCGTGTGCTCCTTCTCCTATTCTCATCTAGTTTTTTCATTAAGTCACTTAACGAGCGAATTATGAAAAAATTATGCTCACACTTCTTATACACATTTTGAATGACGAACGTTTCTAGGTGTAAAAGTTTAGATATTACCTAGATCTGTGATTGAAAGGATTGTAACATTACTATTAAATCAGCTCAATATGCCAGAATCGTTAAGTTAGGCTATTGCCAGTTTTATCACGGTTTTCCAAATAGGCTGGTACTTGCCAGAACCATGACTTTGGGTATCGGAAATTTGTCGGCAACACTATCTTTCGGCAATTTCGGTGCATGGAGGTAATTTGTTGCCGGAAACCACCTTTGGGCGCCACCGTAACCGCTCTACTTATATATGTGTACAAAAGTTTGTATGGGAAGTACGAAAGGAAAATAAGCATGTTGTGGCTGCTGACTGCTCCACCCTTTGAAATTTGTCATTAATTACCTGACAACCTGACACCCACACAAAGCTATTTCGGGAGTGACCGTAAAATTTAAACGGATTCAAAAATATTTTCAAACATGTTAAAGTATTAAAATTTTCCATACTTAATAAACACATTTTTTATAAAATAAAATTCTTGGTCACGGATTCCGAATGTTTCATTTCGTTTTGATTATGAATTTAATTATGAGTAGTTCAACCGTTAGTTTGCTTCAATATGTCGCCTCGTTCGCCTGCAATCTAGGTTCGAAGCACAATGTGGCCGAATTTCAAAATACGAAACTTCCAACAACCAGTGCTTTCCTTATGCATCCTACCGGTAGTTTCCTGCTCAACGTGTTGTATACTGTACCTATAATCATTTTGAACCGGAATTTCAACAAAAAAAAGTTTTCAATTTTTCACGAAAAAACGTGATGGCTAGCCTTACTTTTTTTGAACGGATAAAATTCATAGTCACGGATTCCGAATGTTTCATTTAGTTTTGATTATCAATTTAATTATGAGTAGTTCAACCGTTAGTTTGCTTCAA
The DNA here is from genome assembly GCA_947310385.1 of Nephrotoma appendiculata. NCBI lineage: Eukaryota > Metazoa > Arthropoda > Insecta > Diptera > Tipulidae > Nephrotoma > Nephrotoma appendiculata. The sequence continues at coordinate 364,162,321 of OX371224.1, read as the reverse complement.
TATGTCGCCTCGTTCGCCTGCAATCCAGGGGTGGGATGTTGTAACATCACTTTTTTCGATATTTATCGAATATTATATCTCTTTTTCCAAAAATAAGATTGCTTATCGTTTCACTTTTCAATTTTATTTTCTATATTGCGATCGCACACTACTAGAAATTGTTTATTTATCTCTTTTTTGTTTTTCGATAAAGTATCACTCTTAAAATAAGTAGGTGATACAATAAGAGTAGAATGACATAATGTTTTATTTAGGTAGAGACGCAATAGAAGTACAGTAATTGAAAAATGAAAAAACGATAAATTTAATTTGTGATGAAAGAGATGTAAATTTCGATAGTATCGAAAAAAGTGATGTTACAACATCCCACCCCAGGTTCGAAGCACAATGTGACCGAAACAACGTCCAGTTTTCGTGTAATCGTCTTTTGAATAATCGGTTTTTTTACCAGGACAAATGCACAAAAAAATTTTTTTGTTCCAAATCATGGAATATCGTACCAATTATGATGTCGTACCAATCAATACATAATTTTAATTCGAATTAAAATTAGTAAACAATTTTCATATTTCAGAACATCACTTGGACAAATGAAATAGTCCCACCTTAACCAACCTAGTTGAAATTATACATTCGACAAAGTACTCGTAATCAGCAATAATTTAAGGATGAAATTTCCAGATATCAAACTTTCGTTACATAAATTCAATCATCTGTTCAACCGCTAAAAATATTAAATATTTAAGATTTATTTAATTTGGCCGTACGAGTATTCCAGTTCATATTTAAATCGTTAAAAAGGGCTAGCTGCATTTTTAATATTATTTTTGTATGTATATAACGCATATTATAATTTATAAATTATATTAATAATTATCTATATATTAACATTAGAAGATTTTGCAGTCGAAAGTACACGATCAATGTAAAATAAACAAACTAGCAATTAAAAATTTCGTTTTTGTTGTTCATAATAATTAAAGGGCGAGGAAAAATAATTTTGTAGAAACAACAATACATTATGAATGTATTCTACTTTTACGTCATTTTCAAAAGAAAAAAATATTTGATGTACATATATTATTATATCACATACATTCATAGGACAAAATTAAAAATTATCTTCTGATCTCTAAAAAGCAAAAATATTTTTTTTTATATACATATTTGTTCGTCCTTCAATTCTCCTTTCTATATTTCTACTAAACAACTAACAAAACCATATATTTCTCTATTTCGTTTCGTCACACCGTCGACACATGTGTTTAGGTTTAGGTTAAAACAAAAAAACTAAAAACAAATTCAACAAAAACTCAAGACGATCTTAATTCGGGTTCAAAAAATAGACACGCGTGCTGGTGTCAATGAAGAGATTTCCTCTACATAAACTATCTATCTCTTTCTTATTTATGGTGCAAATCAAATCAGTCACATAATGGATTATTACATGAGCGGTACTTTGTGAAACATCAAATAAATTGGCTACCGGAAACTAATTTGGTTTTCCAAGTAATAAATCGTAGTTAAAACCTTGTTTTCATTTGGAATCATAAGTTTTCCTCCAAAATGTGTTAAATTGGGTCTGGTCATTCAAGGCTCCAAGAAACCGATACAGGCAGACATATTTAAAAATGTGATGTAAGAATTGATTTTATTAACTGAAAACGGCATGCCACTTACTCATGAGAGAATTATAGGAAAATTTCTCCAACCGAAAATTACTTTTTAAACTGAACGTCATTATACGCCTGTACCGTTGTTTTATAATAATTCTTCACTCTATGTAGGGCTTTATCTTTTTCATCTTCGCTATTGCTGAAACTCGTCGACGATGTTTCAGTACGATATTTTAGACTTGGTTCTTGCAAAAATTGCACCTAAAAAATTTGTAAAAATATCATCAGCGTTTATGTTTACAAGGATATTTATTTTATTTACAATTACGTCTTTAGCCATTTCTCTTAAATGAGTCGTTTTTCTATTTTTTCAAAAACACAACAAAGTATAAAATATATTTTATTTTTATTCAAAATTTTGTCTAAATACTTTAGAAAATACATAAACATATAAAATTGAGAACCCGTTATTTGACATTTATTTGAAGAGTATATCAAACGAACATCTTCTCTTCAGTAACTGTAATTAAATGAAGAGTAATTCAATTTCTGAAGTGAAGAGTTGTTGCCCTTCAATTGAATCGAACGCGCCTTTGATTTCATGCTATTGATCCTCAATCATGTTAAGGTGTTTTAAGAGAACTTTCATACTATATTAATCTTCCTTGTTTTTTATAAGTGTAATCGAGTTTTGCCGGATGATTAGTAACTGATCCCGGCTTCGTTTCGTTTAAAACTATTAATGCCATTCATTTAACTCGATGGTCAAAAATTAGCAAGTGATTTCCTTCTAGCTGAATAAAACTGTACCAACATAAATAGATGAACTGAAATTGATTCGTGGGAACGTGGCTTTATTAATTATTCTGAGAAAGGTCACACTTTTGAATCTTCTGGAAATTTTTTTTTTTTTTTTTTTTTTTATTATCCCTGCAATCTGTTATGGGGCCAAGCCACAGCCAATTCGAGGATGGCAGCTATATGTCCGATTTAATCACCATCTGCACATTGCATAGCTCTATACCAGCTTATGCTGGGTCGGCCCATGAGTTTTGCACTATGACAGGGGTCATAGATGTGTTCCATTTCATCACAGATCGTAATCTGTCGATGAAAATTCTGTTTGCATCCTTGCCTCTAAGGGAATCCAAACGCCAAACCTTTAATCACTGTGCCATTTCTTAAAATTAAGAAAAAATGGAATCATACGCGGTGGACGTAAAATTGACCTCTATTTGGATTTTAAATAATCTATTAGGGCGCCTAGCCAACAAAAAAAAATTAATAACAGTAAAGGTCCCATTAAGTTTCGATCTGCCAATGAACTGATAAGTGTGCCAGTTTTATATGAATTACAATTTTTTCTATTGCATTGAATAACATCAATACAAACAGTAATAATTGTTTCTAACTACTTTCATACCTCAATCTCAATTACATTCAAAACGTATTTAGCATAATGCAAACGATTAAGTAATGTTAAATAATAACAAAACGTTATAAGCGGAAGTAAATTTATTGCGCATATTTAGCCTTCAACCTCGCTTGCTGTCACCGCGTGCGCGCACGATTACTAAGTAATTATCTGGTGGTTTAAACAAAGTCTACGCACAGTGTAAATGTAAACCAACCAACCAAAAAATTTTATGTACGTTTAGTATGTAAATACGAGAGTATTTATCAAACGACACATCCACTTTATATGCGCACGGATCGCTTTTGTGTATAAGACGTGTACGTAGATACGTTAATATAATCTTAATGTACTTACACATGTAATTGGTGTTTATCTGTACATATGGGCAGTTTAATTGAATTACAATTTTTTTTTAATCATTTTTTATTTTTAAATAAATCTTTTAAAAATAAACAGAAGAAAAACAAATTAAATCATCAATTTATGCTGTTATTGAAATAATACAATAATGATATCATAATAAGTAGGAATTCAAAACTTTATATTTATGTAATGTTTATTAAATTTTTTGAATAGTGGTGTCCGAAGACGAGGTATTTACAGTCAGGCATAGAATGTGGTGTACACTCGAAAAATTTGTATCTTTTAACTCTGCTTACTTTATTGACTCGTACGACTTGAAACAACCTTCGGTCGAGGGACCAAGTTATTAAGATCCAGACAGTAGAAAACTACTTCGGAGTCCCTGTATAGCACTTTAGTATACACAAAATCTACTGGTATGGCACTGTTGAAAATCTTTTGGGTTACTATAAAATATGTACGCGTTGCATATCTTGTGGAATATCAATTCAGAGGTCTTCGGCCAAGCATCAATTTTGTTTTAGCCATTTAGTTCACAAATCAACCGCTTTGGCGAGAGAAGCAAATTATTAGTTTATTATAGAATATTCTCGCAATGTAAATGCCGTGAAAGATGCGAAAATAAATTTTAATTGGTAAAACCCTCATTTTTTCCATTAAAACAATCTCGCTTTAAAAAGTTGGGTTTTAATGGCCAAAAAAGATTGATAGTTACATACCACCAGAAGTCAGATATAATCATATCAATAATATTTTGTTACATTTTGTTACTTAGTAACAAGGAGCGAAAGTAACACATAAGAAATACAGGTAAATAAGAAATACAGGTAAATTTACTTTCCACAAATCTTAAAATAAAAGAAGTTACTCAGATAACGTAGAGAACTGATAAAACCGCTGCACCCCTATTTATCCAGATAAAGAGGAAGACACAAATAATAAATAAATTAGAGGTATCCTAGTTATGGATAAAATGGAAGGGTGAATATGTTTTGGCCAACATCCGACCATGCATGTATGCTTAGGTCTTGAAGGCACCACACTTGATTTCTACCGGATTTTTGATAAAACTGTCTTGTTTAATCAAAAATCAGAATAATCTGCTGATAATTTAATCTTTAAATTTATTTGAAACCCTTAATTCTTTATCGTTTTTTGTAAATGCTAAACTTTTCAACATAGTTGCAAAACTGCCACTTCCGGTACAAAAATTTCCACCAAATTTCGCAAGTATGTATATGTATCTCCGAAAAAAATTAAAGTGTAAAGTTTCATTCTGAAAAGCCAAATCCGCCTGAACAGTATAAATAACTAAATAACCCGAATTTTAATGAAATGAAGTTTTTATCAAACTCATCATTTCAGCTTAAATTTTGGAAAACTGTTCTATACCGGTATTATTGTCGTTACGAGCAAAAGTAAATAATGAACATTTTAAAATATTTGCAAACAACGAAAAGACCACTATGAAAGCTGCCAATTCCGGTAACCCTATGTCGTCCAAAAATCACTGGGATCACTCAATTGATGGAAAAAGCTTAAGTAGTGAAAGAAATCCGGCAGAAGAGTTATTTTAGCTCTTCATTTTTCAAATAAATTTCTTCTACAACTAAGTGAGCAAGCAACAAATTTACGTGGGAAAAATATTTACATAGCTTACATTCCCCCTCATTCTAGAATTCGGGTATCATTATTGCACTACCATACATATCCAGTGGGCCTATGATGATGAAGACAATTGTGTTTTACCACACAATGTAACCGTTGAATCTGAGTGTTTGTTCAATGGCGCAATAATCAGATTCAACTTGAACCAAATAAATAATAATGGAAAGGAGGCAGAATTTTGGATTTAATCTTCACTAATGAACAAAATAATCCAGTAAACCAGTGGAAATTCTATTCGACATCTAGTGGCAGCATTCTGGTTTCCTCTAAATTGGGAAAATCTGTTTTTATAGCATTTTTGTCTAAATTGTAATTTTCTGGCCTTGAATTGAAGAGGGTGACACTACTCAAACCATTATCATCAACAGACGTTATGCTGCTCAATGCCGATGCGACGATAATAAAATAGTGCCATCTTTTTTCTGCACCATATTGATGTGATCTATGTCACAGGAGTAGTACCTACATCAATTACAACCTGTTAGAAAAAGTTGTGGAATGGAACGGACTTGCGTCTCGGGATAGTAAGGGTTTTAAAAGGCTCAATCGGCATTCGACGACATTATACATGACATTGAAATTAGACCTACAGACGGAAGAAGATGGAGGGGCGCCAAAAATACTGCACACTGGTCACTCTGAACGTCAATAACACCTATAACTCGGCAAAGTGAAGCTGTATTCTTAATGATTAACGTGTATCTCAAATACCAGTTTATAAAAGGAGAATATTGGCGTTCTTACTTTGGTACAATTTGTCCGAATGCTTTTTGAGGTTCGACATGCCCGATGAAATGGAAAATATGGGTTTACCGATTGACGTTGCTGTGCTTATGGCAGAGAAAAACACAGATTAAATTATGTATAGGTATAATATAGATTGATTGTAGTCTAATACCAACCATTGAATGGTGCATAAATAGGCATTGGTGAACTTAATCGAAATGTCCTGCATGCAAAGTCAGTGTGCATAAAAGGATGTGGTACATTTTCTTTGATTACCCACATTTTGTGACAACTCGGAGGGAAGTGTCGGTTGCCCTCCGCCAGCATCCAACTCCTGAAAATATATGAGTTAATGTCTGTTTGATGCCCATACAAACCAAGCGACGTTTATAAAAAACCTGAGACGCGAGAGTAATTGAAGCTAAAACTAGATCAATCAGAATGAACCATATTTTGTAATCGAGTAACTTCATAGATTAGAAGATGATATTTTGGGGAAGATATAATTTGCAGTCAGAAGTAAGAATATTATTAACTATTTTCCATGATGATAAAATGAAATAAGTTAATGATAGGTCATCATACAAACTTAGTGGGAGAGTACGAGGGGTGTGTTAATATTATTTGATTTGAAAATGAAAACTTTGGCGTCTGTATATCTCAAGTTGAAACACACTTGAAATTAATACTGGAATTTCAGCTTGAGAAGGCTTAATGTCAGTATACTATCTGCCCTATCCAACGCTTCAATCCGTCTGAATAAAAAATTAGCATATTTGTTTTATGATATTTAGCATCGACAGAACAAGAGAATTTGTAAATAAAATTCAACATTTTACATTGCAGGAATAGGGATTCTCAAATAACTTGGACTAATACTTCACGTTTTATCTCAGATCCCCATCATTGGCGCCACCTTGGTACGAAGTATATCAGCTGAGTTTTGATGGGCTATATAATGACGTAAAATCTCAATAAACGGGATCTATACTAGATTTTTTAAAACCCTAAATGAGCGTCCAAAACGGCTGACACTTTTCAATAAATAGATAGTAGTTGAATGGTTTTGAGGAGTAATAGCCTCTTCATGTTGAGGCTCATATGTTTCAATAAATATAAGTATACCGCATCCCTACAAATTTTCTTTTAGAGTGCGGAACCCCAATATTCCCGCTACAGATCGAAACTGAAGTAGTAACTTATGTTTTCGAATAACATAAACATAAAATATTCATGTCCTTCATGCCATTCGGAACCATATCAGCTAGAATCCAATGCATTGTGTATCTTTGTCTGACAATATCAGATTTCCATCTGACAATATCAGATACACTTGCATAAAATCAGTGAAATCACTCGGAACTAACACAATGGTTGTAAGCGCGTCGCATAGAGAAAGTTAAAGCGCCAACATCTTCATAACCAAAGTCAAGCAACCATTGCTTAGACTAATTCGAATTTAGCTGACCGCATGAGAACTATTCGTTAAAAATGTAAAAGACAAGAACATCATGTTAGAATGCCTCATTCACCAGACCTGAAACCTGCCTTCAACTGGAACCCCTCTTCAATCCGAACAACAAAACTAAACTTCTGTAACCTCAATGAAGTGTTCAAATATTTCGATGAGATGTAGCGAATGCAGAGCTATTGAAAAATAATAAAATGCCAGCCGGAACAATTGTGCGCTTGCACAATAAGTCACTAGGAACCATCAAGACCAATGCACAACAAGCACAATCCTTTATAATGACATGAAATGGCAGTCATAACCTAAGTTGTCGCAGCCAAAACAACAATGAACACAATGTATTTTGGATGATTGGGCAATATAAATGCTTTCAGTAGTAACCATAACAACGCAAGCCGGAGTCGGTCGACATTTTATTGTGCCGGTGTCATTAAAAGGGGTCCGATGAATTTTTTGATAGTGAACAAGGTTGCTTCACACTAAATTCTTATGGTTCTGGCTGATTGCAGTGGTTCTGCCTTGCGTTGTTATGATTTCAGCTGAAAGCTTATATGCTGCCCAAGTCAAATGCCTCCGCCTGGTTGATTTGTTCTGGCTGACGGGAGGAATTGAGGTGTAGATGGAATTTTGTACCAAAACTGGAACTTGGAGAGGCATTTTTGTTAGAAGTGTACGACTACCAATAGACCGACCAAACGGCATGGAGGTTAAAGCTTTGACGTTTGGATTGGGAGGTAATGGGTTCGAAACCCGATATGGGCAGAATGCACAAGTGATTATCATGGACCTTTGTAATGCTCAGTTCTCGATTTGGCTACGGCGTAAGGTAGGACGTTAAAAATGAAAGAGTTGGGAACGCTTCGGCCTCATAACATGTATATTGCAAAGTTAATAAACAAACAAACAAACAGACTACCAATAGGCGGTCGAATCGATATTTTCATTATTAAATTTTCCGTCCACCAACTTTTGTGACAGACTGTATACGAAAGAGATCTTCCAAACAATTTGATGTTCTTTTTTTGTATACAATAAAATCGATCATTATTGACCTCTTCATTAGCCTTGTTGAACATCATCTTCTTGTTGAGGGTTAAAAATTTAATTTCCATCTCTTTAAATCATTTATCCATAGCATTTCGATATTATAAGATGTTATGGAACATTATACGCGGTGGATGGATTGTGGTTTTTTGTGTATAATAGCAGTATTTGTAATTAAAATCGTTGGTAATAGACTCGTAATGAAAATGAAAGATATGATTATGTGAATTATGTCTGAAAACCATCTTCTTATTGTTTTGTTGTATTTTTTATATATAAATAGGATCGCGCTTTGTTTCCGATTAACATGATGATGAGCTTATACACAAAGTGTATGCTTTATAGCAGCTATATAGATTGGTAAATGATTAGTTTTAGCTCTGCATGAATGAAAATACCACGGGTATGCTACACACATGAAAGAAAACAGATTTAATAACATTTTCAGCGTTATTTACTACCTAACTACAGATTCCGTTTATATTTTATTAGCATCATATAACCATATTTAGTGAGGTAACCATAATTGATATAATCCATCTCTTGAATAGAATTGAATTGAATTGTTGACTGATTTGTACGTTTTATATATAGATATATACGAGTACAGAGAGACGCATTGTATCACATTGTACGATTGTTTTTAAATCAAATAATAAAAATTCTTGATAAATTATTAAATAAAATTACTTGTGATATTGAACTGTTAATATCGATTGTATCACTTATTTTTATAATCTTTTAAATGAGGACGTTCAAGATCATTATGTCAAGCTAACAGTATGTAAGCATTTACTATCTCGAATTGCTAATGCTCGAGCGCGGCCACACAAGAAGCTTTGCGTAATTTTTTGTATAATTTAACGATGACCACTTTAATAACAAATTATAAAAAAAAATTTACTCGCAGCTTCTTCAGTCATGGTCAATCAAGGTCGCTTGCTACTGCAATGTCATAAAATTTGATTTACTGATTTTCAAAACCAATATGATCGTTGCCTAATTTATAATTGATATTTGGTATTTTTGAAATCGTGTATATCGTGTCGTGATGTAATAATAGCGCTATTAAAATAATTACAGATAATTAAAAATAATTAGGAAGTTGCAGTGCACAAATTGTATTTTGATTTGGATTGCTTTCAAAGTATGTAATTTCGGATCGGTACTGAGGTCGCGCATATCCGATAGGTCGGGTCAACCAAAGCGTATCTTATAGAAATTTCATCTAATACATTAATATTGATAAGCACAATTAAACTGTGATAAACCAACGAGAAAAGTGTATGACTCATATAAGTATGCGTGCGCGAAATTTAAGACTATTTCATAGTATCGGATGCAAAAGCATTTTAACGGGTGTGATTGATTACAACAACTTGAAAAATTCAGTTACTCAAAGAGTCTTTAGGTATCAGGGTAAATATTGGTCTAATATTTTTTTTTTTCATTGTTTTAACTTCCTTCCAGCATTTTGTTATTATTTCCACTAACTGATACAACCCTCATAATTATCCTCGCTTGAGCAATCGTTAGCCTTCTCTATTTAGTTTTGCAACAAAAAATTATATCTAACTCGGTTGCGATTTACTCAGTATTAGACAGGAGTTGTTTGCTAGATAAGCTTCAGTGAGGCTCTCTTTTATTTATGTGTGATATTTCTTTTTCTCGACTTCTAATGATGACATTTACCATTTGCACAAACGTCAAGAATCAACACGCATGTTCCATTATTGTCGACACCTTATGGCTCGCAGATTTATGTTTAATGTCGTCACGCTAGCGCTGCCTTGGTACGAAGCATATCAACTGGGTTTTGATGACTGCAAACCAACCTTGAGACTAATTTCATTATCAATTTTCACATTTAGTCGTCGAATCTACGTCTTAATTTAGTATCGACACGGCAACCTGATATTTATACAGATGATATCTCGAAAAAAAAGTTTGGTCCGCTAAGCGGATTTTCGAGTTAGCACTCTGGATGTCATTTCAGCTTAAGTGCCACCCATGATTATCGGATCTTAGCTCGTCCCATGTTCCCATTTAAATAACGAAACATGACTACCTACAAATTATATGTGTTGAATCCAATTAAGCAGGGTTCATAATATGCAGTTCTTTTATGGTTTATTACCGTAATTTTGGCATCTTAATTTCATAGATTTCCTTCATTTATATTTTCCAAATTGAAATTTGTTGCTTTAATCTTTCGATTATGGTACCATCTCAAAATCCTGGTATTCATGTATTCGGACAGCTACCTATCTTCTTCAATTGTGCGGCAGTTGCAACAGCCGTAAACCAGCCAGTGTGTGTACTTTAATGTAACTTGCATAGTTAAAAAATAAGAGTCACTCTTTATTGGTGAAATTATTTCCAAAAATTTGTTGTCTTTAGATCGTACGTCGTGTAGAAAATCCAATTCAAGCCCCAAAGTATGGTGAATGACTTCTTTCCAATCGTAATCAGTTCATGGAAACTGTAAATAAAGTAAAACTAAACATCAATCTGGATATCTGAAATGTTATAGTAAAGAAGAATATCAGAATTATGCTGTTTTCTAAACACCGACTTTTTTGTGCACACCGACTTATTCAAATAAGTCACCTCGCGAGGAGACATTTGACTATATTATGTCACAAATAAGGCGGTATAATGGCCTGAATTGATTCGACCGACCTATTTAAGATGGCGCCAAATAAGAAAAAAGTCTGTAATAAGTCGGTGTTTGGAAAACACCCTAAGAACAAAATTTTCTGTTCGTTGATTTTTATTCCAAGAACCGCACAAAGATTTTATAAAGATAATAAAGATACAAATAAAATCTTATGTCAAGTGCCTTTATCTCGTCATAATATACAAGAAGAAGTAAATTATCAACTTTTTAATTTCAATTTTATTTTTTCTATTAATCTTCTTGCGCCGACGAAAAGTCTATTCAAAAGTTTGTTTTTTGATTTAGCGCTGTCGCTTTAATTTGACATTGGCAAAGCAAATTTATTCTCTGAAACGTCAAATCAGCTTCGTTTTTATTAGAAATTTAAAAAGTCAAGCATCAAACGGCCTGTATGTATAATAGTTCAATCAGTAAATTATTCACTTCACTAAACTTATTTAGAATAGACAATGGGCGCTTTCAGATCCCCTATCATGATTAGTAAAATCATCGCCAATTTGATTTTAAAATTTCATAGTGCTAAACATTTTCATAGCGTTGGCCGCGATTTTACTAAACTTGTTCCCAACTGTTGGGTGCCCTGAAAACGTCCAATGATATTATGATATTGTGAAAAACGATCTACAGTCGACCAATATTCGTATTCTGGAAATCAAAAATTTCATGGTTAAAAATTTTTAACAAGTAGCGAAAAACTTTGAATATCTTATGAAAGTTGCAGTCTTTGGAAAATTGGTTATGTAAACTTTATTTTACTTTATAAAAAAATAATAAAAATCATGGTTTATTTTGTAGTTGATCCTTTTCTATATAAAACGTGAACCTATTTACGTTTCAGGTCATCGTATTTTCCTTTTATTTTGAACCGAAATTTCAATAATAAAATGTTTGATAGTTAGCTGCCTTACTGATTTTTATAGAATAAATTTTTTTGTCACAGATGACAATGAGTAAGCTTCGTTTAAATTATTGTAATATGTATAAAGTATTTCAATATACTTAGTCGGTCAACCACATAACTAAAACTTATTTTAGATTTCCAATCCTAGAAGTAATCTGAAATTAATAAAAATTGAATGTAATCTACATTTAGATCTTAGAAATATATTACTTACATTTTATCAATATCAATTATATCCGTTACCGATGAAGATAATTCGGGTTCGACGGAAGACATCAGGACAATTTACGCGAATACAACGACCGTGAATGCCCTGCTTTAATCAATTGCAACAATGGATAATTAAGTTGCTTGTTAAATATTACAATCACATCACGTTATTGATTACCATTAGCCCTTATATGGTTACAAACCATTAATAACTGGCTTAATAAAACTATCATAATTTAATTTACATAAACAATATAATTTACATAAACATGTGTAATAACACTTCTATAATTTCAAACCGATCCAAATGAAAAGAAAACTACCTAATAAGTGTCACTTAAAAAGAAACAAATGAAAATTTAAAAATGAGCCGGTTTTACAAAAAAAAATATTTTGAATGTGGCCATAGACATAATACTATATACATAATACTATATAAAGTATTATGTCTATGGAATGTAGGACGTTTCACGTAAAATGTGTAATAGAAGATAAATAATCAGCGATATTATTTGTAGTAAATCAATTTAGTAATTTAATTAACATATTTGAGATTTAATTATTTTATTTTTCATTAGAACAATTAGAACCATATTACATTTTAAAGTGTCCTTAGAAATCTGATGAAAATATTATAAATAAGAAAGAAAGCCACAATTTGGTCACTTTATGTGGTACTCTACTAAATTGTCGAATGACTAATGCTCGCGTGCCTCGTCTACTACTACTAAACTACTTAAATTATGTATGTCAATAAGTGGTGAGGCAAATCTTAATTTTAATTTGTTAGGAAAGTCATGATTTAATTTCTAATTTATCTAAATCCGTATATGATACAATCTCTAACATAATAAATATTTAAGAACAATTATAATAAAATATATGTTTGTTTATTGGTTATTTCTATTAGAATATTTATAAGCATTTTATACGCAAACAACAATTAGCATTGTCGTATAATTATTAGTGTGTGATCATTCTTTAAATTATAGGTATACGGATGATACAGAATTAATTAGTTATGGCAAATTCCATTTTTAAATAATATTCCATTTAAAATGCTACCTTGGTGTAGTTTACCTCATCTTATCATATTTTGGTTGTATATTCTGATCAAATGATACTAGTGTTTGCGATTCTAACAAAATTATAAAGTAAACCAATACGTCATTAGAAATCGAATGTTAAGATTTGGTCGCTGCCTTTGAAGAATTAATAATTATGCATTTGCTTTTAACCTATGACTATTTGGGATTTAAATAACATAACATATTTGTAAGAAACGCCCATAAATATCAAAATGGCTAGTGAAATTGTAGATTAGCATACATACAGTGCACCACGCGATCTAAGCTGTTTTAAGACACAAGCGATTAATTAATTTTTTGCTTATCTATTTGCTATATACATAAACATTTAAACCGAAGCTCAATCAATTATTATAAAACTGTTAATTAAAATTGATAATACTTAAAAGATAACCGGGTTAAGTATTGCAAGAAAAAACGGTTTTAAGAATACATCACGAAATAGTTTAACGAATATGTATTATGTTTTAAAATGTTTAAACGATTTCACTAGTATCTTGTAATTAATGAAAGGTATACCAGTGGTATAAAATAGTAGCGGTTTTGAAAATGACAAAATTGGCGAGAGCAAAACACTATTATGATTAATGGATTCTGGTCGGGACGAAATTATTAAAACAAAGCTGGAATTAAAAGAAAGTAAAGAAAATCACAGTTACAGTAATTACAGTTATGATCCAAAACTAATTTACAGCCAAAACCAAAGTAGATCCAATTAAAAAAATATCAATCCCACGATCAATATCATCCAAATCAATGCTTAAACTGACTCTACTATTGTAGATGATGATGTGGGAATAGGACTGGTGCGTTGCTTTTACATGTGAACCGCTCATAGTAGAGGCATATATATTATATTCACAAGAAAATTCTGCTGACTACGCAACGAGAGGTGTCGATTCACCTAAATTAATAAAAGCCAGTTTATGATGAAATTAAGCTCAAAGTTTTTGAAATTTAGCAGCCTGGCCGGGCTTTATCAAAATAATATGAATTCCGGCTAATACAATGCGATTCATAAGCCTGAAACCATTACCTCCTCTGTTCAGAACTTCTAAAACTAAGTCTGATCATTATCCGACACATACAATTCAAACTTTTACAAACTGAAATCAATGCTCTAAAGTCTAAAAAGGAATTACCGGTCACACCCACCAATTCGAGTATTACCATGACAAGTACTTACATGCTGGGCCAACAGTAATGATGTAAACTCTCTGCCAAAAATATTGGATCGTTGGAGACATCAGAAACCTAATTTGAATCATACACAACTGTTATCAAATGAACAAAATATTCCATGAAAGAGTTAAATCAAGTCATATGGGCGACCTGCCGAAACGGTTAATCATTCCATTGAGGTGATTATGCAGCTCCCGTTACGGAGCGAGAGCACAAAACATATAAAAGCAATATTTGTATATTCGTATGTTTATCTACAAAAGCAGTTTACATTGAACTATAGTTTCCAACTTGACGAACGAAACCTATTGAGCAGTTTTGCTGCTCATTCGTAGGGGAATACGTGCAGAGATTCGTAGTGATAATGCCAGTAACTTCATTGGAACGTGAAACGATTTATACGAGTTTTATAAGTTTTTTAGAAAAAATGCTAATTATTATTTTAATAGAGCAGAGGAAAGCTAAGCGCAACCTCTCTCTCGTCAACCTCAAAATCATAAATTTTTATCTGTTAAATTGGAAGCAAAAAGCATGTGTATCATTGACTGTAAATGTTACGTCACGAAAATTGCAAGTGGTAGATTAACTCTGTGGTGTGCAGTGCAACAGTAAAATGTCTGCATTGAAAAAAATGTATATTTTATTTTAAATTTTAGTTTATATGATAAAATGCCAAATGTTTGATTCATTTATAAAATACGTATTCGTCTCAGGAGAGATTCATGAGAACTGACACTACTCGCATTGCAATAGAGCGTGTTTATAGTTAACATATGCTGCCTGTCTTTCCACAGCAGCACTATTGCGCCAAATTAAAATATACGAACAGTAGATTCACCCTGAAGCTTATTTTTAATTTTACAATGTGAAGTTTTATAATTATTGTTCGTTCTCACCAAAATTAAAAACTAACTTAAAACTTGATTAACCGCAAAATAATTGTCAGAATAAAAATTCATAAATAATATGATTTGTTTAATCGATTTTTATAAATAAATTTATAATCACTTGTGACTATTTAACAATCAATTACTTTCTGTTAATTAAACTAATTTAAGTTTGTTATTGTTGTGCGCACACCAAGTATAAATTTTATAGAATCTCAAAAACACTGACGATTTTAATTATTTTCTTTCGCACTTCATAACGATTAGATGATTAGTAAATTGTTTAGAATTATATTTCCGTTTAATTCTTTGAAGATGACACTTGTACAATACTTACAAAGAGAATAATAATTATTAATCATATTGTGGAAAAGGATTAACCGATGGTGTGATAACCAAGATTCCAACAAACAACAAAGTTAATATTTTGTTGAGTAATCCGGATTAAATCGTGGTAACATTGTTGTCAATTTTGCGGCGATAAAAATAATGTAACGCCTAGGGCTCCCAACTTTTTATTCGCCTAAAAAAGGACTTATTAAACAACGAACCGGAACTAACTCCATTTTTGAAAAATAAGGAACAATTAGTATTAGGTGCGAAACTTTATTAATAAACCAAATCTAAGTCCAGCTAATAGTGTTGGCAGTTTCCAACTCAAAATAATGGTTGCCAGTAACTCCTTACCGGAATTCACTTTGTTTGCAGATGACCATCCTTCGAGATATTTAGGTCTCGGTTTCTTCAACACAGGGGCGGCATGTTGAACCATCATTATTTTCGACTTTCGACTTAGTTATGTCTCTTTTTTTACGAGTAAAATGGCAGCCTATTTCACTTCGAACATCACGCATTTTCTAATGTGTTCTCAGCTTGCTCGAGTAAAACGTCATTCTATTTCTATTCTACTATTTCTAAGACTACTAGATTAATCGACTCTATTTATCATCAAATAATTTGTTCCTGATACGTTTATCGAAATGTAGAAAAGAGAGAAAGCTCACAACTATATCAAGAGGTTGAAATCGCGATATGAAACACATAATTGTTTATGCGAAATAGAATGCTAATTGATTCCTGAAAATTAAGATATAAATTAAGTCGAAAGTCGAAAATAGTGATGGTACAACATGCCACCCCAGGTTTTTATAACGGTCAGTTTTTTTAAATATTTACGGGGCTCTGGCAGTTTTCCAAAGAAACAGAGTGCAGTTTTGATTTGGGATAGAATTTTCGAGGTCATATAGTGACATTGAGTACGGAACTTTCGTGGGTTCCAGTCAACTTCGGCATTGAAAATAAATTTTATTTGTGTAAATGTGTAACACATGAAATTTGTTTTGACTGCGACTCATGAAAAGTCCCGTGTCTGATTACCAGATGTCGCCACTAATGTTAAATCTTTCTCACGTTTGGGTAGTGCCAACAAAACATAACCTGAAATTTCATAACAATTTGTCAAAGTCAATTCATATTGATATTGATATTGATATTGATCTTGATCTTGATCTTGATCTTGATCTTGATCTTGATCTTGATCTTGATCTTGATCTTGATCTTGAACTTGATCTTGATTTTGATCTTGATATTGATATTGATATTGATATTGATATTGATATTAATATTTGTATTGATATTGATAAAGAGATTGAGATTGAGATTGAGATTGAGGCTGAGACTGAGACTGAGACTGAGACTGAGACTGAGACTGAGACTGAGACTGAGACTGATACTGAGACTGAGACTGAGACTGAGACTGAGACTGAGACTGAGACTGAGACTGAGACTGAGACTAAGACTGAGACTGAGACTGAGACTGAGACTGAGACTGAGACTGAGACTGAGACTGAGACTGAGACTGAGACTGAGACTGAGACTGAGACTGAGACTGAGACTGAGACTGAGACTGAGACTGAGACTGAGACTGAGACTGAGACTGAGACTGAGACTGAGACTGAGACTGAGACTGAGACTGAGACTGAGACTGAGACTGAGACTGAGACTGAGACTGAGACTGAGACTGAGACTGAGATTGAGACTGAGATTGAGATTGAGATTGAGATTGAGACTGAGACTGAGACTGAGACTGAGACTGAGACTGAGACTGAGACTGAGACTGAGACTGAGACTGAGACTGAGACTGAGACTGAGACTGAGACTGAGACTGAGACTGAGACTGAGACTGAGACTGAGACTGAGACTGAGACTGAGACTGAGACTGAGACTGAGACTGAGACTGAGACTGAGACTGAGATTGAGACTGAGACTGAGACTGAGACTGAGACTGAGACTGAGACTGAGATTGAGACTGAGACTGAGATTGAGACTGAGACTGAGACTGAGACTGAGACTGAGACTGAGATTGAGACTGAGACTGAGACTGAGACTGAGACTGAGACTGAGATTGAGATTTATATTGAGATTGAGATTGAGATTGAGATTGATATTGATATTGATATTTTTTTTAAAGTGTTAGAGCTTTCCCGTTTTTATATATTTTAAATAGTTTAACTGTTTATGTATTTTAACATTTACAATTCTCCATTATAACCAGGGTTTCGATACATATATTTTTCTCAGGTCAACTTGACAATTTAGACGCCAAAACTAAGGTCTTTTGTGCAATGCACCACTCTGATTTATATAACATATGTAATTGCTTGAAATCGACGTTCTTGTCAAGTTCAACTATTTGCGACTTTTTTGTCGATAAATGTAGTCGGGAACCCTTGATCAATGGTAGGCCCATTTTAATGAAATCATCAAGTTCAAAGTTTCTTACACTCTTTAAGCAAGTACAAAGTATATGACCCAGTTTTTTAAGCACTCGAGATATATTTGAACATGACATACATTCTACAGACAGCGCCATGTCGCCAAATAAATCATATACCTCTTAGATGGTAATCATCATATTGCCATGTTTTACTGATTGCAGCTCTCTCAAATTTAAAAAAAAATACTTTAAGGCAAGAGGACAGAAAGTAGGTTACAAAACAAAAATAAATTTAGAAAACTAAATTGTATTCTGGTTGGTAAATTTAATTGAAATTACTATTACCCTCAAGCAATTAATGTTATTTTGGTCAGTTATTTGACGATTCATGGAACATAATTATCGTAAATCACAAAAATATGATAACTATCGTGAATGCCTTTATGGTTTATAAATAACCGTCATTGAATAAAGGATCGGATATACTACCGATTTTTAAGGGAACTTTCGTGACATTATCACAAAGTATTTTACGAGAAAATAAATTCGATTGGATATCACCTTTTCATTGCTACTCACATTCTCAAAATTTAAAAATCTGTTATTTGTAATTACGCACCATTCTTATTGACCATTATCAACAGCCTTGAGTATTTGTTCAGCCTCTTAAAAAATAAGTTAGCATAAGCAAATAGTTTCCAGTATCTTATCTTAGAACACAAACAAAAATTTACATTTATAAATTTTATTTATTTTCCGCATTATGCCATAATTTCGTGAATGCACACAATATGCACATACTCGTATATACGAGTACATACATACCATAGTGGGTACACATCAAATAAATTAAATTTTAATCGATGCTAAAATGTCAGTTTTTATATAAATTTAATTAACAAGTTGATACGATCATCGTTATTTTGAACCGCGCATCGCAGAGAATCTGTCGATATTCGGTGTACCTACTGACTGACTACATATACATATTTAGATGTACATAAATCGTGTGAACTTCCATTTAGTACGATTCATTATATAAAAACAAGCGACCTTCACACCGAGCATTATTACACCATCATTATAAAAACTGTACTCTACATCCTCATTATAAATTTCTCGTGGAAGACGCGTCCATAATAATCGTGACATAGCTCACCTCGATATAAATGAATCATGATCGTGCGATCTTACAGGAGAATGTAGTTATATTACGTATGAATATTCTTCGGTAAATGACCACGCGCAATGTGAGCCAACCGCATAACTCCGTCGAACTGAAATTGGTAGTCATTGCGATATGAATCATTTTTTGCTATCGTCATGATTCTTAGCCGCCAGAAGAACATATCTCTATCTATACAGAGGTGACCTGACCTTCAAAGATTTATAGTTACGAATATATAGAAAAAAATTACTACAAACAGATTTATAAACATTAACTCGTATTTTTTTAAAAAGATTAGTTTGTGTAATTCCTCCGGCTATCTGATTATATCTGTATATGCTCGTATAAATAGATTTTCATTACATGATCCACATTCATTGATTGGTTTTAGGCTATACACAACATTGTATCATAGTTAATTGGTCATTAACAGAATTTATAAATTCACTCGGTCTTCCAGAATTTAACCATAACTATTATTTCCTGCCAGAACCGATTAAAAAACTATTACCTTAATTAGTTTATGAGATTCCAAATTTTGCACGCACGTAAGGAACGGTTTGAACTTGTATACCAATCAAATTTTATTGCAATTGAGCTAGCTAGAGTACCAAGCCTGGTAGGAGTTTGGAAAAATAAAACAAATTAAATAATTCCCACACTGCAATGCAAGCGATCGGATATAAATCGCGCGCAAAAACTAAATCCGGAACTAAAAATTTTTATTAAAAAATTCGCAGAGCACAATTGTTGTATAAGGAGAAGTAGAAAAAAATCCAAGTTCACCTCAGTGCTTTGTGATTCTAAGAACAACTTAACAAAATTATGAACACATCGCATCATGAAAAGTAATCAATAGAGAAGATGATTATTTGATTAATCATCATAAAAAATGAATAAATAACTATTTCAAGAATTTCTGTAGCAAGCGCTTGTAGCTTGGCTTGTGTATACAGCTTCAAACATATTTTCATTATTTAATATTAAATCACACAAACCAATTTAATAATTAATTAAATTAAAGGATAATAAACTTGAGAATATGCTGTAGTCGGTGTATATATGGTGTGTGGAGAGATCACACAGCACACAATAACTGTTGTGGTAATGGATATATGATGTCATACTACGTACTCGTATGGTTACGTTTCTTATAAATATATAAGAAAGTCCGCAAAGATGAGCAAACCGCTTATTATTAGGTATGTATTTTTATATAAATGGCCTTTAACATTATAAAGCATATGTTCTTGGTGGTATGATCTTTCTTTTTTTTACTAGAAATTAAAAAAATAAACTTATAAAACCCAGAGTCTTGACTCGTTCAATTACATAATAGACATTGCAAATTTTTATCACTGGACTCGTTCGTACTCATAATATATGCATAGATGATCAAGCGGATAAACAATTTTTGTGTGTAATCATTCGGATATAAAATATTCTTAAAAAGGAATAAATTTAAATTAATTAAAAATCATACAGTACACGAATAATTAAATACCTCAACTCATGATAGAGTTTATATGACTATAACTATCCACAGTATTACCTTGTCAGACAGATTACGTTTAAAATGCGGCGTATTTACTAAATCACCACCCCATTCAAGGAGACTTTGGCACACATCGGATGCATACGAATTAAATTATATTCTAATAATAAGTTTCAAGTGTCCATGCATACTGCATGCCCGAAGTGACATAATACAATATGTAAATAAGACTTAACAACTCAAACCCAATACTGTAGATCAGACTAAACAAATGCCCAAGACTTATTGTATGTAAATAAAGATATGATCTAAGAAGTTGACGAATACCGAGAGTAACATAATCGGCGCCCAGCATGGGGCAATATAAATTAATTCAATTTCCCTAATAAAACGAAGCCATATTTTTTAAATACCATATTAAGCAAACTCAAGCATTCTGATGGGAAATACTACAACGTTAAACCTTGTGTAGTTGGATTCAACTGGCGCCCAAAGTGGGGCAACAATTTTTTGTTTGTACCTGTGCTGAAAGCAAGAATTTATCGCCCGTTGTAGGAGGACTAGATCGATATCATAAAAATTTATTTGAATTGACTAAATAAACAGAATAAAAGAACTCTAAACTATCATAGGGCTGACAAAAAATGCATCTAAAATACCATTTATGAAAATATTAATAGAGCAAAAACTAAAAATATCGCCCGTAATATTTTAAAATTATTTTTTAATGAAACGGCCGTTATAGACTGATATTGAACATATTTATAAACATTGTATATAAATAAAATACAAATATTTTCGAAGGCCATTCTAGTGGAGGGCGCGTATCCTCAGATAGATAATAGATATCATTCGTTGTGAACAATTTTTTGTCTGAAAATCGAGGAACCCGATGGGAAAAATTTTTCCAAAAACCCATAAAAACTACAAAAACTGATATGCTGCTGGTTTCGTCAAATCCGACATAATTAATTCGTTTTAGCAAGCTATCAATTTTTTGTATCTTCTACACCCTTTTAAAGTTAGCCGACTTCAGCCGAAAAAATGACGATAATGCCGATTCAAACTAATCAAATGAAAATAACAGCGGATTTTTTGTCGGTAATATCCGGAGGTAAGACGTGAAGTGCATCTATAGTTACTTGTTTGGAGAATATTTTAAATGAAGTGCCATCTAATAATAATCATTTAAAGGTCAATTTTCCTTTGGAGAGTCTGGGAAAACTCAATTGAATATATCGCACTTTATTCAGGTGTGAGCATAAGTAAGACGGTCAATTTTTAGAAATTATCAAATTTTGTGTGTGCGATACATTCAATCGAGTTTTGCCGAGCTTCCAACATGGAAATTGACCTGAAACTTTTTCTAGGTGTAAGCATCATTAAGACCTTTCATTCGAATCTATTTCCGACCATGACACTAACGGTAAATTTTTTGAAATTTTCAAGTGTCGTGTGTGCGATCTACTTATACAAATTTTTGAACTCCTCACATGGAAATTGACCTGAAATTTTTGAAGTTTTGCTAGATATATACTATTGACTTTTCTCAGTATTAAAATAGTTTTTTCTATTACAGTTTTAATGTATATAATAAAAAAGCTTAATTTTGAATAATATTCGTTGATGAACCGAAATAAACATTTTTGATTTAAAAAGAAATTAGTGATAACAGCAAAATTACTTGTTTGCTTTGTCGACATTTTCCGGCTGCCTTACCGATTCAATCTGCCTTACCGATTTTTACAGGCAAATAATATATTAGTTGTTTCTGAATTTGCATTATCGACATTTTTCGGGAAATAAATTTTGTATGCGGTTTACATTACGACTCGAGTCAACTTGAAATTATCTTCAAGTTAACCTTGAAGTTAACTTCTAGTGTTTATATTAGCAGAGTTCTGTTTGGATCGAGGTCCAAAATTTTTTTAAATTGTCTAGATATGAGTCCCATTAATTATAGGGAGAACTTAAAAATTAAAATCGAAAAAAATCACAAAAAATATGGTTTCGTATTTAGAGACCACTCCTCAAAGATTTATTTTGGATTTAGTCGAGCTAACCCCAAGTTAACTTGTGGTGAAGGTCCCACCTGGGTTGAACCTATGTTCAACATCGAATATAATCAAGTATATTAGTTATTACAACCGAATCTGCATTATCGACATTTTTCGACTAGAGCGAGTAAGATAGCAGTAACAGTATATCTTCTACGGTTGTTTAGTGAGTGTTTTCCATTGAGATTCCTCGATTTTTACTTAAAACAAAGCGTATGTTCCCAATGAAACGCCTGTTTACTCATTAAGAGGCGTATCATGTTTATTCTAATACAGCGCCTGAACCAATTTTAACCCCAGAAAGTATACTAATTTGTCTGCTGATTTAAATCTGCTGAAGGTTAAAAGGTTTTATACTCACTTTAATTTTAACACAAAAATTACATAGTAATTAAAATTGTTATGAAAGAAACAAAACGATTTAATTTTTGACGGTTTGGTTAATCGTCGATAATGTAGTTGAGAGACATTACCGTAGTTTTGGTTGCGTTCATTGGGCCCGTTTAAACTGTTTTTTGTGATTGTGAGTCTGGTTCTGTAATTTCAAGAGATTGGTGAAAATGTCGATGCATGATCAAATATTGTAAGCTCATCTTAGGTCGATTTGGTTGATTTTTCGAAATTCTGTATATTAAAAAATATGTCACCACCAAATGAGGAGCTGCTGAAATTCGCTCAGCTGGACTCGGTCCTTTGAAGTAAGTTCATTCTACGCTGCCAATTTTCGAACTTCGTAGAGTAGTAGAAATAAGTCTGTTGAGTGTCAGAGCAGTATCCGTAATTTATTTATTTATTTATTTATTTGTTCATTGACATTACAGTTTTGGTAAAGGAAAAGCACATATGGAAGCAATATAAATGAAGAACAACAACCACCAAAAAAAATAAAAAAATAAATACTTCCATTAGGCATAAAAACCTCAGATTTTTTCAAAAAACAAATCCACTCCATGCTAGTACCCTCCGTATTGAGCTCAAGCTCATTTGTTACAGAGAACACTGCAAGAAGTGAATACTTACATACTACATACAAAAATAATACAAATGAAAAAAATTATTACAAAAATAGTACTATTTACATGTATTATCATTCAAGCGCGCCACGCTAAATAATCCGCTTTAAAAAATTTAGGCGACGCTGACCTCTTAATTTCTAGTGGAATAGAATTCCAAAGAGAAATACCCCTAACAGAAAAGGATGTATTTAAAGACCTACACAGATAATAGTATTTTCTATATTGAACTGAGTCACCAGTTGTAACTGTACTAACGCCCTGTTGTTTTCAGCATGTAATGCAGCTAAGCCATTGACTGAAATGCAAGTATGTATATTTTTTCCGCGGTCGAGGAGTGCGGAGCGCGTTAAAAAAGACGTATTTGAAAATATTCCACGATTATCTCATAGAAAATAATTTAATTTATTCAGGCAGCACTAATCAATGAAAGACACAATTGCTTTAGTGTGAAGTTAGCCCAGCCCGGATTTTTTTACAAATGACTTTATCTACTAAAATAAAATTCATTTCTTTTCAATTCGTTATATCTATATAGAAGTCGTATTTGAACTAACATTACATTTTAATTTGAAACGTTTAAAGTATAAATTTGTCGGATTAAGGCTATATTATTTAGGATATTTACACTCATTCCTTACTCATGCCTAAGAGAAATTCTTTTTAACAAAAGCAGATAAAAATGCGAGACCATCGACTCATTTTCATTTTTTTGTAGGTTGAACTGGCTTTAACTACATTTATGTTTTTTAACATCTGATCATCTTGACAAGCTTCCTGGTTGGTTATTATTTTGAGATAATGGCTGCGTATATTAATCTGGCATATGCTGATATCATGTATTTCTATGGGCTTCGTCACGACAACACCGCCTGTTTACGGCTCGGGATGAGGAACAGTGACTGCAAACTTTTACTTGTCGTCCTTGATATGAAAACACTTAAATTTCAAACTATTCGCGCAGTACCTTTTTTAAATAAGCTTTTAATGGTTAAATCTGAGATTTTTCAACAAAAATTTAAAAATAACCATATAAAAAAAACTACAACTCGATAGAATATTTTGGTGGTTGAATATGTTGCATATTTGCCCTATTATAACGTCCTGCAAGAAACTCGATGTAGTTATGTTCCCGTAACCCTGTATAACGATCTTCACGAATGCTTTAAGAAAATTACTACAGACATTATAAACAAATAAAAATTATACTTCAGGCTAGCATCATTCTGGTTGCCAATAAACTACGACACAATAATCATCTGCAAGATTTTTAGTACTCAAAATGTAATAATTGATGGACTAACCCGCACCCAAGACGTCAAAACTCATCCGTTATTTTGCAGACTATTCAGCAACTTAAAGGAGAATAATGTAAATATTAAAGTTTGGAAAGAAATAATCTTAACAACTTGCTGGCCTTTTTGCAGTTTAATCAGTGGAGACAATGCTCGTACAATACATTAGTCTTTCCTCGTGAAGACATTTTCGTCAAGAAAGATTAATATATGTGATGTGTAGCCTATCCCGGTAAAATAGATACATCTCAAGCTGGAAATGTCTAAATCAAAATATGGGAATCAAACAAATGGATTTGATCCTTGGAATATAAAATTAGGGTGTAATTTGAACTATATAATACATGTACAAATTATTTGATCAGATACATTTAGAATACAAAAATTTAAAATGACTAATAATCGAAATCAAAACAAAGCACCCAGCCTACGATAAATCAAGATCCTTCTGTTTATATGCACAAAGGAAAGCATAAATTCCGTAAAAATCTTAATTTTACCACGAATTGTGTATTTCATTGATTTAATATACAAAGATCGCTGATTTGAAATAAATAAAATTTCTAGCTAATTTCAGTTTAACGCGAAATTACAGGTCTTCTTGGAATTGACGCCAAGTTGTATATAGAAGACATATGATCCGGGTTCGATACTTCATTGGTACAAATAACATCATTCTTTTAAATCATATGTTCATTACTACATATTACATTAATCATAATTTATGTGATTTTTTGTTATGTCTTGTGTGCGATGCTTTCTTTGCTACCTATATACTTAGCAAACAACCTATAGAGAGACCAATTATCTTCATACCATTAATAATATTACACTACGTATTTCGCGATCATTATCTGGATTAGATCATCCAAGTGTAGTATGTGGTACTATAACTAGGCACCTGTGTAAGACCTATGCAACAACAAAAACATCAAATTAGCAATTGATTTCTTTAATTTAGATAAAAATTAATTTTCTATAGGAGGGCTAATTATAAAATATCGAGCTCAGCTATAAGAGACAAAGAGTCAATAAAATAAAACTCAGATCATTATCTACAGTATATTTGCAACAAATTAGAACACGAAGTTCACACGCAGATCGGACGCAACCAGATTTTAATATAAATTGGGAAATAATGCTAATTTATGGTTCGCTTTAATTGGAAAGAGGTAAGGAGCATTTAAAACCGCGGCTGCCGAACCCATCAAACTTAATTGAAATGCTCAATTGTTTTAGTTCGTACAAATTTATTAAAGAATTAATTTTGGTACAATCTCTTATACATATATGTATAGACAATTCCCAACAGTTTTTAAAATGTAAACAGCGCTAACACATTATTGAATCATTTCATCGCTCTAATGAATGCTGAGATAAGTAGAATACATTGATATTTACGCTTGTTGTGTAAATTGTTCATTAGGACGTCATACAAATTATATAGTGAACTGGGCATTAAACTGTTTGAATAGAATTTTGGCATGTCAGCATTCACATTTTATAAGTTTTATTTGAACAAAATATATTACTGGGTTTTAGTTCTATCTATCATTCTAATCTTAGAATGCGGGTAGCAGACAATAAGATGATTGCTTGATTAAAGGCACTATAATTTGCCATTATAATGGTTAGCAAACAGTTCTATAAAACGAAAATTTTGTATACCCACTTGCTACAAATTCCTTTCGAAATGGGGTTAGCCGCTTTTGTTGTGATTTCTTATTTACCGCTGTACAACTACAATTGTTGATTGATTCTGAATGCACGACCAAGTTCTTACACAGGAGCTCCCGGGTGACGCCGGGCCCACCGTACACTCTTTTTTACATATAACAAAACCGAAGGATTGGATAGGTTAGTTAAGTGGGACAGAATCGGCCCGGTTACAGACACCTAGGTATAGCCGATAGTTAGTAACACAAAGACAGCACAATACTAATCTACTAAGGAAGGATAAAGGTTTAATAGGTTTAATGGATAACGATGGTATTGGTCTTCAACAATTGCTTCTCTAAATCAGCAACCTGAGAAAAAATTTGTATTATTTCACGTACATCTGGAAATTTCCTAAAATGTAATTGTAAATTAATGCAAAATTTAATTGATTAAATCGACCCAGTTGCAGACCCTTAAATAAAGTCGATAGTTATTAATGCAATGACAACACCATTCTAATCTACACAATCAACAATTAATATTTCAAAGAAATATTATTTCACGTCTGTAGATTTCCTGAAATTTAATTCTAAATTAATATTATCCGGCTTCCTAAATAATATAAACATTTATTAATTTAATCCTCCTGCAATTCCACGACTTACAATAGGATTTCCTGTATCCATAATTATTTAAATTATATCAAACTTAGTCTAAAATTCATTAGTATTTAACCCTTAAATCGAAAAAAAAAAAAAATAAAAAAAAAAAACAATAACAAATTTTATATGTAAGGCATCCCAAAGGCAATGGTTCCCGGAAAAATATCAATGTTATTCAATACCAGATTAACTACTTGATAGGATATTTCAAACAATTTTAATTTAATTCAAAAATTTCAAATATTTTATTAGTTTTGTTCACCAAAGAAGAGAATATTCCATTAATTGCAAAGTATAATTATAGTGCACAGGATATTTATATCATGCTCAATGGAACTTTACTATTCCTCAACCAATAACTGTTAAATATGGTACGCAGAATTGGATTGGCACTGTAGCATGTTCAATGGAACTAAGCAAACTCAAAACAAATGATGATCAAATTCGGGTGCAAAGCCGAATTTGACGAAATTTTCGGATTCAGCTATAATGAATGAAACATGCCGTTTCCAACCGAAATTTTCCAGTTCAGATTGTAGAGCTGGGCTAGGATTCTAATAAATTAGGATCAACTTGTATTGGGATTTTAATGTGTCTTTTTGATTTTGATAAAGTTCTAAAATTCGATAATTCTGAATGGAACTTGGCCATACCCCGACCAATTATTGTCAAATCAGGTAAGCAGAATTAAATGTGAATGTAAAAATGGATTTTAGAGAAGTTCTGGAGTTCGGCCGTGCTAAGCAATGTCTTAACTAATCATGTTCGAATCTGATATGTTGAGCTGAACCGGGATTTCAACATAAATCCCGGGTGAAGTACTGGATTTTTCAACAAAATAAATCCGAAAATAATCGGCCAAGGAATTTTCCTATTTCTCCATTTACACGTCAAAACAGCTAGTTGACAGATGACCCAGCCGAACTAAGCCTCTCCCAAATTAATGCTAATTGCTAGAATTGCGATTTGCTAGAATTCCAATTAAGCCCAAAAATGACTTTATGCATCTTCCGCAGTATATTGTCTCAATCAAACAAAACGATCATGATTTATGTGAGGTGATGACACGAACGGAAAATAGAACAACGCGGAAGGCTTTTTACACAATTGGTACATGAGCAGGTCGTTGATTAGGATTTAGAATTCAAATCAATCGATATTCGTATATATCATTCCCATGCAAAGACGAACCTGTTTCGAGAAATATTATTGAGCCAGAAATTCTTTTAGATAAAATAGTGCCAGCAGTAAGCAATTTTAAAAAAACAGTCAACATTAAAAGGCCGAAGGATATCACATCAAAGATTTAATTGTCATTACAAATGGAAATAAAAAATTAAAAACCATTTTCCCTTTGCCATGCCGTAACACATATGAGGTCTCATCCCTTTAAATCAATCTACAAAAAAGTCATGAATATTTATATATATATATACACATATACATACATATCTACACACATACACACACATATACTTTCACATATATATAAAATTTTACTATAAAATGAAATAAAAAATATTTCTGTTCTTTGTCACTCTTATGAAATTTTAAGGTTTTTCTTTTGCGTATTCTCAGTAAAAAAATTGCTGTCAGCAAATCTTTCCACGGAATTAATGCATTATTTGTAAAACTGATCAACAAGAAATATGTAAAAGAACAAACAATATTTTGTTTTACTATTCACTTATCAAGAATAAAGTAGAAAGAAATGATATGTATTCTCTATTCGATCGTTCAATACAGGCAACAATACATTTTATCCAATCAGTACTACAATGAATTTTCGCTTTCTTATTGGAATAGAAAAGTAAAACCAAAAGAGCAGTAGATCCCGTTCGCTAACACAAAAAATAAGATCAACCTTTTTAGTTTCTCATTATTCGCTCATTAGACACTATTCGTTTTCTACTGCATAACATTTCTGAAAATTCATTTTACTATTCAAGAGCGAAGAGAAATTAGCTTAAAAATTCATTTAAAAATGAACGGAAAATGAATGACAAGCAACAGAAGAGTATTTTTATTTTCATCCTTTTTGTCTTATTTGACTAAACTAAACTTCGTGAATGTACGTACATATATCCATACACACACAATCGTAAACCATACGACATATCACAAATGCGTATATTAAAAAATATTTACATTAATAAAATTAAAATTTATATAAATTTTTTACAAAAAAATAAAAATTAAACAAAATATAAACTAAACAAAGTACATATAAATAAAAATATGAAACACAAAAGCACTTAGCTTGTGATGCGTTCACCATTGCTGCGTCAGTGCGTCACACAAATAACAAAACAACCCGTCATAACAACCTAGACACTTTCACGTTAATTCACGTTTCAATTTACTAACACCAATTTATTAACACTTTATATTATATATTTAATATTTAATTTTAATAACTTTTATATATAAAATATTATTTATTTATTTATTTAAAACAGAAAAAAAAATTTAAGTTTCAATTTTCTATACAGAGAAAGACAAAAACACGTCTTTCTCGTACGACGATCAATCGCCGACCCCCGCTGTACAACTACAATTGTAGTGACAAATTATTCAACAGAAGCTCATCGAATTCCTACCAGTAGATATTTTTCGAAACGAGATTTTAAATTTAATTAGAAGGGGCGACCTATTATTTTCCTAGTCAAATCTGCTTAAAAAACTTCATTATTGCTTAAACTTGAAGTTGTGAATAATTGTAAATGTCTAAGTTGTTTGTTTTTTATAAAATACAAACAGCATTTCCTTCGTCATAATAATCAGAACTCCCGGCTTATATGGGCGGCAAACAAAGTCAACAATGATAATTATCAAACTAATCAAAATGTCATGCTCTGTTATTTAGTTGTGCTATTAAAACACAGATGGAACGATATTAATTTTCTATAAAAAATTCAATGCATACTTATCCTATTGCAGGACGCAGATTTTATCGTCTAAGACTGTGTGCCTGAGAGCAATTTTTTCGACTAAATTCCGGACTAAACTAAATTAATTACTGATTCATATCATTCATTCAAAGGTGGCGTTAGTATCTTTTTAATATGCTGTGCCTCCGATTGTAAACTAAATTATAAACTAAACTAAATTATGACTTTTCATATGTCATATTGTTTTCAACAACACCGGTTTGTTATTATTTAAAATCAAGGAAATAGAAACAATAAAACAAATATGGATATGAGAATCGCATTATTCATGAATGTGATTATAAATTACAATCGAAATTTAAGAATGAGAGTATGTATATCCTTTTAGATATTTTTACTCGTATGTATTCGATAAAAAAATAAGAAAAACAAGAAATGGAAATGACAACTAAATAGTCAAGCAACCTCAGCAGGAGTCTAAATGATAAAAACTGGTGGGTAATAGCATAACTACTCATTAATTTAGTTTAGTCGGCAATTTAGTCGTAAAAATCGCTCTCAGGCACACAGTCTAAATTTCTGACTAACTAAATTGGTGGTTAGTTTATACCAGCAATTGATAGATGTCTCTAACATTCATAAACCAAAATATGTCTGATTTTTAGTTTTAAACACCACACTTGCCTCAACCTGTCACGACTTAAGAGCTTAAGTTACACGCCGATTGTACCACTTAGGAGAGCGGTACGACCACCAAAATGAGAGGTCAGTTGTTTATTTGTGACGAGAAGCCTATACAAGTTTGGTGATTGTAGCACTAACCGAAGTGGTGCAATCGGCGTGTAACTTAAGCTCATAAGTCGTGACTGGTTGAGGCATTATGCAGTGTGCCTCACGTCGATTTTTTTGTCTTCCGACTAACTAAATTGATCGTTAGTTCACCCCGGTATTGTTAGATGTCTCTAATGTTTGTGAATCAAAATCTATCCGATATTTTGTTCTAAACTGAAAACTTAGTTCCGATTTATCAATTACCGATTAAAAATGTTTTGTAGAATGTTAAATTTAAGTTTATATAGTTTATATATTTTAATTAAACATCAGATGCGGTTTGTTTTGAATATCCATCTTTGAACGATTGGTATGAACTAACCATCAATTTAGTTAGTTGGAAATTTAGATAAAAAAATCGGCGTGAGACACACAGCAATAGTTCAGGTTTATGATTCGCCAATTAGAATTATTGTGCAAATTGATGGCTTTTAATTTATTTTGTAAATTTTAATTAAAAATTAGAAATGGTTTGTTGTGAGCCATCTATGAACGAGTGGCATGAACTAATCATTAGTGCTACCATTTATTATAATCCATGAGTGCTAAGTTTTAATTAGAATAGTACCAGTTTGACAGTAATGCTTGGTTCACGTATGCGATCAAAAAATGATTCGCGAATCAAGCCAATCTTTGAGCGTAATTATTTCGCATTATTACTCATAATTTTTTTTTTTTTTAATTATGTTGTATGCTTCCGATCAAAATTTTCCCAAAGTTAAAATTATTTCATCTCGGGTGGGGAAATTTGTATATGTTTTCAATGATTTAATTTTCCTTTGATTCGCGAATCATTTTTTGATCGCATACGTGAACCAAAAAGCACGCTAAAAAATTGTGATATGAAATTTTTGATTTAGCTACTCAAGCCTCTCAAACGAAAAGAATCATTTCAATTTGTCAAAGAAATACTAAACCAAATTGAGATTTGAACTTTCTTCGAATGCAAGAGGCTTGAATTGATCGCACTGGAATATGTTGTGACTTTCTACACACACACGTAACGACGAGTGAACGAGTTGATCGTGTGTGACAAATACGATGATGGTGTTGTTCCTTTATACGGCTGCGATGAATTCGATTTTGTTCGGGTCATGGAAACCATCTTCAGTGATTGACATCGAGTGTTTAGGAAATCGATAAGATTCTGGTACGATGGATAATGTGCTCGAATAAAATTTCTTAATTATCTGTGGGTTTCTCAGGGGGTATTATAACGGTTCTAAACTTTCGAGGATGACGGTCGATGGCGGATCGACGATGATTGTATCGATCTCGAAGAATATGCCATGTGCACGAGTGAGATCTGCATCTGTACGAATTCGTGGTTTACTTCTGGCGTGTTACTTGTGAATTCTTTTTCTTCCTTACTGCAAGCACCGAATAGAAGGCCTTTCCAGGGCCAGTTTTATGTTTTGATTTTGGGAACATAGAACGTGTCTGAGCCATCTCAACCTTGACTTTTTAGTTCTTTCAATTATATCAGAGTTGTTCAAATCATTTCTGATCTCGAGATTCAGACGAATTCTGCACATTTCTCCATCCTCTTCAAAAACGGCAAGCTTTTGGCTGTCCCATATTGTTAGCGGCCAAAACTCGCTACTTAAAGTAACTATTGATACTGGTCAGCGCTTTATAGATATTTAATTTGGTTTTGCGCGATATATTGCGAGGCTTGAAAATGTTAATGTTAACGTAGAGTGCTTGGTAATGTTAGCGTATAGCAGGTAAGTTTTGCACATTTACTATCGATTCCAGTTATTTAAACTCATTCACCTTTTCTTATTATGTGTCATCTGTTAAAAATTCTCCGCGTGTTGGCCTTCTCGCGAAAGCATGTTTGGTTTTCGCTTCGTTGATTTGGAGGTCGATTTGTTGGGTTGTTTTTTCCAATGGGCGCAAAACTTCCTTGAAATAGTATTACGATCCAAGATACATACATGTCGTCAACGTGGGCTAATAGGTGGCTTGATTTATATTACAAAACAGCTGCGCTGTGGAATGTTGAGCTGGCGAATGATATATTCTAACGAAAGGTTGAATAGAATTTGGGATATTGGGTCCCCTTGATGCACTCCTAATGTTATTTCGAAAGTATGTATCCTAGAATTTGTCTTTGACTTTGATTTTAGAGCCACCCATAAATATTTTGATCATAGTTATCAATTATGAAAGAATGCCCAAATGCGACATGACCCTCCACAATGTGTTCTCTTACATGATATCATACGCCTGTTGAAAATCTATAAATAGGAAATGCACAGAGATATCCTTTTCGTAGCGCTTTTCTAACACAATCTAACCTGTCTGGACGAAACAACGCTTTGGTGGTCGCCCAAAATGCGCTCGCTGTAAATTGAAAACGTGTCAGCAACTTCGGTGGCCAACACCTAGTGGTAGGTGTTGAGCAAAGCTTTACCGCGATGATTGTTACAATTCAACCGGTTTACCTTTTTATGTAGTGGAAAATTAGAGTTATTTTCCACTCTTCTGGGATTCTCTCTGCGAGCCAAATGGCGGATGAAACCAGCTGATGATGCCTTATTATTTTTCATTTTGGATATGACTCTTCGCTCTTCATCGTCAGATGGGGCGGGTGGAGGTGTCATTTTTTACATTAAAAACAGATTGATGCAATGGTGTTGGGTGTTCGCTGGAGGATAGCATATGTCTACTTAAAAGCGACGAGAAATAACTTTGCGCGCTGTCAGGATGGTGTTTGTGTTCTTTAATAACTCTCCATATTCGTTTCGAATGGCGGTACTACGTGGATGTAAGCCGGTAGCGTTTTCTTTTTATAGAACGGTATCTGTACCTTAAATTGCTTGTGTCATTCACCTTTCGTCTCGGTTGGAGTGTGTCCGCGCAACCATGTTGCTAAACAGCACTTTGAAATGAGGTAAGCTGAGTTACCAAAATTCAAATTCAAAATTTATTCCGAAAAGTAATAAATAAAATATGAAGGGTAAATTGGTTTATGAATTGAAATATTTTAGTTAATTGGTTTTCACTGTCTTTCGAACCACACAGATTAACCTGGACAATTTTAACAAGGCTAATATAAATTCGTCTTCAACACCGAGAGTGATTGGTGAATTTTATTCGACAATGACAGCCGCAAAGAAATTTCTACTATTTTTCTAAAATTTTGAGCACTTTATGATTGACGTTGTCGTATAGAAATAGGGCTTGCACAACAAGATTATGTAGTGTGCAGAAATGCATCAAGCATTGTTGACGAGCTTCATGCAAGCTTACAGGTGTATGGGCACATTCAAACCATCTACATAAGTTGATCAAGAAACTCGAATTTTGGTGGTGGGCCTAGACAGATTTTACTGATCATATATTTTACCGTTTGTCACTAAAATGCCTTATAACACTAAAGATGAGTGCACGTTAGAAAACTGTCACCTAACCACTGGACATGAATCTGATGTTTTCTACATGCAATTCGTAACTAACAAACGGTTAAAACTCACTAAAACTCACTCAATTGTTTAAAACTTATAGAGCTATCCTATCCTAAATATGGTAATGCAGATAGTATATTTGTTATCACCGACTAATGATGGTAATGTAGATAATAATGTTGTCATCAAATATTTAAAATGCAGATTGGGTCGATTGG
Source organism: Nephrotoma appendiculata (assembly GCA_947310385.1). Lineage (NCBI taxonomy): Eukaryota > Metazoa > Arthropoda > Insecta > Diptera > Tipulidae > Nephrotoma > Nephrotoma appendiculata. The sequence continues at coordinate 364,127,650 of OX371224.1, read as the reverse complement.
TTGTGCCGATAATGAAGATCCACTTCATTATAGAACCGAAAAATGCCGGCAATACAGATTTAAAAGTTACAAATTAGGCATCAATTTTCTAAAAGAAAATGTCATTAACATACATCTGCAGAATAGCCATGCAACACGGATCTGACTGTACCAATTTGATGAACCATGACGCTAAATAGAATTTGATTATATATTTGCACTGGGTTTTATGAGGTTATATTGATGGAATGTTCCATTTTATATTGTTCCGACAGTGAAATTGTTCGTCATTCGAGATTTTGCCAAAACCAATCTGACTGTCGATTTGATAGTCCATAATCATAGGTAGATTTTGATTATAGGTTAGGGGTGGGTTTTATGAGGTAATAGGGATGAAATCCATATCTGTTTCATACAGCCGAAAGTAGACGAAAACGAAGATTAAAAATTATCAAGCAATGTAATAGTCGTTGAAATTGTTTGCAACTCAAGATTATGCCAGTCAGTTACCGATCTAAGTACTCCTATTCGATAGCCCATGATCAAAGCTAGATTTTGATTATAGGTTACGGTTGGGTCTGATGGGGTTATAGGGATGAAATTTTTATTTTCATCATTTTTCATCGATAAATTCGTTCGTCATTCAAGATTTTGCGATATAGACACCAATCTGACTATGCCGATTCGATAGCCCATGACCATAAGTAGATTTTATCGATGAAAAATGGTGAAAATAAAAATTTCACCTCTATAACCCCATCAGACTCACTCCTAACCTATACTCAGAATCTACATATGGCCATGGGCTATCGAATCGGCATAATCAGATCGGTGTATGTCTGGCATAGTCTTGAATTCCAAACCACTTTAACGACAATTACAAATCATTTAAAGCTTGAAAATTTGTAAACTTCTTTATTGGCAATTTTCGGCTGTATGAAACAGATATTACCGCTTACAAATCTCTTCCACACCTCTTCAATTGAGACCTCTGCCAAACATAACACTTTTAACGTTAAGTTTTAATAAATTAAATATGAATGATATGAAACAATAAATTAACATCGGTTAAATTGAAAATTTTATTTGTTGTTTGTTTTTGGCTGATTTTGTAGGTTAGTCACTTTCAGCTAGGATATTTCAATTTACTAGCCAAGAAACTATCTGCATTATCGATTTTTTCACTTTCGACTGGCAACTTTCGCTAACTTTAACAAGGTCGTCCGGCCATGATATGAGGATTAAACTGCGTAGGATAACAAGTAATTGTACTAATTTTTTGATTTTGCTTTGGGCAACAGCAAATCACCCAATGACGAAATGAAAAGATTGTAATGTCAAACTCAATGTCAAATGTCACTTAGTACATAGTATATCGGAAAAACGTTTACCACTGAGTAAAGATGTTGGCCGACGCTGTTTGTTTGGTATATTCGCCACAAGAGGTCTCACCCAACGACTTTGGATGCATTTATGTTGTCTTCAACTATCTCATGGTAAAAATGTAACTGTAAGTCTCCTTCTTTGGGATGGGTATTAAAATATCATTTTATGATTGTTTCACTATTTGATCTGTGCCATTAAGTTCAAACTAATTAATAATTGAGCACCTTAATGACATACCGATCCTATAACCATTACAACCTACACAAAATAACATGAAAAAAAATCAAACAAATTGGGGTCCATCTAATTACACCGAGTATAACAGTTAAAGCTCGATAGGAATTTAATCGGGCGATCTAAAGTTTCCGGCACCACAACCACGTACACCAGTAATTTGTTTACGAACACACAGACACAGACACTGGTATCGAGAATCTTCTTCTATTATTAGATTCTGTTAATAATTATTCAATTATAATTACATTTTATAGTTTGTAATATATTATGGGGGCTTTCATAGTTATAAGTAGTTGAAAAGCGTATAGCGATAGATAAATACAGAGAGCGCGCAATGATTAATGATTAATATCATTATTATTACTACTATTACCATTATTGTTATTATTATTGAATTTTATATGAAAGTAAGACAAATATTTTCGGGTTTAGCTTAAGAACTTTTATCTATAAGTATTTAGACTTTTCTCGAGATGAAAACTACAACAAAAAAAAAATAGAAATAAAAAGATTGAAGAAGCTGATAATAATTAATGATGGTAACATTGCGTACGTACAACAGGCAGATGAAATAAAATAAAAATGAATTATCGTAATGCATTTGTACTTACATACGTTTTAGAATAACAAACAATCTAAAACAAATTATCATCAAAAATAATGCACTGATGTGATGTTGTGTGTTAAATCTGTTAAATCAACAACAACAACAGACAGAGCCAGCGAGCAGCATGCACGAAGCACACACAGTGCGATATAATATTATACAGGGAATTTGTTAAATAGATAACTGGTTTTATTTATAAATGGTGTGATCTCGAAATTATTAAACTGTTCGTACGTGGAGACGAGTCGCGTAAGCTTTATCTCGTCTCCATATGCATGCGCGCATTTAGCCATCATCATAATTTACAAAACGTCGTGTCTACGCTAAACGGATAGTTTATTGCACAAAAACTATAATATATTGTCATTTTGATATAAATCTTTTAGAGATTATGATTTTGATTTGTTTTCTACATCTCTTCGAGTCACAACACACACATATAGTCGTATATGAAGGCGCAGGCAGCACAAGGAGGGTAGATTTGTACTCGTATACGTAAATATAGAGAGATATTATATCGGAATATTTATGTTTCTAATATTAGTTTTAGTACAACATGAATTATGTATATATAAAATGGAAATAAATCATAAAATAACAAATCTGCAAAGAATATCAAAATCCGTATATAATTTATGCTTAAGTTAATAACATTTGAATATAAAGTAAAAACATTACTTAAAATAGCGCCCGTTGCCGCTAAACAGTACATAGATATTTAACGTACGCTCGTACTCGTACATGATATCGTACATGAAATTGGATAATAATTTGTTATTTGTTTGTTTGTATGTTTTATATTTAATACCTCATTATTATAAAATTTAACCAAGCTAATTTGCATGTAATTTGTGTATTGATGTACAATGCTATCAATCCATATACATATACGAGTAGATTCTACACATTGTATACGATCGATATACATAAATAGAAGAGAACCGAAAAATTGTGTTAATTGTTTGGAATATTTTAACCCCAATACACGACTATTAGGAGTTCAATAGAATAATTAAACATTGAATATTAGATTTCCAATCAATGTTGGTGGATATGCATAATGTAAGAAAGAACAAGATACTTGACTATATAGTGTTATAAGTATAAGAATATTAGCTAATTATTTATGATTATATTCAAGCGAAGATGCTAAAAGTAGTTTTAGAATTCTTTTGTGTATTTTGCAAAATGTGCAAACATTACGCATCTCATCCATAAATCGTGTGTGAGATTTTTTTTCTTTTCTAAAAACATTTTTTATTACTAAAATTGAACTGGATGTATAATTGGTGCTTTTGGTTTTGTCCCGATTACCTCTTTGCTGTGGACACAAAACAAGTATTATTTGTACATAAATGATTCATTAGTCGGTAATTGACCAAATGATAGTTGGTAAACTATAAGAAAATAAATAGTTTATTCACAGGTATTTTTGAATGAGTCAATCATAGATATAAATCGGTAAGAGGTCAAATATTAAGGTGGTGTGTGGATGCCATTTGCAGATTTTCATCATTTGAATAATTAGAAAATTCATTCTCAGACATTCTTATTTTTAAACTTGGCACACTCCTTTAAACTAAACCAAAATAGATTAAAATTTTATAAATTTTGCACCGACCAAATGGCACAGTGGTTAAAGCTTTGGCGTTTGGATGCAAAGTGAAATTTCATCTTCAGATTATGATCTGTGGTGAAATGTAACACATCTATGAACCCCTGTCGGTGTGCAAAACCCACGGGCCGATCCATCTTACATGTTAGTATAGGCTGGCCTGGCAGGGAGCTATGCAATGTGCAAGATGGTCTTAAATCGGTCCTATAGCCGTACGTCCTCGAGTTGACTGAGTAGGCGTAAAGTAAGGACGTTAAAAGCATAACCACGAAAGAGCAGAATGAGCCTTGAGCCCCAAAACAGATTGCATTGCAAATAAATAAAAAAAAAAAAAAAAAAGAAATTGCGTCGCCATATAATAATTCTTCTGTGTATATCCACGTACCCCTAGCAGGTTTTTTTGATCTCGTTGTACAAGTGTATGTGACAGGTCATCTAAAACCGTTTTTGATCTCGTTGTACAAGTGTATGTGACAGGTCATCTGGAACAAAACTATTAGATTTAACTTAATAAATCTACTAATTATTTTAGATTTAAAAATTCTTTAGGTTGTGTCTTCGATGAATTTTCAACGACGCAACTCAACGCAATCAACTCATACAAAATTTTGTATACGTGATTAACCCTTGTGTACACACCCATAACAAAAAAAAATCAAACATTTTTGGTAAATTCATTACTAAACCTATCATCTAATTACACCCAGAGCACTTTATCACTGAAATGGCGTGTTCAACGCATACCGGTTTTCTACACACACAATGTGAAGCAAGACGTCTCTTAGGAGTTGACGAAAGACACATCCAGCAGTTTCCTGTTTGTGGAATGCGCCCAGTATTATCATGTGCTACACCAGATGTTATCTGCTCCTGGCCATGCATAATTTATGGAAATGGTTTCCCGAGTATACATTCAATTCCTAACCGTGTTTTAAAATTTCGGTACACATTAGGTACAGAAGATGCTCGAGCACAAATATGTGGAAGTGCTAGTTGTAATGCTAGACCTCGTAAAAATTATCCGCGTCTGGTTGTCTTATTGGCCATCGAAGGATTATTTTCGATGTATATTTTAAATGCCGCAAGACATGCGACATCAATAATATTGTAGAAAAAGGCAAAAACCCATCTCAATGTTTTTCTCTTTGTTCTGTAGTGCGAGGCAAGTTTATCCATATTGTCAACGCCTTTTTTATTGCTTTCCTTATAATAGTGAATAATTTCGGGTTTCTTTTTTTCTTCAATTACTCTTTCATTAGCTGCGTTTTTTTGAAAAACAGTCGGGTTGTGTTCGCGATAGCTTTTTCAAAATTTGTCCAATTTAAGAATAGAAATTTAATGTTTTTTAAAATAAGAAAGCTAGATTTAACGGCATTCTAAGTATAGCAGAAAAAATCCATTCTAAAAGTTGAATGGTTTTCTTGTAACATCGTTGTTCTGTATAACTCTATACATAAAATCGGAGTAGTGTAGAACTATACAGAGCAACGATATTACAAGAACACTACAGAACTTTTATAATGAATTTTTTATGTTATACTTAGATGACCATTAAATCTAGCTTTTTAAATTTATAAAATATTAAATTTCTATTTTTAAACTGGACAAATTTGAAAAAAGCTATCGCGAACACAACCCGACTGTTTTTCAAAAAAACGCAGCTATTATAATGTTGAGTGGACAGCAGTAATACAATTTTTAATACAGTAACACTAAACCCGAATAGTGAAGAGTATACGCCTCGGGATTTTGCTGGTAACATTTCTTTTGAAATATAAGGTTTATGTTTTTTTAGTTCCGAAAATTGATAAATTCCATGATATCAACAAACGGGCAATTCAATAAAAAAAATTGTCCATGACAATATTTCTCCGGATCCTTGAACGTTGGTTTCTCTTCCTGTTGGTTGCTTACCGGTGTAAATTTGACCGGGAATGGGATATGAGTTAGACGAGTCGCAAACCCACCAAATTTTGATTCCATATATGGTGGGTTTTTATGGCATGTATTGTGTGAACTTCGTTCGTTATGGAATAACAAATAAATATTTACAATAATATATAAATAAATTCAAACAATATCAGATAGTACATACCACGAAATGGGAATAGTTGCTTATCAGATGGCGTGTAATTATTTCGCAAATTGGCGTTTATCATTTCAAATATTTCGTTTATTGTAGCAGCTTTATCACTATCTAAGCGAAATGCTCTCGTATTCTCATTATCAAATCTTATGAATCGCGATATTTCACGAAACCAAGCGTTTGGAGGTAGTCGCCCATAGCACTGTCGCATGTTCGTCGTTCGATCGCTGAACGCCAGCACTTATTAATATTGTTAAGTAAGCCTTAAATTCTACTACGTCCAATAATTTCCATTTCTTCCAAGTGTGTCGGCGCTTCTTCGATTATATACTTTGAATTTCCTATTCGTTTCTCTGATTACAATTTCACACATTATACCAGAGAAAATACAACTAAATGCTTCCTTTATGGACAACATATTCGTCGATCGTGATGGACCACTTCTATGGTTTCGCAAAATATTATGACGCAATGTTTGACGTTGGATAGGTTTTCGTCGCAATATTGTTCAATCTCTAGCTTTAAAATAATCAGAAGAAGCATTTTCCTGATTATTTTGAGTATCATCGATTTCATGATCGTTGTCGTCACTAAAATCATTCTTCGGACACATTGATACTCACATTATCTATGTATTCACAGATCGGTATAGTAGTCATAGCGAATTACTTCCTAGAAAGAGAAAAAGAATACCAAATATAAGTTATAGTGAGGATGAGAAAGATGAACATGATACTGCTGATGAGAGTACCGAATGGAAAGATGTTGCAGAAGTTGATGACATTCCATCTCGGATATCATACAATACTTTTTCAAAGGTCCCAGGTTGAGAACTACTTGAGTTCTGGACGCCTACCCGGTAATAAACCACAAGTTTCTCTTCCTATGAAAAATAACTTGGATCTGGTGGGAAAAAAACTTGAAATATTTCCGGACCGATAAGTGTTAATAGTCCGTTCAGCACCGAGCGTCGCTCGGCCAAATTTGGTTGAAGTGGAAGTTTTGAATGTCAATAAATATAAACATTTGAACATTGTAATACCGTGTAAAAATCGAGACTAGTGGTCTAATTCACAAACTGTACGTAAGTTCTGTAACTGTAAATTTCTCATATGTACTAAAATGGTATTCACAAAATGTAACTCGGCTCTATAAACGTAATTTTGCTCTTGAACAGCCGAATAACATAAACGTAAATTTGATTACGTAAAGTTACACATGAAGATTTCGAGAGCGAATAATTCGAAAAAATTGTAACTTTCTGAAATGGTTTTCTTATATTTATGTTGGCACCAATAGCATCTCTATACCAACAAAAGCTGAAAGCTAAAGCAAATTGTAGTTTTTGAGCTTTAAGATAAAATTTATTTGTTTAAGATGTTTTGCTTTTCTTATATACGCCTAAATGTTGATAATGAAATTTATATTCGTACAGTCGAAACAAAGAGTTTGGCTGCGATACACACAGAAAAAATATTGGTTTTAAGGCGTACAAACGAATGTCGCCAACTGTACTAGAATATTTAGTTATTTTGTAATTTATAAGCTATAATAATTTGGTTAGAGCGATGAATTCATTAGGTACACTACGCGAAATATCTATATGGGACAAAGTAATCTGAAGTGTTTTCTTCAAAACCATTTTGCTGATTTTATTTTACATTGTTTGGAAAAATTAGTCAATACATACTCAAAAACTGAAATTAAAATTTCTTGTCGTCCTTTTTTCGTATTACCGCTGTTATGTGAGTTTATTGTTTTTAATAACCGCCAGTGGAAGGAAATAGCTATATGGACAAGTGTGTTTTTAAAACTGTTTTATTGTTAATTTTATTATTGTGCCGTAAGGAAAAGTAATATTCGACAGCACTAACAAAGGAGTTAATTATTTTGTACATTAAAAGTATAATTTGTTGTTACTCAAAAGTAATTTTTAAAGAATTGTGCCGCGAGGCACACAACTATCGACCGATGAACAAGCAAGGATTGAATGCTTTACGGAATCTAGCGCTACCAATCGTCAAATAGCCGAAAAACTACAGAGAAATAAAAATACAATCCCCAAACATATGGCACGATAAAAAGGCAAAGACCAAAGCCTAAAGTTGACGCAAGAAGTAAAAGCAAAATAAGGCGTCTTGCAATTAGGAAAAATACGAGTCCACCGCAAATAAGCCATGACTTACCTCTGAACGTCACTAAATGAAGCATACAACAGATTTTAAAAGAGGATGTTAATCTGAAATATCAGAAACGGGTACATAAACTTAAACTTCTGTCACGCCACAGATCAGCTAGAATGGAATTAGCTGAGAGATTAAAATTTTGGGATGAAGAGCGGCAATCAATAATTTTTTCGGATGAAAAAAAAACAAATTTTGACGGAACCAGAGAGATGCCAAAATTATTAGCGAGATGTTAGTGAGTGACCCTTGTTTTGTTTCCCATAAAATGAATGCATAAAAGTATGGAAAAGTATGTGTAGTTATAAAACGACGTTTTAGTAAATGGTGGAAATGTACGGTCAAATTTGGATATTTCAGCAGGATAATGAGCTTATAGACGCGGCTAAGTGCGCAACAAGGATTTTTTTCTGTCAAGAAAATCTATGAAGTTCTTAGCCGGGGAGTCTACAAAAATGGATCAATTTACTAACTTTAGCGGAGCTTAAGACATTCATTCAATAAAAATGGACAAAAATTGATGGTTCTGTTTCCTAAACCTTGATTCAGGCATTGTGGATGATTGATGGATGTCAATAACAACAATAGAATTCATGCAAATTACTAAAATGCTTGTTTTGTTAGTATTTTTGTTATTAATGAATAAAATAAATGAATTCTAAGTTTTGTCCTATATAGCTATTTCCTTCGACCAATCAGCATAAACTATTATACTAAACGATGCACGTACAATGAAAACTAATCGAGTTGAAATCTATATGCCATCTGCATTGGCCTTCTGACGCAAATGAAAATGAAATAAAAGTTAACAAAAAAAAAATTAATTGTCCCATATAGCTATTTCGCGCACTGTATTGATTTACAGTGGCGGTCTACAGCTAGTAAATGTCATTTTTAAGTAATTAAAAATTATTTATTGAGCCAATAAGCTTTGAAAATGATGTCGATGAGACATCGAAAGCTCAGTCCTTAAATTGTTTTATTTTATTTAAAATAAAAACGAGCCCTAAACCATTGCCAACTTTATTATTGTCATTTTTAAGAACACTGTATCTTTTTATCATCCTTATAAAGTTTTTTTAGGTTAGGTTTCAGTGGTTGACACTTAGGCCATTTTTTGGCCCATTGTGATACCACGCATTCACGCCACATCATTAACCCATTCACCTATTCACCTACTCACACAACTACAGTATACCACCTGCACATTGCAAGCTCCATGTCAACCTGTAGTACATCGACATGGAAGGTGGGTCGGCGCTGAATTCTGCACTCCATCAGAGGGTCTTAGTTGCGTTTATTAACATCACCGATTGTAATCGATGATGAAAATTCGATTTGCATCTAGCCTCTGATAGGATTCGAACCCAGTACCTCCCGGTCCAAGTGCCGAAGCATTAACCACTGCACCACTTGTCCGGTTCCTTATAAAGTTGCAGCTATAGAATTTTTATTATGGTTTTGCAATTTTGTCATTAGAGCCGTAACGCATTGCTCTGCAGGGAACGTCTTGCAACACAAACTAAACCTAAATTCAATAACTTTTTCTTGGCCATTTGTCGGGAGTTTATCGGAAAACTCGATTATATGAAAATTTTAGCCTTAGATTGACACTAGCAAATGAGTCAATGGCCATTTTCAAAAGGAGGAGACAAGTAACCGTTCTCGTTCTCGTTAATAAAATTGAATTAATTAGTGTGAGTAGTTTTAGTTTAGATAAATTTTGGATATCGTAAAGTTTGTAGAAAATTCCACTATGTGGAAATGTTAGCCTTGTTGATACAAGAAAATGAGTTGCAAGAGCCAGTAAGAGTCATTTCCAAAAGGACGGGAGAAAGAACGACTATTATTTTCACATAATAGAATTTTCCGACAAACTCTACCATATCCAGAATGTATCTAAATTAGAACTAAATAAACCAATAAAATCGGTTTGAATTTCGATAAAGAAAAAGGATCCCCTCCCGTCCTTTTGTAAATGGCTCTTGACTCATTTGATTGTGCCAACCACTATTTCCACATAGTAGAAATGTCAATGGAAGTAACTGTAAATGTCCCTGGTAAAAATGAGCAAAGCACAATGTTCGAATGAAATAGTTCAATAAAACATTTAAATTTTTCAATCTGATTCTTTCGGATTGTGTAGGTTTAGGTCAGATAAATTTTGGATATTGTCGAGTTTGTTAGAAAATTCCACTATGTGTTAAAGTTAGCCTTAGGTTAACACGAATAAATGAGTTTGAATATGTTGTGGCCATCACACGACTTTATTGTACCACAAATGTATGTACATACATACATGTCGATACATAGATATCCCTGGTTATGAATCTTCATACTTAAGCTTTTTCCATAAATTGGGACGTCCGAGCTACTTTTGGTCAAAATTCGATCACCGGAAGGCGCTACAGCTTTCAAATGAGAAACAAAAAGATTGTAAATTAAATACCAGGTTCTTCTTGCTTTTCGATTTGCTGCAACCAGTTCTCAATCCGTATGGAATGGATTAATGTCATCGTCGATTGCGGGTTCTAATGTTGTCTTCTGCTGCTTTTTTGAGTTCTTCATTCCCGATCATTAAAATTGTAAATTCTTCTTTCAACTTAGCTGTAAATACCTTTATTTCTCTTAATTATTCTCTGAGTTTAGCGTATTCCTTTGCGTACTGAAAGATATTTTCAGTTGAAGATCTTGGCGATTGATCTTGATAATTTGAAGATTCGTCTAAATGGGTTAAACCCTAGAATCCTTTGGGCTTGTGACCAAAGAGTGTAGATTTGGCACCAGCTGGGGTATTACGTTTTGTATTTGTTGTCATCCATTCCTTTTTTTGCCAAGCTATCTCACTGGCAATTGGTCTCTGGTAGTACTTTGCTATTCCTGAAGCAGCACTCGCTTCCTTGCGACATGGATGCTCTTCCTTGGTACACAGAAACTGCCGAAGCTCTCTGGGTATCTTGGGTCGATTTATGATTTAAGAAGAAATTCGTTAGATCATGGCAAGCATCACTGGCAGTTTTCATATCCTTCTCAATTCTTACGATAAGCGTTTCGTCAGTGGCCTTTTATAAACCTCATAGATATCCCTGAGCAGGTTTCAGAAGTACAACATTCCAAACCTTTCGAAATACTGCAGAATTTTGAATCAAAGGATAATATCCAGGAGCAGGATATTGAACTGGGCTTTTTACAGCAACGGTTAAACTTTGAAACGGAAGCAAGGAATAATACTAATGTTCGGATTAAGTTAAATAAAAATCATTTGGAGAACTAGTTCTCTAATTTATATGCAAATAATTTTTTTGTAAATTTCTCAAAGTGTTGTTAGGCTAGGTCACCACGTAGTAAATGATGACAACTACAAACAAGAATAAAATACTATACTAACATTCCATTTCCAAAACTGTACCACAAAAACTGGTTTTATTATTTGTCGCTAATTCTCGCGATTTCGATCAATTAAAATATTTAAAATGTGAGATAAAAATGAAAAATGCAAATTACTCATCCGCAGCCGCACAGTATCATATCATCATCATCGTCATCATCCAATATAACACAGATACACAGAAATTAAATAAAAATTTAAATATTCCGTCAAAAATACCTAAATCGTAACGGTAAAATCGCGCGTAGCAAAATATTTTTTAATAAAATCGCTGATTTCTGTTGAAATTTATTCGTAATCGCGTAAGCCCCGCGCGGTATTTGCGTTGTTTTGCTAAATCAGAATCAGTTATCTATAAAATCGTAATCCATTTAGTAGATGAGGACGATAACAACAACAATATAAAGGAAAATGGGAACCTGAAGTGTCGTACAAATATTTAATTTTTTGATTAAAATTTTTTTCATCGTCAATACGCGTATATACATACGACAACGACAGATATTTCTCGAACAGAGCTCTCATCTCATGTCTTAGTGATAAAAGAAAGAAATATTAGCAACCAACCAACCCCTAAAATATTTCGTTCCCTCGAAACAAATTTTTTTCCTTTTCCAATGTACTTTATTTGATTGATGAAAAAACACCATCTGATTACATTTTAATAATCTTTGGAAAATTTTCGGGCAGGGCGGGCGAGCAGGCGGGCGTTGGTGGTGTATATGTAATATGCGCTACGTATTATATTGATGGAAATCTATTTTATATTTTAACTTAGTCATTATTGTTTTTATTTATGTTTTTGTGTATGTATGTGTGTTTAGAAAATCACGAGACAGAAGAATTTTGTTATTATGTCTCTAAATTAGATTTATTGTTAGAAAACAAAACAAAAATTGCAACTATAGAAACCTCATTCAACGGACAAGAACAATACCAAGTCTTATACCAAATAAAAATGTCTTTCGTCTGTGTATTACATTTCACAAGAAAATGTAATGCTGTGCGAATGCTACCTAAGTACCTACCCTGCATCAAGTCATGCAAATATATCATCGTCTTGAAAACTCTAAAAAAAACTAATTTTAAAAAGGGTTTATGGATGATGTGATTAGCTTTGATTGATTAGGTGAAAATTTGAATTGCCCAGGGATTTCAATTTAAATTTCTCCTTGTATGAAATCATTTAAGTTTAATTGGGTGGTTTTTCTGTTATACAAGGCTAAAACGCATACGCAGTGTGTCTGTTGGTCATCATGCTAATTTTTGAATTCGCAGAATGCTCGTAATTTTTTTCATGATGATTGTGTACAGTAAAGTTATGACTTATCTCTGCAACTACATAAAGGAATTACAGAATGCTGTTAAATATAATTTATAGCCGTTTAAATGCATCTTTATCGCGTAATTGTAAGTTGCAATAAACTGTTTTTTATGTATATTTAAATCTTTGCTATAATTGTTTAAGTTACAAGCACATTTATTATTGTTATCCTATAGGCAAAAATTATGTATACGCTATAACTTGGAAACGCCGTCATTATAATGTCAGTTTCCTTATCGTTGCTTTCTTTATATTTCAATTTGGACACAACTTCTTCGAGTTTAACAAGAATATAGATGTTTTACTATCATCAAGAGGTTTGGGGTTGGTTACCAGTGTAAATCTTCTTACGGAGATGTACCGATGGATCTTCTTGACATGCTAGTGAAGTTTATCAAATCTAATCCAAAAAATACAACAAGAACAAACTTTTGTCATGGTATTGATGTAAGTAAACATTCAGACGAATTTATATTGTGTAATTTAGATGAGATGTGATTTCTTTAATGGGCCATAGATATATACATTTCAAAGTCATTCTAAGTATTTTCTAAGCATTTAGCATGAACTTCAGTGACATTGGTAGACTGTTTAAATCAATACGAGGATCCGTATAGTAAATCATATGATTTTCTAATGGGTCTAACATCCATGAGATTTAAAAATGTGATTTTTTTAATGGGCATTAGATTGCCAAACAATGTCACTGAAGTTCATACTAAATGCTTTGAAAATACATACTTAGAATGACTTTGGAATGTTCCTAAGCCCAATTAAATAATCACATAACTTGATAAGGACACGCTTTTTCGTTTCAGTAGTTCACTTATGCTACTAAATTGTATGCTAAATGCTTAGAAAATATCCCGAATGACTTTGGAATCTGCCTACTAAGGCTCATTAAAAAAATCACATTTTTAAATCTCATGGAACACCCTGTCAGACCCATTAGGAAATCATATAATTTACTAGCAACACTCGTTTTGATATAAACAGTCTACTAATGTCACTCAAATTCATGCTAAATGATTAGAAAATACTTAGAATGACTTTGGAATGTTCCTAAGGCCAATTAAAAAATATAAATTACTCAAAATAAAGTCGCCTGAATGTTTACTTACATCAATACTATCCCAATAAGTTTGTTGTTGTTGTATTTTTTGGATTAGTTTGGATAAACTTCACTAGCACCTTCTTGACTGAGCGCACAAAAGCAAGACCATCTTTATCCACTTGACCGGGATTTTTCAGCTATTGTTAGATTTTACGACGCATGCGAAATTATTTTCTCCGCTCCATCTGCCTAGACTTTGACAGAGAAGTGCTAGGTCGTAATGCGTGAGGAATAATTTTAGGCATTTGGATTTATCAAATGATTGTTTACCTTCGCGTGACCATTCCCATTTGACATTTGTATTCAAGAGTCGGTCCAATGGAGATAACAAATCATGTATTTCTCGGACAAATTTTCATATAAGTTTGTTGCTCCTAAAACGATCGAAGTTGTGTGACGTTTTCGAGGGCCAGCATCGAAATTTTTTTAGCAATTTTCCATGGACCTGTGGTGGTGCTATCTACAATCAACTGCAAATATTTGACTTGGTAGCGGAAAAAATACATTTGGTTAACTTAACTAGCAAACCGTATTTCTCCAATCGTTGAGAGTGCTTTGTGGGACTGCTAAGGATGAGTGTACAAGAATATCGCCGAAATAAGCAATGGACCCGTTAAGATCGACCAGCATATAACATCTTCAGTTTGCTGAAATATTCCCTCATGAACTGGGAGTGGATGTGCGTTGGTTTGATCCGTAAATGCAGCCTGGTTAAATAGTCGGCACATATACGTATGCAACCATTGGAACGTTTGACCGCGACGTTGGGTGCCGCCCACTCGGAGTACTCAATCGGTGAAATAATGTCGAGTTTTTGAAGACGATCTAGCTCGCATTCAACTCCTTCTAATTTGATGTTCACTTTAGCTTTTAAACACTTTCCGACATAAAGACATCATATCCCGATTTTGTCGTATGAATGACATTGCGAATTGTATTGATTAGACGATCGCCAGTGCCAAAACGTTCGATTCAATCTATGCGAAAAACATCAAGCTCTGTAATATTTGTGATTAAACATTTATCAGAATATACTTGCCCGATGCTGTTGATCATCATTTTATAGTTAAATTCTGCAATACTGCGGGGACGCTGTTCTATGAAGTCGATTTTAGTCTAGTGAGGCTGTATGTGGCTCTAAGTGATTCGAGAGTTTAACAAGTTCTCTTTGTTTCACCAAATTCTTTACACTGTATTATGGCGCTACGGTTGTTGTCGTTGATTATTCCGTTGAGCCGTAGAAAGTGTGCTTGTGGATGCCTACTTGGCTTATCTGATGCCAAAATACCTGTGGGATGAAGAAGTAAAATTGTGACATTGGTTGCGCTTGTGTGCCAAAAATTAACAAGCTCTAACGAAGTGAATTGCACTTTAGACCTCACATGATCTGTAATCAAATAGTTATTTGTTAGTAGGAGCGTATAGTTGCTCAATTTACCCATAAGCTGTTTCGACGAAATTGAAAGACCTGGTTACGTATGCTTCATGGCGTTAATGACTGATTGAAGGTCCACCAATAATTGCTGTGTCTCGTTTGAGAATTATGATGCGTTGAGTTCGGGCGTTTAAATCTTCCTATGACTGATTATCTTTTAGATTTTTCAAATGGGATTCCTCACATTGCCGATTTACAAGTGTTGCGTAAGTGACAAAATCTGTACTTGCATCCTCTCTGGCTTGGAAACACTTGTACGGGAAACACGGGAATTTTCAGAATTTCTCTTATATAAGTTACTTAAAGTATTAGCAATCGTACCTATTTGGAGCTGCCTATGAAGCTCACTTTCCCGCCTGCTCCAAAATAGCTAATAAGGTGGCAAACCAGATGGTATTATTATGTTAATATAAAAAAATATTCAAAGTCAGCCTAGAAATTTGCTACATTCCAAGGAAATGGTAACTTATGACGGAAAAAAAATTCACTGTGATCCCAAGGAACATAGACTTATCGATGCATTTATCATTTTTTCTCCTAAAAATTTAGGAAATACATAGAAGCTCACATCAGATGCTTGATAGAGCCGAATAAGCTGTCAATTTGAGCACGCGAATTGTAAGGGAAAATCATTTTCTTGTTTAAATAGTGTTTTATTTGCCCTATTGGGAAATCTTTCGAGCATAAAAATCTTCCAGGATAATATTTTAATATATAGAGGGATGGGAGGGGTTTGCGATCACTCGGGCACTCACTTGGCTTGCACTTAAATACTTCAGCATGTCAAAATAATTTTGGGAGGCTTTAATGCTGAAATTAGCAGACTCGTAATACTTTATTTCAAACAATAATGAGGCTTATCCACCGAATTAGCATTATGAGTGAATTGATGAACTAATATCGACTCCGACCACTTCCAAAATCAGAAAAAATATACTTATCGTAGCAAAAGTATTTGCAAGTAATGCCGGTGTTCTTCCTTCGATTATTTCCTCGACTTACTGGAAAGCCTTCGAGAGTTGGATATGTACTCTTGAACTCATACCTTTCAGTATGGGGTTTAGAAAGAGGACCAAAGATTGACCTAAAATGCGTTCTGCAGTCAAAAGCACCAAAGGTCGTTATCAAAAAATTTAACGTTCCATATTTTGGATAAGATAATAGAAAGGTCTCGTAACGTGCTTGACTCTTGTAAATATTTAGTGGGGACATAACTGTCGAATAATATGTTCATGACTGCAGAAGATTTTGAAATTCAATTGAACCCAAGTTTAGTGGGCCTAAAGCAATTTCATTAAAAATGTCCAAACCAAATTTCATGAATTCCCATCATACCAGAAAGCCCGTAAAGATTGACCTAATTTATTTTCTAGCGAACAATGTCGTATAATTTACCACAACCCACAACAATAACAACATCTACAAGAATTATGGTCCATCAATTACCTTTTTAAAATGTTTTCAACAGAATAAGTCCAAAAAAAAAAATTATAATTGAAACGATGTTCTTGTGTCCAATGTGACTGATTCGGTTCCATTTATAATTTGCTTCTCTTAATCAAAATAATAATAAGTAACAAGTAAAAGAAGCACATGAATTGTAACCAACACATAAAATTCTTAGAGAAATATTTCTTGTTACTTTAGGCTGAGTCGCTGACTGACCCATTTACATTTATAATGATTATGTTGGGTGTATGTGGTAAACGAACGTGCATCTATATGTATGTGTTGATATATACCTACCTACATATACACATATGATTATTTCCGTTGCTGATTGTGTACTTTCTAATCTAGAATTTATGTAACAACTAAAATGATTTTTCCCAACAACATCTTAAAGTAAACACAATAATCGAATGTCCGCGCATGCATCTTAAAATGAATAATGTTTGACTTTGCGGGAATGAAAATAAAATAAAACAAAACCAAATAAAATAAAAAACCTTAAAGGTTTGAACTTGAACTGTGGAGCGCGCTGTGAGATACATCAGAATCGTTACATTTATAACCTACTTACAAGAATCTCGTGTCTCAAATTACCTTCTTATTACTACTTTGTATATGGGTACCTACCAACAAAAATAAAAACAAAATAATCAACAATTCATTGATTAATCGATCACATTATGTACCGACAGAACCCCAGAGTTCAATTTATATAGTGACAATGATCTAATCTCGTTTCTACAATTTTGTCAGACATGATGTTAGCAGCTTAGCACCGTAGCCCCAGACAAATAAATTTTGTATAAAATACATTTTTAAGAATAATTTGGTTAATTACATCACCACACCATACCGTCGCGATATTTGAAAGCGCGTGCGTGTAACAAAAGAATGTTCGTCCGCAACGCAATGACGCGACGATATACTAAAAACAAAAGAAAACCTAATCTATATAATTCGCTAACTTGACTTAGTGACGCTGCACGATTAATTTTAGTCAAATACTTAAGTCACTTACACAATACAATAATAGGCGAGCTTAAATGTGCTGTGTTTTTTTGGTCAGACAAGAATAAAACTGGAAACCAACAAAAAAAAAAGTTTTGTCATTATAAATTAAAAAAAAAAATATACAAGGAAATGTGATTAGATCCCAAGGTGGGGGAGGTACACAAAAGTCTTTTACTTGTTATTTTTTATGGTTAGAATAAATATCGCGAATATTTGTGTATCTATTCACAATTTCTTAAAATGTCAAAAGCGACTAGGTACAAAGCTCGAGGTCCTTTTTTATATAGCGGAAATATTTTGAACTACTGTTATCGATATAATAATATCAGCTGACACAAACCCAAAGACGAGTGCAAATAATTAAATAAATAATATTTGGGTAAACAACCGCTGGCCAAACCGAAAGACCAAAAAAAATCTATGTTTGAGCTATTCTTGTCGTATATTATCAATTCTCTTGACATTGTTTTGTTTTTGGACATTAAATATTTGCGGTTCTATTATATAATTTATTAAATAAAAATGAATTTAAATAAAATTTTTGATGCGTTTCCTTACTTCATCATATATTTGGTTCTTAAGATGACAACAACGATTTTATTTAACCATCCGCATGCAGATTTTTTAAAAGTAGATATTTCGTGTACGATTAGACGACGTATCTATATACGTGTTTTACGGTTTATTCGAAATCCGCATTAAGCGTATTTTTATTTGTGATTTGACTCAGAACGGAACGCACAATTGAGTTCAGAAAATCAATTAACAACATTAAGCTCGCTAAATGGTTAAAAGTAAATTTTGTGCTGTCAAGGTTAGAATATACGACACGCGATGATTACATAAAACTGTAATATTTTGATTCCAGCAGCAAGCCCGTTGACCATCAGGTTTTGATCATTTTGTGTAAATAACGCACATATTGAGTGTTTGTTCAGCTTAAAAGGCTGCAGAACAAAATATTTTAAAAGCTGCACACGCTATTTAAGACTAAATAAATAAATTTTTGTGTACCAAAAATTACCGAATATTCATTCAAATTAAAAGCGAAACTTGTTTTGCACTTTAGTAACCTTTTACCAATATTATAAGTTGGAAACTTCAGTCAAAATGTCTAATATATCTATTTCTGTGTTTTTTATTAGCTATCGAGGCTTCAGCGCTTCTAATATTTTAACGACCTGAAATATACCAATTGAAATTTATTTTGACGTCACGAAACAAGAATTCATCTTGCCGTGTTTTCAATTTTTCTTGTAAGATCAAGTTTGTTGTGGTTTCAGGGTTCTACAAAACAAAGGCATTTTCAAATTTTCCATTCCTAATGGATAGCGCCTCCCGATAGCGGCGGTACTAACTAAATATACGATTGGTTTATACCAGTCGTTCATAGATGGCACAATATAATCCGCATATGAATTTCTGAATACTAAACGATCCGTTTCGTTAAACAATGTTAAAATTTTAGATAAAGAGCAAAATGTTAGAAACAATCTATTTTGGAGATGTTGCTTACATTGGCATTTCATATGATTTATTTTAGTGCTTTTAGTTTTTATCTTCTTACATTTCGATTTTATAGACGGTCTTATTATAAATTTTAATTTGGCTTTTGAGTCGAGCTTTATTTGTAAAGTAAATTTTTCAAAGAGACAAAATTTTTTAGTTGAGATTGCAACCCCACTAAAAATCCTGTTTTCACAGTTAGCGGCCTCTATTGAAAATCTGCTGAAATTCAGGTGACTTTAATTTCATTAAAAAAAAGGTAACTGTTATATCGTTTTTTCAACCAAGAAAACAAAAAAATTGGCTCAAGTTTGGTCCAACCCACACAAATGTGTGAATAAAGAACCATAGTATGTAATGGCGTTGTTGATCAAAAATTTCGCTTGATTTGAAGTAAAACCGACACAATTGTGTGTAAAGATATAGTGTTTTTTTTCGGACGAAAATAAGTTAAAAAGGAATTCACAAATATGTAAGTTGGTTAAAAACACGTACAAAAATAAATTTTTCGCATGGTACTTTTGCCCTACCCGCACAATTGTGTTAGTAAAACACTAAAGGGATATAACCGACGAGCTATATAACCAACAGAGATGATCGTTTACACGCCATCCTTAACTTAATTTCGCAGACCACTCGTCGACAACGTAGACAACTTCAACTATTCGTGACAACGTCGACTGATCGTAGACAACGTCGCCAAACACTCTTAATTCCACAAGTAGTGATTGAATGTTCTACTTTAATTTCTGTTTCCAGAGATGATAACTAATGCAAATTATTAGGCATGCTATTTACATCTAAACTGCAAACTTAGTTCAGATTTTAATTAAATTTAATTTTAATTTAATATCAGACACGGGTTGTTTTCCGCCATTTGTGAACGACTAATATGAACTAACCATTATTTTGTTAGTTGGATATTTAGAAAACAAATCGGCGTGAGGTACTTAGAAATTACATAAATTGTTAATTAACTACCATCGATAAGAAATACTTCGACAATCGATAAAACTCAATTTAAATTAGGAAATTAGAATCGAAATTCAGTGCATTATGTTTTATGCCATCTATTGATAACTGGTACGAACTAACATATAATTAGCTTAGTCAGTAATTTAATTGAAAGAATTTGGTATCAGGCACAAAGTATAGAGTTGCTGTGTGCCTGACGTAGATTTATTTGTCTAAATTTCCAACCAAATTGGAGATTAGTTCATACTAGTCATTGGAAAATGTCTGTAATGCCTACACCGCAAAATTAGTTCAGTTTTGGCAATCATCAATTAGAAATATTTTAGAGATTTATAATTCAATTGCACAATTGCATTTTTTCCTTGAATATATTGAGCTAATTAAATATAAGCATACAGTACAAAGAAAAAATATAGGGATATATCCCGTTTATACCAAATCAATGGCGGATGATCACGTACGTATTTTCAGGAGTCGTTCGCAATCATTTGTCTCAATGGAAATGTGCAATATTTCGAAATTTCCAGTTTTTCTGGGTTGTAAATTTTCAGACTGAAGTTCTGTTTATTGTGTAAAGTTTAAGCCATAACCCCTGACTTTTGCTTCAAAAAATATCGTAACGAAAATAAGAAAAATCGTTCTTTAAAAGTAAATAATTCCTCAAAGCGCCAATTGAATTGGTTTGCTTTGCTCTTCACGATGGAAGTTATAAATTCCATGATGATGCTTTCCGTAGACGCACGTTTCGTACGCAACACACACGGCCAGTAAAAATTTCTTCACGTGTGTGACTTTCTGATGTCCAACTCGTTCATGCCATGCGTGACGTGAAATTTTCTTGATCGTCACATTTGCGATGGCTTTCGGTGATTCCCTTTTTGCCTCCGATGATTCCTCAAATTTGAACATATTCAATAAGTTAATTTGTTGTCTGAGTACTGAAATATTTTTGACATTATTAAAAAATTGTTATAACCGTTATCGCATATAGAAATAAGGCCATTGAAGCGCTCTCACAGGTAGGCAGAGTATTTTCCCTCGGACTTTCCCTCTGATCTTGAATCGATGGTAAGGGGTGGCGAACTTCTGCTAGCTGTCTCGAAAGATATACATACCTGCGGGTATTATTGACCTGGAGACTAACAAGTTGGATATTTTGGCCGCTAATTTTGTTTTCAATGGAAAGCAGATGTTGATTGTAATTGTTTACATTCCATACGGATCCTCAGCTGATATAAACGGAAAGCTATCTGCATTTTTCTCAAACCAACTATAGCAGTCTTTCTCATACCAACAATAGCAGTTTCGGTAAAAAATAGAATCTGAATCCATCCGTCGTAAATTTTGAAATTTTTAGTGCTTTCAGATCTCAATCTACACTTTTAAATCGTTTCTTGTATATCCATATACTGGGTGATTTTTTAAGCTGAAACTTTCAAATATCTCGGAAAATAAGCACTTTACGAAAAAAATGTCCATTATAAAAATTTAATCATTCTGAAGGGGGGGAGAGGGGGAGGAATACATTAGTACTGAAATTATAACCCCTACCCCTCCATCCCTTCTTGTAGGTGGGGCGGAGCGTAACTTTGAAATTAAAATAGGAACCCCTTATTTTTATTGCAGATTCGGAGTTTACGGCTTAAATTACGTAGGATTTCTTCGAAACATTTTTTTTCGATTCATGATAGATGGCTCTCTAATAACGATATTAAATTTTTCTCGATTTCTCCTACTGAAAACCTATATATACGATTGTGCAATTCGCGCCAATTAATTAACTACTATTTTCGTAACCAAGGAACATGCGACTAAATCTGCTTTCAAATAAATGATTTTTTTGTATTTTGTTTTAAAAATATCGATTCAGTCCGAAGATTATTTCGAAAACAAGGACATGTTTGTGTTACGCTATTAATACAATATAAAATGGAGTATTTAACTGGCTTCGCCAAGTTGAGCATCAGCGCCCTTGGACTGTCAACGTATTGGCAACAAAGTCATCGACCCCCACATTATTGAACGCAACCCGAATGGTTAAAGGTACTGAGACATTTTGGAAATTGAACTGCCACCATTATTTGAAGACTTGAGCTTAGAATTGCGACAGAACATGCAGTTTCCACATGATGGTTGTCCAGCACACTATTCGTCGGTAGCACGTGAAGTACTTAATCGTGATTTCAATAGTCGCTGGATCGGTAGAGCTGGTCCAGTAACTTGGCCTGCCATATTACCAGATCTTACATCGCCAGATTTTTTTTTGTGAGGCTATCTCAAAAACAAAGTTTACCAATAAACACCAACAACAACACGTGAGAATCAGAAATGATTGTGCCGAAATTCAAGCAGACACGCTTCTCAATTATGTACATTCATTTGAAATGCTGACTAATACGTGCATTGAAGTCGAAGGCCATTATTTTGAGCACTCAATTTAATTAAGAGATGGTAAGGCCGGGGGACCCATGTTAATCAAGCACCATGGTACGTGAGAGGCGAGGGGACTCACGTTAATCAAGCACTCCGGAACAGAAAACTGTTACAACCACGTCGTTGTTCCTGGGTCACGCTTATAGTAGTTTTTAACAAGACATTTTTCAGTAATTGAAAACTTAAGAAATACAATTTGTTTAAGACTGATTTCGAGTATTTACATTGAAAACGTGTTAATTTTAATTCGCACGTATTACAGAATCGTATGCATAGGTTCTCAGTAGGATAAATCGAAAAAAATTAATATCGTTATTACAGCGGTGCCATCTATCATGAATCGAAAAAAATATTTCAAAGCAACCTTTGAGATATTTGAAAGTTTCAGCTTAAAAAAATCACGCAGTATTTTTGAGGTTGAACCGAATATTAGAAACAACGCTAAATTTTTCTGGAGCTATGTGGATTCGAAACGGAACTATCGTATCCCCTCACAAATATCTCTCAATTTTTTAACTGTTAGTAATCCGCAAAGAATCACTGATACGTTTGCAGCATTTTTTGAAAATGAGTATTTTCCTTCTTCGAAGGATAATGGCGATTCTGCATGCTCTGTTAAATGTAAATGTGAATATCAGTTGTCGTAAGGACAAAATTCACCCTCTTGTGTTAAAAGAGTGTGCTTGTGACTTGGTTCAACCGCCAACGTACCTCTTCAATTTGAGTTTTTCGCGTGGAATAATTCCTTCAGTTAGGAAAGTGGACGGAGAAAGGATATCGAAAGTTACCGCGGTATTTTATCTTATCGGCATTTTCAAATTGTTTGACCTTAGCGTTAGAAGGTTGTGACACTGTTGAAGTAGTGTCATGGCTTACTTGTAAAGAAACTGGAAGAGCTCAAGTGTGATGTCCTTCATTTAAAGTGGATTTTTCCTTATTTGACCAACCGAACTCCAAAAATTTTTTAAATAACATTTTATCTATAGGATGAAAATGTTTTGTCTAACGTCTCATAAGGTCTCCTACTCTCTTATTTACTGCATCCATAGATGATAGAAAATGGTGCTTCACACATTGTGAGTTTTTGATTTATGCTGCTCGTACAACAGGAATTAAATATTTTCTGGGAATGGTGTACCTTGAATAAGCTTCACCTCAACGTTTCTAAATGTAAAGTTATAAACTTTTCTAGAAGACGTGATGGTCTTGATAATAGCTTATTTTTAAATTGAGTTATGATCGATCAAGTTTACTCTTTTCTAGATTTAAGTGTCATATTTACTCGAAATTTATCGTTTATAGACTACATTGATGAATTGGTCTTAATTGTCTGGAATCCGTACTATAAATTTTCCTCTAACCATATAGAATCAATTCTGAAACGATTTCTGTTGTTTGGGTTAAGGTTACTCCCTCGAGAGGTAAACGCTCTTAATTATGTGCTGCCGCCATGTTTAGGGTGCTGTTTGCCGGCCGAATTGATTGCTTACAACTACTGTCCTTGTATTTAATACGTGCTCCATATTCGATCACGTAAATACCGAAGCTTCGTGATCGAACTGCACTTCCATTTTGCCGTGTTCGATTTTAATTTGTGTAGAAACGAATCTGAAAGGATTATAAAATATTTTATAATACAAATTTGAATTATATAAAATTAAATTGATTTTATTAAATACCAGATGTACAATAATACTGTTGGCTAAAAATAAATAAATCTCGATACCTGTCAACACTTCAAAACAAATCTATCTCACGTAACTGTATTTTATACTTATATACAATATAATTAAAAATTTATTAATTTCTTGGTACTCGCATGGCCAATGAGTAAAATTCCGCCCTATGAACCAAAAAACAATCTCATTTATTGATGGTTAACAATTTATTACGGTAAGTATGACGGCTCTTAGGAAATCTCAATTATCTCTTACTTTGCTGTGACAAAATGATAACCGTTAAAAAAATTACTATTGAATTTATCGCGCTTGTACTAACATTAGTCGTTAAGCGTGGCTTTTTATCAAAAATATCAGCAAACGATTTAATTGAGGATGCAATTGATCATGCACCGAAGCTAAATTCGTTCACACTCTATTTGCCATATTAAGCGTACAGAGAAGTAATAAATTCCCACTTTATGCATATTCAAGTACATAAAGAACAATTATTATTAATCGAAAGGCAATTCTTGCATATATACATATACAGGATGCAGAGTACAAAATAATTGGTAAGAAATCGGTTTATTTCCAGCAAATATTTATTATTTCCTGGACCTGAATTTGCTTAAATTATTAACGCGTGAGCGATTAAGCGGTCAAACTTATGTAGTTCAATCGGAAACACCATGGGAACAAATATCAAGTTCAAAAATACCATAACCATTAAGAATAGAACATTCATGTTGATACTACTTAATTCTTTAGTTTCGGATTTGTTAATTAATATAAATCAACTATGTACTTTGCTAAATACTCGTATAT
This sequence comes from Nephrotoma appendiculata, assembly GCA_947310385.1. Lineage (NCBI taxonomy): Eukaryota > Metazoa > Arthropoda > Insecta > Diptera > Tipulidae > Nephrotoma > Nephrotoma appendiculata. The sequence goes on along the minus strand of OX371224.1, from coordinate 364,102,433 downwards.
CATTCCAGATGGTTAAAATTGTCTTTCATACTACATATATGTGTGGTACAGACAATCAATCCAAATATTATTATCGATAAACTGCTTAATGTATCAATACATCGGATAGACGAGGGTTGTTATAATTAATAACCTTTTGTAGGAGGGTGAAAATGTAAGTCAATATAATTCTATAGTGAGTAACGTAATTTCGATATATGGTATGTACGCGAGTATTTTACCCTCCGGTATATAAAGTCCCAATGGTATTTTTGTAATTCCGTGAGCTAATGGCATTGTGGTCCCACAGCGAAAAACTCGCATCTAGACAAAAAATGAGGTGAAAAATGCTGAGTAACAAATAAAATTTATAAAATTAAATAATCGTAAGCTATTAATAAACTGCGGTTCGGTGACACAACAACTAATTGCTGAGTAGGTGTCGCCGTCTCACTTAATTGTAATATTTATGACATATAGTGACGTGGATAACAAGTTTACTATAGAACTATTACTAATCGTCTGGAGTACTTACACTCGACTTTCCCACAACTAACCTTGAACTTGAATATCTAAATAAAAAGAAACGATTTTTTATTTCCTATAATCGTCACACGATTTGCATTTATTGCGCGCAAGTGGATCGACCAACCGTGGAGGATGAACGACCGAGTAAAAAGGTTCGTTAAGTATTGTGTGCATGCGCACTATATAGCTTTCGAATTTCCCACGCACCTTTCAGTCTTGAACTTGAATATAAATTTTATATTTATTTCCTACCATGTGTATACATTATATATTGAGATGTGTGGTGTTGTGTCACGCGTTTCTTAAACAAGACATTTTATTGCTTACATAATAATTTAATTAACTCCGAAGAATTTTTTTTTCTTATATTCGTTATTGTTCTTTTAATGTGAGAAATATTTAAAGAAGTGTTTATGGTGAATTGGCGTATAAACCGCAACATTTTATGGATCGAAATGGTGGAAATCGAAATTATTATGTGCAGAAGGCTTCATTCAATTTGCACAGATCTCCGTCCTACATTGTTCAAATAACCAATTTGTAACTGTAAACGATAAATACATTAGTTTGATGCTAGAGTACACATATTGAGTAATCAATAATCGAACAATTACTAAACGGGTGCTAATTTTGTAGACAACCACCCAATTTAAATAATTAGCACCTATGTTTAAAGTAAAAGTTGCATGTCAATAAGACGGCTTAATTATGTTGGTACACAGAAATTATATTTTTTTTTTTGTGAAACACAATTTGTGTAAATTTTGGTCCACCCACAGAAAAAAACCAAAAACCAAAATAAATAAAACCGTAGACAAAAGTTTGTGAATAGGTTTTGTGTCAGCCGTGTAAATATGGTTGTGTTGGCAAAATATTCAGTAAATTATTAACGTGCCGAATTATTGTTTTTTTGATTATTGGGAACACCTTTAGTATCGGTCACCCAATTTAATTTTGTATGGGAAATCAAGTTATCGAACATGTTTGCAGCTAATTGTTGGGCACTAACGGTTTAGAGAGCCGTCACGGGAAAACATACCATAGGTTTTCTATTTAAATCGCGGGACAATTGTAGTGAAATAATCTGAGTGTCACCAGCCTCAAACGTGATTTGCTATAAATATTTAGTAGTTTCATTTATAGTTTCATCATTTGCCAATAAGATCCAAGTTTATTTTGCAGACGGAGAATCAGTTTCTGCTTTTCTGCGCCTCCAACATTACTTGGAAATGAATTTAATCATTCTTTTATGATGATCTGATCCGATTTCATATGATAATTTGTAACCCAAAACAAAACCGAACTTCAGATTCACTGATTCACAAGCGCCGTGTGGGTACTGCAGCAAGGAAACTTTGGAATTTCAAAATGAAACTTTGCATACGGATTAATTTAAGCCTAATTTAACATTTTCCAAAGTCGGCTAATCTGACAAAATTTGTGCTGATCATAGAAATATAATTTTCATAAATTTTCATTCATAAATTGAGGAAAACAAACTAGCCCCGTAAAGATACTATATTAAACAAAACAAAATACAGGGGTATACCGTTCAATAATATTTTTGTTGAACAACAAATTAAACTAAAGAAGTAAAAATGTTCTAAAATCCAATAATAAGCAATTCCGATAGCATATCCCTGGGGCATGTTCATTGCTATCCGAAAATATAGTGGCTGAACTTGTGCTAATGCAGATTTGGCCCAATTGCATTGAACAACAAAAACCGTTGAATGAACAATTTTCGGACAAAAAGTGTTTTATAAACCACTGAAGTTTTCACGTCTGATTGCATATTCCTGATGGCAATGAACGTACCTGATAGGATCAGAATCAGAAGTGCCAACACTTTTTGTTAGAAAATAGTTCATTCAACGGTCGTTATTGTTTAATAGAATTGGGCCAATTCTGGATTAGCACCAATTCAGCCACTATATTTTCGGATGGCAATGGACATTTCACAGGTATATGCTATCTGAATTGCTTATTCTTGGATTTTAGAACATTTTACTTTTTTGTTTAATTTGTTGTTCAACAAAAATATTATTGAAAGGAATGCCTCCGTATTTTGTTTTGTTCAATATAGTATCTTTACGGGGCTAGTTTGTTTTCCTCAATTTATGAATGAAAATTTATGAAAATTGCATTTCTATGATAAGCACAATTTTTTCAGATTAGCTGCCTTTTGAAATTGTTAAAATTTGGCCTAAATTATTTCTCATATGTTCTATAGAAATTGGGGTTTTATTTTTTTCGTCTTTCAGGCGAAATTTGAAGTTTTCTTTTTCCGTTTTCTCGACTCCTGGACTAGTACAAATTTTTTCCCGTGAGCACTAATTAGCACAAATTTTGCTTAAGAAAGCAAAGTTGCAATTTGAAATTCGAAAGTTTCCCTGCTGTTGTTACCCACTCACAAGCGCTACATGCGAAAAATTGCTAGTGTGATAGTTATTTTCCTGTTTATCTTCTGAACTCATGAAGGTCTTACTGCTGATTTCTTGTGCTAAATATTTAACCGTTCTATTTACGTATTTGTTTCTATTTTGTCAAGTGTTCTTCGTTTATCAACTCACTTTGATTAAAATGTGGCTTAAATGAAATTTACAATTTATTGCTTGATGTTCTAAATCCTGATACTGTAAACGTATCTTCTCTGAAGATACAGTTTAGACGCAATTCTAGAATTTATCTTCCTCCTTCGTATTCTACATTCCACTGGGTCATAAATTTTACCACAAAGATCCAACCATTGGCAAAGAAATCCATATTCCATAGTGTAGTGATTTCCATTTTGCTGATTTGACTGGATAGTGCTGGATAGTAGCAATGTATAACATGATATAAATCGTACTCTCCCATCGGCAAGGTATGTCTTGACTCGGCTTTAGACTGTGAAAGATTTGTCTAATTTATGGGAGTTGGTGCGGTGTCCATATCAGAGGCTCTAATCTTCCTTCATGGTCATCTGTGATAGTGTCGATTATTGCGGATTGAAATGTGCCAAGTTTGATCATTTCCATCGTAGTATAAAGAGCTAACTCAGTTTATTCCTCATGAAACATTATGCGTAATTATGCTAAATTAAGATGATCGTTGACTCCAATATCGACATCTGTTGTTGTAGTCATTTCTGGTATTGGTTGGATTGCATATAATTTTTCCAAGATATTTTTGTAAGCTATAGTGTTTATTTCCGTTCCCTAAAGCGATTGTTATGTTATTCTGCTCCTTTAAATCAAGGTAAGCTGGAGCTGTTAGTATCCCGAGTACATTGCTCAAGATAGTCTATAGTTGCACCCAAAATAGTATAAAATTAAAGTAATATTATAGTCTTCCATTCATTAATGATTAGATTAGCTTGCCCAATTTTATTAAAACAGATTCCAGGATAAGAAGTAAATCATTATGTGTTGTGCTAACTGCACAGAGCTCTTTGAAAAAGATGCTGCCCTCCGCTATACATTCTCACCCTTTACATGCATGCAGCGATCGCTAAAAATGATATTACCAAAAAATTATTTTAATTCAAATATCCAAATTCGATAATCTAATTGTAGAAACTCGAAAATCAATCAATATGAAAAAACGAATATAGATTAAAAAATTTGAAAATTAGTAACTTCGATATCTGGGAGAAGTATGCAATAGTATAAGAGACACAAACTGAGAAGAGTTGACGCCGATTTACATACCAAAATTAAAAACGATATATGTGCTAAAACATGTTAATAACGGCATAGTAAACAAAAATGGCAAAGATGTCTCAAGGCAACAAATTTTTAAATGATTGAATTGAAAAGATTCAACACAATTATGTCATCGCTGTATTATGTGTTATACATAAAAAAAGAAATGTTCTTGCTAAATTAGTTTTGGAAGAAATTCCATTGTATATGCTCGTACAAAAGACTTACCGTAAAGAATTTTGCGATTTAGAATTTTTAATTACAATCAATCCGGTCTAGCCCCCCATAAATTCGTATACTCTGTATCACTTTCGTTTTTCGATGACGATAATTTTTCAATTTACTTGCTACATTCCGCAACCCAATTAAACTCCCAATCTACTCTTGTAAAGTTCATCGACGCACAAAACCGATTAATTCCAAAACTTTATCGATATGATCGCAATTAATAAAAAGCAAAGCAAAACCTTCGAATGTATTGAAAATTTTCACCCTGAGCCATGCTTTTAAGATAACTTAAAGTTCGAAATAAACAGAAGAGGTCTAACTACGAACAAATTAATAATATTGCCGCAGTGAAAGTAAACCTGGCTAAGGTAGTTTACCAAAGTAATATCGTTGTGACATTAGCAACCTAAATTAGTATATCAAAATATAAATTGGTTGAACTATGAGTGAGAATGGGCTTTTATTAGTGCTTATATGGCAGTAGTTAACTTTAATAAACCACAATCTGGTCAAGAGGACTCTGGTCAAGAGGCTCTTGGCAACTGTCAAATATTTTTATTGGGATGAAAATTGTAATGTAAAAAACATGAAAAATTGGTATCAATTTTAACGGATAAATCACAAACCGACAATGTAGCATGTGGGAAAGTTTGATTACAATTCTACAAAAGATGCAAATTCCAGGAAAATTCGTCATCGTTCGCTCTAATTCGTCATTATTCCCAATAAACGACAGCAAAATCAAATTTCATACTTCTTATGAGTTATGACACATTTAGTGTTGCTGTCTTTTTACACAATTTGCATGCACATTGTTTAGCGCGAAATGTCGCGTTTCACTTCTCAAAACGATGTCGCTTTCAAGATTTCAGTTACCAGCTGTTGAATAAATTGTTAAATCTGAAACTGGACGCGTAAAAAAATTAGGTAGACACCGTCATCTTCAATGTCTAATAACATAGTAGTAATAATCTAAAATTATACAAAAAAAAAGAATTCGTGCACCAGACTAGACAAATTTATATGTTTCAAAAATGAATAAAGTTAAGGCAATTGAAGCGAATAAACTATAGACTCTAATTGTCTAAAAGTAGAATAACAGCTGAATTTTGTATAGTGAAATATATTAAAAACCATAACATTTAGAAGCAGAATCATATGCGTACCCATAACCGTAACAATTGAAAATACTTGTCAAAAACCAAAATGCCTTCGTGAAGTTTTAAAGCAAACTTTACTTTTATTTTTTTTGTGTTGCCTATACTGCTGCTCCTTTCAGAAATAGGGGCAACGTGCGAAATAACTCATGTTATGCGAAATGCATGAGTTTCATTTCATATAAAGTAGTGGATTCTAATGCTGGAAACAGACGTGCGGAAAAACGCTTGCGCATACGAAACCGGAAACGCAAGTCAACTTTTTAGTCATGACATTTTAATTTTTTTTAAGCCACCTATTGGCAATCTATTGAACTTTATGAATTTTTATTCTGTAAACATACATTTTTATAATTAAGGTGCTTTTTATTAGAAAGAAATTATTTTTTTTTACAAATTTTATTATTAATTCTTCCATTTTTTTCAATTTTTGATTTGTTGACAATGAAATGGCAGCTAATACTCAAAATTATACCGTCAAGTAGGCATAAATTACTTAATTTTTAATGTTTTGTGTTGTTTTTTAAAATTAGAGACAACTTACGGGAATTACATGTATTTCATTTCATTTAACCCTTTACTGCACGATATCTTATTTTACTGAACAAAAATTATTTTGATATGTATTTTTAATCACTGATAAGGAGAATCGCCTTTAAAAATGGGGGAAAATTTCATGGAAATCACAGTTTTTATATATCTCACATATGATATTTCACGCAGAAGGACAGAAAAAATATTTATGTCGCAGTAAGACTCATGACTGTTGAAGCTTGGTGTTGTAGTTGAATTTGTTCGGGGGATATGTGGCACCTCGAGGTTGCGGTGGATTTTACCTCGAGGTTGCGGTGGATTTTCCAAGTGTTTTGGAAACGAGCGGGAAAAATTGTGTTAGTGATGCATTTTTAGAGAGGTATTGCGAGAATTAAAGTGTTTCACACCTTTTTTAGTGTGAGATGTGCTTACACTCACTCACAGAATCGGTTTGACTGGTTTTGCAGTTGGAAAATATTACAAACGTTGATTTAGTTTGGAGGAATTCTTTTAAACATTAAATATCTTTTATATCGACCTTATTATTAATTAATTTTAAATTACTGAAAAGCGGAAATGAAACTACTAACTAAAAATTTAATTTCATGAAATTCATATCTAGCTTTATATAAAACTAATATAAAACCTAATTTTAAAATTGTATGACTAAAGGTAGAGTTCTCCTAATCATAGGAGAAGATTATTGATCGCTGATTAAGTAGATTAGGTAATTAAGTAGAATCAATGAAGATCAGTTTTCCAATATTTTAGTGAAAATTACTATTTTTATCAACAAAAAAAACTGTTATTCAACAAAAATTCGGCCCCTCTTCGGATTAATTGATCGGGATGAAGCTTTCTCCATAAATTCTTACTTCCCAGTGAAGTTTGGTCGACATCGGTCTTTTGCAAATATTTTAAAAAGTAAAGGGTGATTTTTTTGTGGTTAGGATTTTCATGCATTAGTATTTGACAGATCACGCGGGATTTCAGACAAGGTGTCAAAGAGAAAGATGCTCAGTATGCTTTGACATTTCATAATGAATAGACTTACTAACGAGCAACGCTTGCAAATAATTGAATTATATTACAAAAATCAGTGTTCGGTTCGAAAAGTGTTTCGCGATTTACGTCCGATTTATGGTCTACATAATCGACCAAGTGAGCAAACAATTAATGCGATTGTGACCAAGTTTCGCACTCAGTTTACTTTATTGGACATTAAACCAACCACACGAATGCGTACAGTGCGTACAGAAGAGAATATTGCGTCTGTTTCTGAGAGTGTTGCTGAAGACCGTGAAATGTCGATTCGTCGCCGTTCGCAGCAATTGGGTTTGTGTTATTCGACGACATGGAAGATTTTACGCAAAGATCTTGGTGTAAAACCGTATAAAATACAGCTCCTGCAAGAACTGAAGCCGAACGATCTGCCACAACGTCGAATTTTCAGTGAATGGGCCCTAGAAAAGTTGGCAGAAAATCCGCTTTTTTATCGACAAATTTTGTTCAGCGATGAGGCTCATTTCTGGTTGAATGGCTACGTAAATAAGCAAAATTGCCGCATTTGGAGTGAAGAGCAACCAGAAGCCGTTCAAGAACTGCCCATGCATCCCGAAAAATGCACTGTTTGGTGTGGTTTGTACGCTGGTGGAATCATTGGACCGTATTTTTTCAAAGATGCTGTTGGACGCAACGTTACGGTGAATGGCGATCGCTATCGTTCGATGCTAACAAACTTTTTGTTGCCAAAAATGGAAGAACTGAACTTAGTTGACATGTGGTTTCAACAAGATGGCGCTACATGCCACACAGCTCGCGATTCTATGGCCATTTTGAGGGAAAACTTCGGAGAACAATTCATCTCAAGAAATGGCCCGGTAAGTTGGCCACCAAGATCATGCGATTTGACGCCTTTAGACTATTTTTTGTGAGGCTACGTCAAGTCTAAAGTCTACAGAAATAAGCCAGCAACTATTCCAGTTTTGGAAGACAACATTTCCGAAGAAATTCGGGCTATTCCGGCCGAAATGCTCGAAAAAGTTGCCCAAAATTGGACTTTCCGAATGGACCACCTAAGACGCAGCCGCGGTCAACATTTAAATGAAATTATCTTCAAAAAGTAAATGTCATGGACCAATCTAACGTTTCAAATAAAGAACCGATGAGATTTTGCAAATTTTATGCGTTTTTTTTTAAAAAAAAGTTCTCAAGCTCTTAAAAAATCACCCGTTATATAGCATTTACGAAAAATATTAAAAACAAAAAGATTGTAAATTAAATTTCAAACAAAATTAGTTCAAATCAGTTTTTAGATAAAAACAGTCCAAGCGGACTACCTATTCAGAATGAAACTTGTTCCTTTAACTGTAAGATCCTTGTTTTTAATGCAAATCTGTATACTGGAAGTAGCTTCTAATGATTTTCCAATTTTTGCAAAGAAGTTGAAAAGTTTAGCATTTACAGCATTTACAAAAAACGACAAAGAAATTGAAGCTTCCAATAAATTTAAAGATTAAATTTCCAGAGTGTCGATTTTGTACCAAAAATAACAGCGCGAGGTGAGCAAACCGGAAAAACATAGTAGTGGTTATTTTATTAATATTGGTTTGCTTGAGCGCCTGCGCGTCATTTTGTTTATATATTTTTTTTAATTGATGTGTCAATGAAAAATCAAATCACATAGCAAACAATCGGTTCCACTGCTCAAAAGCAAGCGAATAGAAGAGGTGAGATATACGTCATCATCATAAATATTCAACCGGTTCAACCGAAACTTTGTATTTTGCTACTTGCCTTTGAAAAATTGACGAACAAAATCAGAGCCATCTATGATTTTAAAGAGTTGTAATATTAAAAAGAGAGCTTTCAGTAGAGGGGAAGCTTTTATTGAATTACTATACCGTGGTAATTGGAAAATTTTTGAACATGAATTTATGAATAATAAATTAAACAAATCATCTAAATTTTAATTTTATATTTTTAATAAACTATTCAAAGAACACATATTTGAAAATCAGCCATCATAATGTAGTATTTATTTGGTAAATTTAAACTAAAGCGGAGCATAAATTTATTAATTTTCTATAAAAATGAGCTTTCCGTTTAGTTGTGTAGGTTTATAAAGTAAGATAATAAAGGGTGCTGCCGCGGATTCCTCTTACATCCAATTTAAAATTTAGTTTTATAAAAATTTAACTTATTTTGTAAATTCTGGTCACATGCACATCAGAATTTTTGAGATGAACGATGCACTTAATAGCAATCTAAACATTCCCCATTTATAACAAAATTAAAGAGAAAACGTGAGCTGAAACGAAATTTTATGAATCACCATGTAGAAACAATAATATTATTCATAAAGGGTTATCCAATTCAAGCTTGATAAAGTAAACTTAAAAAAAACACACAAAATATTCGGAATGTATTGTAATTTTTATTTCATTTTACAGATTGATCCTTGCCATTTTTAGTTAAACAAGATATCATTCAAATGTCCTCCACGGGACTTCTTGCAGGCCTTGATTCTTTTGAGGTAATTTTCAATGACTTTTCGGCACATTTCGGGCGGTATCTCGGCCATTACCTTACGAATATTAGTTTTCAATTCGTCAAGAGTTTGAGGATTGTTTGCGTAAACACGATCTTTCGCGTAGCCCCACAAAAAGAAATCCAAAGGCGTTAAATCACAGGATCTTGGAGGCCAATTGACATCAGCCAATCGCGAAATCAAACGTCCAGGAAATTTCTCTTGCAAAAGATCTCGATTTGCTCGTGTTACGTGACTGGTTGCTCCATCCTGCTGGAACCACATATCGTCAAGATCATAATCTTCGATTTTCGTAAAAAAATAATCGGTTAGCATGCGGCCATAGCGCTCAGAATTGACGGTAACGGTTCGTCCATGGTTGTTCTCAAAAAAATACGGCCCAATCACACCACCAGACCACAATGCGCACCAAACAGTGACTTTTTCCGGGTGTAATGGCTTCTCTACAATCAATTGTGGATTTTCTGAGCCCCAAATTCTACAGTTTTGCTTATTAACGTATGCACCAAGCGAAAAATGAGCTTCATCACTGAAGAAAATTTTGTTCGAAAAATCAGCATCAGCAGATTTAATAATTTTAACGCGTTGGTCGATTGTTAAATGCTCCATATTCTTAAATGGCAGAATGTCAACTAAATAAATGACAGCGTACTTGACGTTTATCTTTGACAGATGTCGGTATACAGATTTCTACTTTATCAACCTCGAATTGGATAACCCTGTATATGTAATAAAATTTTTACATCAAAATCTATTTACGAAAATTATTTTTGTATACAAAAAATCAACAATGTCATGATTTTCTTAATTAAAAATTATTACAAAACAGAACAAAACGTAAAAAACTTCATTTTTATCCGATTGCAAAACCGAGCTTTCTGTAATTTGAAAATCCGTTTACAGATGTCTCTGTAATAAATTTACTTGAAATTACAGAAAAGCGTAAAATAATTAAATAACTATTTGCTAAAATAAACCATTATTATTGTAAGTTAAGCGTGAAATCTTTAATACAATTATTTAACATAATTAATAAAAGTCAAAACAATTTTATTTATTATTTGGTTGGTGTAAATAAAACTTTTCGTCGTAAAATATTCACCATCATAGTTGCTGCGCGCTGTAAAACAATAATAGAAAAATGTCACAATTTTTCAAAATTATTTTTTTTTTTCAATCTAATTCGCTGGTGTTGCGTTTCTTAGTTGCAGGAGATCTCCATAATCTATTGAACCAGGCAGTATACATAAATGAATTGTTAAATTTTCGAAACAAACATTTGGATTTTAAAATTTTCAGTACTATTATAAAAATTTTGTCGCTATATTGTTTTCTAAATTTATACTTAGTGACATCTTTTGATTGGTTTTGTAATTGCGAAAAGCTTTATAAAATAACAATGTTTTTATTTGGTGAAGCTCTGTTTTGTTTATACTACAGGATAAAACAATATAGGCTGCGAATTTGTTGCGATAAAAATCAAATTTTTAACAAGTAACGAAAAAACAGTTTTGGAAGTTTGGCATCAACAATGTTGAAATAGAACCCAAAACACAATAATCCCCATATTACATTGCTACTCCAAAAGCCTTTTTTAACGAACGTTTGTTTTGGAAAAATAATGCTGAACTTTTTTATGGAACACTCTATACTAATTTCTAATTTTCTGTGCATACATACACATAAACAAATTCTTGTTTCTACAAAAAAAATAAAATTGTGTTAGACTAATTTAAATGTTTTTGCGTTAACTCAACATAATATGACTCAATATTAAAATATGCTTTTCCTGAATATTGAATTAACCATTCACATTGCAAATTCAAACAAAGAATTTATGTTTTATATACAAAAAAGCTTCTAACAAATACTAAAATACACTGGTTGGTATGAAAAAGTACAAAAAGTACACGGAAAAAAATGGCGGAATCTTAAGGCTCTTATATTTAGGAGGCTCTGACAAAATGCACAGACACATGAGAGACAAAATACAATACAAATATAAAATTGTATATTATACAGTATATATGTACACAAAATAATTGGTCACCTCGCCAGCTCGCGCTCTAATTTTTGGTACAAAATCGGCACTCAGGTGTAATGATTTTTGATTATATTTACACCGTAAAAAATGTTTGCTGACCTTCCCCCATACATCCTCGGAGTTTCATTTATTCCCCTTTAGAGGGCTAATCGATATGGTTGGCGCAATTAACCCCGCGAGCTCGTTTTGTCTAGTAAAGTGCCATTTGCTCCTATCCTATCATTCCAAATGACTTTGGATTATTACCATTAAAAATAGTTCGTAAATAACAGTTTTTTCCAATTTTATTCGGACATTTACCGATTTCGGATTTCCACCGTAATATATACATTAGTAAAAATAAGTTGGGTGTTGGCCATAACATATTCCCCGCTCCATTTAAATCTATTTATTTAGTAGACCGATATTGAAATTGCAATATTAAGTTTATTATATGAAATTCGAAATTTTGGAGAGAAGTTAAAAAAAATTAAATGAATTCCTTGTAATATAAGATCAACAAACTCAAAACTGATTTTGTTTTGCTCAATATAGGAATGAAACTTTACTTTGATCGGAATGTGTCTTCAGGCAATTCAAGTTACGAAAGTTGCGTTACTTGACATACTGCATTTCTAAAAAATGGAAAGTTCTTGATTACTTCTCGGCAATGTTCTGAGTCATAGAAGAAGCAAGCGTAAGAAACAAGCATCAATATGAAATACATAAGTAATGTTGAACGTTACACAAAAATAGTGCAAGAAACCAGACTAAGAATGCAAGTCATAAACATCGACAGTTTCCTTTCACCAATTCTTCTTGCAAAAGTGCATTGATCCATTTTCTTAAAATAAATTAGATCAGCAATAAACGTACCGCATATTAATCATATCACAAAACATTCGGATTTTTGTGTATGGAAAAAAATCTGTTTGAGTTAATAACTGATCATGATCTTGAAAAATACTTTCTACGTTTATTTTTAGTGTCTTTTATATGTAGATTTTATATTTTTATATAACAACAAGTTATAAAACTATATAGCTAAATGTATAAAAAAAACACAATTCATGATCAAGATCGTCGTCCGCTATTATATACGTATCCAATATTTATTATATTATGTGTCGTTGTAATGAACATGTAAAGGACAACAGAAATATGTGGAGGTGGTTATAGAGCACATTATGCAATACAATATTATTATTTATATGGAATTGACTTAGTTCTTTACGGTCGTAAAAATCGTAAATAAATCACTTTTGAGTTTAACGATTGCGGAAATTGTATAAATTAAATTTCGTTTCGTATCTAGGAATCTTGTATACCCTATAGGCACTTACATACATTCGTCACATTTATTGATTGGATTGTGCATCTGCAATTAAAACGTTGGCCGTGATCTTCGCAAATTTATTATATTTACATATAATGCTTTCTACAAATTATTTATGGTAAAGGTAGATAGATAGGTACTTGTACCCCCGGTAACTTGCATAATATTTTATTGGTATTATGTTGGTTTGTTGGTGAAAGCAATTAACTATATCTATACGATATTGCTGCAGTGTACATCGATGTAAGTAATATTGACACAGTCGAATGAATGAGGATATTAATAAATAAAATTTAACAGTACTATTATTTACCATATAAAACATTACAATTAAGAAGTCGTCATTATTCAGAAACAAAAACAATTTTACATCACGACATAAAACAACGACAACGGCTAATAACACAGTCCGTTAATGGTACTCGGCGCGCAAACTTGTAGGTGTAAATTAATTATACACACAGTGTGAACTTTTAATTTAAAAGCAAAAAAAAAAAACTATAAACTATAAACTATTAGTTCTGTATTCGCACTTAACTAACAGCGATCCATTAATTATCTCAGTCTAAAGATGGAACGCGAGATCATTAACCAACTATACTAAATTACTAATTCGATCCAATTTAGATTTCCGATTTCACACTAAACAAAAAAAGTGAAAAGTTCTGCAAAATGCCAAAGCGCTTAATATAAATTCTTGTGCTACACAACGTAACATTCTTTGTGCATATGTAAGAAACCTTAAGAGTAAATTGCACATAACTTTCCATCAAAATAAGGTACATCGTATATAAATACATATAATCTGTCCACCGGTTTCTTATTTTTATTTTATTTTATTAAATACAAAGAACATTGGCAAAAAGAATATTTATATAGAGAAGATACCTATTCACCTCATCTAATATTTCTTGAATCTATAAAGGAAACAGCAAATAAGTTCTACAAATTATAAATAAAAAAAAATGTTTTTTTTTACTCAACATAAAATATAGGAATGTTAATAAATATTGTAATGATGATGATGATGATGCTGTTGGTAATGATGATGATGATGATGATTCCATCATCATCACTATTGTTATTAATAGTTTTCAATGTAATTAAATTGGTATATGCCATATATTGTTTGCATCATACATTTTGTCAGCCCTACTTAAACAAGGAACCGCGAAACACTACAGCTTTTTAACAATAAATATTACGTCTGCGCTGTCGTTTATAATTGATTTTATCAGATTACGCTAATCCATCGTTGGTATTTAAAAAACGACGCGAATAAAATGATTTTGATCAAATGATCATACTACAATGCTCAGGGAAAACTACCCAAAACCGTGATCAACAAATTCTGACAATAAAAAAATTGGAAGCGTATGCAAATATATCATTGATCGAAACAAAAGCTTTTGTTTCGTTTTAAGCAATTTTTCAAGCCTTTTATGAAAAAATAAAATTTATTCATCTATTTCGATGTTTTAGTTTTCTAATCTATCTGTGACAATGCTAAAACACGAACATCTTGAACTTGGGCGCAGAGGTTGAATGCTAAATAAGTACTTTAAAAATCCGGCCTCTGCTCTGATTTTGCTGTATGATCATTTGGATTACCACTGGTGAGGTCCAAATAATCAGAGAACTGTACTGTTGTTGAATGTGTTTAACTCTGCTTTGATTTTATTTAAAAGGTCTAACTTATACATAAAATTTCTGCTGTGGTATCAATCTTCTTAAATTATTATTATTCTAGTCGTAAAGAGGTTTGTAATTCTTGACACATTTGCCCCTTAATATGGTTATAACCCGGATGACTCCTATATAGCTACAGCACTCCAAAATACGATGTGGATTTTTACATGATGGTGAAATGGTGAATTTTCTATGATGAAGAACAACTTCATCATTTTTCAGTGTCCCCATCGACTGCGGTTTCGTTTGGTACTACATAAATCCACTTATTCGTAACGTGAAGTTTGGTCCAATGATTACTAGATGTTGGCCTAGATTATTCTTGTGTTGTAGGTTTGCTACCTCGCATTGCGTTTGCTTGATAGAGGCTGAAATACTTGGCATGGAAGAGGTTCTAAATATGTGTGAGGGGTCCCTAAATATTGTGTACAAATAAAACTGTAACTCTTCTTCTAGCTGACTTGGTGTGAGTAGCGATGGATGTAAAATTTCTTGATTGGCTTGATAGAACACGTCAAGTAAGCCCTGTTCTGTATCTTTGAGGCTCTTTAGTATCAGGGTCATTTCAAAAATTCTTATTAGTACTGATCGTACTCTGTATTCGTACGACCTATATTGTTGCAATTACAGTATTTCCTGTCGGAGACGATGTTGATCCTTGATAAAGTAGATTTTTGATGTCGTGGTAAGGTTTGTGTTATGGTTTACTAAACTGATGGTGCTAGCGCCTATAGTTATTTGATTTTTGATAAGGGATAAGAGTCAAAAGATGATTTTTATATTATTCTGCTTTAATATTATTTAAAAAGTTTTATTTATACATAGAATATCTGCTGCCTAAACAGTTTATATGAAATAGACAAAGCACAAAGATGTAAAAAATTAATCTTTACTGCATCACTGTCGGGTGTCTTGAAATATGCCTGACTATGATTATTCTGCACGTTATATTCTCAATACGTGTTGTTGACCTTGTTGAGCTTATCCCAACAGCACTTTCAATTTTTCACAATTTCAATCAATTTACGGTCTCAAAAACCTATGAAGAGTTTTAAATAAAATTATTTCTGTCAAAAATTACAAGACGCCACTCGATCAAAATTATCAAGGAGATCGAGAATCTAGTTTTACTCATTAAAGTACTCAAATAGAGGAGCAGAAAGAATCGTTCGATCGGATTTGGTTGAATTACAAGTTTTTATGTCATTATCGTCATTTTCGAACATTTGGTTTACACGATCTGAACCTTATATTTAACATATGAATACAAAGTTCTATTCCAATCCGTTAAGAAATGTCTTTGCTCCATTTAAATTGTCAATTTTCGAAAATGTCGAAAATCTAGATTAAATTTCCATTTTGATAATCAGATTCAGAAAAATACTAGTTAGTTCTATTCTGGAACAAGCCGAATTATGGCCAAACCGGGGGACCTCTAAATGAATTTCCTGAAATTATAATCCATTACAGTCGCTTCCTGACACTCAATTATTTTAACAAAATCAGTTAAGCCAAATAATTGTTTAAAATAGGGACTCTTCCCTCTGAGAATCCTCCAAAAAAATGTTCGAAACTTTTGACATACAATTTTTAACGTTTGTATACAGTAGACCGATAAATTAATCACAAAACCTTAATTATTGTTACTTATAACCAAGAGTTTCAAAAAATCCGTGTATACACACATCTCGCCGTAAAGCAACCACTGTCTTATACGAATCATAAAATATCATAGTGCCAGCCTCTTTTAAATAGAAAACACATGAGCAACATGATGAAATATGATGCAAGATCACGCAACAAGAAGGAACATTGTGAAAGTGGTGCAACATAAAGCAACAAGTAGCAATAACACGCAACATGGTGCAACATTGCAACAACCCCCGAAATGGCGCAACCATGCAACATACGGTACAATATGATGCCACAGAACGGCCCCCCAAAAAGAACCGTATCTCTCTTGAGACAAATGTTTTCCATATTTCGATTGCCCTATATGAACTGGTTATATGGACAATGAGCCACCTTTTGGATCCGTGGCATTCATTCTGTTTGGCCAACGAAAGGAAATATCTTGTTTAAAAGGTCTAGCTTATTACGTATCACAAGCAAATTGACTATTCACTATTTCAACAAACAAGAGGAAGAAAATAAAATGTTTCTAAGTTGGAAAAACTTAAAAATCATGAATACTACCACCAAATAAAATAATGAAATTAGTTTAATACTACCAACAACACTTGATGATTTACCTCGTTGTCGATTTTGTTCAAAATTCGACAGACGAAACATGACGTATTTGTATACATATAAGGAGTATAGTATATAATTTTATATTAGTGTGTAAGCATCAAAAATGATGAATCGGTGCAAATCTGTTCAGTTTTTTTGGTGCTTATGCCCTTTCGTCGTCTCTCTTCTTTGACATCTCGCCAAGTATTTGAGTGGCGAGTTAACACGTACGCCCAAACGACTGCTATAGCAGTTATACAACTGTTTCGTGTTTTAATTCAATTTTACTGTCCACTTTTATTTTTCGGACCGTTTACTTTTTTGTTTCTAACTTGCACTAATCACTGGTTACATTACAACTATCAACTTTCTTTGCGTCCCAAATTGGTCGCGCTTATATACTTATGAATCGCTGTTCCAGAACATTCCATTTGAATCACTTACATGTAGATGTATTCGTGAACATACTACGTCATCAATTCTCCTGTTTTGATCATTAACGTCGTTTTGTTAATTCCAGTATTTCCCATGATGACTTTCGTCGGCATTTACAATTGCTTTCGTTATTCGAGTATATCAGGAATACCAAGAAGAAATGCCGTTCCAAATAAATCAATTTCAAACCAATATTGGAGGAGTACTTAATTCGACAACATCGTTGCGTCTTAAGAATAATAATCGCCTCAATAAAACTATGACTATAGATTTAAACTCGCGACCTTTGGGTTAATAACACTTGGTGGTGTGCAACATAACCATTCGACCACAATTTGGTTGTCCCGAACAGACACATTCACTGGCTTACCGCTTCAGTCCATGAAACCGCCCCACCTTCCGACCACATCCCAGGTTTTTTTATTCGGTACATACCGTCGCTGATCCCCTTGACAATTTTGTATGAACTTTTCCAACCTCGTTGTGCATCTTAAGAGTTACCGCTTCCTTGTGCACTCTCCGTTACATGTACGGCCATGTACTATTTGACTACTATACAGTTTTGACTCGTCTCTCTGAACGCTCTCCACTATTGGCTCATCCTGTTCTTGGTTCTTCCTTTGCCTCGATATATCCCTTCAGTTTTCTATCTTCATTCCAGTGTGTGCCACCTTAGCATGTCTTTTCGCCGCGGCCTTCTGGATCACCCTTCCTTTAGCGATCGACTCCACCACTATAGGCTAATATTCATCAAACATGCTAGAATCTTGGGCTGGGCCTCCCCAAGGATCTTTCCTCCCCTCGGTAAGCCTATTCGTCCTTCGAGTTCCCTAGCCGTGCATTATCTTCTCGCGGCATCTGACTTGTTAATCTTGGACTGAACATTTGCCCCTGTGGCCCTATTCTGGTTTTCCCCGGGAATAGGGAATTGGGAATTGGTGACGTATTTCTAGCTTTTGGGATTTTTTTATTCCCCAAAGTGTACTCTGGCGTTTGGGAAATTTTTTTATTGGGAAAAAATAATTTTGTTTTATAGCAGTTTTGACGTTAGTTTTTCCCCATTATTTTTTTGGGGATCTATAATTCGTCCATTTTCGAATTTTTAACCATTATTTTTTCTAATAAATGTATATTTAAAAATAAATTAACTTGTATAAGGTCGATATGTGTTTTAGTTTATAAAAAATAAAAAAAATTCCCCGAAAAATTATTCCCAGTCTACCAGAATATACATTTGGGAACGGGAACTAAATATTTGGGAATTAGTGCAATTTGTAATTACTGCAAAAAAAATTCCCAATTAACAATCCCCTGGGAAAGCCAGAATAGGGCCACTGGTCTTGATTTTTTCTTGAACCTTCTGTGGCTTTAAATATTCCCGGTTTCTGCTTCTCTTGCCAGTTTTCATGTTATTTCGTTGCGTACAACTTCGAAGATAGCCACCTAACTTCCTGCATTTAGTGTTTGTTGCTTCGACTCCTATCTTATTATTTCTTTTATCTCGGTAATTTCCTCGGAATCCAGCTTTCGCAAATTTATTGTGCCAGTGGCCAAACTTGCCCTAGCTGCCTCATATTCTAAAGCCAACACTCTTCATTCATGGTTTTACCTATAATGATGTTACTCAAATGAAGTTTCAGAAGGTCGTCCTTGACAGCACTGATGCCCCGTTCACTGTTAGTCCGTTCAACACATCTACACGTGTAATTAACATATAAATCTGGTTTAAAGCGTATATTGATTTTTTAATTATTTATTAATATCTGCCAAATAATTAAAAAACCAATATAGGCTTTAAACCAAATTTATATGTTAACTAGCTGACCCGGCGAACTTCGTACCGCCTCAAAATCAATAAATGTTGTATAAAGTTATTATAGCTTAATTAAATTGAGTTTTTTTATTAAGATAAAATGAATTTCTCTCTCTCTCTCTCTCTCTCTCTCTCTCTCTCTCTCTCTCTCTCTCTCTCTCTCTCTCTCTCTCTCTCTCTCTCTCTCTCTCTCTCTCTTTCTCTGGCACTATATCCCATCAAGAGATTTGGCCGCCTTAAATGAGGTTTAATAATTATATTTTCATTTCGGATAATGACTAATGAGTGATTAATTCATTGATTTTAAACCAGCCGTGCAATTTTTTCCTTGTCACTACCGGGAATTGAACCCGAGACCTCCGGGGCGGATAAAATGAATACTCCAAATTAATTAAATTCAATCAAAATGAAATATATTTTAATTACATTGAAATGAATGTAATTCACGTGGCAGCAAGGAATTCGTTTTATTGAATTGATTCGAAATGATTCGCGTAGCATTGTTGCACTACTTTCTTTTAAACTATTTCCTGAGTAGGTTGCAATAGGGTCGATTCCCTTCAGTAAAACATCTTGTGATATACGACATTTTTTGTTTTATTGTCAGGTGCGAGAACGAACAAAGCGGATGGTATGTCGACACGTGAACATGCTACGTACAATTGGCCGTGAGAGAAACATTCATTTTCTAGATTCAGGCCACAAACACTCAAGGATGGGCCTTGTGATTTGTTGATCGTCATGGCGAATGCAAGACGAATCGGAAATTGAATTCGTTTAAACTCGATTGGCATATCGGTTGGGTTAATCAGAATTCTCGGAATGAGAACTTCCTCACCTTTGAACTTTCCTTGAGATTTCTCAAAATAAAACGCGTTCCGTTATATAGTTTTGGTTGATTCAGGTTTCGTAGCATGATGATTCCCGGCAACACACCAAATTTCAGTTGTAAATTGTGCGGGGGCAAGCCAACCAGATCCAATGAGTTTAAAAATTCAGTTGGACAGTTGGTTGATTCGTCTTTGTTTGTCACACAGTCGATAGATTTGAAGCAATGAAGTGGACCGACGATTAGATTTTGAATTGTGAAATTTAAGTGATCCCCATTTTTGTTCTTTGCCGCAAGAATTACTCGTTCACTCACCCAATTGTGATTTTTGTGGTTAGTAATATTGTTCGGGAAAACTTTGTTGATGAGCTCGTCCTTCGTTGAGACAAAATTGCAAAAGTTCAGAGAAAACGATAAAAATAAAATAAAGTAGAAATGTGCATGCAGCCTCCAGTCGGATTCGTAACCAGTACCTTGCGGTCCAAGCGCCGAAGCTTTAACCACTGCACCACTCGTCACATACAAAAAATGTTTTTTTATTAGATTTTTGGGGCTTCCCTTTTGAGTTTTTCCGACTTTTCTGTTTTCCTAAACCACCACTGTATTGAGACGAACAAAATAAAAAAAACAAAATGTACTAAATGTATGAGAAAATGAATTTTCTTGATAAATTTTTTTTTGGTGAATTTTTCCAATGTTTTAATAGTTATTATGCTATTCGGAACGGAGTCAAATCCAACAAAAGAAAGATCATAAAAATCGGTCCAGCCGTTCTTCAGTTATAAATGGTGTAACTAACCCGACTTTGTTTTATATATATAGATTACAACATTATAGCTTAATACCCATATTAATATCTACACGTGTATTCGTTTTCTTTTTCTGAGTCTGCCTGCAAAGTTTTCCCCACTCCACTTTCCAAGACATTTGCGTTGAGCTGCTCCCCAACAATTGTGATGTACTGCTGCTTGGACCTGCACTTTAAAATGTTCAAATGTAATTTCGTGATTCGATTTTCTTGAGATTCCGGCAACTATTTCGGTTGAAAACGTTTTATTCAGCTGGCCATCATTAATAGTTTGCGAGTTCGAGGTTCTTCATTTCTGGTTTTAGCTCTATCATTTAAGTTTGTCCTGAATATGATCAAGATTCAGGCCTTGCTAATGAAATTTAATATTTTGTTCCTTACATAGCTCAGCAAATTAACCCACCTTGTCCTACTACTCGTAGTTCAGCCAATTGCGCATTTTATTCTTTACGTAGCTCAGCAAATTGCGCGTTCTGCTGGTCAATTTTTGAACCTTGTTGGTCTAATTTGGAACCTTGCTCTGTGCAAAGTTGATCGAATTGGCTTCAGACGGTAAAGGTTTCAAATATGTACTTTAAAGGACGATTTTACCAACTTTAATAATTTATTACACCAGACCGCCACCAGCTATTGGGTAAAGTGTTAATATTTGAAACCAACATCTGGTGGTGGTCTGGTATAATAAATCATTAAAAGTATAGTAAGGTAATATCATTAAAAATTTTGAAATGACACATAGCAAGATGGTACTTGATCTACAGTGTTAATTCTTTAAATAGCTATGATAAAATGATAATGCCGTAAATGATAATGCCGTTTGTTGAAATTAGCTCAATATGTCCATTCAGTTTATGTATGAATTATTGATTTAAATTAATGGTTCCTGGAAAGCATGAGTGTCGTGACAGATCTCTTCTGATTTCAACGCTGCATCACGTCCACTGTCCAAAATAAAATTCAACGATCTGTATGCGTTAAGATTGGCGCTAAGGCAACCTGGGATGTCCCATTTTAAAAAAAATATACATTTTAGATTTAAATGAATGGTTCCCTTGAACCTAATTCACTCATTATGTCCAATTGATATCAAATGAGTTCCTTTAGGATGGTTTGCGGACAGCGGACATGATGCCGTGTTGAAATCAGAAGATAACGGTCACTACACTAGTGGTTCCCGGGAAACATTAATTTTAATCAATATAATTCATACACAAACGGTCATTCTCATATGGGTTTATTGCGGATGTTTCAACATACGGCAGGTCTTGGGATTTTTTTTTTTGAAGATAGAGGTCATCAGATCCCTCATGATCATCTTATGACTTCCACTTGAGATACAATTCTTCGAAAATAGATATATATTTATCTTAATGTTATATTCCAATTGGATTTGTTATTAATTTTGTAAAACGAAATTCCCAAATAATCGATGAACCTGTTGTAATCGAATTAATACAATTTTGATTTTGTTTTTTCGCAATCAAAAATGACCCATTGGTGAACAAACGCTAAATGTGTTGACCAATTCTGACCTAACGATTACCTAACGAAATTTGGTAAAAACGAGAATTTTCTTGCAACGATAAGTGCTACCTAGGAACATTTTCTTTTAAATTTTCAATATTTATTTATCGTTTAATCGTATAAGTGACCAAACGATGACGAAACGAATTCAATCACAATTTTTGCCAAAAGCTGAGACAGAAAACTCCTAAATAATCGAATAAAAGCAACGTGATTAAAATCAAGCAACTCAAAATAACAAATTTATTGCGAAAAATTAAATTAGAATCTAATAGGAACAAAAAAAGCACGCGGCACTTTTTATCGACGTTTAAAAAGCACTGATATTAATAACTATACACATAAAAGTATAAATACATGGCGCGCTCACTGTTAATGTTGATGATGGTATGGTATAAAAGTACCAACAGGTTTAAAAAAAAGAAAAATTCTATTAAGAAAATATTTTCTTTCGACTACTATCATCTCATATCAAGTGTAAAAAATTTTCTCTTTTTTTTATTTTTGTGTGATTTTGTTATTCGATTACAAAATAACTGTATATACTTTTCTTCTCTTCTACATTTGTATAATATATATTCATATGTGTAAGATTCTCGATAGCAATCTAATTGTCTGCACATCACAATATTATGTGTATGTATAGCACACTCTAAGCTTAGAATGAAGAAAACTTTTATTTAAAAAAATCTAATTGGAATAGATATACTATAATATAGAGAACGAGAGACTGAGAGTTGTTCTAGCTACCTATAAAGCGCGCTTAAGAATAAAGATATATTGCTTAAAGACATACAATACTATAAAATAATATACTCTCAGAAGACATGAAGAAGTAAAAAAAATTGTTAGAGTTTTTTCCCATCTTTTCGCGTATACTTTTATTTTCTTTTTTTTTTTTTTTTTATTTGATGATACCATAATCCCCTCTTTTACTAAACTTTTTTAACATCGTGTGTATATCATACAAAGAAATTCCCCTATTTGTTATTACAGAATTTCCCACTTTATATGTTGTTCACAGTACCAAAATACCAAAAATATTGTATTTAATATACAGCAAAAAAGCAACAACAACTTGCCGAGCACTGTTTTAACTCTTGAATGACTGTATATTTCATACGTACAGTGTTTCATACAGAACCAACTTTTTTTTTTTTGTTTTTTTTCTGTTTTTCTTCAGAGTAGTATTGTGTTGTGTTTTCTTCTTTTTGTCCCCTCAGAGGCTATATAAATACGTGCAGAGATCGAAAAAAATCGAGTCTCTATCAAATTTTACTTATACTAATTTCATACTTTAAGTTTTTCGGTTCTTGAAATAATTTACTAATAATTAATAATAATAATAATAATAAATTAAAAAAAAGGAAAAATTGTTGCAGGAAAAATTCTAACTAGAATTTTCAAAAAAGGATATTTTTATATATGATTCTTATAAGGAATTCTAATAGTAAAAAAGTGTTTTAAATGATTAAAGATAAAGAAAAAATTAATTAATATAATAAATTATTTGAATGATACAAAAATTAATTTATTAATAATTTGTAAAAAAAAAAAAGATTAATTAATATTTTAAAGTGAATAAAATAAAAAAAATAAAAATTTTAGGTGAGTTCTGTGATTTTATAATAAATATCCTGCAAAATTTGCAATACAAAAAAAACGTCCTGTGTTCTTGTGCCTAAGTAATTAAATTATACGTGTACTGTGAATAAAAAGGGTGATATTATAATATAATTAACAAATTATTTACAAAATTTAATTAAAGATGGTGGAAATATTTTTATATATTTATATATATATATATTGTTTGGATATTGATCCTTATATATCGGCTTTAATAATAATATTTTTTTTGCAAAATAACCCCTAAATTTATAAATATCTACCGAAGAGATTATTATAATTCGCGCGCGGCATTGGATACCAAAAAAAGCATCCTCTCTCATCCCAAAACCATGTATACATTCCGGGTTTATATATAAAGGAATCTCCCGAATGTATGCTAACGAACCAATTATTTTATATTATTTTGGGTTTTTTTGTTTGTTTATTTCTGGTATGTGTAATGTGCTATACTTATTTTATTACCTAACATATATTTTGTAATACTTTGCTAGAGATTCATTTCACGTACTCGAGAAATTATGTATTCAATATACATAAAATACGCTACTTTAAGAATTCGAAATATTGGTTTATGGTAGTAGAGTAGAGAGATAGATACTGCAACACCTCGGCAAATATTGCCAACCCAAAAAAATAAAATAAAATGCCGGTTCGTAAATGTATTTGTGTATTTTGCGGCACATTATATTCGGGGTAGTCATATTACACATCCTTAATAAAATATTTACGAGATGAACACAAAATCAAAATATATATAGTATATGCATATGAAGTTTAGGTCACCACTTAACACAAATATTATATATATATACATCAATGTATATATATATATATAATATACCTGTGTCTAGATATTTATATATATACACTCGTATAGTAATAAAATGTTAATTTATTTTGTGGTTATGGAGATTTCTTTGCATATATAATATGCAAGATGACTAACCATGACCGTGATACAATGGCAACAACAAAGATATCATGATCTATATCCAATAATGTTATATTGTTAATATTATTCAAGTTTGTATAAATCTGGTCAAGTTGAAAGTAGAATATCAACATAATTTATTTTAATTTTGTAATTTAATTAAAATACATTTCTTTATTGTTCTGTTAAAAGATACAATTATTGTAAAAAACCGCGAGATTTTTTATACTTTAAATTTAGTAGTTTTTGATGTTATTCTGTAACGGTAAAATAAATTTTTGCATTTTAGTTCATCGCTAGCTATATAGCTTATCTATATATATATATATATATATATATATGAAAAAAATATAAAACGGCATACACATATTTGTTAAAAAAAAAATATAAAAAAATAATCATGATCATGAGAAAAACATAAAAAGATTGATGGTAATCATTATAATGATATTATGCTGTTTTTATGATTTTCTGTGTATTACATTATAATAATTAAATCGGTCATAAACTGAACTAATAAAAAATAAGGTATTTATGGTGCTCTAGTTTATATCCTTGGCACTAAAATAATACAGGTCGCAACCCTTTAATATTTTGACAGTTCAGTACATAATACAATGTCCGAAACAAAAATTCTATCACACTTAAATATAATAACGGGGCATAACACTTGGCGAGAGAAAGACGCGATTACAATCGGATGTATAAGTCATTAATGTTTATCTGGTTTTGCTTTATTTACATGAAATATAATAAGCAAACAAAGAAATGGTTAACAAATATATAAAAAAAAACTATATTCGTTTTTCTCCATAACAATTTTCTCATTCAAACATCTCACATGTACATAATTTTGTTAATAGCAAATAATTCCCTTTCAAGAACATTGCCCCGAAACCGAAGATATAAAAGAAAAACAACACACAACATAAATAACATGTAGGTATATATATGTATATAGAGTTATTTTTAGTTAACTCTCCGTCCTCTATTAGTGGATCATCTTAATACCATTAATAATAAATAAAGATGATTGATTATGAGTTGCGCTAATTGGTTAATAGCGGATCTTTATAGAAACGTACGAATTATAGCGCCCCCTGTTATAGGATATCGATTCCCTCACAAAACGTTTATAGACCAACGAAATCTGGCGGTTAGTTCGCATATTAAAAATAAACATAACATTTATTAGCTTATCCATAAAAATATAATGTGTATACGTATGTATATCGGTGCTCATCACGACCGAACGTACAAAATTATTTAATTTAAAACAATATAAAGTTTTTTTTTTTTTGTTTAAATCACAAATTTCCTTTTGTAATTTTTTATAAATATATGTAGATGTTATACGTACATTATTTTTTAATAGATCAAGGTTTTTGAAAATCTAAATTAAGAAATTAGACTCCGGTTGTCATCGTCGTCGACGTCATATGACGTAAAATTTGTCACGTCTTTACAAATCGTTAATCAATAAAAAAAAAAATTAATTTGATAAAAATCGTATATCGTATTTAAAAATAAAAAAGAAACCGATTACCGTTATAAATTCAAGTTTCTTAAAAAATAAGAACTTAAAAAAGAAACTTTTTCTTAATTCTATTTCATTTCCCATTCAATAATTTTGTCTTATATGTAGTATCTGTTTTAAAATTCTTCCAAAACTAAGTTTTTCAAGGTCAAACGAATTTGGGCTACACTTTAAATAAAAATTAAATTAGATGTCTACATACATACATAAAATGTATCCATAATATAATGAGAAAGCTAAAATAAAATAACATTTTAATGCAGAATTGAATAATAACACACGAAGAAGACGAAGAAAAAGAACTTTTTCTTATACTACTTTATGTAATTGTTAATAAAAAGCCATAAATAAAATTCCGTTATCAAAATCAACTTTACAATGAATGAGAGAAAAACGAAATATAAGAAACCAAATGATACGATTTGTATTTTATTTTATTTCCTTGTGTAATTCTTATTACTTCTTCTTATACCCTAAGTAGCATAATACTTTGTATTTATATGCTGTCACCACGGAAATACCGTGTGTGCAAATATATATTTCGTGTTGGCAAAATACCTAACCAATTCAGATTAACAAATATTACCTCCCAAGATAAAAAAAACCTAATTTGTTTATAAAATAATAATAGATCTATAATTATTATTAATAAAAATAAAACTACTGATTGAAATGATGTGCGGTTTCACTTTGCATATAAAAAATAAAAAATAAAATATTCCGTGTTATAACAATTATTTATTTATTATGTGGCGGTAAAAAATTAAAAATCAACGTAAATAATACAAGCCAACAACGCGAAGTTCAAGTTCATTATGGTTTTGAATTTAAAAAAATATAAAAATATAA
This sequence comes from Nephrotoma appendiculata, assembly GCA_947310385.1. NCBI lineage: Eukaryota > Metazoa > Arthropoda > Insecta > Diptera > Tipulidae > Nephrotoma > Nephrotoma appendiculata. The sequence goes on along the minus strand of OX371224.1, from coordinate 364,075,136 downwards.
AATAAATAAAATAAAAACAGCGCGCGATTGAGTCATCTCGCGATCATGATCATGTCTTAAGTAGAAATCAAAATCATTATTAGTATAACTCTTTCTTGTTGGCTTTGAGCATCAATAAAATATATCGTTATTGAAATAAAACCACTTGTTGTATAGAATATAATGCAGTTGCCCCATGTAAATGTTGGCGCCCAGCCCCACGCTGTGACGGGCGCCCATTTTTTTTTTGATTGTAAATTTTTGGTAGGTGTAAACTATTGAGATTAATTTTATTAAACGACCTTGCGTAATCTAACAAAGTTTTTTGATTTGAAGACAGTTTTTATAATTTTGTCTAAACTTGCCAACAAGACCACGATTATGCATTTTACATTTAATTTGGTTTAAATTTCATTTTCAATTTCAATTTCAACAAGTGTGCGCTTATATACATGCTTATGAGTATTTAATTCTTATTTATATGATTGAGTGAGTTTTACTTTCAACATGTTGGCATATCGTGCCATACCTTGCCATGTTGCGTATAAAACATGCATTAGCCTAATTAATATTGCATTAGATATCACTGTTTCCGATGTGGATTTTCTAAAATTAGACGAAAATACAAAATTAGAATGAAATTTGGCTTAGTTTTTCAATTATTGTGTATATATAATTACTCGCATAATAAGGCATTTACTTTATTTTTATTAAATTTTTAATTACATATTGCCTCAGTCCCTGAACAACCACTTCAAACCTAGTATGAAACAAAGAAATAAAGTTACTTATGAAACTTAAATAAAACTTAAAATTGCTTGAAGCGAGTTTATTATTTTTTCGAGCGTAACTATTATTGTGTTTGCTAATTGTTTGCACCTGCAAACCATTGATCTTTACTAAATGCAGAAAACATAGAAAAGGAAAAACGAAAAATTTTACTGATTATATAAAACTCGATAACTGTATCCTAACTTTGTATATAAATAAATCACGCCATACCTATCGAAAGGTCTCAAACTAATGAGGTGATGAAAAGTTATGTAAAATGTTCGGTCGTTTCATTAGGCTGTTCTCTGCCTGATTTACCTTTTAGGGCACGATTCTCCTAATTCTTCGCCAAAATAAATTTTGTAAGCAATTAAATCTTGAAGACGGTTTACGGTTGGCACAAATTAGTTATTTCAAAATTTGCATAAATATGTATAGCTCGACATTTCCACAGTTGCAGAAGCCAAAAATAAGCGTATGTCTTTACTAGATTGATGTCTTTACTATTCTGAGTTTTAAATTAGTTTTCTAGGGTTACGGATTCAAACGTTATTTTCTGGGGTTAAATAAATTACATCCAAATCATGATATTTTTACGGCATGAGAATTAGATAATTAAGCAACTGTCTCACATATCACATTCAATTTAGGAACATAAACAAGTGCGTTGTGCTACACTTAACAGATATAAAATAAAACAGACTTTAAATTATAAAGTGAAAAAACATATTTTTGCATAAACTACAAGCTGGGAGATTTTTTTTAAGTTTAAACATTTTTTGGAGTTTTACAAAAATAATTCTGAGTTTGCAATGAAAAATTGTATAAAAAAAGGTTAACAGAAATGTGCCCTACGGGTCATATCGAAACGTGGCTGATTAATTTGAGCAACAATGTATCCCCAGACGTTTATAGTCACTATGTAAGCCAATCTTTGAGATTTTTTCTTGACTTAGTGCACAGTGTCCCAAAAATGTTAATTCAAATCCAACGCATGATAAATTGGTTAAACTTCAAAAATTCATTACCGGAACCCTACGGAACATATCCAAACATGGCTTAATAATTTGAATATCTCAATGTGTCGCCCTTCAGACATTTATAGTATTCCTTCTGTTGTGTTTTTAAAAATAAATTTGTAGTACGGAAACCAACAGGTGATTATCATTTCTGTTCGTAAACATTGTTAATTTCAATTAAACTAGTTTGGAACTGTTGCTTATAGAAATCAAGGAACAGGTTCACAAGAAGCACAATTAAGTAGAATAGCACAATTTTACTGTATTTTCTATTGATTGATATCCACCGTCTGAAACTACTGTTCATATCTCCATATCTTTGAAATTCTGTACAGATAAATTAATAGCAAATGAATTCAACGATTTATATATTTGCAGGTCATCCTCCTTTAAGTTTTAAATGATTATTCTAGCGCTTATTAAATTCGTTACTCGAAAAAGTATGAAAATAGAAACGGCCATGAATTACAATAATAAAAAAAACGATGACAGAGACTTTTGATGACAAAATTTAACGTTTGTAAATCGCTTGAAAACTATTAAGATCAAACTTGCAAGTAAATTGAACAAAAAACAGCTGTTTGGTCATATTTTTGGGAAGGCTCTGGTACGTCTAAAACAACTAACCCCGCTTATAAGCATTCAGTACATCACGTAAATTCATGTTAAATTCTTCTGTCACATAAGGCAAAAACCATAATGAATGTAAAATTTAATTTTACCTTAATTCACAAATTGCATTCCATTCATAAAATAAGATGAATGTAAAGTATTGTGACTTAGAAAAAGTGCAAGGTCGTGCGACTGCAAATATGTAGTTCCAAACTCTACATTCTCTAAATTTCAATCCCAATGTTTTTAACAGTTAAAACAATCCGGGAACTTAACTAAATATGAATGGCAGAATATTTTTTACTTATGGTTAATTATTAAGAGATTACGGTTAAAGATCTTTGGTGAGGAGCAGTAATAGGGTTTAATCGCTACACAACACAAAACGGCAAACATTGCTTACAATACAAGGTTAATTAGTTGGACTAGGAGTTTTGAGCTCAAAATTATATGGCTAACAACTGATTGAAACTGTTTTCCAGGGCCCATTCATCGAAGGGCCTCCTTCACCTACTCAACTATAAGAATACTTGCCATTTTTTTTAACTGAAACCTTTCATGTCCAATATGAAGTATAAAATAAAAAAGTGTCAGAAAAAAACGATCTAAACCTCAGTTTTGGTGGCCTTTTTAAAATGAAATCTAATTAGGGATTACAACTAATCCTCTGAAATTTCAATTTTGTCAAGGCTAATCTTTCGCTAACTATATCGTGAAAACTCTAAGCTGAAGCTTTGAAATTATGTTTATTTATTTTTACTTTAGAAATAACAAAGTGGGGGGGGGGCGGGGTTGGGTTTGCGGTAGGCCGATAAATTTAAAATTTTCTAAAAAAATTCTTGAACTTCACAACGAAGCATACCTTAATCTTTCAGTGTCTTAAGCCAATTACAAAATAACTTTACGTGGAGCTTGCAATGTAGCTCTCAACTAGCTAACTAAACTATTTGATTATTCATAGTAAATGCGTTCTAACAATTACTTTTAGGAAAGTAAAAACCGATACAAGATCATTAAAATGAAACACGCTTTTTACACTGTTGTCAAGAAAATAATTAAAACTAAATAAATTGTTAAATTAGGGGATCAATCTTCACTATACCAAAACTGCAATAAATAAAGCCCACTGACAATCTCAGGAAAACCGCTGTCTGAAATCTATCAGAAATTTTGTGATTGAACCTATAATTGATTATTCCAACAAGTGTTAATTTAAAAATTCAAGATCTGTGAATTATGCTATCACAATAATTTGTTTTTAACTATATCGATATTTATGGTGAACTTTGAGATAATGAACAGTTCCACCGATTTTATAAGATATAAAAAATTTATTGCAAGTAAACAAGAAATAAAAACCTTCCCATGCAATTTTTAATTCGATTTGTATGGAGCACAGAATTTTTTTTATTGAATTTACTCCACGATACTTTAATAAAAGCGTCTTATTTTTAGAGTAGTATTGTTATGATAGATAATACCTGTAACTTTGCATAATGAAGACGCCATCAGGTTACGAACTTTAATGCAAAAACATAAAGAAAGAAACGCCTACAGTTAAGAAGCTGTGAAATAAATTAGTTAGTATATTAAAGGGTTTCGGGTCATTTCCCATTTCATGATGCAATTCTAGTTTTGATTGTGTTCCGGATTTTAAAATTTAACAAAACGGTTGTTCAAAAAATTATACTGCAACTTAACAAAATTCCGAAACAGTTGTTATAACCTGTTAAATACAACCATCAAACGTTTGCTAGTTTAATTTTGAATGCTTCAACATCCATATCTCTATCTGTGTCTGTACTGTCTAACAATAACAAAATTAAATATTAATTTTATTGTTTAGCAAATCGGATCACTAGAACAAAATTGGTGCTCATTCAACTTTTTTAACATTTGTAGCAAAATTTTTCTTCTATCAGCAAAATGCCGTCTTTAGTCTCGCCTGCCTCCAATCGCGAGACAGATTGGGTGTAACCTCAAAAAATTACAGGGAAAAATTTGTGTAAAAGTTGTATCACTAATTTTTTCCGACGAATTATCCTGCCATTTATTAATGACCTTTTCCCGATCATCATTTATACTGGAGTCGCTCACTGTTTAACAAATGATGACATTAACAATTTGACAGATAGTCGAAGAGAGTTTACAACATTAATTTTATTTTCCAAATTTAGAGCCATCTATTGGCATCCGTAGGATGTACTTTAGGATTATTGTCAAAAAATTATGGTTTATTACTGTCCTTTCTGTAGTATATTCTGTGACGTAGTCGTTAAAAGATTGCCCCTCTGGGGGCAAAAATAGTCCAGTATACCCGGGTAGAATTGGGTCAATTCGACCTAGACGTTAGTAAAAATAGTTAAATTTTAACACTTTTACAATATTGTTGTCCTATTAAAATAAGCAACGATAAACCATTTTTAAAAGTTCCATTAAAATATAATATATTTTAATTTAATGGCGAGATAATTTGACAATTAATTCCGCATAAGAGAAATAAATTTCCCATTCCCAAAAATTCCACTAATGCGACCGAAATCCATGTACTGAACACTCCATAACAACTGAAACGGTGCATTTAAACAAGTGTTCTTCAAGATTGTAATTTTTCTGCGTTATTTTAGCCCAATGGAATAAAATTTGGCATCGCTCACTTTCAATCAATTTACAAAAAATTTCAATTTTAGCGCACACTCGTTTAAATGTAGACAATAATAAGCTACAATACTACCTGTATTAAAATTTATTACGTTCACAGTACACAGCCGACTCATAAAGTAAATGAACTCTACAAAACAACATCTCCGACATCATAAACTAATAAATTTTGACAAGCTTGTTAAAAATGATTATCCAATTATGATAAATTATTTTAATTAGCATAACAATAAAAATACAAAATTAAATCTTATGAATATAAAAGCCAAAATATATGGCATCGTAAAGAGATAAATATACGATACAAAAGAGTTAAAATGTTAGTGACCAACCATTTAGCATACATATGTTGTATATGAAGTTAGGAGTTAACAGTAAAAAATATATATAATTTTAATTTTACAATCGCAACATATAATGTTTATTTATTTATATTTCTAGGTAAAGAACAATGATTTGGAAAAGTTTTCGAACTAGTCAACTGGAATATATAATAACGCTGGGATGCCTTTTGATTGCAGTACACAATGGATTAGCAGGTAGGAGCAATTTTTATTTAATCCTAATTATCTATGGTCTTAAATTTTTTTGTGACATATATGAATGAAGTTGGCTACACTCTCACAGTACGTACATACATACAAAAGGGAAAATATAAACATTAATTAATTTTTGGTTTATAAATTATCTTACCATTTCTTTTTTTTTTTTCAATTATATATGCATATAGAATGCTGTATAAAGATTAAGAATAAGATATATCTTTGAATGGAGTGAAACACGATAAACAGTTAGGTTTTTTTTAACACAAAACATACCTTGATATAGATTTAAAAGAAAAATTATTATTATAAGTGGTATTTTATCGTTTTGCTATTAATAGAATATATATATTATGTAGAGATAGATTGAATAATTCTTTATAGTTTCATTTTTTTTTTATTTTGGTCTTAACTATAACAATCTTATTTATGTACGGTACACAAAAAATCGAATCTAAAAGAGAGCGCGTGCAAGAAGGTGGTATTTAATTTATATCATATGCATACACCTCTTGTAACTGTGTATCAACATAGAATATATTATGGGTCTGAATACATAATATACGTATTATAACAAAAGTGTCTGACAAAAAAAAAATGTTTTATATTATCGGACACGCGGAATAAATTTTATACACATATTATATTAAATAAAATAGAGAAACATATTATGCGAAATGAAATACCTATTAAAACGTGATTTATTTAAAATGCAGCTTAAATAATAATAAAATAAAAAGTTTTACATTTTAATTTTATTATTATTATCACTATTATTATTTATATACATATAGGTATGAACTAAAAATTTAGCAGAATACTTTTGTTGAAATAAAATGTAAGAATACATAATGGGTATTAGATTATTTATAACAACGACAAATCACCACCAACTACTTTAAGATATGCAAACCAAATTATCATAATATTCTTCAGAATATAACTGTGTGTAGTTTTAACTAAGCGTAATGAGCTTTGAGTTACTTAAGTTTTTTATTTATACACACATAAGTATAAGAAACAAAACACAAGTCGTACGTTGACTTTGAGAAATATATTACGTATATGAGATAAATATGGATAAATATACACAAAAGTCAATTCAATTTAAAAAAAAAAAAAACTATAATATTAATAAATCGTAACGGTTTTTTTGGTTAAGAAACAAACGTTAACCCAATAGTGTTTTTATTTTTTTATTTTAAGATAATTTTTATAATGATGTAATCATCATCAACATCATATCACTAATTTGCGCCGATTACATTTCATCTCTAACTTCATACTGTACACACATCACAAATAATATCATGATGAGCATCATCATTATCATAATATGTAAATGCAACAATAATAAAAATATGATGTGAAGGTACTTTCTTTTCTTTCTCCGCGATCCCAAGCGCACCAACTTGTTGTGTATACGTAATGTAAATATTACTATTATTTACTATAAATATTTAATATCGTAACTTATTCCTTATAGAATTTCTTAGTAAAACAAGAATGAAATAAATAAATAAGAAAATGTTCTTCTTTCCATCATCAACGTATAAATTATAACTACTCGTGTATGTATCTATGTGTTTGTGATTCATGAGACTCGTCTTGTATATCAAAAAAAATAGTAATAATAGTATTAGTGGTGTAACACCGTATACAACTTTCAAACTAAATTGCAAATGTCAATTTCTTCTTTTTATTTTATTTGTTACTTTTCGTCAAATTCGAGTTAAATAATAGAGTTGTGTATTTTATAGGTACAACAACCTTCCACAGCAAGTGTACAATTTACGAGTATTAGTTCGGACATTCGTACGACAATCTTATGTTATATATCTATCTACATAAATCAAATTGAAACGGTAAACAGTCTTATTTAGCTTTAATTTATATGACTTTTTTTATGTAGCGTTTTATTTTAGTTTACTTTTTACACAATTTCAAGGTAAATTAAAGATGGATATTAAAAATAAAACGTAAACTAAATGCACATTTTAAACTATATCACCAAAATAAAATACGAAACAATAAAAAAGAGATTTAGACGGCTATTAAAATCACACACGATTCCTAACTTCACGTCATTGAGTAAAAAAAAAAAATTAATGCTAAATAAACCATAAAATTTTTTGGTTATGTATAGCAAGAAACTGTTCAATCAAATAGATATATAAATTTTTGCTGTTTTTTAATATCCGAATACTAATTTAGTATTCTAGATGCTATACTGCAGGCACAGATTATATTCGATTTTTTATTTTGTTAAAACCTAATAACCTCAAATTGAATATGTATATATGGCGATTGGTGTGAGAAGACCACAAAAAATGTAGACTACATATTTGAATAACTGATAGAATATTAACATATCGCGTATTTATTCGCGCCTGATGTTACTTATTAATGATATAATTTATTCTACATATCATTAACTTTCTTATATTTGTGTATTTTATATTATTATGAATTTCAGGTCATTCTGACATATGATATTCCACTGTGTGTGTACGCGCGCGCGACTCACATTTATCCAAGTTTATTGCATTTTTATAGAGTTTTATTACCCAAATAATATTTATGTGTGGCCCCATGTTGAATTCGAGCCCTTATTCAAATTTGTGCCAGGCATAAATCAATTTTTCGTGACAACGAAATTAGTTATCTATTAGGCCCCATCTAAAGTTTGGCGCCCAACGAAATTACGAATTTCGTTGACCTGAAATGATATTTCGTGTGCGAAAATAACATATTGGTTATGTGACACATCGTGCTATACAAAATAATTTTTACAAATATTTATATAAACAATATTTCAATTAAGTTTGAGGTCCGTTAATAGTAAACTTTAAACCAGAAAAAATGTACTACTGTGTCAATCTAAATGAATCTAATAAATCATAGAAGTCGTTTCAAATAAAATTAGGTATATAAATGACCCCATGTGGATTCCGGCGCCCATTTTTAAATCCATGTTAGAAACAATTTCGACAAGCAAATTAGTTATCTAAATTTTTACATAAACGAGTTAAATTGAGATTACTATAATCGTACGGTCGCACGACCGGTTAAAATGACATTTGATGTGCGAAAATTGCATGTTGATGACAGTAGTTTTACGTTAGTCAAACTAATATGTTGTGTCCGTGACTCAAATTCGGCCAAGTTGATTGAATTTCATATTGAGTAGTAATTAATATATTTGACACCATGTAGGTTGGAGCCCTTATTAAAATCAGTGTCAAAACTAAATCAAAGTTTGGTTTAAATTGTTATAATAACCGGATATTATTTAGAACGTGTCCGATTCATGATGTTCATGATACTCGTACCTAAGTATAGGAAATCCCCAAAAAATTACTAAGTATTGGTTTTTGTCAAATATATGCATCATTGGGTTGGTTCGTTAACATGTTGATATTTATTTTTAGAGGTTAACACTCTAAGAAACCAAATTAACTTAATAATGATGTGGGCGAAATACAACTATTCATCACAGATCCAAATGGTTGCCCACTTTCTTATTCTACAATTTTAATGCAAAATGCAAATAAAATGACGTGAACTAAAAAATTGAAAACCAGGCTTAAATATTTGTAATATCGGATTTTTGTTGTCGCACATTATATGCAAAAACTGGTAAGCAAATTATGAATATAACTGAGGTTTTAAGGCTGTATGGTACTCAGATTGACCATGAAATATTACCAATTGACCAAATTCTTTCTTCATAGAAATAAATTTTCCTAATATTTCACAGGATGTTAAGTACCATTGAGGTATAGTAATACACGATTATCAAGATTGGTCTTGAAATGTCGTAGAAAATAGAAAATATTTGAAATTTCGGTATTAATCGATCGAAAAATTACGTCAAACGATAAGTTTTTTCAGTTTTACGCCGCAATAATGATTTGATTGAGTTTATTTACTGTCCCTAGATGACAAATCAATTAATAAATCTGAGGTTACACGGCATAACCGCTTAAGTTTATTTCTGCCATTTTTCAGTACAGCTAATATAGTTTTAGAAACGAATTTCGAAAAACGATGAACTGCTTTCAAAAATAAGTGAAGAGGTGTTTGTCTGATGTATTATTTTGTATGTAATGAGCCACAGCGTTATATTGTCGGAAACATCCGAGGTTTCTGCGAATAATCTATCTTCTATCTTGATTTCCTTAATCGACTAACTTCTATACTATCTATTCTATATCACTAATTAATCTTATCATAAATAAAATACATACAGATATTTGGTTGAATCATGCAATCACAATCCAATAAGTGCTTGGTTTCCATTGTTGTTTGAATTAGGCCCTCGACATCCTCTTCTAAATCTGTATGGGTGTTAATCATTTCAATAGTTTGATCTTTTTAAAAATTATGGAAGCATGGATTTATAAAGGACAATAAATCCATAAGATCTGTTTCTTTTCATTGCTAATAGCCTCTAAATTGCTATCGCCCGGATACCCCGTCGTTGTAGTTATATTTATTTGTTTAAAAAGTTGCTTAATATAGAATTAATATCTCTCTCCTCACCGAATAAACTGGTATACCAATCCTTCAGATGATGAATTTTTACAGAGGTTTTTGAGGTATGCGGATATGGCGTAGGCAGGCATTGTTGTAAGTCGAAATAATATGTTTTAGTTGTAGAATTGTTCTTTGCTGTTTGCTTATCATTTTCATTTGATTTGTATGCTCAAAAATGTATCCAAATGGTGAGATATTTGTTCCGATATTAGAATATTTTTTTCGCTAGAATCCGGTTCAGCAACACCCATATCTACATTTGGCGATTTAAATTAAAACAAAACACATTTAGTTAAATTACTAAAAAAAATTATATTTATTAAAACACAAATAAAATCATTAAACTCACTTTTAAATATTTCTGAATGTTTGGTTATACTCACTGAAGTATGCTTCCCGCAGCTATGCATTTTCGTAATAGACAAATGAGAATGTAAGTATTTTATATTTGAATACCTGCGCGAATAATGGCGACCATAACCTGGAAAGCTACTTATATGCTTTCTTATTTCCTCGATGGTTTCTTTTAAAAATTTGTTGTGCGGTGTAAGTTTTCCTCGCAAAAAGTACATCGGGGCAAACAAAGTTTTGGTACACGATTGTTTTAAGACCATTTATGCCATTAAGATCAACCTATTTTTTGGGGCTACTGAAGACCAGTACACATGTTCTTTCCTTTACCACATTTCCCTTCCTCGCAGGCATCACAGTTGCTTAACGCATTTTCGATTGCCATTGCCATTTCATCAATATGTTGCATGTTTGAAAAATTGGTTTCATCATCCGAAGATAATTCTGAAATGGATGGCTTTAACTGAAACAAGAATAAATGGATTGGTTGAAAAATCACAACAGTGGTAGTTTACATAAATTACAATTTCAACTTACTAATTTCGGTTCCTTGCTGATGTTGATTCGGTTGTAGAGGAGAGATTTTGTCTTTCACGAACGATTTCGCGAACCCATTTTCTTTACAGTCACACACTAGTACCGTATTTTTTTCTGTTGCAATCGAACCTGAAGATGATCAAAAATCTGTAAAACAATTAATTTGTTATGGTTTTCATTTTTTAAGTGGTTAACACAGAGAAAATCCCTGAATGTATACAAGGTTAGACGTGTTTTACTTGTAGAGGATATTTAGGCGTTTCTGGAAAGTAATTTTTATTAAGTAAATTAATTAAATTTTAACTATTACTACTTTGATTAATAAACTTCGATTAGCAATTGGAATAACTGAATAAGTAAACTAGGAAAATGTTAACACTCATAAAAAAACTTGTCCAAATAACTGATTTCCATAAAACCAATTAATCTAGATTGTAATCCGTATGCAAGAAGTTAAATAATAATAGGAGCAAGAAGGTGTAACCAAAGTAATATCAAGCACAGACTGCGGATTAGTCTGATCGTTTTTAGTCGTTGACCTATATCAGAAAGATACCACGCAGACAGGGGATTATTTTTTGTGTATTTTAGTGTTACTCATAAACGATTTTGTGTAATATTTTAGACGAAAATCGTTTTCTTGTTTACTCATATAGTCGTGCAAATAAATGTATGTGCTAATCTTGCATAAATTAAGATAATCTAGATTAGCAACGTAGGAACGAATAGTGTACTGATCTAGATCATAATCTGTAGTCTTCGGTATAATCTTTTTATTCTTAATTTTTAATTTAAAAAACGGACAATCCAGTATATAATATGTGACCTTTATTGATTTTATTTTTACTAAAAATTGAATTAATTATTAATTAACTTTATGTACTAAAAAAGACCCAATTTAAAATTAAATATTTAAAAACCCAAAAAACCCTGGCCAATCAAAAAAATGTTACGCCCATAAAACTACTTGTTAAATATTCATTTGCTACAGTAATCACCAAAATCAAACTAATCCCTCCGTCTGCGTGACGAATTCACTCATCTAGATCAATTACGTTTATTAAGTTATTCGCACATTTGTATAGCGCCCCATGTAGGTTGTTCACAGTTAGTCAAATTATGTTAAACGAATATTATATTTAGATGGGGTCATTAATATATCGCTGAAACAAAAGTTACGGCAAATCGCTCTAAAGCACCAACTGTTACAAATGTTGGTGAGGGTTCGGTGCCCTTTTTAAAATTCACATAAAAAGTAAATCAATGATATTTTCTTGTTGGCTCGAAAATTTGTTATCTAAATTGGGATAAATGAATGCGAGTCCACTAACGGACACCACTTAATGAAATTTATACAAGAAAAAAGAATAATTTTTGAGTCATTTTAAATTATTAAGGGTTATAGGTTTATTAATTTAGTGCTCAAGTATGACACAGCTAGTGAAATTCTGTTAAACATATTAACATTTACTGTTGGGGCAGGTTAGTTATATAAATGTTTATAACAAAATTTTATTAAGATTGCGTGTCTATTTGATATCAAATCATATTTAGTGTGAATAACATCTTCTAAAGACGCGACATGTAAAGAAATGTGTAAATTAAAAAAATACTTAGGTCGCACAGGTGAGTCTTGTATACCGCACGTGGTTTCGCCAAGTAAACTGAATTTTTCTGCATAAAATAATTAAATCAGAGGTGTAACAACTTAATATCCAATAGCATTTTATATAACTTCGTGTAGGAATTGTCGCATATAGCCATGATAAATATTTGATATGTGAGAGTATCATATTTACAAGATGACGTCGGAGAGTTTAAGTTTGACAATTTTGGCACCCAAGCCATATATTTGGCTTACAAAATCACAAAATTAAACGACTTGAAACACCTTAAAAATGATGCTGAAACAGCGTATACGTATATAATATTATATTCATAAATATGTACAATACAAAACAATTTTTATATTGTATTGGAAAAAACCATAAAAATCTACTTGACACATTTCCATCACTTCAAACTGAAAATGTCGTATATGGCGATTATTCCCGCTATAACAGCACATTGAGCAATATTGAATGAAAAAAATTCTGTATTACTTGCAATTTCTCAATAAGAAATGATTAGAAATGAGGTTAATGCATCAAGAATACATAATTCAATGTACAAGTCACCCAAGAAGGAGACGATTCTTATTATAGTTATTGCTATAATGGCTCACGAATCCAAAAATCAAAAAATTATTTACGGAACAATTTACGGTCATGACACTCGGATCAATCATATTATCTACTGGGGCTTATAAAAGTATAGCTTAAGTTTCCTAAGTTCTTAAAACGAGTTTCAAATCATCGTTACTTGATTCTGGAAAATGAATATTTTATTATATGGAGTCTCCATTTGTAGCCAATACGAAGACACAAATTATTTTAATAATTTATGGATTATTGTATTACAGAGACAATAAATAATAATAGAATTGAGGAGTCTATTACTAAAATTGCATTCATACAATCAATTTCATCGGAGCTTCACGCAAAAAATATTAAAAAAATTTGTATTTCAAAGCTGCTTATTTGTTAGAGGAAAATTATTATGTTAAAATTTATCTTACCTCGAGCTGCGTGCCGACCTTTACTGGGTACACCAAAGAAAAGTTCTAAAACAAAGTACAAAAACATTGTCAAAATTCCCAAAATATGTCAAGATGCATCTCGACGATTAATGTATAATGTTGTCTTTAATCGTTGAGTTGAGCTGACGTTCAAGTACAACGTCAAAACCAATATCTCGTTAACTCGATGAAATTTTGACAGTTTGTGTATCCGCCGATGGTACAGGTATATTTGAATCTCGCTTGTCTTTCAAATCAACGATGTGTTGACCTACCGACCTATCATAAGCAAAGAGGGGAAAGTAGAAGAACATCACGCATTTATTAATACTTTTGTTTTAACGTTTGCCTATTATTAGTGACAGATGACGTAAAAAGAAATGAGAAAATTAGGCTATGGTTCGCCTATCGCAAACTAATGACAGAGTATTGTAGATGACGATGCAGTGAAAAATATCTCTCATTCTTGCACATTCTAACACATTTTTCTTAACTTTTCTCCAAAATTCAGGGCCATGTTTTCATTTCGAATGTTGTTTTTTAGTTCTAGTATGGTCGCTGGTTAATTAACGTACACGGTTTCTGTCAAATCAAAGAAAACAGTCGGGAGTGGTTAAATATGGAGAAGACCAAATGAAATTGCTTATTTTCGAAATTATTTGCTGGCAGTATGTAGCTCCATCTTGTTGGGATCACACCTGGAGGACTTTGCACGTTTGGCCTTAAAAAAATTACCAACATAGTCCGACATTGAGCACCAATTGGCGGTAACTGTTACGCCGGCTTCATTTTTGAAGAAATATGGTCCAAAGATCTTTTCAGACGAAACTCCACATGAAACAGTATACTTAAGTGAATGTAATCATCGCTGATGAATTGATCTTGAATTTTCTGTTGTCCAAAATCTACACTTTTGCTTGTTTACGAAGCCAATTGAAAATGAGCTTTATCGCTCATTATTAACCCGTTCTTGATGGTCTGTCAGTCTTAATTCTTACAGAAGCTGAATTTTATATGGGAACATTCTTAATGAGGTCAAAATTCTCTTTTCGGAACTTCGCGGTAATCCCAGTTGTATTGAACGTCTCTTTGTTGGCGTTTCTGGACTATTTTGCACCTATTTGATGTATCGTAATATAATTCATCCCCGAAATAAGTTTGTTGGCATACTTTTCGTTATTGAAAGTACGATGTTAAAGCTTCTAGAGCGTAGATCAGATCACTGCAATCAGCGTTAGATTAATAAGTAGATATTCAAAATTTATCCACAATAACGTAGATATTCAAAATGTATAAACCTTTGTAACTTCATTGACGGATTTACTGTAGAAGTTATGTAGTTTGAGTGTGTTTTTTAAGATTATAACTATCCAATTAATCGTTTAAGGCAACACAAATTAAAATTGACTTAAACTAGTCGAAGTTACTAAGTGTTTACCTAAAAACTAATGCTTGTTAGAAACCCAAATTCCTCGATAAGTTCCTTTGGCCAAGCATCAGATTTGACCATAAAATCAAATTGTAAGTCATTGACACACGTTTACTTTTACGGTGATTTTAATCGCGCTTAAATTTAAAAGTTGATATTTATTATTCACAAATCTCTTAAATTGTGCATCTCCAATTGATGGATGAATTCTACTGATAAATACCCATCTTCTTGGTTTCACTACAATAATTGTCTCGAGATCGTTTGTTGTAGCGGTTGATGTTGTTTGGATGAGGTTTACTGCTTGTGACTGAGGCTTGAGGCTTCTACTTTAATTCTGTTGCATGTTGATTTAAGAATCTCAGCTGGCGAATCTTGAGAAATGATTTTTTTTTGTGAACGGATGTAACATGAGATAAGCCTTTACTTTTGAATTTATATGTATACACTCGTATTCGTATACACTCGTACTACAATACGTATGCACAAATCATTGTCAATGTTTAAGGTTATCGTTAATTAAGCATTTTGATTCCATTGTGCAGTACTTATTTTCTAATCGGTACGGTTGTTGCCACTTAATTAACTTACAGTGTTAAAATTTAATGCACACTCGCGTATGCATTTCAGCATTTAACCACTATGAAACTAATGTTTTAAGGAGCGCTTTATCAAGTGACAAAAGTTCCAACCAGTTCCATACATTCCATTATAGATTTGACTTTAAGTTAGCATTTATGTTACCCTCACTGCGCCTCTTATTGAATGTAGCGCGTTTACATTCTAAACAAATCTTACAAAACTTATTACATTGACACTAATCGTTATCTCTTAAAAAATATAAAAGCTCTTCTGTCGTTTCACACCAAATTAATCGCAATCGGATAACGCATTTACTCACAATTCGTGTTTAAAAGTCACTGAATGATGAAACCAAAGCAAAAATTTCGAAACGCATGGAGAGCGATGACTGTTTTGAGTTATAATGTAAAAATATATCGGCGAACACAATAGGGTCCCAAGCTCCTAGTACACTGTAAAGTAATAAACTCAGATAAAATGTCACTCAGATTACTATATTGTTGATAAATAGACTGGTTGGCTCTACTACCGCCTCGTGTAACAAAAAAAGAATGATGAACATTTTTATAGGTTTCAAATTTAGGCTAACTTCAGGTCTATAAAAAGTGAATAATGATCGTAAAATCTGATACCACACCAATAAATTTTACAGAATCCCAATAAACATAACCAAAACATAATTTACATAATTCAATCATAAAAAAACACCTAACCTCAAAAAAAAAATAAAAATCGTAACGGTTTAAAGCGTTAAAAGTAAAATTAAATTCCAAAATAAAATAAAAGAAGAAAAATATTAATAAACAATAATAAAATTAGATAACACATTTTTCACTTTTTATTTTGTGTTTTCATTTTTTGTTTTCTTATAAATAATTATTAATTAATAATTTTCTACTCTCTTTTTATTAAGTGTGCGCGCAGTGTAATAATAAAACCATAAAGTTCACTTTTATTTTTAATTTATGTCAACCATATATACATAATAGGTTTTTAGTGTTATTGGAATTTGTTTTTTTCGTTGGTTTTATGCTTTATGTATTAATAATGATGGTATTGTTTAAAAAATCAACAATGCATACCAAAAACTTAACAAAAAACATGCAGCACCAAAAACCTTGGTTTAATGTATGGTAGGATAACATTGAATAAAAAAGAAAAAAAATTGAAGAATGTGCATTCGGATGTACAGATATTTTATAATCGGTTGCAAATTGGACCTGCCATGTCTAAATACATCATCTCTAAAATGTATACCAATTTTATACGTCGTAGTGGGTTGTTGTTGTTGTGGAAAGAAAGACGCGTGTTCTTTCTTGTGATAAAAAATAACATAATACATATGTTGAATTGTTACGGTAAAAATATGTCAAGAACCTTATAATGAATTTAATGTTGAACATGAAGATTTTTTATTTTTTCGTTTTAACAAATAAATTCAGAGATGGGCGAGGTAGTTTACGCAATGTGATCTATGCAATTGTCGACACGTAATCTACATCGTTTGACCCACTGATTCAAGATGGCGTCAAATAAGTTGTCGTTTGGAAACGGATTACTTATTTGCCGCCATCTTAAATAAGTAAGCAAGCTCGTTCGAATTGAGTTTGCCTACTTATTTTGACAGCGACACGAAAACATTGATTGTTTTAAACGCAAAATTCTACGAGGTATAATGTTTTCAAAAAAGTTCGTATGGGCCCCAGATATTAGAAAAATATATATTTTATGTCTAATCAGTATTAATTGTTTCGTAAAGATAGAATATATTAATACACCGTGTGGCCTTCTTGCTAGTTCCGTAGCTGAGCTCAATTCAATTGCGTGCAAAGGACTAGACACACCAATCGACGCATTAATTTATTTATGTATTGTATAGAAACGATAGTAAAAACAATTATATACCAATTATTTATACAAAATATTACAAATTTTGGATTTTTAATAGAAAAATTCTAATTTTAAGAAATGTTATCGATTGAAGTTGGTCCACCGCCGCGAAATTATGTTCCACACCAAGCGGCCAATATCTTTGATAAACATTTTTTATCCTAATTTTGATTTTAATTCGCAAAGATCCTTTCGTTATCTTAGTTATTAACCAAATTATAAAAAAATTGAACCAATTTAGATCTTTTGGCAAGAAAAGGACAGAAAATAAGTTACCTCGCTAAATAATAACTTATTTGAATAAGTTAGGTTCCACAAATAAGTATTCGTTTCGAAAACAGCCCAAAACACGTAAATTATTCGTTAATATTGATATGGATCAATTTCTCTTGCTTCTATTAACATGTTTTACTACATACTTGTGGTTTCTCTGGGCTATCTGCTGGATTGGACACATCACCATTAACGCATATAAAAATTTAGTTCTAGTTAGTTCTTACGTCAATGTAGCATTGAGTTGTTTCGAATAGTTCTAGCGAATAATTTAGCGATCACATTAAATAATGATCTTCGAGTGTAAAGTTTGAATATTATTTTTAAATGTTGAGGTGAAGTTTTTGAAATATTTTCAGACGTTGCTATTTTTGGCGATCCGACGACCGCCGGACCGTCTTGGTATCAGACACGTTAATTTCAGACTAAATACAGTCTGAAATTAACGTGCCTGATACCAACTTTTTCGACTAAATTATTGACTAAACTATTTTAGTTCGTACCAGTTAATAATAGATGGTGTAAAACACAATACACTTAAATTTAATTCTAATTCGCAAGTTAAATTTATGGTTTATTAATTTTCGAAGATTTTGCTATCGTAGCAGTTTAGTCGAAAAACTAGTGTGAGGAACACAGTATAAATTACTTGACAATATATTTGTATAATAATTTGCATTAACTAAAATCTCCGTGTGTGAATTCGTATGAATTACATAGTAGTTGTCGACGTTGTATACTTGACGTTGTCGACGCGATCACACATAAATTAGTAGATGACGTATATACCTTTATTTATACCATATATACGAAATTAGTTGATTAAATGTGCTGTAACAATAAAGCGACCACGTAATCTACTTACTTGCATAATAGCACAAACCCTATAAACAACACAATAATATATAGTATAATCCGCAACTCTTATAAAATAGTTCGTTTTTCAATTATTGTGCTGCTCTAAAATCCGGTTTTATTACAAACATTTTGTAATACTTAATATAATGTGACTTGTAATATAATAATATACTGTGTGATGCTTATATTATACATTTATTGTATGTGATCATGATCTTACTTTCATTGAAAACGTATTAAAAAAAATACGTTGCAAGCACAATGTCAAGGATTATATTTTTAACCTCTAATTAGATACTACTGATACTTAAAAAACGTTAGATACTTTTTTTAGATCTATAAATTTAGATAAAACGTTAGAGGAAAAAAATATAAAAAAAACAAGTTGCAGTTTGCAATCATGTTTGTTATAAACATTTTTCTTATTTACAGTTTCATTTTCCACCAATACCTCGATCTCTCCTACTACACATATAAAACATATATACACATAGATCATGTATTGTTATGTTTAAGGCCGTTAACCAATTAATTCTTTATTTTTCGTTCAGATATATTTGATCATGGTCAATTCGAGAAAAAAAAAAGAAAATACAAATATTTGTACATCAGAAATTAAAAAAACGTACTTTATATATATATAATATATATATATATATATATATATATATATATATATATATATATATATATATATATATATATATATATATATATATAATATATATATATATATATATATATATATATATATATATATATATATATATATATAGTTTTAGGTCATTAGCCTCTAATCTCTTCGTCTTATTTTAAAAAAAAAATGTTAAACTTTTTTCTACCATTTTTCCTATTCGGCTATAATTGTAATATTTCAACGAGAAAAAATAGTAAAAAAAAAAAAAAAAATTCTCAAACCACCAAAGGTGCCTTGTTTTTATTCTTTTTTATTGTGTATGGAATTGATTTAATGTAAAAACATAAAAAATACAATTTTTATTTCTTTGCACAACAGTTCTTTTAAAGAAAATATAAGAAAAATACACCAAAGGTATTTTATTTCATTTGTTAAAGTATTATAAAATGTATGTTGTGTTATGCCGTGATGATAGCTACTGTGGGATAGTAACGTAACACAACTATTTACTGCGATGACAATGATGTACATTATACATACTATCTCCACAATTATATCTATCATCAACATATTTAAAATTCCGCAGCTAACTTCATTATGCGCTCGTGATATGCGTCAAATAAAAAAATTATATTACCGCATAACATATTTATAACTCATTGTTAATTATGTAATTATTTTCTTGTTATTTGCAGCGCCAGTATACGATAGCACTGAGATTGACACTGTTGGTAAGTTAAACAAAATGACAAAACTGTTTACGATTTTGAAGACATAGATCACACCAAAAAGAAAAAAAAAAATTAAAATAACAGCAAATCAAGTTCTTCGATCCAATGATATCGCACATAAGCAAAAAATGTATATTTTTTGTATGATACGGTGAATTTTTGCATATAAACTATACAATTATTCACGGAATCCGTTACAACTATTATTATACAAAAAAAGAGACAAAATCTTAAAAAATTTTACCCGTATTTAATTTCTTTACCGTAACATTTTATTGGACATTTTATACAATACATCTGTATATTATCCATGTGGTTTCGTAAATTGCTTCCCCAAATTTTATTTCACAAAAGCAATAAATATGAGATTGGTCAATCACGAACGGCTCGTTAAGCATCATACATATATAATTTGTAATTCGCCACTTGTTACCTAAAACAACAAAAAAGTAATAAAAAGTCAAGTAATAAATTATATTTTCGTTATAAATATATATTTCAGCAGATTTTGAAGAGGTTCAACCGCGGAATATATGCATGCATTATTTTATTGCAACCGCACAAAGTTTATTCACATTTTATTGTATAAAATGGTAAATGTAATACCGAACCAGTCCAATTAGAACTTTATAGATATAAATAATGGACAATCTTGAGATTTATATATTGCCAACCACAAAAAATTAAAATATAAATGGTTCACTGGTTCTTTACATTTAATATACGATTTGCAACACAACGCGCAATTTTAATTCTTTTTTTCTAATAATACACAATCTTATCGCATTGAATCATCATCATCATCATCATCATCATCATCATCAACGGAAGACAACCTTGAACCAAGAACACAATGATTTATAAAAGCAGGAAAATAATAAAAACATAAATTGAAGATGATGCAAAAATTTGTTTTCTTCTTTTAAAATTAAAAATAAAAAGACCAAGTTACCTTGAAATGGTTATTTCCTCTTAATAAAATAATAATTACAAATGAATTTCCATCTTATATTACGTTTGGGTACAGCTAAGAATCTAACCACTATTATACTCCCCAAATTATATTCGATACATTACGTAAATTACTGAGCTATATTATTACCAACACCACAAAATGGTACACTATAAGGTCAATGTATTTATTTACTTAACGTAAATTACACGATAGCGAATTGAAATTACGTACCTCAATTATTTAAACATAAAAAGATAAATTATCGGATGTTAAAATAACGGAATCAGCCTTAAGTAACACAATGGAACCCTATAGTCACTATAAATTGCATAATTATCCTAGATGCCCCACGTTGGGCGCCAAAATCATCAACAATTATTTTATGTACGCCCATTGTCTCAATTTTACATATAATAACTGTTCTATAAATTGCTAAACTCGAGGAAGTAGCGTATAGCAAATGATGAGTGATTTTTTTTAACGGAAATTCGCGTTAAAAACATCTTAATATTATTCTTAAATTGTTTTTTTGTTTTTTGTTTGTGATGTCTTTCATTACATTTTACCAAATCTCCAGTTTCAACTGCGCGCATGGATAGCAAAATTAAATTCAATTCAATCAAACAATTATTTTGTTGTTATATACTATGATTTTAATTTGATTAATGACATAAAAACGTATTTATGGCAGTTTCTAATATTTTTGTTGTTGTTGCGTTTTTGCAGACTCAAATAGTTGTTACTATAATTATAATCACTATTACGAAGGAGATAGGATATTAACAAATGAGCCATGCTTAAATTGTACGTGCCACAATCGTATGCTAATGTGTTATTTGCGTGTGTGTCCATTTACTAAGCCAATCGGACAAGATTGCGTTGTCGAGCGACGTGAAGATCAATGTTGCCCGATTATTACGTGCCCAGAAGGTAAATCCTAGAAAAATAAAAAATTTATTATTATTCTTAATCGCTAATTAATTTTTAGTGCCAGTTGAGATTAATCATCATACAACACACGATCCAATCACTGCAGTTGGTGGACTTGAAAAATATGGTTGTTCAATCGAAGGTGAATTCTATCCAGAAGGTGCTCAGGTCCCATCAAATCCACGCAAACCATGTGAACTGTGTTATTGTATCCGAAATATGACTGCTTGCGTCATGCAAGAATGTACGTTACATGTCGATGGTTGTCAACCCATTTACAATAAAGGAGTATGCTGCCCTGTTCGTTACAATTGTGGTAAGTTTTATAAGCGGCCATACCTTAGAATACTTTAAAAACAAAAGAAATTATTATTTTTAGAACACGATCAAGATTCTGGAATACTCATGATTGACGATGAGACTACAACAACAGAACGTCCAACACCTGGCTTCATGTTACCTACCACCACTTTAATGCCGGGAGCGATAACCGAATGCATACACGATACAGATTTATATTCCGATGGTGAAATGATCAATATGGAAGATCCTTGTCAATATTGTTACTGCATGAAGGGTGATATTGTATGTGCGGTACAAGAGTGTGGCACACCATTAGAAAATAAAGGTAAAAACTGTAAAGCAGAACCACCAAAACCAGGCCAATGCTGCCCAGATAAATATGTATGTGATAAGCCCGAAAATGCTACAATGTTGGAACCAATGGATTACGCCACCGAAAAAACCGAAATCACAACATTCAAACCAACCGAACAAGATACTGATGATAGTAGACCAACGACTCTTGTTCCTGGTTTAATGACAACCGATTCTGGCGTAGATGAAGAAGCTACGCCTAGAGAAGATATTGAAGTGCCAAGCAGAGTTGGAGATGATGAAAAAGATCAAGATACAAAACTACGATTAACCACGGCAGATGGTATGTTCGAAGAAGAACCATCAGGTACGACACCAATAAGCTATGATGGGGAACATGAATTAGACGTTGCTACAACTGTACAAGCTGACGATCAAGTAGAATTAACAACTCAAGCTGTTAAAGAAGAATTATTCGATGCTGATGATGATACTAAAACTCCAGTTCCTAGCACAGGTGACGATACAGTTATACCTACCGAAAAAGTAATGCCACTTGATTCTGTTGAACCGATGGACTCGACAACTGTCAAACATAGTGAAATTTCATCAACTGACGATGTAACGACAGAAGTAACGGATCGTTTTGAACCAGCCGAAGGTACTACACAAAAAAGTTACGATGTACCAACTCCAGATCTTGCAGATCATGAGTTACAACAGCACATTGATGATGATGATCTCGTAATCACTAAGAAACCACAACAAGCTGATGATGACGATACACTGATTGAACTAACTACACATCTTTATACTGATATTGGCACTACAGTGCGCCCACATACGCTAGGCGAGGAAGACAAGATGGACTCCGAAGAAGATAATACAGTCAAACCATACGATAGTACAACAATCGATAGTAAAGACAAATATCCAATTGGTGAAGTTACAACACCAGCTAGCGACGCCATACCCACTACTCAATCGGTAGATGAAGAAATTGTTACTGACTCTAAAGCACCAAGCCACGAGGGAGGCGAACCACCATCTGTTGATGTTACAACACAACAAGCACCATTAGGAGATGACCATACACTCAAGACTGGTAAACCGCAGATTGCGCCATTATCAACATTAAAACCAACAATAGACGAATCTGAATCTTCCACACCAGCACTTGTCATCAGTACTGAAAACAAAACATTTAAAATGGAAGACGCAATGCCAACTGAAAAATACGATGAACTATTTGCATCTTTTGTACCGGGAGAAGGTAGCTGCTTATTAAATGGTGTAACCTACGCCAATAACTCTATCATGCCACCGTTTGATGTATGCCAATTATCATGTACTTGTATTAATAGTAACATAATTTGTGATAACTCCCGCTGTGATACTTCACCCCAACAAGGAGTCCTATGTGATACCGCTGATGGTAAATGCGGAGAAGATCTTGTAACGTCAACCGAAGGATCCGCACAAGCTCCAGTGGATGATGGAGATTCACTGCCACCACAAGAAGGTTCAGCCCAAGGAGAAATTCCTTGTGCTGGTGATGAATGTGACGGATCGGAACTAATTAAACCTGCCCAGGGTGAAATTGCCTGTGCTGATGGTAAATGTACTGATGAATCTTCAACACTAGCCCAAGAATCTGGAACATCATCTGTCGGTTCTGAAGCCACCACACCGGGTCAAGGTAAAATCTCATGTACCGACGGAGATTGTGAAGATGCAGCACCAGTAACACCAGCATCAGATTCCGAAACACCAGCTCCAGGTGTAACTCCAGAGATTTTAACTCCAGTTCGAATTGATGTATCAGAAACTGCCACACCAGCTCAAGGTGAAATTATTTGTGCTGATGGTAAATGCGATGAATCAGAATTAGCGACCCTCGCTCCTGGTTTTATTCCAGAATCTTCAACACCAACACAAGATGAAGTAACGTGCACTGATGGTAAATGCGATGAATCAGAATTAGCCACCCCAGCTCCAGGCGTTGCCCCAGAATTGTCCACAGGTGAATTAGCGTGCGCTGATGGTAAATGTGACATATCAGAATTAGCAACAAAACCTCCAGGTGTTGTCCCAGAATCATCCACAGATGAAATATCATGTACCGATGGAAAATGCGACGAATCAGGATTACCTACATCAGCTCCAGGTACCGTTCCAGAAACCTCCACACCAGTTCAAGGTGAAAAAGCGTGCGCTGAAGGTAAATGTGATGATTCAGAATTAGGCACCCCAGCCCCAGGCATTGTCCCAGAAGTGACAGCAGGTGGAGAAGCCTGTGCTGATGGTAAATGCGATGGTTCAGAGTTAGCTACACCAGTTCCAGGCTTTGTTCCAGAATCCTCGACACCAGTGCAAGGTGAAATTGCTTGTGCTGATGGTAA
This sequence comes from Nephrotoma appendiculata, assembly GCA_947310385.1. Classification (NCBI taxonomy): domain Eukaryota; kingdom Metazoa; phylum Arthropoda; class Insecta; order Diptera; family Tipulidae; genus Nephrotoma; species Nephrotoma appendiculata. The sequence goes on along the minus strand of OX371224.1, from coordinate 364,050,224 downwards.
ATGTGATGAACAGGAGTTGGCGACAACAGCTCCAGCTGCTGCTCCAGAATTGCCCGCTGGTGAAGTACCATGTGCTGACGGAAAATGCGACGAATCAGAGTTCACGACACCACCTCAAGGCATTGTACCAGAATCATCCACACCAGTGCAAGGTGAAATTGCTTGTGCTGATGGTAAATGTGATGAACAGGAGTTGGCGACAACAGCTCCAGCTGCTGCTCCAGAATTGCCGGCTAGTGAAGTACCATGTGCTGACGGAAAATGCGACGAATCAGAATTGACGACACTAGCTCAAGGCATTGTACCAGAATTATCAACACAAGAAACTGAAACACCTGCTCCTGGTGTGATTTCCGAAATCACTATACCTGTACGGTCTGACACATCAGAATCTGAAACACCAGCGCCAAGCGAACTTACTTGCATCGACGGAAAATGTGATGAATCAGAAACAACACCTGCCGAAGGTCCTATTTCTGAATCTGCAACACCAGTGCAGCCCGGAATTACATGCATTGATGGTAAATGTGATTTATCAGAAACTGCAACACCACCACAAGTCATTGAATCTGCTGAAGTCGTTACTCCAGCTCAAGTTGATGGATCATCATCACCGACAAAAACACCTCAAGGCGTGGAATCAGAATCTGCAACACTCGCTCCAGGCGAGATCTTATGTGCTGACGGTAAATGTGAGACCCCAGAAGCTGAAACATCCACTCCAGAACATGTTACACAAGATCAAAGAGATGAATTGGAAGCTTCTACACCAACAAAAGTTGAAGGGCCAGAATCACAAACACCAGCTCAAATTGATGTATCAGAAATATCGACACCTGGCCAAAGTGATGAAAAACCAGAAAGTGAAACAGCAATTCCAGATCAAGATAAACCAGAAGTCTCGTGCGCAGATGGTAAATGTGACGAATCAGAGACGGCGACACCAGCTCCTGGTGATGTTTCTGAAATCGCAATTCCTGCTAAAGGAGATGAATCAACAACTCAAGCTGATGTTAAAATTGCATGCGCTGATGGAAAATGTGACGATCAATATGAAAGTACACCACAAGGTGAATTATGTGTGGATGGGAAATGTGATGAAGTATCAGAACCCGCAGTGCCAGTTCAAAGTAAACCGGAGTCCTCCACACCACCCCAGGATGGAATTGAATGTGCTGATGGCAAATGTGACGAATCAGGAACTGTTTTACCAGGTCAAACTGATATTGCTTGTGCTGATGGTAAATGCGATCAAGAAGAAATAATTCAGCCACCTATCAAGGTTACACCACAAGAATGTGAGGGCTCTTCAGATGGCATATGCGGCTTAATACCTCAAGTCGTTCCAACCCAAAAAAGCCCAATTGATGATGATGAGCAATCGACGGCAGCAACCGTCCTTAAACCTGATGATGATATTACATGTGCTGATGGCAAATGTGATGACGATAAGGACCTATTACAAGGTGTGCCAGACCAAACTCCAGCTGAAGATGGCGATTTAATAATATCTACACAATCAACCCCATCACAAGATGACAGATGCACTAGTAAGGCTTGCTTAGATGCCCTCGCCGAACGACTAAATAAAACATCAGAACCAGTTCACACGATAGATATTGTGACAGTATTACCTGAATTTGAAACAACAGTGAAATCAGATGTATCAGGTTCCACAGAAGGAACGCCAGATCAAGAAAATCCTACAGAATCGGGACAAGACGAAGACCACACTGATAAGGAAACAATAATTACACGAATCCAAATTCTACCAACAACAACAGAAAGTAGTTCAGACGAAGATAAGATAACCGATGTTGACAAATCTGAACCAACCGAACAATCGGGTAGACCAACTGAACAAAGTGTCATCGACAAAGATTCAACTGAATCTCCAAAACCATTACCAATTGATGAAAGTGAAATAGGTCATAAGACTGACGTAAGTAAACCATCGAGCGAAGCACCAGCTGTTGAAAAACCAGCTGACCAAGAACCAATTGAAAGTAGCACAATGTCTGACCAAGATGTAAGTGAAATTATTACCTCAGCTCCAATGGACGAAGTACCAAAGGTCGAAGCCAAACCAACAGAAACCCTACCAACCGAAGATCAAGATAAGATTTCAGAACCAGATACTACCGGAAAACCGATTGATTCAACTTCCTCAGTGGCTTCAGAAACTCCAATTTTAGATATCACTAGTAAACCATCAGTTAGTGAAGGTGATGAACAAACTCAAGATGTTACAACAGCTTCTTTACCAAAAGAGCCAACTAAAGAAACATTAACACCCGCTGAGCCCGTCCCCAGCGAAGATGATTTGGAAGAACCGGCAGCCACTACAGTTCGGCCAATTGTTGATGATGTTGGTTCAGATAAGACTGACTCGCCCATAGTCCAAGTTGATGTACAAACAACACAAGCACCTATAGAGAAAGTGCCAGATGCAACGGGAGCTATTGATGACCATGATACGACAACAGTTGGATCAATTGATGAAACCCCAACCGTAAGCGATGTTACACTAGAAGTTACACAACGACCATCTGATGTTAAATTAGTACCATCACCTGGTATTACAAGTAGCCCAGATAGAGTACAAACCACAGAAGATGGTGGTGTAACCGCTAAACCATCGGAAACCAAAGAAACAACCTCAGTCAAATATACAGATTTGGATAACGTTATTGAAACTGGTCTTCCAGAAAAAGAAGGTCCTAAAGATGAAGTAACGGAAACCTCGACGCCACTTGAAGAAGTTCCCCATCCAACTGTAATTGCACCGGTTCATGGCGAAGAACCGCAAAATCAAATGGGAGTCACCGACCACTATGATGAACCGCAAACCATTGGACCAATTTCAACATCAACCAAATCTCAAACTGATAAATCAGAGATTGAACCAGAAGTGATACCAACAACAATCGCAGAATCAGACTACAGCGCCAGCATCACAGATGCACCAAGTAGAATTGATAGCACTGATAAAGAAATTGTTCAAACAACAGCGGCCACACCGGAAAAACCAATCGATAGCGGAATCACTCCACAAGTAACAGATGAAGGAGTTACCAGTAAACCAATTTCAGTAGAAGATGGCGATAAACCGGAAGTTACTACTACAAGTATCGAAGCAGAACCAACTAAAGGTGCTACAGAAAAGATTTCCCCACTTGATGTTACTGATAAAGATGTTACAGACAAGCCTAGCTCAATCGCTGAAACAACTCCAGGCAAAGATGCAACGGATAAACCAAGCACAGATACTGATGAAACAACAACCGATCAAGATGCAACGGGTAAACCAAGTTTCATTGGAGAAACAACTCCAAGCCAAGAAGCGACAGATAAACCTAGCCCTATCGACATAACACCAAGCGAAGAAGACGTAGCTAGACCTAGTCCAACAGAAGTTGGCGAAACTACGCCGGGACATGTTGCTACAGATAAGCCGAGTTCAATCGACGAAATAACACCAAGTGAAGTTTCAACGGACAGACCAAGTTCAACAGAAGATGACAAAGTAATACCCAGTGAAGATAAAACAGATAAACCTGGTCCAAGCGACGAAACAGCACCAAGCATAGATGTAACTGAGGGACCGTCCCAAGTCGCTGTTGACGATACAACACAAGGTGAAGACGGAACCGACAAGCCAATTTCAATTGGTGAAACAACTCCAAGTAAAGATACAACAGAAATACCTAGCCCAGTTGACGCTGATCAAACAACTGCGAGTCAGTATGTTACAGACAAGCCAAGCCCTGTGGACGGCGAGGAAACAAGTACCGATGCTGCAGAGCATGTTACCAAACCTAGCCATGTTGAAGATATTGAGACAACACCTAGCAAAGAAGCTACCGATAAACCTAGCCCATTGGACGATACAGAAACAACTCCAACTCAGGATAATACATATAAAATAACAGAAATTGATGATGGTGAGAAAGAAAGCGAAATCATAACAGTTGGTCCGATTGATGATGCCACAAGTCAATCTTACCCAGTGGATAGTGATCAAACCACACCAAGTAAACACACAACAGGAGAAACTAGTCCAGTTGAAGGTGACGATAAAGCACCTGAAATTGTTACTGACGGTTCAATTGATGATGCTACCGTTAAACCTAGTCCAGTGGATCTTGAAACAACACCAAGTCAAGCTACCGATATTCCTAGTCCAACCGACTTTGAAGAAACAACTGGAAGTGAAGGTGTTAAAGATACCCCAACCAGAATTGGCTCTGGAACTACACCAAGTGAAGATGCGACAGACGAGCCAAGTCCGATTGAATCTGGAGAAACAACATCAGGTCAAGATGCTACAGATAAACCACAACCAATTGAGACGGACGGTGTTACACCAAGTGAAGACAGTGAAATTATTACAGTTGGGCCTATTAGTGATGCTACATCTAAACCTAGTACAGTGGGCGGTGAAACCACACCAAGCCAAGATACTACAGTAAAACTACGTCCTAGTGAAGTTGACCAAACCACACCAAGTGAAGACAGTGAAATTATTACAGCTGGCCCCGTTGTTGATGTTACACATAAACCAAGACCAATTGACGGAGAAACCACGCCAAGCCAAGATACTACAGAAAAACTACGACCTAGTGAAGTTGATCAAACCACAACCAGTGAAGATAGTGAAACTATTACAGCTGGTCCCGTTCTTGATGTTACACATAAACCTAGCACAGTGGATAGTGACGAAACAACACCAAGTAAAGACACTACAGAACAACCCAGTCCAATTGAAGGTGGTGATAAAAAGCCTGAAATTGTTACTGCTGGCGTAATTGATGATGCTACCGTTAAACCTATTCCAGTGGATTATGAAACAACACCAAGTCAAGTTGCTACAGATAAGCCTAGTGCAATTGACTCTGAAGACACAACAGTAAGTCAAGGTGTTACAGATACCCCAACCAGAATTGGCTCTGGAGAACCAACACAAGGCGAAGGTGCTACAGATAAACCAAGTCCGATTGAATCTGGAGAAACAACACCAGGTCAAGATGCTACAGATAAACCACAACCAATTGAGACGGACGGTGTTACACCAAGTGAAGACAGTGAAATTATTACAGTTGGTCCTATTAGTGATGCTACACCTAAACCAAGTACAGTGGATGGTGAAACAACAACAAGCCAAGATATTACAGTAAAACTACGTCCTAGTGAAGTTGGCGAAACCACACCAAGTGAAGACACTGAAATTATTACAGCTGGTCCCGCTGTTGATGTTACACATAAACCAAGACCAATTGATGGAGAAACCACATCAAGCGAAGCCGCCACGGACAAACCCCGTCCAATCGACGAAGTTACATCAAGCGAAGATCTTGAAATTGTTACAGCTGGTCCCACCGTCGATGCTACGCATAAACCAAGCCCAATTGATGAAGAAACCACGACAAGCCAATATTCGACAGATAAACCACGTCCAATCGATGATGACGAAACTACATCTAGCAAAGACAGTGAAATTATTACAGTTGGCCCAATTGTTGACGCTACACATAAACCTAGTTCAGCCGATGAAAAAATAACCCCAAGCGAAGGCGCGACAGATCAACCAAGTCCAATTTACCATAGCCCCACAACGCCAAGTCAAATTGACACAGATAAAACAACTGCATTTGAAGAAAAAGAACCCGAAATAATTACAGCTGAACCAATTAATGAAGGAACTGGCCAACCTATTTCAATGGATGTAGGTGAAACAACTCCAAGTCACGAATCCACAGATAAACCAAGCCCAGTTGATGATGGGTATACCACACCAAGCAAAGGTACAATCGAAAAACTTGGTCCAATCGACGATGAAGATAAAGAACCTGAAATTGTCACAGCAGAACCCGTTAAGCCTAGCGAAACGATTGGAGGTGAAACCACACCTAGCCAAGAGGCTACAGATAAACCAAGCCATGAAGATAAAGAGGAACCTATTTCAAGTACCGAGGAGAAAGAACCTGAAATTATTACGGCTGGTCCTGTCGATGATGGTGCTATTGGTACAAGTAAGCCATTGGAAGAAGGCGAAACACCATCAAGCCACGAAGCCACAGAAACTCCTATTAAGGATATCACTACAACATCTAGCAAACAAGATACAGTTCTATTGGAGGATTCTGACAAAGACGCCGCAACAGAAATACCTGGTCCAGTTGATGATTCTGATATTGATGCCACTACAAGTTCTCAAGTAACACCATCTAAAGCAACTCCAGATATTTCAGCTACTACATTACCAAGCGAAGATGTCGATCAAGAAATTACCAAACCAGCGGAACCATCTCCTATTGAAGGTGAAACAACACCAAGCAAAGAAGCTGCAGAAGTGACAAGTAAACCTGCATTCGATCTCGATGATAGTGATAAAGAAATACCTGCCACAACTACAAGTGCCGAATCTATGCCAACGAAAGATGTTACCGAAAAGCCAAGTCCAATTGATGATACGGATAAGGAATCTGTTACCATTAAAACAATTCAATCAGCCACAGACGAAGAAATTCAACACCACACGGACAAACTTGGAGAAATACCCACCACTAGTATCACACCGTCTGATAGTAAAACACCTTCAAGCATCGATGGTCAACAGCCAACAGATAAACCAAGCCAAACTGATGATATGGATATTATTACCGAAGCTACGAGTGTTCCAAGTAAAGCACCACAAGATTTAACTGGCAAACCAGATTTGATCGATGATAGTGATAAGGAAGTAGCTGGTACTACACCTGGTCAAGATCGAGAAGATTCAACAGATAAGCCAAGTCTACATGAAACACCGGTCACTATAAAAACTATTCAAACAACGGCTAGTAAAGATGAAGAAATTACTGTTACAGATGTGCCTAGTCGACTTGCAGATAGCGATAGTAATATTACAACAACACAGCAAACAACACCAGATGAAGCATTGGTCGATGAACTATTTACTAAACCAACAGAAGAAATTAAGAAACCTCAACACGGGTATGAATATCAAAAACCACCACAAGATCAAATTGATTATACAAAACAACCAACGGAAACAACGCCGAAACCCGAAATACCATCGTACACGCAAACAATATCACATCCATTATTCACAACACAAGCACCAACAGTTATGGATACACCGACCTATGGACATCTACCACCTCAACCACCGCAATATGCTGGCAACTATCCCGATGAAGAGTATGGCGAAGATGACGATCCAGCCTCATTTGGTCCTGGCACATGTCGATATGGTGGAAAAATTTATGTATCCGCACAACAAATACCACGCGATGATCCATGCGATTTCTGTTTCTGTTTCCGCAGCGATATTATTTGCTTACAGCAGTCATGTCCGCCACCAATTCATGGGTGCCGCGAAGAGCCAATTTCTGGCTTCTGTTGTCCACGGTACGAATGTCATGTAAAAATGGCAACCGTTATGAATGTAACAACAAGTACAACAACGACAACAACAACGTTACCGCCACATTTTATGCATCATGCGTATAAGGGTGCGGCGAAACGAAGCGGTTGTCAAATTAAGGGGCAAGCGTATCAAGTAGGCGAAATTATTTCATCACAAAGTGGGCCATGTATGAGTTGCATGTAAGTACAAAAAAATATATTCAATAAGGGAGCGTAGAATAACAAAAATTGTATTATTTATTTATTTATATATAGATGTGGAGGAGATGGGCAAATGCAGTGTGAACCAAAAACTTGTAGTCCTGAACCAATGTTACAACAGATGATCGCAGTAGCAGCAGCGAGTAGACGACGGCGATGAACAAGTAATATTTAAATAATCGCATCAAATCATATTTGATACAATTATTTAACAAAAAAAAAATCAAAGCGTAATATAAAAATGGATATTTCAAAGTACGTATTTTAGGGCCTAATATGCAAGGGTTTTAAACGTATTCATATTTTTTTTTTTACAAATTCAATTCAAATTGTATATAAATTCATATACCAGTATATTATAATGCACCTAAATTTAGCAACGTATCCGCGATATATCCATATTTATTAATAATTTTAGTAAATCAAGGGTGCCAAACTATAAAAATAATATTTTATAAAATAGGCTTACATAATTTGTTTTTTAAAATGATCAGAGATTTTTTCGTACTTAAAACCTAATAATTTTACTTTTAAATATTTTTTTTTTATATAAGTAAATTATTTTGCAAAATCTGCACAAATATAAAAATACTGCCAACCATATAATGTATAGACGAGACCATACACATCATATTGATATTAGACTTATATAGTAGGATTCCGGAAAAAAATGCGCCCAATATAATAAACTAACAATTTATTTAAAAACAAGAAAAACTTCAACTTTAGTAAATTCGCTTCTAGTCTTTTACGGTTTTTTTATAATTTTTTAAACGATTTTATATAATTACATGATTACAAAACTAATAGATTACCGAAAAACTTTAAAATTATAATATTTAGCAAGATATTCATAAATTGCAACGAACCGAACGTTTCTCATGTAATTTATAATAATGTTCTAACAGTGTCATTGTGTGTAATTGAAAAAAAAAAAAAGTTTTTTTTAATATGCCAACGATTACCCAATTTTTTTTTTAAATCAAAAACTATATTTTTTAGTTTTTGCTATATAGTATATAGTAATTATGTTTTAATATATTAGATATGTATCAGAAACAAACTCGAATTGAAAACATTCCAATTAATAGTAGCGCGCCATTTTATTGTTTGTAAAACAATGTTACAAGGACTAATTTTATTTGTAAAATATATAATTTTTTATTTAAAAAAAAAAACATTCAGAATGGCGCGATCTATAGAAAAATTATATCAAAATCTTAATTCAATCAATTATATAAATATTATTATAAATAATTAGGTAAAAAACTATAAAAAAAAACAATAATTTAAAAATTAGTTATATAAGTTTTAAAAAAAAGAGAAAAGCATTGTAATACATTTTTTACGTGAAATCCATATGGCTGTTTGTCCAACTGTTTGACTACGAATGAAATAAATAATACAAATTTTTAATACAATTTTCCAAAATAAAATAACGCTTTGAAACGTGCCATGCAAATGTGGACGCCATTTTGCTTTTATTCTCGAAAATTGTATTCAAAAATGCATGTCACTCGATAATTCGTTATAAAACAAAATGTCCGCACACAAAATTGATCAACATATATTAATTTATTTATTTCTTCCATTGGTTTTGTGTACGGGAATTTATTTATACAAATTGTTTCATTTACTTGAACTTTTGGACAATTATAATTTTTTTGTACATCAATAAATAAGTTTTTATAAATTTATATTATTTAAAAGAAATTAATTATATATAATAGTATATTATATATAAATAATAAAATGTTTATATTATTGCCATAATGGTTTGGTGTTAATTTATATTTAAAAAAAAATAAAACAAACTAAAATAAAATTATAACAGAAAAAAAAAGAAAATTTAGCGTTAGTTATTTAGAAAACACTCACGAGGAAAACTATTTTTGTATGATTAAAAATAAATAATAATAATAAAATACAACGTTTACAATAACAATATCATGACAACAATCAAATCAAATAGTTTCTTTTGTTTTTATATCTTTATTAAACCAATAACTAATTACTTATAAATAATACAATAATAAAACAGAAAATAGAATCGAAACAATAATAAAATAGTAATCATAGCAAATGAATAAATTATATTTTATTTTTATTTGTATTTATATTAATAGTTGAGTCCGTGTGACAGTTTATAAATTTTATATTCCAAGTTTTTATTTTTTTTATTTATATTAAATAATTATAATAGAAATAAAAAAAATAGAACACAACTATATTAAATTCTTATATAGACTCAATTAATTAATTTTATTTTTTATCTTTTATACTATATATACATAATATATTTTCATTTCTAATCTATCTATTATTATTATTATTATTATTATATTATTATTATTATGATTAATTATTATTATAAAAATGAAAATCTTCAAAATGAAAAAAAACTTAAACAAACATCATTTATTTTCAGGATATTTATAAGTGTCCTTTTATACAAAATAAAATTTTTTAATCAAAAATCAAAAACTGGTTTCAATTTTAAAATACTATATGGAAAATAAGGTCCTAAATCTTTAATTACACCTCCGATTATAAAATAGCTCACAATAATAACAGACTAAAGACATAACGCGATTTATGTAAGGAAAAATTTCGACCATTTTTTTTAATCCTTGATTTGTATGAAGAAGGGTAGGATTCAGTGGTTCTAGTCAAACAAAATAGTATAGTGGCATTAATACTTATTTAAAAATCGATAGAAAAATAGATAGATCATAACAGTGTACTAATTTTTTGTGTCTTATTCGCTTCAACAAAGTAGCTGGCATCTGGTGAACAAAGTGTAAATCGTAGTTTGCTATGAAGCAAGGGGGATTAAAACTGTCATTACAATGAATTTTACAATTCTCGTCCCCCTTGTAGACGTAGAAACCAACGCTATCTATATTCAATGAAAATCGCCAATAGCTGTCGTTCAATTTGACATTGCGATTTTCGATTCTTTATAGTTTATTAAATTTTTTTAAAACATTAAAATTTGTTTTAGTATTTATAGTGCAGGAATTTTGTGCAAAAGTAGTAAATAATTCCAATAGAAACAAAATCTTACAAGGCTGTAGTACTACTTGAAGATAGTATATAAGAAAAATCTTTACCTCTAAAGGTTGAGCCAAACCTGCAATCAGGGTTGGAATAACTAATTTTAGGTGTTCAGAAAAATGAAAATAACTTCCGTAGGTACACAGCACAAACTCGAACAATGGCTCAAATGACGTGCACAATATTGTGAAACATTATTTTTTAATTTATGACCGTTAAGTTGGTCAAATTTAAACTAAATGTTAAAAACAAGTAAATTGTTGGAATTTAACTGTAAAAACAGTTAGCAGGACTTATTTAAAAAACAGTATTCCAGAACATTATGCGAGATTGAATTTGTTGTCGTTTGAGCTAATTTGCAGGCTTGTGCGATATACTGTTTACGAAATAACTTAATTTTATTAAGAAAATAACTTTAAAAAATCCATGATAAAAAAATTAATGTCAATATTTTATTACTTCAAACTATTATTTATTCTTAGTATAATATATCAGTTTTTTCCATTTAAGTATTAATTATAAGGGCATTTAAAAGTTAAAATTGTAGCTGAGTATTTAGTTCAATATCATTGAGATATTCTTCACTTGTAGTGTTGTTGCATGATATACCCTGGCAGGTTCCACACATTGCTTAGTACATCATTCCTGACCGCTTACATTCGCATCTTGTTGTGCATTGCGTACGACAGTTGCAAGATATCAACTTGAGCAGATGTTCTGGAGCCGATGGCAGGTCAGTTGGAATGGGCAGCAAACTATTTTTGACAGATTTCCATCCCCAATCTGTTGATAGCAAAGCATTTCCCAGCCATGCTTGAACTTGATGGTATACCCGAAATGAATGCTGATCTGCAGCTGCTTTTTTTGGTCGGAGACAAGCTAAATCGAAGTTAGAATGTAACTGCAGATTACCAATTACTCTGTTGTAAGCAAGATATCTTGCTTCTTCTAGTACAGCCTCTTTGGTGATGTTATCTAGTCCACATATTAAACACGCTCCGCTGGCTGCAATATTCTCCTTCGTGGCACTCGTTTGCAAGAACACTTGCACGTCGGTCCTCAGTTCTGGGTTGGCCTGCAAAAACCTTGAATGCTTTTATTTTTCCTTTCTGTACAATGCTGAGGTCGCTTAATGAAGACAACCGTGTCCTCTCTGCTGCTATATCATACATAGTCTTGAGAGGATGTCCGAGTCCTCTGAAACAACCACCACCTGATCCCAACGATTTGCAAAACTCACAGTTATAAATACGATAGAGGTATCTGGATCATCTTCCGCCTCATGTGTTGGTATGTTCAATCAATGTAGGTGTTGCTTCAGTTTGCCTATAAATTTCGATTTATTATGGGTGTTTGCGAGAGATTCGCTTTGATAAATTGTGTACGTCATATTGCTCTCTATTTCGATGTTTGCTGAAACTTTGACAATGGTTCTTCTCTTCTGTTCTTCTCCTTTCGTGGTGGCGTAGTCTGGATCACTATCAAACACTACCGTTGTATTTCTGCCATATTTTAAAACATAGTCACCATAAATTTGTAGAATCATGTCATATGTTGCTCGCTTATTTGCAATTTGTTGGTTGTTTGTCCCTAGCAATATCAGCTCTTTTAAATATGGTTTTGATGCTCGATTTTGTACTATTTCGTAGGAGACCGGCGTTGAAAAGAGAAGGTGAAGCTGAAGCCAATTCATATTTAAAATAAGACTATTTCGGACTTTTGATGACACAAACAATTCGATGAAATAACTGAAGGCGAGTTTATAACGAAAGTTTCATTATTTTTATTCCCTGAACCTGACCTGCAATTGGAATAACTTTGTGTTTTCTTGTGTGTTCCAATGTATTATGCAGCAGCATTTCACCTTTATCCAAAGCACTATCACAGATGATGTTGGAATCAGCAACAAGTCCAGTTGACAAACTGACAAGATCACCAGCCCCATTTCGAAATGGGTTATGTTGTTGAAGTCATGAAATAAATTTGTTTTTGTCCAGATTGTCTCTTGCTTTCCTACTGCCTCAGAGTTCAACGTCTTGTTCGGAAGAAATATATGATTGTCCTGTAAAAGTCTTCATCGCGGATATCACAAGCATGCTGACGGGCGTAGATATACAATCCATTTTAAAATAGAGATAATCCTCGTATCGTCTTCATTGATCGCATAAGTGATTGTTCTATACACATGTCCGACCAAATACCGCTCCATTGCACAGTTTTTCTTCTTATCGAAAAGTTTTCTCTGGCAAATTGTTGTACTCTTCATTGGTCCGCTCGGTTAGCAACTCCATCATTTTCTGTAAATAAGCAGAATGGAAATTTGGCAACATTTTTCGAACAGATTCCATATGCATGTGTCAGTTGCTAGTTCTCTCAGCTCGGATATACTGCAGCACAATCATAACTTGCTCAAAATATTGGAGCCAGTTTGCATGTTCTGTAGCTGCTATACTTTTATAGCAGCTCTGCAGGTCGCGTACTACCTCCGAATCATGACACATATCCGGTGACATGTTGTTTTCTATCAGTTTCTGATACGTTTCGATGACCAGCTGATTTCATTAGATTTCAAATCTGCTGAATTGCCCATAATCAAATAATTTAATGCTGATACCGTCAGTAACTGTTTCTCATAATTCTTGTAGTCCGCTTCCTTTCATCATATATTCAATTGTGCCAAAACATGACATGAGTAGATGAAATCCTCCAAGGCGTACAATTATTCCAGATATATCACTGTTTTGCTCCGCAGACTTAACCATTTCAAATAACTTCACAAAGAGTGGTTGATCAAAAGTAACTATGCACTTCTGCCCATGTTTCCTGCTTGCATAAATTAAAGATGAGTATAAAGTCGTCGTCACTTGTACTTAAATTGATGACCGGCACTGGTACTATTTTCCAAGTTATTAAATCCAGTCAAGCAAATTAAATCTAAGGACGTGTTTGTAAGTAGACCGTGCACGTCATGTGTACATGCAGTTATATCCTCAATTTTAATTTTTCTTAATCCCGATGAGTCAGGTTTATTATATATATGTATAGGTATGTTAAAAACATGTTATTCTGTGTAATTGATGTTCGTTGTATCTTTTCACACAATTTAACCGCTGTAATACAAAAATTTTTATTTTCCCTAATAACTATTTTTTTACGCTTTGATTTTTTGAACTAAAATTACGTTTCTATTATGTAATTGTTTCGAAAATATTTACAACAAGCTTATTCGTCGTGGCACTATTCTGGTAATTCCCCGGGAATAGGGAACTGGGGAAAGAATTTATATGTAATTTCTGTTCAAATATTATTTTTCTGGAATACTGAGGTAAAAACCAATATTAATTTTTTTGAAAACAAATTAAATTGGGAATAATAATTTTCTAATTTGGCAGGATTAGATATGGAAAAATTCTTCCCAATTTATAAATATTTACATCAAACTTTTCTCCTCAGTAGACCGGAAAAAACATATTTGAAGAGAAAATACATATAAATTCAATCCCAGTTCTCTATTCCCGGGGAATGACCAGAATAGTGCCACAGAGACCAAAAAAATACAATTTGGACAAATACGCTATGAAAATATTTTTCCAAACTCCCTATTCCAAGGCAAAACCACAAGTGTCGCTAGTAATGTGAGGAACTTTCCGTTGAATATGGTTATTTTGTTTGTGTCATTTCTAGCTTTCCACAGATCACAGCTAAAATAAGTAGTTCCAGTATATTCAACGCGGCGATTAATTATTTTAAGTATACGGCTGCTAACTTCACCATCGAAGCAAACAATATGCCCATACAGTGCACAGATTCCAGACCAGAAAGAGTTTGCTAAGCGGAGGCATTCACGTCATAGTGAACTAGAATCGCTGGGTTAATCCAAAAAGGGCTAAGAACACATATTTATTGAACCAAATTTTAATTTTTCTAGCTCTATGGCTACAGTACTGTAGAATTGTAATGATAAAATTAAGTCTTTTTTATCCCTTTTTCTACCAAAAACAAAAAATTGGCTCAATTAAAGTTCAAACCACACAAATCTGTGAGTAAAAAAACATAGTACATAATTACGTTTTTGATGAAAAATTTCGTTTGATTCGAAGTACAACCAACACAATTGTGTGTATGGTTACAGTGTTTTTTTCGGACTTTTTCGGAATTCGAAGGAATTCTATTGGGTATGCTCTGTAAGTTAGAAAGGAATTCGCAAATGTGTAAGTTGGTTCAAAGCACATACGAAAATAAATTTTTGACATGATTTTTCTGCCTTATAGGCCCTTTACAAGTTCAATACTAATGTGTAATATTATTGTGCTAAATAAAACGCAAAAATTTTTTTAGCCTAAAGACTGCTCAATATTATTGCATAACTTTTCCTCATTACGCATTTGAATATGTAATAATGTCTCTTACCTCGATGCATTTTATTATGAATTCCTTTTCTTCCGCTTTATTAGAATTATAAGTTTTCCTTTCAGACATTTTTGCTGACATTGTGCAAATCTACAATATTATCCGTACACGGTCAATTTTATTGTGCAATGCTCAATTGTGCGCAATAATATTGAACGTGTAATGGGCCTATTACATAATCACACAATTGTGTGGGCAGGCAGGAAAAGGGATATAAATTATGACATTTAAAAGTTAACTGATGTCTTAATTCTATAAATGGAGTACTTTGCAAACAAATAAAAATCTGTACTTCCTAAAGGTAAGATATGGCTTCTAATCAGCCCTTGGTGGTAACTGGTTAGACTTGTTTTAAGATTATGATATTAATGAGTCGGTTTGTACTTACATTTTTGTTATTTTTACTTTCTTATTAAAGTTAACATTATATAATATTAATTCATTGTTATCATAAAGCAAAATATACATAAGAGGACTCATGTAGAGATTCCGAGGTTAATCTATTTTACTTTTGGCAATCTGTATAAGCCTAACATGAACAATGAACTTTAAAATAACTATGCCGATATGTTTATAAGATTCGTATATATAGATTAAATATAGAAAAAAATTTAATTTGTGTATATAAATATATTAAAACTATAAAATAAGATTAACCTAGGAAAAACCTGCTTATACAATTTGCACTTGTACTTGATTTCTCTTATATATTTATTGCTCGATGTTATTATTCAGTTTTGAATTTACGTTAGGCACCATTTGTTTTCAAATGAAGTAAAACAGGGCTGGTAAAATAATGAAATTTTAGTGCTCATGTAACAAATTGCATACGCTCTAGGCGTTTTTGAATTGGGCACGTATCTAAATAGTTACATCGTCACTCTTGTCGATTTCGTTTAAACAGCACTAAAAAACTTCGTTAATAAAATAACGGGCATTTTATTTTTTTCAATAACTTTTTATTCATAAAATTTGGTTTTTTATTTAATTTTTCAATTTTTTTTTTGTTAAATATACATGTATTACATAATTTGTTTTATATAATATATAAGCAAACACACTTTTTTATAATTTACACAACTATTTATTTATTTGATTCTAAAATATAATAAATTCTCAGTTGTCACATAACGTTCATCATGTCATCATAAATATTATTATAGAAAATATTTTATTTGTTTATAATTAATTAAAGGTTCAGCGCATTATGTGTGTATAATAAAGATATAATTTAATAATCGAGCTGATGTGTATTGGAACATAATACAGAAAAAATTGTAAATATCGAACTCATTTTTCTAAATTAATATTCTGTATGTACGAAAATATGAATTTAGATGTTTTTTGAACCGCAAACGGTATTTTATATAACACCGTAGACTAGATTACGGTATTGGACAAGCCAGCACGTAATTTTCTGATATGGGCTTACAATTTTCCAATTACATCACAATTTACATAAATTAAAAGAAAAAGCACAAATTAAAAAGAAAAACGTTTTTATACACAAGCATTATCATCCATCATCCACCCGGTACGTGTATCAGAATGATTTAGAAGACTAGCAATTATACATTTTACATAAAAAAAACCTGCATTTTCTGATTTTTCGCTAAATTTAACAAAGTTTAGAAAATAAATAAAAAAAAATCTTAGAAACTAAATCACAAAATTTTGATGCGAATAGTAAATAAATAAATAATTTAATTTCCATAATTATCCTGTTTCGGACTCATTCGCCACCAAAAAGCCGTTCGACGCAGTCCAACTAACGACAGCCCATTACATTGTATTGTAAGTGGCCGTACTAACTCGTTGCTTTGAAATGCCCAACTTTGATAACGGATGCGTTTTACCATGCTGCTGTTGAATTCGTTTACTATTATTTAATGTATTATTACTATTTATTAGGTTACTACTACTATTATGGCTGGTTGGATTGAACGACGAGGGTGTATGCAAAGTGATCAACGTGTTATTCCGGATAACAGACGGTGGAACTGGTGGTCGTTTTGACTCATCAGACTGTAGTGATGAGATCGGTTTTGCGAGTGTAATTTTCGAGTGAGTCAACATGAGTGGTCTATCCCGTAGCGGGATCGAAGCTAAAGGATTATGTTTTGTCTCGACCACAGAACGAGGCCGCGGTCGAAATGTACCCGATGAATTTGTACTCCGCATTTTAGTTATTTCGTACTTATCCACCAGACCTTTCACATTCAAAATATCATTTTCTGCCACACTATTCGCCTTATTCAATTTTCGTATACTAGCGTCCGAGTGTAAGGCAACTGGCGACGAAGGCAGTGACGAACCTTTTGGAAAACTGATTACATTATGTACGGTTATTCCACCTGAATCAGATTTGGCTTCAAAATTCTTCTTTAAATTCCTCACAATCCCTAATTTATGTTGTGTCTCGTCTACGTCATCACACACCACTGTCGATTTTTTCTCTGGTGTGGTTGTATCGTCGAGTGAAAAACGCTGCTTCCGTTGAAATGGAACCACACGATTATCTGTATAGTTAAAATTTATTGACGAAGTCTCGGGCGCCGATACTGATAACCGACTATAATACGATGATGAGAGACACGTCCCATCCAAAATCTCTTCACTATGACTTCGCTGATTCGAAATACTTTTGGGAAATCGAAATTTTACACCTTCGCTTACATCTGTCGCACTATCTTCACTCGTCACCTGATCACTACACAACCGTTTTGCAAGTGATAGTTCTTCGATTTTTTGTTTACTTCGTTTAACGGTGCCCAGTGGCCATGGAACCGATTCTTTGTCGTAGGGAAATGCACCACTTTGGCCCATTAGCAGAATTTCGTCGTGATTAAATTTTAAACGTTCTTTGAGGTTATAATTTTTAGAATTGCGCATATCGTACGAGCCCCAGGATGAGTTACGTGATGGTGCTTGTCGATTGTCCCCCGATCCCCAGGATGAATGACGTGATGGTGTATCACGGATTTCGCCTAGAAAAATATAAATGTAAAGCGGTTAACAGAGTTAATCCTTCATAGCTACGAGTTAAGAAATTATAAAATTTACCCCCGAGACCATCACCCCAAATTACAATGATACTTATTTTCTAACAAAATATATTGCTAATTTTTATTTTAAGAATAAATTTATTATTAAACGGGTTCTCAGTTTCGTCCTGATTAGTAAGATTCTGAATAAAATAAAGGACAAAACCAATTTATAAGATATTAAACAATTTCGGTTGGCACGTTCTCGTGCACATCTTCGTGGTTAGGGTTGGTCAGTTCACCCTCATTGGATTTATTAAACTCTGAAACATTGGAATAATCGAAACTATAACAGACAATTTAGGGCAGTTTCGAAGCGTTTGGCGTTCTGCTCATGCCAAAGCATTTCTCGTTTAAGATTCGCCAAATTACAAATGAACCGAAAAAGCAAGCATTTTTAACAAAACTTAACATTAACCTTCAATTTTAAAGGAGTGTGCTAATTCGAAAACGAAAGCAAGGCGCGCAAGGCAATCATGGCCTTTCACAACCCATGAACTTTTATACACAAATCTTACCTGGATTATAATTTAACACGACCGCTGAATCTACACTGCTCCACGAACTCTGCCGCGACACATGACTTTCATTTAAACCACTATTACTATTATTACTAAGATTACTATTATTATTAGTATGTGATGATATTAATGTAGGATTTACTGTAGCATTTGCCGCTACTGTTTGCTGATTTGTCGATGATGATATCTTTTCATGATTATGATGATTATTATTCGAGCCTTTATTTACTTCTTCCTCGTGATCAAACACATTATCTAACTGGGATGAAAATAAATCTTCCTTTTTACAACTATTAGTGTTATGCTGAGAACTATTTCGCGAACTAGTACTTTTACAGTCATCGTCGTTGTCACTTGTTGTTGTTGTTAATAATTCCTTTGTTTCACTTATAGATAAATTCACCATAGGTGTATGAACTACTTGTGCCGAAGCGGTCCAAACTGGTGCTGGACTATCACATGTTGTTGGATTTATACTTTTGTTATGGCTAGATTTACATTCAACACTTAAATTACTAAATTCATGGTGGGTAGTCTCCCCCGGGTCCCACGTATCTTTTGTATTAATAGCATCGCTGTTCCGCTCATTTTGAATAATTTCCGGTGGTGGGCAATAATCTTGCGGATCCGTGGACGTCGAAGATTCAGTTACATCTAAATTTAAATATTTAAAATTGCTTTGAGTTAATACATCGGTGGTATTGAATATCAGTTCCGGTTCCTCTAGTTCAGCGAGCAATTTACCAACGTTATTTATTTCATCGTCCTGTTGCAAATAGACCGCCTGATTTTGAGATACGCTATAATTTTGGCCATTGTAGCAGGGCAGGCGAATATGCCGAGTCTCTTCAAGTTCTATGCAGAGCGAAGTACTATGCACTCGGGTCGCTGAGGATTGCGACGACGAAACGATATTCTCGAGCGAATGAGATTGCTGTTTGTGCAACTGAAGGATTGATTCGGCGTTGGTTTCGGGCGACCAACTCTTTGGCCTTGCGGTCATACTCTTGCGTAACGCTTTACTACGTATCATGGCCAATTTTTTCTCTTTACTAGCGTTAAGTGCTTGAATCAAAGGCGTCGGTTCAGATCCCGCCAATAACCTCGCATCCTTCGTACATTTCTTTAGATTCGTTTCACTTTTACTTCGCTGTAGTTTCTCCTTATTTTTCATAGCTTCCAAAATCCCTTGATACATTTCTAACTGTGACAAAAAACTTTTATTCGGCTTGATACAACTTCGTTTCTGTTTAACATGTCTGAGCGCCTTCTCAAAATTCCAACTGTACGCTTTCATTGCGTAAGCAATCACCACTGACGCGGATCGGCTCACGCCCATTTTACAATGTACCAAAACTTTTGAGCCTTCAATCTTGGCCTGCGTTATGTACTTGAATGTTTTATCCCAGTGTTTTAGTAAGTCCGTTTTCTCGTCGTCGTATACCCTCACGTTAAAATAATCGAAAAGACCAGGAAAAAAATTATCAATTTCCCGGGTAACATTTAGGATGTGTCTAACACTAAAAGATAAAATAACACGGTTAAACACCCTCCAAAAACTAAAATGCATAATAATTACCCATTCCGCTGAAGTTCTTCTAAATTACTTGCGTTCCATTCAGAACCGAGATACACATGTTCAAAAACTTCTGTTGGCGCGTCCATTTGTCCTAAAATGATCAGCATTTCTTGATCGATAAACGATTTGAATTCGGCTAAATCCATATCCAAATGTTCTTCCAATCTGCTTCTGATATATTTCGAAGTTACCTCATCCAAATCAACCACCATCATAGTCTCTTTGAGGGCAGTCCGTATCACACGTTCGGTCTCCTCGCGTTCTGTTGGCCTGAAATCGTAATTAGTGTTAGTATTATTATAGTTTAACGTGCAGAATATTTCAGTAAAATACTCACTTATTTCGAACGTTGTCGGGTGACGGAGGTCTTCGACTTTCCAGCGAATCCATTGCATTCCATTCGTTAAGACACGATCGATCCGAATCTATATGATTTTCATAATACGTAACCCAATCGTGAGATGGCCCACCCGGATAATAATTGTACTCCCGAGCTTTGGAAGACACTTTGTGTAGAGTTTGAAGTGCAGACCACATTGCCTGAACTGATACAGGTTTAAAAATGTGCGTTCGTCCACAAATTGTCACACTAAAACCGCCATCGCCATCGAGTCGAATAGTTGTATCCGCTAATATTCTCAATGCTAACCCAACTGATGTTTTTTCATTGCAATCGATACCTAAAAGACACGATTCCTCTCGTTCACTACTGGTTACATTGCAATTTCGACAACTAAAATCCTCCGAATTTACATAATCTGTGGTCAAATCACGGCCTGCGTCATAACTACATAATGGGTTATTAAAAGCACTTGGATCCCGATTCGTTCGTGGAACATTATAAAAATCATGTGATTCATCCGCCGCCTTATAGTATTCATGGTGCTTAGCGCTACGTAGTGTAATCTGCTCATTTAATTGTATGTCCTCGTCTTCAGTCGGTAGTTTGGTCATCGAGGACGATGTTTGTGCTGAGTTTACATAGGGCCGGGACACAACGACTAAATATCGTGAACGCCCCGGACGTGCCGATTCTAATTTTACAGCCATTTTAAGGGTTTCCTCGGGTCGCAATAAAAAAAACATTGACTGCAAATGCTGCTGGATATCGGAACCTGGTTTTGTTGCATTTTTATTTATGTTCGTCATGGAGTCAGATTTTAAGATTATTGTTTGACTGTCGGGCGATGAGATCGCGGTGGTAGAATTGCATAATATTTCATTTTGTCCTAAAGCAAGTGCTGCACTTTTGCCAGCAAAATAGCACTCATTTAGACTGGAATAATAGATAAGAAAATTTGTTGTTTAATTACAACATAATATCGTTTTGATAAAGTCGACATGCATTCAAACACATTAAGTAAGTGGTGGTCATTAGGTTATCAAGCTCATTTTGTTAATTAATTCCACTTAGAGACTATGTTAGATAAAGGTTGGTTAAATATGTACTCATAATTAATTACCTTCTATGTTTTAAGCCTTCAACTTCATCTGTACTAAGCGAATCCTGTAAAAAATCCAAAGATATTAAGATTTTAAAAATAAATTGAGAAAAATTATTTTATGTATTAAAACAAAAATATGCAGTCAAACGAAAATTCGCAATAATGTCATCAGTTTCTGAAAACAACACAAAGGAGATTACGTTTTGCGACTGGACTTTGAACCGTGTTGAAACAAAAGAGGTTGTTTTAAGTGACTAAATCTGTGAACATGTTCGAGCTTAATTAAAATTACAACTCCGAAATAATTAGCACAAATGAAATAAATAGCCTGTGCTTAAATCATATTGTCACAGAAATCACCTAGCTTAAACCATTCCCGGAAAGGATATAGCGAAGAAGGGGCACCTGCAGTAATCAAAACGTCAACTTTTGTTGATTACTCACAACTTTAAAATTTTACCGTTATCAGACTCCAAACGTTTCCTGCAACTACAAAAGCGAGGTCGTCAACATAATTTTGAACAATAAATCTAAATTTCTAGACCTTGTCAAAAAAGTCTCGAATAATTAAAAGTCATAGTATGATTTGACTGGTTGGTGAATTTGCTATTTCGATACGATTTTCCAAAAGGTTAAATCAAGCCGTTCCATTTAGTTTTTTGAAAAGTTTAAGTAGTTAACTAAAAGTTGATTAAAACCGGCAGCAAAATCGATGAAATATGTTGAAATGTCGCGTTGGAGACGAATCACTGACTCTAACTTTTAATATCACTTGATGGCACGGGAACCCAGGTAAGTGTATGTGGTAGTAGCTCCGCCCTATTCTGCAGTGGGTTTTCTGTCAGCTAACGGTAGTGTGAATAAATAACACAATTTAATAAGATTCGTGTATATTCTTATTCCCCCTCTAAGCACTTTTAGAGCTACGGATGCGTTCAACATTATGACAAGTTCCGGACCCAAAGTCACATTTCATATCGAATAGTAAGAAATAAAGCTTTTCTGACTACTATATATACCTAAGCTTAAGATATTCTTGCTTCAAAGTGGCGAAAGAAATATGAAAATTAATAACCTTGACTTTTCGTTTTACGAGCCGACCCATCTTTCAGTTCAGTACTATACATAATCTCAATTTTTAGTACAAATTTGGCAGGCACTATGGTTGCCTTTGCAGACGATATGAGCTTATGTTACTGCGGGTCCTCACCAACTAATGTTTGCGATAAAATTGCAACTGACCTTTTAGTTTTAAGGAAATGGTTTGAACACCATTTCTTAATTTTAAGTGATAAAACCAAGATTATGCATTTTAATTCGGGTACCAGTATTTTACATTCACCGTTAACGTATTACTCCAGTTTTTGTAATGCCGTCAATTGCTCCCGTACATTTCCATTGAAACTGTTGAGAGTTTCAAGTACTTTGGAATTATTGTTGATTGTAATCTGAGTTGGAAGCGACATGTCGATAAAATAAAGAAGTCTCTTAGCGCATTCGAACTTTATATCTATTAAGACCAGTAGCTCCAAAATCTCTCTCTTTCTCTGGCACTATATCCCATCAAGGGATGGGAGCTCAAATGAGGTTTCATAATCATATTTTCATTTCGGATAATGGGTGATTATTATGATAATGAATTTGATTGATCCTCATTGATCCTAAACCAGCCGTGAAATTTTTTTCTTGTCACTACCGGGAATCGAACCCGGGACCTCCGGTCGCTGGAGCAAGCATGCTAACCACTTTGCCACCGAGGCGGCCTTATTAGCTCCAAAATCAGTGTTGCTTAAATTCTACTATGCTTGCATTAACTTAACTCTCAACAAATTTTGTACTGGAAATAAATGATAAACCTGTGTACTTCAAAAAAAAATCAATCTACCGAATGGATCGTGTCATATGAAAACTCAAAACTCGAAAAACTAGGCTTTCCAGTCATGATTTCAACATAAAATTTTGAACACAGCTAGGTATTGAGGTTAATAAGAACGGATAATTCTAAAATCTTAACTATTATTCTGATAAGGCGGAAGAACGTAATCCACGCGCGAACAAAATAAACTGTTTCTGGATACTCTCAATCCTCTCAGAATGACAGTGGTAGGAGGATGACTAATTAGGAGATGCATACTCCAAAATAAACCGAACAAGGCAGACGTATAATGATGTCAAAGTTAACAGGCCACTAAAGTCCTTGCAGTTTCGTTTAATGTAACCAGACGAAATAATGGCGTTAACATATCTGGTAAATGTAGTTTAGATTCAAAAATCACGCCAAGATCCAAAATGAGCTCAACCCGATTAATGGTTTCGTTATACAGTTGATATTGATAAAAAAACAGCCCAGCGGATACGGAAGAAAGAAAGAGTTTTGCATTTACTCACGTTTAAAGGAAGTATGTTGTTAATTGGGCAACTACAAAAGCGGTTTAAGTCATCTTGTAACATTTTGCAGTCTAGCACGCTAGAGACCCGGGCGAAAATCTTCACGTCATCCACGAAGAGGAGGCAGTTGGCAAACTGAGACACTTTACAACGTCGTTAATAAATAATGGAAATAACACGCACAATAATATGGAATCTGAAGTTTGGAAACATTTTTTAAGGTGTATGAAAGAGACAACGGCTACATGCAAAATATGTAAAAATCTCGTTGATCAACAACTTCCAGTTTAATACGGCATTTAGAGAGTACGTACCAATTAAACAAAAAAAAACCTAAATAAGATTTACAAGATTTTAACGACCCAACTAATGTGCAAGTGTAAATGCCCGGAACTTCTTCGCAGAAGAAAAAAACATTAACAATTGGTAAATATTTGACAAATCAGTCTTTGGAATATACATATAGTAGTAAAACTCGCGGCGTTGGATGGTTTTACAATTCACGCCATCACAAACAGCAGTTTTATTCGTGATTATTTAAACAGACGAAATCTATATTTACCCAAATATCCAGCGAAAAAAATGAAATTAGTTCACAAGTATTACGATATCGCAAAAAATCAGTTAATATTTAAAATTAAAATACAGAACCAAGACAAAAAGAAATTTAGCCTTACTCTTGACGAGTGGACCAGTAAGCGCAATCGACACTACTCGAATATTAACATTCATGATTCTAATCGCGGGGTTTATAATTTAGGATTAACAAGAATATTGGGTAGTTGTCCCGCCGAAACAGCGCTAGAACTTCTAACCAATAAATGTTTTAAAGTTTACGGAATTAATTGGATGCACTACTGATGGAGCGGTAGTAATGGTAAAATGAGGTCTCGTGCTGCCAACATCAAACGTGTAGAAAGCAATGGAAATTCATCGATGATTGTTTCATTTTAATTTGCATACTTTTAAAGAGAAATTTTTAATTTTAGCAAAAGCTCGGGTAGCTCGAGCTACCCGAGCTTGCATCACCAAAAAGCTCGCGGGCTCGAGCTTACGAAAAAGGTCGAGTTTCACAACACTAGCCAAAAATAGCAGGCGAATTTGAGTATAAGCATAGATTCGGCCTATTTGGTGTGAACGTGGTCAAAGCTCTGGAACAGCTACACATGACTGGATAGAAATTGACTACGCAAGGCGGTCTCCTTAAATCACAAAAATCAACTGTTTATAGATTTAACAAAACCATTACTTGTTAGGCTGCTCAAAGATGCCGTAAATACGAACGAGTAACTGTAATAGTTGTACATTATATTAATTAAAGCATAGGCTACAGTACGTAGGCTTGACTTCTCCATCTTGGAGAGGACATTTAACTTGTTGAATAGCAGAAGGATGTTTCTTCGGGACGAAACCATCCTTATAGCAAAGACTGACAACTGTCACAAAAGTAGTAGCCACCCTCATCTCATATGCCATCAACATAATGAAAAAAGATTAATTTACCCATCAATGAATGTTTGACAAAACGTTGAGTATCCATCAATAAATGACACTGTAGCAGTATGACCTATTGACCAACGCAAAATAAGGCTTATGAGTAGGTAAGCGGCTCTGGTTTAGTGACCAAAAACAGAACATATAAAAATTTATCTAATGTCTCTGGCAACCAGAGCGTTATAAACCTGATACACCGGTGCTCTTCTAAAGGTTTTAGCCCTCACATCTTTCCACTTTGCAAACCACAGTAAATAAATCAAATACAAGCTAACAGACCAAGATATAGTAAAGTTAGTACCATGACCAAGTTAAATCTGACAAATGAAAATATCCGATTATCAGACGCGAACCAGATTCCCGAAGGGATCAAGTCAAGAACATCGAAGAACGCGACACGCATTTATAAGACATACTGATACATTAAAATCAAATACGATAGAAAACATCAACCATATCTCAATTTATCAAAAGAACGTACAGGAAACCTAGTCAAGGAAAACAAGATTACTCTTATGTGAAATAGAAGAATTATGGCTTAGGAAAATAATGACATCGAAACATATTGCGTGTCATTGGGAAAGAAATTAAAAAGCTTCTTAGTTACCATATCGAACATCTAGACATCTACTCAAAAACGCGACAATATACACACCCGAATATAATACTTTTTATATGTGACTTCTGTTGAACGAAGTTGAAGTTGAACTTGAACCGATAATTTTACCTGAACCTTCATAAAACCATTACTGTTTAACAAAGAGAAGCAGCAACATAGGAAACGGTGTCGTCTATAATTGTTTGCTCTAGGTTTTGCGATTTCTAGGTTTTGCGAGTATGAGAAAAGAATAATCGTAATGTTGAATAAAGAACCTCTTTTCAGTTTAATTTATGCATTACCGTGAACATTCGTATAAATGGTTGTGGATTGTGGACATAACAAAATGATGCCACATAATAAAAAGACTTGATTTTACGTAACTCCAATATTGGCTAAGATCCCTTCATTCTCCACAAAATCAAAAATCATAAATTTATTGATATTTTATCAACCAAAAGAGGGCATCAACTAATATAATTTAATAAATCGTACTAATATCGTGAGTGCTAACACCCTTAAGAATCACATCTGAGGTTTTATTGCAAATCCAATAAACAACAAAATGCTTGATAACAAATTTGTAATATGTAGTTTGAAAACAGTTTAGCACGATTTGGTTAGAGTTTGAATAGAGATAAAACGAAATTATGCTTAGGAAATGATAAACAAATAACGAGTGTTTCTGAGTCATATAAGAAAATAAAACCTAAATGATTGGTCTGATAAGGAAACTCATTTTATCATCAAGTAATAAAATTGTATTTACTGTTACAAGAATTATATCTTGATATCGGTTCCGGGTTTCTGTTAAAATACATTAAGATTCCTAAAAAATGGACATTTTTGCTTATAGAATGGAAAATAACCAAATCAAATGAAACATTACCAAAAACCACCAACCCCAAGCACCGGCACAATTAAGCACTCACCTGTACTTTATTTATTTTCTATTTATATCAATCATATCAACAACAACTACATTTTGCTGATTACTGATTGCGAGCGACACACCCAAAGCAAATGTTCGTCGAAGTGGCGTTCTAATAAAGAACCGCGCGATATACACTAATTTTATGTGTGCTAATCATAATATTTAGATAGATAAAAAAAATTGTAACCAAAGTGTATGTAATTGCTGCATGAAGTTGCTCAACACACAACACAAAAAGTGAAAGGAAAGCTAACATTTAATTTATAAAATATAATCTTTCTAATTATTACGTTTAGCATAGTACAAGAAAACTCGAATAACCAGCTCCATCCGGGGTCCGGAAATCGTAAATTTTGCACACATAAACTTTATAATCTATGAATCATCTTCCCGGAGATCTACTTCATTGCTAATTGTGGTATCCCGATCTAAATTATTAACCCATAAATGATTATTATTGTTTACACCGTTCAAAAGCGATGATAAGCCGGATTAGTTTTGTTTAGTTTTTTCTGACATTTTTTTTGAGCAGCAGAACTCATTTTTTATTTTTGTTGTTATCGCGCGAAATGATAATTTTTTTTTTTGTTAATTTCGAGTTGTATAAATAAAAATATCGATACACATTCATTACACGGTTAAATATATCTGCTGAAAATATATAGGCGAAATTCTCAAAGGAATTAGCATGTTGAAGGTTAAACTCACAACGATTTTATAAAGTATGGGACGAATTAAATTGCACAAATTGTTTAATGTTAATAAATCTGGTAAATAAACAAATCGGCATGTCGAATAGAAAAAATAGAAAAACTAAAACTAATCGCTTAACAGTCTCCACAATTCGGATTCACCACCCAGGCTAGCAAATATCGTATTCGACTATTTCGCAACCAAATGGCACAAATTCAGAAAATCCGAATTTCTTAGTTCCAACAATAGAAAGTGAAAGTAATATTATTCCCCCTCGTCGATTTAACTTTAACGAAAACTATTGTACAATAGTACAAATGGTGCCAATGGCTTTATTCTTGAATCTTTCTACATAAGAAACCAACAAGAAGTGTTCAAATCTTAAGCT
This sequence comes from Nephrotoma appendiculata, assembly GCA_947310385.1. Classification (NCBI taxonomy): domain Eukaryota; kingdom Metazoa; phylum Arthropoda; class Insecta; order Diptera; family Tipulidae; genus Nephrotoma; species Nephrotoma appendiculata. The sequence goes on along the minus strand of OX371224.1, from coordinate 364,022,041 downwards.
AATTACATTTTTTAAGTTTTAACCAATGTTAATACTTAATATTAGTGTTCACAATTTAATTTAGATCCTACTTATAAGCGTAATCTACAAATTTAATGATTTTAGGGGTTCATTAGTCCGAGTGGATCTGCTCCTCTCAGTCGTTTAAACCGTGGCTGTTTTAGTATATCCCGGACCAATTCGTTAGGATGTCCCAGAAGTTTTGTATAGTATTTCGAACTGAATTCCTTGATTGTTTCTTTAACGGTTTTAATATCAAGGCCGTAGTGTATGTTAGGATTTCGGATATACCATGGAGCATTACCAATACATCGGAGTATTTTCACTTGAGTTCGTTGCAGGGGTTCTCTATTTGATGCATTGGTGCATCCCCATAACTGAATACCATATGACCATATTGGCTTGATTAACGCTTTGTATAGTGAGACCTTATTGTCTAATGATAACTTGGATTTTCTTCCTATCAGCCAATACATTTTGCAAAATGTTATTTTTATTTGGTTGCGCTTTGCTTCAATATGTTCTTTCCACGTTAGCCGTCTATCCAGGTGTAAGCCTAGGTATTTGACGTTGGTTTGTTGAGGAATATATACACCGTTTCAGATGACTTTGCTCTTCTCTTGAGGCTGTTTGCGGGTTTTCGTGTGATACCAGGATGGGTGTATCATCAGCAAATGTTGATATTATTACATTGTCGGTAACAGGTAAGTCTGCCGTGTACAACGAATAGATCCCAGAACGCTTCCTTGTGGGACTCCTGCACCATTTTGTTGGACCATGTCTTGTCTTTAGTGGTTTTCCAGAACTGATTGAATATTCTTCGACAGGAGCGCTTTAAGTTTGTATATTAGTCATTCGTGCCAAACTTTGTCAAATGCTTGCGCTATATCCATGAAGAGACCAGAACAGTATTGCTAGCTTTATGGTACCATGTTGGTTTCGGAACCCAAATTGATGGTCTGGAATGATTTGCTTTCCTTCTAATACTGATTTCAGTTTTGTTATTAAGATTTTTTCAAACTGCTTTGAGATTGTGGGAAGCATGCTTAATGGACGAGATAAGACGAGATTTGAGTTTTGTTGTTCCCAGCCTTATGTATCATTGTGATCAAAGATACCTTCCACGTTTGTGGAATATGACTACTTAGTTCGCATGATCGCATTAAAAATGTAGGTTATTAGTTTTATGCATTTGTCTGGTAATTTCCTTATCATTGTTCAAGTAATAAGGTGGCGCCTGGCGCCTTTTTCGGGCTAATGCAAGTTTTGATTGTGTTCTTAACTTTCTTACATTCAAACTTTATATGTTTAAAGGATGAATCAACATCCATCTGGTGAGGCAGCACCATATTACCAATTCCTTCGTGTGGTGAAAACACCGTCTTTAGATGTGCAGCGAAAGCATTGGCTTTCTCTTCATCGCTGCAGTGCAAATTTCAGAGTTTTGATAGCTCGATTTAGTTGCATTTCAGCAATGGTGATTTTGTTTGTTGCCATTGCCATCGAATTTTCCGCTTTTCCTGGATTAGTGACTGGATATTATGTGATAATTTATTAATTATTTCAGAATTGTTGTTGATTGGTGAAACCTTTTCAGCTGATATTTCCAGTGCATCAATATGAATATCTGCTGGTGTTTTTAGCGGAATATCAAGATGACAATTTTGTTCGATTAGTTAGTCTCTCCTAAATTGATCCGAATTAGTTCGTTTGTTTGTCACACGTTTCCGTGTTTCTGATGTTAAGACAACAGTACTCAGTTTTACTATTATCGGTGAAAGATCAGACGACAGATCATAGCAATCGGTGGCCCTAATATACGTACGCACAATGCCTTTGGTTACGCAGAAATCAATTAGATCAGGTACTTTTTTACCCGTGGGCCAGTAAGTAGGATGACCGGTAGATAAAAATCTAGAGATTGTTCCTCTATAGTTCCTCATAAAATTGTTTGCCTTTAGGCGTTGTTAGCCTTTAGACTTTAGATCATAAATTTCATGCTTCCCTTTGTTTGTTTATTATTTGGTTCTAATTCCAGACGGAATATTGGCTGTGCACCTTTTCCCGATTTATAATATTAGACTTAACACGGAAGATTTTTTCAGCGGGAGCAGCTTGTATCTCGTTTGGGTCAACGAAGCTCTCAATTCCGTTTAACATCACAATCAACCATTTTAGACTCTTTAGTTGATAAGTATAGTAGTTTTCCACGTCATCAAAATGATTTATCAAGGCCTTGTATGCCTGAATATTTGACAGCTGTATTTTGGTTTCTTTTATACTTCCCCGTTTAACCCCGGAAATATAAAAGTTACCCTCCGTTAAAGTGTCGATGGTCGTTATGCCAAAAGGGCGGCAGCGGCGAAATAACGCAGACCTTTTCGAAAGATTCAGTACAATCTTTGAGTCAAGAAAGGTTTCTTGTTGACGCCTTTTTTAAGTAATGTGGATAAATGCCGGTGAATAGCGATAAAAGTTCGTCTAAACGTGGTATAAAGTGAGATAATAGTTCAGGGGTCTTATTATGACACAAATCCGAAATAGGATTTTTCGATCACAGCAGATTTTTTAAAAATAATTTGTTTATACTATTTCCATCTAAGCGGCCGACTATTTTGTCATTGAAAAATCCAATAATAGGCCTCGAGCATACCAACGAAGTAATTATAGTTGATTTGGATAATTCATGTTTTCGCTCGAAATTTGGAAATGACATCAACTCTTTCTTTTGGCGGGAAGAATTGCTGGGATGACTGGTCTGAGTTGCGAAGGCCGTATGGCATTAGAATAAACTCTTCTTGCAAGGGTATAACAGACACTTCAGCCCGAATTGATGAAAAATTGTATATGGTTTTCATGATGGTTGATGAAAAGACGGCGAGACCAATCTATCAATCGAAAAGTCAGTCGATAGTATCAGAATCCGCTCGATTTCATTACGAAAGACTCTGTTGCAAATGTACATTACGTTTGCCAAATCAAATACATATAAACGTAAATTATTTCATAATAAATTTATTTTGGCTGACCGTTTAACGAGCCGTTTGCCGCCCCGGTAACAAAGTGGTCAGCGTGCTTGCTCCAACGACCGGAGGTCCCGAGTTCGATAATTGTGACAAGCAAAAAATTCAAAGCTGGTTAAGGATCAATGAATTAATCACTCATTATCCGAAATGAAAATATGATTAAGAAACCTCATTTGAGGCGACCAAATCTCTTGATGGGATATAGTGCCAGAGAGAGAGAGAGAGAGAGAGTTTAACGCTCCTAAATGCATTAGACCCTTAGGCTCAATTGTACATGCGGTGTGGAAGTACAACAAAATTGGAATAGTATTTCTTTTTGTATTGGAGTAGTAAAATTTCGCTCCAATCACCATGCAAAACTGCTCTGAGCTTTAGGAAGTTTAAGAACTATAATGGGTTCCTAAAAAACGCACTGTTGCGCATCCCAAGGTGTTTTCAACATCAATTTTTAATACTGCTATTCTCTCTCGAGTAGAAAATTGGAACAGGAATGTTGTAACAAATCAATGCTACGATAGTCTACCAAACGATTTTCGATTTACCAACCTTGGTATCGATTTCTTCTTGCCTTTACCTGATTTGTTTATTTTCCAGCCGACTGGATATTGCGTTTGAATAGATGAAATCTATCGCATTAGCAATTATGAGCATGTGTAATTCCTTGAAGACAATGCGTAAGGCCATCCATTTTTAGATTTTTAGTTCCAACACATCTATTTGTGTCGCAAATTCCATTACCAAGCGCGCACACGTTTTCGGTTTGTTGGCTGTCGTCATAAACTGCGACACAATACACAAAGCTCTGACAACTGTCCAAAAAGATTTTTTTGCGTTTTTTACAATAATTTTTCTGAGTTTTGTGAAATGCTATTTTCATATTTTTTCAAATTTTTTTTGAACGTTCAACACACAATGAAATTTTCAATGCAATACGCGAAGCGTAAAAACCACAAATTGCCCCAAAACACACAGCAGAATGCATGGCCATAAACACAAACATTTTATTTTTTTCGTGTGCTCATGGATAGGGCCATATAAAGTAATTATCTCTCGGATTATTAATTAAAAAAATAAATGTATGTATTTATAAAAAAAAAAGGAAAAATCAAATTAAAACAGCGAAAATATCATACAAGTATTTTTAGAATATTTTTGCTTACAACTTTTACGAGTACGAGTGAGTGAGATTTGAATGAAAAATTGAAAAACTTTGGTCTATTTATAAAAAAAATCATAGTTTTTCTTTTCTGTACAAATAGAATACGCGAACGACTAACATATTTGGCAATATGCGATTTTTTAGTTTCCTTGTGTAAAAAATTCGATTCAAAAACAGAAGAAACAATCACGCAAAACACTAACACTCGATGTACACACACCAAAATCTATTTAAGGTACTTATAAATCTTGTTGTAAATGAGAGTGTTGGAAAGACTTACTGAATTTTTACATTGAGGTGAATTATTAACACTTGGTGATCTTTTAATTGTCACTAATGCCATTTTTATATTTTCTGGTCGATTTATTAGATTTTTTTTTGCTTCTTGTTAAAATTTAATTTCACTCAATTTTTCTTTTTCATTTGATGAACAAAAGAAGTTGCACACACAAAAAATTAATTTTTTTTTATATTCCATTTCCATAAATATATCGCGACGACGACGACCAAAAATACAACATATTATATTATCTAAAATAACTACAGACTTTATTTAAATATAAGTATTTAATATCGATATTAAAATGATAAATCACAAAAAAACATTACACTATATGATTTTAGTTTGTATTATGCGGTATTTACAATTAATTTTATTTTTATTTTTATTTAAACGAACAGAAAACTAAAAAAAAATTGTATAATAATTAAATATTTTAGGTTTAGGGTACAAAATGTATGTATGCTTTATTTTCTTTATATTTTTTCTGACTACAAAATATGTGTGACGGCCATTTTCGAAAACAAAATAAAATTCGATATTCGGACTTTCGGAGATATTTTGTTGGTCGAATATGCGGTAAAGTCGAAATTTTTTTTGTCATGTGAACACAATAAAATGATTTGGCGAACATTTTTACGGGTATCAAAATTAATATATTGATACCAAATATTTTGTAGGAAATAATCTGCTTTCCAAAATGGTTTCTAACCGGTTTAGGGTCTTCACTGTACAAATTCGCTTCACTGTACAAATCTTCACTGTACATACTTCGTCGAATCCGGGTAAGACGCTTAGAATCCGCAGTTGTACACTTTGATTCTTTCGTCGTGATTCTTTTCCCGTTTCCTTTCCCTTCCCCTTCACAAACAAAACAGTTTTTAGTTTGTACGTGAAGAGGAAGGAAAGAATCATGACGAAAAAATCAAAGTGTGAAATGGTGGAATTAGCTTAGAGTAAAATACTGAAGAGCAGCAACTATTTTTTTCCCATATAAAAATTAATATAATATTTACTATCTCTTTTGAGTCACGTGGGAACAGGATGGTTATATAAAAAAATGCATATGGCTTACTCATCTCGCTATTAGGCACCCCAAATCATCTGTTTATTTATGTGCGCAGCGATAACGTATGTTGACGACTTAATTTTGTGGTTATAAAATTATTAATTAAAATTCATTGAAATAATCAAAAAATTATAAAATAATTAGTGGTTTATGTAATAGTGCGTGGTAGTGCATCATTTAATAATTAAAATTATAAACAATTTTAAATAAAATGAAGTGTCTAGTGAAATATTGCAAAAATACGCCTAAAAAATTTCAAAAAGGCATATCGTACCATCAGTAAGTTTATTATGTGTTTATATAAAATAAAATGTAAATTATGTTAAGAAGAAAGTGATTTGTGGTAAATTTATTCGTAATTTAAGTTATAAATCAGATAAAATTAAGTACACAATTTTGGTTGTTGGCGTGGGGTGCCTATATTGGTTTCTTGTTTTTGTAATCCCGTTGATTTAGATGCTTTCTCTTTTACCCTCCGAATTTGACTCACTTGACAGCTGCAAACATTCACTCTTCAGTATTTACCTTTATGGGAATTAGATAATATCCCTTTTGTGTTTTACTAATTGTGTGGGTATGGCAAACGAACCATGTAAAAAATTTATTTTTGTGTGAGTTTTGACCCAATTTACACGTTTAGTATAACTATACTAACACTATACTATACTATAACTAATTCAACACAATTGTGTTGGTTGTAGTTCAAATGAAGCGAATTTTTTTATCCCTTTCCTGACCCGCATACACAATTGTGTATGTAAATTTCGATTACAACAAACGAAGATGTCAAACATAGAATTAGGTGGTAATTGAAGACCAGTGTACACATTTGTGTAAACCACTTAATTTTGTTTTCGTCCGAAAAATAATAGTAACTATAATAATGATAAAATAATTAATATGTTAACAAGAACAAATAAATTATATGTTATATAATTAATTTGTTAACAAATTATTATGCTGTTTCCAAAAAGAATTCCAATTTAACTAAGATCCGTTAAAATACGGAAGACATTACAACCTATCATTATTTACATACACAATTGTGTATATTGAACTGAAATTGAACCAAAAAAATTTTTTTTCTTGAACTCGAAAGGGTTAACTTATTTTCGTCCGAAAAAAACACCATATGGTTACACACAATTGTGTTGGTTTTACTACAAATAAAGCGAAATGTTTTATCAACAACGCCATTACATACATGGTTTTTTACTGACACATTTGTGTGGGTTGCACTAAACTGAGCCAATTTTTTTGTTTTCTTGGTTGAAAAACGGATATATCAACGGGCCGGGCCGTATTTTGGCCATATAATTTGTTCGATTGAAATTAAAAACTACACAAATAAATAAAAAGTAATTATGAAAATAAAAGCACGTAGTAATATGTACGTAGTAAGCACGTAGTAATAAGAAAAATGCGACACTGGTAATATAACATATGATTACAAAAAGAAAACACCCAACGTCCAACAACCAAAATTTCTTAATTTTTTTTTTATTTATAACTTAATTAAGGATAATTTTACCACAAATCACTTTCTTAATAACATAATTTACATTTAATTTCATAAAAACACTTGGTAAACTTTCTGATCGTAAGAAATGGAATTTTTTAGGTGTGTTTTGTCAGCTTTTCACAATACACTTTATTTTAATAAGAAGTTTTCAATTTTTATTACTAAATGATTACACTATTATTAATATGTCAATCATTTTAATTAATAATTTCAAGATTTTAAAGAGCGCAAAATTATATCGTCACATCGTACAACAACGGGGGAAGTGTGATAGGGGAAGTTTACTGCCATAATGCTGCCATAAAAAATGTAAATTGGAGTATTTTTTATGGCAGCATTTTTCACACATCTACATAAAATGTGTGTAAAGATAAGAAATTTTTCTCACACTCATATAAAATAAGTTGTTCGCCATTTTTATACTCAAATGTCGATTTATTTTTTTTTTTTTGGTTTGAAATTTATTAACGATAGTGGTTTTTGTGGTATTTATATTAAAATTCGAATTGTACGAAAATGTACAAATTAAATATTTTATGAAATTTTTATGTTATGCTAAAATGTAAAACCATAAAATTTTACCATAAAATGAAATAAAAAATATTTCTGTTCTTTGTCACTCTCATGAAATTTAAAAAAAAATTTTTTTTTGTGTATTATCAGCAAAAAAATTGCTGTCAGCAAATTTTATCCATGGAATTAAAGCTTTAGGTGTTTTCATTGCCAAATGAGCCCGCCATATGCATTTTTTATATAACCAACCTGCTTTGGCTTGTGACACATGAAATAGCAAATTTTAATTGAAAATTTTACATTCATTCTATATAATCTAATATTATAGTAAGATGAGAATTTTTTTAAAAATTTTCTTTATAGGATTGTGTATGTTGTATATATTATTTTTAAGAGTTGCAAACCAAAAATTTCGGAAAAATCATCACATTTACCGGGAAATTTTCAGTTTTTCTAAAAATATGTTTCTTCATTCAAAAATAAAAATCTGTGATTTTTATTCTGCGATTATCAAATCTTAATTTTAAGTGTAAAAATTTGAATTACACTATCAAGTAACAGGTAAAAATGACGTTTGCGTTATTTTAATTCGCCTTACACCTCATTCCGCCATTCCAAAGTTTGAAGGCTGCCGCATGAAAATTGTATCGAGATAGACAAAGCAAAGTTAAAAATAGTAGTGTTGCTTTCGCAAATCCGCTTAGCTTAGCTAAGAAATGTGAAAGCAACAACTTTTGGATTTAATTTTTTAATGCGTTTTAATTGTTCTGTGTTGGTTCATTTTCTTAATATTTATTTTATTTTTTTTTTTATTTTAAGAAATAGAATAAATTAAATTCGGTATTTTGCTATCAAATAACAAATGCTAAATTATTCTACAAGATAAATTTTTCGAGAAAAATAGAAAAAATAACGCCTTGCGGTAACCACCATAACCATAAAATGATTTTATTTCCCCTAATCCTAAAAATTTTTTTCTTAACATTCTAAAACAATCGGCTAGAATACAATGCAATTGTTGTTGTAATCTTTTGAAAGCAACACAGCTAATGTGTGATCTCAAAACGACGGTACAACACAATTGCATTACAACAACAATAAATTACAATAACAAATTGCACTATGTATATTACCAGTGCCTTGTCAGAATCTACTTAAATATAAGTCCTGCTAACTCCACACATATAAAATAAACAATAACTAAGTATAGATGTATTGGAAATTTTTTTTCCATAGTAATTTTTTTTTAAATAACTAAGTATAAATGTGTTGCTGCAGAAACAATAAAAATGAGCAAAAAAAAAAAATCAAATTTACGTTACATTGTTAGTGTAACCAACACACTCTTTGTTAGTTTTCTTTAAATAGGTATCTGCAATGAGAGAGTAAGCAGGACTTATATTTAAGTAGATTCTGTATGTGTACACGGCGGTCTTTCAATATGTGGATTTTGTACATACATATGTAGGCCCAAAAAACGTAAACAGAAAAACCACTTTCATACAAATGCTATGTAAATTTATTTTTGTAAAGTTTTTTTTGACTTTATTTATTTATATCTCGTAAATGCGGCATTTTCCTGAGCATGAACTTTGTTTATTTATCATTAATTTACGTAAATTGATTTTATTTTTAAGGTAGTTTTCATTTAGAATTTACCATTTTCCGCTATGATGTCTTTAATTTGATGATCGTCATAATAGAGCATAGTATTATATATATATATATATATATATATATATATATATATATATATATATATATATATATATATATATATATATATATATATTTCTTTCGTTTTTTTCTTCTATATGTCATGCACTCTACGGGCATACACACAAATTTAGCTCTATATTTTATATCCCTTTATCAACCAAGTAAAACAAAAAATCGGCTCAATTTTAGTCCAACCCACACAAATGTGTGAGTAAAAAACCATAGTATGTAATGGTGTTGTTGATAAAAAATTTCGCTTGATTTGAAGTAAAACCAACACAATTGTGTGTATAGATATAGTGTTTTTTGGACGAGAATAAGTTAAAAAGAAATTCACAAATGTGTAAGTTGGTTCAAAAAACATACAAAACTAAATTTTTGACATGTACTTTTGCCCTACCCGCACAATTGTGTTAGTAAACACAAAAGGGATATGGCGATCATCAAATTAACGACATCATAGCGGAAAATGGTAAATTCTAAATGAAAACTACCTTAAAAATAAAAAACAATTTACCAAAATTAATGATAAATAAACAGAGTTCATGCTCAGGAAAATGAAAATTTATTTCCGCCGCATTTACGAGATATAAATAAATGAAGTCAATAAAAAAAACTTTTCAAAATAAATTTCCATAGTATTTGTATGAAAGTGTTTTTTCGTGTTTATGTCATTTGGGCCTGCATATGTATTTTTTTATATTTTTACGCAGTGATATCACACATTTTTAATTTTGTCTAGCTCGAGACAATTTTCATACGGCAGCCTTGATTCTTTCGTCGTGATTCTTTCCTGTTTCGCTCCCATCTGTTGTTAGTACATATGACAAACGGGGAAAGAATCACGACGGAAAAGTCAAAGTGTGGAACAACGGATTTACATGTAGAAAATCGTTGCGTCTGCAAATTTTTGTAAGCAAATAAGAAGCATCCGCTATTGACGATTGGAGCATCACGGATTCCACATAGCGGAAGTTTTTTGAAAGACAATAACTACAAATGTTGACATTAGCCACATGCATAAAGAAAATAAACAATCAACAACATTCGCGATAATTCATCTTTTTTACTGTCCTAGCTTTCTTGGTTTAATTTTGTTAAAATATAGGTATTAATTAAAAATGATATAGGTTTTGTATAATTAGTGATTTTGCGGCTTGTGTAATATAAAAAACATGAATCTATGTATATCCTTGATTTTTCAACATATCGATCACATGTCATTTTTTGTAGTTAAGTTAGTTTCAATCTGATCCACCAGCGGTGCTATTCCAACTTTTACAATCGTCAATATAAAAATATTTAATGTGTGAGAAAGAAATAAACTTATATAGTAATGCCATAATTTTATTATAGCATTATTATTAATTTATTTTTAATTAATTCAAATGCGAAATTTATATTTTTATTTATGATGTCTGTTTTTATTATGAATCTTCAACAATTATAAATAAAAAAACATGGTGTTAATTTATGGTGTCTGTTTTTATTATGAATCTTCAACAATTATAAATAAAAAAAAACTTGGTGTTAATTGATGATGTCTGTTTTTATTATGAATCTTCAACATTTATAAAATATACGGATCGAATATATTTTGTGGCAATATTTATTTTTATCGCAGCATTTTATAGTGGTTTTGGCGATGTAGTGGCGATTTTCTGCAAAATTTTATTTTGATATATTTCTTTTCTTTTCTCTCATGCGCAAAAATTCAATGTTATATCCCTTTCATTTTGCAGATGAAATATGTTGGTCGCATGTAAATGGGGTATAAAAAAGTACTCAAAATAGTTTTGCCTTGAAAACTGAAATCTTAATAATACTCTCAAATCTTAACATAATCGGCTCCCAAAACAGATCTTTATTTCTTACTCCGGCTTCTTGGATTGAACTTTAGTAAAATTGTATATCCCTTTTCCGGCCAGATTTTTTCTCTATTATCCCTTTCCTGACCCGCATACACAATTGTGTATGTAAACGACAACCGAATATGTCAAACATAGAATTAGGTGACAATTGAAGACCAGCATACACAATTGTGTAAACCATTTAATTTTGTTTTCGTCCGAAAAATATCAGTAACTATAATAATGATAAAATAATTAATATCCGATTTAATTAAGATCCGTTAAAATACGGAAGACATTACAACGTGTGATTATTTACATACACATTTGTGTATGGCGAACTTAACTTGAACCAAAAAAAAAAATTTTTTTGAACTCGAAAGGGTTATATGTAAATCTACCACGCACAAATGTGTACGTAAATGACAGGTTGTCACATCTTCTGGATTTTGCCGGATCTTAGTTAAATCGGAATTCTTATTGAAAAAAATTATAATTTGATAACATATCGCTTCTTTTCTCGTTTCCTTCCTCTTCGACAAACTAACAACAGTTACACTGCATCCCCAATAGAATTCCTTATGACTTTTTACTTAGGGAAAAGTATGAAAAAAAAACTTGACAAAAAAATATTTTTTTTGTCAAGTTTTTTTTTCATACTTTTCTGTAAGTAAAAAGTCATAAGAAATTCTATTGGGGATGCAATGTTAATTGGTGTAGGGGAAGGAAACGAGGAAGAACGAATCACGACGAAAGAATCAAAGTGTGGAACAGCGGATATAAATCATATAACATATTAATTATTTGATTTTAATAACATAATAATTACATTATTATTATAGTCATAGCATATCCCTTTAGTGATTTACTAACACGATTGTGCGGGTAGGGCAAAAGTACCATGTCAAAAATTTAGTTTTGTATGTTTTTTGAACCAACTTACACATTTGTGAATTCCTTTTTAACTTATTTTCGTCCGAAAAAAAACACTATATCAATACACACAATTGTGTTGGTTTTACTTCAAATCAAGCGAAATTTTTTATCAACAACGCCATTACATACCCCTTTCGAGTTCAAAAAAAAATTTTTTTTTGGTTCAATTTAAGTTCACCATACACAAATGTGTATCTAAATAATGACAAGTTTTAATGTCTTCCGTATTTTAACGGATCTTAGGTAAATCGGAATTCCTTTTGAAAAAAGCATAATAATTTGTTAACAAATTAATTATTTAACATATAATTTATTTGTTCTTGATAACATATTAATTATTTTATCATTATTATAGTTACTGTTATTTTTCGGACGAAAACAAAATTTAGTGGTTTACACAAATGTGTACACTGGTCGTCAATTACCACCTAATTCTATGTTTGACATCTTCGTTTGTCGTAATCGAAATTTACATACACAATTGTGTATGCGGGTCAGGAAAGGGATACTATGGTTTTTTACTCACACATTTGTGTGGGTTGGACTAAAACTAAGCCAATTTTTTTGTTTGCTTGGTTGAAAAAGGGATATATTAAATAACTTATACTATTTAATATTTGGTCAGTCTTATTTTCGGACGAAAACGATTTACGTAATATGCACAAATGTGTAAGTTAGTCCAAACTATATACAAAAATATTTTTTTTATGTTTCTCTTTCGAAACGTGCACAATTTTGATCACAGGCCGGAAAAGGGATATAGCTACTATATAGAATTGTTATTTGAACTAAAATTATGTTTGGTGCACAAAAACATTTATAGATGCCAACCGTAAAGAAATGATTTTTAAATTTATCATGTAACCAATGCCACATCAAAACGCAATTTCGAAATTGTGAAATATCGAGGATTGCCATTTTCGTCCAGTTATTTCTCACATTTGGTTTATTTTATGACAGTTATCAAAATAAAAAAACAGAGAGGTTGTCAAAATTTTTGCGTGATTTAAACAAACAGCCCAATTTTTCGATATGGCCTCGATATTTACACCAACAAATCAAATCCGTCTCACAAATGTAGCCGTGGTTCGTATGAAAAAGTGTGGTAAACGCTTTGAAATTGCGTGCTATCGCAACAAAGTTGTAAGCTGGCGTAATAATATGTAAGTCGTATTAAGATGCATTGCACACGATTAATGCCGTAATGTCTATAAATACATTTGCATATATTTCAGAGAAAAAGATCTCGATGAGGTGTTACAAACGCATACAGTTTTTACGAATGTATCAAAAGGGCAGGTAGCTAAGACATCAGATTTAATAGCTGCATTTGGTCAAGACAATCAGACCGAAATATGTAAAATAATTTTGGCAAAAGGGGAACTTCAAGTATCTGATAAAGAGCGCACAAATCAACTCGAATCGCAATTTAAGGAGATATGCACAAATGTCGCCGAAATGTGTATCAACCCGGAGAGTAAGCGTCCGTATCCCGTCACAATAATTGAGAAGGCAATAAAAGATATCCATTATTCTGTTAAACCCAATAGGAATTCGAAGCAACAGGCACTCGATGTTATTAAATTGCTTAAAGAGGTAATTCCATTAGAGAGGGCTCAGATGCGCCTTAAAATTTTGCTAAAGGGCAAGGAGTCGAAAAAAATTAAGGAAAAACTAGTTGCCTTGTCAAAAGTTGAGTCCGAGGAATGGAACGACACCACGCTTATCATAATTTGTATAACAGATCCTGGGAATTATCGTGAAATAGATGATCTGATTCGAAATGGCACTAAGGGGACAGGTACCTTAGAATTATTAAATTTCAAAGAAGTTATGGAAGGTGAAGAGGTTTTAGAATAAAAGTTTTTGATTTTATAAAAAAATTACATTTTCATACTAAATATTTACAATAAAAATTCGCCGATACACAGGCATGCATTGGTTCCGCCAAATCCAAATGAACTTTTTAAAGCTACGCGTCTTTTATTCGAACTCTGCCATTCAAGGCTTTTCGAAACGTGGTTTATGACGTTCATATCGTCCGATAGATTTGTGAGATTTATAGTTGGTGGTAGGACGCCCGAGTTGCAGGCTAAAGCAGTGAATGCGGCCTCGAGATTTCCGGCCGAGCCTAATAAATGTCCATGCGCGCCTTTAGTGGATGAGACGTACATTCGCTTACAATGCTCGCCAAATACTCCTTGAATAGCTTTGATTTCGATCTGATCTCCGATTGGGGTGGATGTTGCATGCGCATTTATGTAGGTAATATCCTCTGGTGCAAGATTTGCATCTTGAATTGCGCGTTTCATAGCCAGTTGAGCTCCCATACCATCTTTACTGGGCGCGGTTAGGTGTGCTGCATCGCCCGATAAACCGTATCCTAAAATTTCCGCTATTATGTCAGCCTGCCGTGATAGAGCATGCTCTAGTTCCTCAATTATTAAAATCGCGCCACCTTCGCCCATCACAAATCCATCACGTTCGTTATCGAAAGGCCGCGATGACTCGTGAGGTTGATCATTAAAATTTGTACTCAATGCCCGGAGACGTCCAAAACCAGCGATCGCTAATGGACTTATACATGCTTCGGCCCCACCACAAACCATTACATTAGCTTGGTTTGTTTTTATAAAACGATACGCGTCTCCAATCGAATGAACGCCAGTGGCACATGCCGTAGATACAGAATGGTTAGGGCCACGAAATCCGTATTTTATACTTACCTGACCCGCGGCCATATTTGTTAAAATCCGAGGCACAAAATACGGACTAATTAGATTATAACCCTTCTTGAGTAAATCGTACGTTTGGCACGTATCGTTCAGGTCAACCATCCCAATACCAATCGCAACCCCGGTGCTATCCTTTTGGGATTGATTGGTTGGTGTGTATTTGGCATTTTCGAGCGCTTCTTTAGCTGCGATAAGAGCGAACGCACTAGCTGGTGACATAGTCTTCAAATCTCTTTTACTAAAATGTGTTTCCAAATTAAGCATGGTCTTAGGAATCTGGGCCGCCACTTTACATGGGAGATTTTCATATTCCGCACCAATAAGCTTTGTAATACCACATCGGCCGGCTAGTAAATTTTGCCATGCTATCCGTGTAGAACATCCAATCGATGAAACTACACCAATCCCGGTCAAAACAACCCGGCGTATCTTATTCGATGTCATCATTCGATGTCAATTCACGCGTATTCCATCGAATAAAATTCACACGCATGTAACGAACGAAAGAAAATTTATTATTTTTACGTTACTATAATTAGAAATCTATTTGTTATTGTTACAATTTGCGTGTATTTCAATTAGATTTCCATTTATGTCGATGCGGAAATTCATTCGTCCACAAATGGCAATTTATCTAAACAAAAATCATATGATTTGTTTTGACATTCCGAACGGTAAATTATAAAACGCATGTGGACATATTTTTTGAATGGTAAAATTTTTTGATTGGCGGGGTGAAATTCAAAAGTCCCAGTTTATTTTATTTGGCTATTTCCTTAATTATTTAAAAAGATTTCACAATAATTGAAGGCTAACCTTTAACCGCCTAATCCTCCTACTCTCTCGGGTTTAAATAGCAAGACATCTGTGTCGGAGGGAAAAGCAGAGATCAATTTGTATTAATAATGCAAATTTTAATCAAATACGCAAAGGTTGTGACAGACCGATTTGTGAACTAAAAAAAATTTCCTGATATCATGTAAACTCTAAATTATTGTTCCCATAACAAAAATGTACCAAATTTTCATTCATAAAAAATAGGGAAATTATTATTTTGCTCATGCAGCCCCCTTAAAATAAACCAATATGGCTGATTAAATTGCGAAAACGACGTGTTAGTTTTTCGTGTTTAAAAGGAAGAAAAAATATTGTGAAATATATAATATAACAATTAAAGTGTTACATAAAAAATAACATAGATTGAATAGTGTAATTTGAATATATGAATATAGTTTTGCGTTTTAATATCTAAGTAATGGCGAAATTAATGTATGTTTATCGTCAAGATGATATGTCTTGTGTCGTAATATCCAAACGACAACTCCCGTTGATCGGTGGTGAAAATTTAATGGTGAACCAACTTTTTTTGTTGCTTTTATATAGAAATTACAAATTTATTGTCGATATATTTTAAGAGGTGCAAGGTTTTTATAGATAGTTTTCCGGAATTGGGTGTATTTTTTGCATAAAAGTTTGTTTTTTAATGTGTAAAAGTTTCCACTTGCAACAATACAAAGATGGAAACTTTTTCTTTATCGCACTTGCACACACGAACTACGCACGCATACACACGAGCCGATGTTTCTTTTAGGAAATGGAGCTCAAGTTCATTGCGCATTTGAATGCGGCTCACTAAATATTTTTCTAATGTACATAAAATTTTCTTTGGTCAGATGCTGATGGATCTAAATTCAAAGGGACTTGTGTTCGATCATCCATTGGTTAAGGGCAAAGCACTCGAAGAATTCAATCGAAAGTACAGTCTACTATCCAAAGAAGAGCTAAAAACTTCACTTGAAGTAACCAGTACCGAATTCACAAATGTGTTGCGCCAGAGTGTACCCTGTGTTGGGTGTCGGCGTAGCGTCGAACGTTTATTCTATCAACTCATGTTATCCCAGCATCCAACTCTTGATCCCGTTGTTATCACCGAGAAAGGCGTATTAACTGTGGCTAAAGATAAAATCGATTCGGCCCAGACTGTATGCACTCTGCTTCATAAACATAATATCCTGTTGAACAGTCTACTTGAAAATCAATCCAGAAATAAGAAGAACTCCCGTTGTAATTTACATTCATTGGATTCATTCCGTTCGAAACCATTTTCCGAAATATGGAAAGATGTATGGCATTCAATGAAGCAACAATGTAAAGAGGAGATAGCTGTTATTGAGGCCCACGATTTAAATTCGACTCTGGATAATTATTTGAAAAAGCATAAATTTTGTCAGGATTGCAGAACAAAGGTTTGTACAGAAATGTCTTAAAGGTTAGTTTATTTTTTAACGCACATTTTTTTATTTTACCTTATTAGGTGGAGAAAGCGGCTGCCCTTTTGGTTAGCGATAGTAACCCTGCAAAAGAGAAAGGTTATGTTGCCGCATTATATTCGGGTATCAGACGATGTTTGGCCGATAAACATATCCATTTAAAAACCACGACAGAATTTATAGACGGTTTAATAAAGAGGGCCGAACCAGAATTAAATGGCAGGTAAGAAATCATCACCATTATACATATATGTACTAGAAAAATTGGATAATTGGATACGCACCTTAACGACCTTGGTGTACAAATGTGTAAATGGGATTTTTCCGATGTGAACAGAGCCGTAAACAAACTAGGCAGTGAGCAGCGTAAAGCGGGAATAGAGTTTTCACTTTGAATATTATTCAGCGTAAAAATTCATCATAGAATGGTTCCTCTACAGATAAACAATGCGATCTTGCATGAGGTTTTGTTGACTAATTAATCGACGTCGAAGAGTCAATTAAGTTTTGCGGTGTATTTCTATTGTAACCAAGACACCAATGATACTTCATCGGCTTTTGCTTGTAGATGGGCTTAAGATCTATATAGTAAGAAAGCTTGGAGAAACCAATAACTCATATTGAAGATTGAAATTAATTATATCACTCATCTTGTGTCTTAAAAACTATGTTCGTTTCGCGCAAAAATACTTTCGGCATATTGCTTGTACTCTTCGACGATGTTCATTGACAAAAGTCGGACGAAAATAGATTGCTTCGAATAATTTATCTATTTCTGAAATAGTCCGTTTGTTTGTTTGTTTTTAATCTTTGCAATCTGTTCTGGGGCCGAAGCACTCCCAACTGTTTCGCAGTTTGCTTTTCACGTCGTACCTAACGCAGTAGCTAAATGGAGTGCATATTCCGGGTCAGCTTATAATATTGACATGTAAGATGGGTTGGCCCATGAGTTCTGCAATCCGACAGGGGGTTATAGTTCCGTTCATTTTCAATACCGATCGTAACGTAGCTGTAGACAATTAGCTAGAAAAGGGAACAACTTTTGATCGTTAAAGTTACCAGGAGTATCCAGATACTAGAACTCAACTATTTGATCAATGCGATTCCCAAAGGAGTTGCTCCTATAAATAGGCGGAAAGTTTGCAGCGTCCCTTTTTCTTGTTGAATATTCCTTCGAAAACTTATACATGATTGACCGATTAGGCCAATCTAAAACGTAAGTCGGACGGACGGTTTTGTCAAAGTTTGGTTATCAACAAAATTGGTGAGGGTTTTTGTTCTGGAAAGTGGTTCTGTTAAATGTGTTAAGGTCCAAGCGTCGAACCTATTTTGTCTAGATCTTAAATAATCTCTGTTTCGGATGAATAAAGATGATTTTCCTCTCTAGTAGTATATTTCTTTGGAGTATCTGACACATTTAATAGATTTGATTAACCCTCATGTGAGTGAAGAAAAAATATCTCAATTTGAGTGACTAAGGTACCCGGGTACCCACCCTTCATGCAATTTTTCTTAAAACTAATTTTTTTTTAAATTTTTTTTGCAATTTCGAAATGTATAACGGATTTTGCTAAAATTACATAAATTGAAAATAATTTTGCATTAGCTGCAACATGTCAGTTTTCGAAGAGCATTCTTTAAAAAAAACGTAAATAATCCAACATATCACATCAGTGAAAAAAATGATCGATAGTAATAAATAAATGTTGGTTAGTTTTTTTGAAATAAATAAAAATATAAACATAAGTTAAATGAAATAAATAAACAGAAATACAAACAATGAAATACAACGACATATAACACAAAAATATAAAATATTTGCATACTATTTCTTTCAAATATAGTGTAAAATATATAAAGGTACCCGGGTGTCTTTGCTACTCTAATTCGTACAACTGAACTACTTTTTACTTTCACGTGCGTCCAAGTTGTAAAATTTCTCATTTTTAAGTGTGATCGTAATCTATCAATTGAATTAGAAGTTCTCATAAAATTAAAACTTTTTATTATGACTGGAACATACAGAGCTAGACGTTTAAAAGTGCAAAAGGTACTCGGATACCTCGTCACTCACATAAGGGTTAAGTATGACTGCTTATTATTTTTCCTTTACATTCTTTTCTATGACATTCGGATTATGATTTCTCATCCTTTCTCCGATGCAGTCTCAATCTCTGCTAGCTGTTGATCGAATATGTATATAATTCAATAAATTTTGATTTTTGTGATTATTTATGAATTAGATTTCTAAACTAATTTATCATCAAAAAACTTGGTTTTTCATTGAATTTTTATCAAATTAATTTGCCGGACAGGCACCGAATTGTGATTCTAGAAAATTGTGACACTATCTCTAATTCAAACTATATCCCATCAAGGGATTTGGCCGCCTCAAATGAGGTTTCATAATCATATATATTTTTATTTCGGATAATGAGTGATTATTTCATTGATCCTAATAAAACCAGCCATGAAATTCTTTCCTTGTCACTCCCGGGACCTCCGGTCGCTGGAGCAATCATGATGACCACTTTGCCACCGGGGCAAATTGTGGACTATATTTAAGCAATAAACCAGATAAAATAATTCACAAAGCTTCTATGTGCACTGGATAGAGCTACTTAGATTTAAGATAGAAGTGCCAAAAATGCTGTGACCAGTTTCAGCTTCTATAAATCTAAATAATTTTGGCCTTAACCTTCCAATTAATGTCCATTTCATTATTAAATAAAATTAAAAATGACCTTCCTCTTATTAATAATGTTAGGAATGTGATCCTTTTGTTTTCTGGATACAGGTTTTACAATTTTAATCGAAAAGATAACTGCTAATACATATATGTATTATCCGCTTTTCCTGCAAGAAAAATTATTTCAGACTGTTGATGATTTTATGGTTTAATTGAGATTAGAATAATATTACAATTTATCGAATATTCATGATAAACTAGAATCCCTGAGATATGATTTTTAGTTAGCTAAAGTCGTCTTGCTACGGTCTACGGATAGCTACGGAAGAAAAAGCTCAAAACCAGCGCTTCTGAAATGTTATTACATTTGTAGTTCAAACCCCTTAAGAAATCGTGAATATGGGAAACTTAATAATATTGATTACCTAACTATTTTTTTCTTCATTTTATTTTTCCAGTAATTCACGTCATCGGGAGCGCCACGCAAAGACTTTAGAAATAGCTCAGGAAGAAGTATTAACGTGTATTGGTATGTGTATTTATGAAAGACTACGCCGCATTTATGTTTGTTTAAAGGAGGAGGAGAATGCTTGTCAAGTTTTAGCCGCCGTTGCTGTTCACGCCCTAAGCCGTAATTTTGATATGGCTGTTGAGAAAAAACGTGGTATAACTAATTTGGAATTGCTATATGAGGAAATAAGTCGAGCGGAACGCGCCAAGGAGCAACGAAAAGAACAGAAAAAACTCAAAAAGAAAAAGAAGAAGAACGAGAAACGTGGCGTAAATGAATCGTCTCGATGTCATGCATGTGATCCTGAACCGGTTCCCGATAATTGCGTATGCTCAATGGACGAACATGATGATGATTATCCACATGACGAGGATTATGATGCGGATGACGTGCCACTTGAGATCAACGATGTTACGAATATGACATCGATAACGCTTTGCTGCAAATCTAATACGAATAATAATAATACGGGGGAAGAGATAATTGAATTCGTTAAGGATGAGGTTTCCGTATCTTCTTGTCATTCCTGTGAGAATATTATAGGCGGGTGTTCAAAATCAATAGATGGTGGTTATGTTTCGGAACCATCGTCTCATCACGATGGTACTTGTTTATCTATGGTGTCATCCCATCAAAATTCCAGAACTTCGAGTATTGCTAGTTCACCGGAGGGTTCGGAGATTGCATGTTCAGACGGGTTTTGTAACCATGAACCGTTACAATTTCATTCACATAATCATCGAAATAACAGTTGTCGTAATACTCCCGAGTTTGTCGATCCAAGACATATTGGACCCGGTGGTATAACTTTAACTTTACAGCAGATGTTGGTAAGTATCTAAATGGCCGAAATCAAATTTTTCATTAAAATAATGTGACAATCTGACATTTATAGGTCGATTCCGAAGAAGAGAACGACGGCGATTGCGCTATTCCAGACGAATTGATAGCAGATTTCAAAATTAGGCATAAGGTTATAACACAGGAGCGGGAAAATCTACGTAAAAATTTGCGTAAGAACTTCGATCAACTTTGTTTGAAAAATCGCGGCATTACCAACTCCACTACCACGGCCATTAACAAGAAAATGGCCGCAATTAAGTAAAAAGATAAAGAACAAAAATATTTTGACAGGAAACACAAAAATGTATTAAATACTTTTCAAAAAATATTTTTATTGTTAATATATTATTTTTGTTTTAATAATTACAAAACAAGCTTGTTATTATTTTTTTGAAAAATAAAAAATGATCAGCTCGAACTAGTTATTTGTTGTTGGATGACCCGAAAAACTATAAAAATTGGCGTTTTTTATTTTTTAAATGAAATTTAAGGTTATCATTCCATAACGCGGCGGTTTCTCCTGTCTATTCATTTTAACCTTTCAATGGTATTTGGAATGTTAAATTCGTCCTCCAAGGATTGCTTATCACAAATAACGCTTTCCGGAAACCGTTTTTGTTATCTTTCGGAGGATCAACTCAGAATGACATCGGTAGTGAATTTCTGCAGAACTAAAAATAATAGCATATTTATTTAACAGACGTTCTGGTTGTTGGTATGCACATGTGTATATGAGACGACACAATTCATTAGTTTGTGCAACTTTGCATAATTGCCTGAACACTAATAAATAACCATTCATTTAATGTAAATATGTACGTACGTACCATAAGGCCAAATCATACTAAATCAAATTATTTATTGTTTTTTATACTATCAAAGTGTTTTCAAATGGGTTATTTGCTCTGCTTATAATCATTAGCAAGCAACTCTACAAGGCATAGATTAACAAACTACGCAATTCTGATAGTTGTACTTAGTTCTTAGGGGCGCATCAAAAGTTTCGAACAGGCAATACAACGTTGTATATACCAGAAATCAGAAGCAGAACACGCCTTCGAAAAAGAATCTCCCGCAAAAATAAGAAAATTGCGATGTTGACTCGAAGCTTATCTAAAATAGGCGCTGGCAACCTGAGATTTTCTTAAAGTGACCAGGCCTGGGATTTTGTACGTTATTCTCACGTAATTCTCATGAGAATTTGTATTCGTTTACAATATAAATTCTCATGGGAATAACGCACAAAATCCCAGGGGCAATGAAATCTTTACGGAATTAAGCGAGAAGGAGATTCGGATTTCTTTAAAATTATCAAATCTAATATTTATTGTTGTAATTAATATTATTTCAAGCATATGTATTTGTAACGATAATCGATACATTTAAAATTGACGTCAAATTCGATAATAAAACTCTTTCTGTCTCTGGCACTATATCCTATCAAGGGATTTGGCCGCCTCAAATGAGGTTTCATAATCATACTTTCATTTCGGAAAATGAGTGATTAATTCATTGATTCTAAAACCAAATTTTTTCCTTATCACCACCGGAATCGAACTCGGGACCTCCGGTCGCTGGAGCAAGCATGCTGACCACTTTGCCACCGGGCCGGCAAATTTCATATGGCGTATTATCGATACCGAGGGTTTGGGAAAAGGTCCGGTATTAAGGCTGCTCAGCACTAGTAGGGTACAGTAAATTTTTCGGTAAATTCATTTATTTTTCAAAAACTAAACTTTGTGGGAAACTAATCGACAAATCTGTTCTATTGGTAATTTTCATCAATTGCCAATCTTGGTATCGACTTAGGTAGCTAAGTGCGAAGCAAATATCGGGTAACAACATTAAGTACATCACTGCAAAATAATTCACGGTACGGCAGATTTGTTAATCGTTGGCCAGTGTCCTTGGATGTGTTTCAATTTCAAGTTTTTGATCATTGGTGCATAGGCGATGAATTACAATCGGGAATTCCAAAGCGTTCGAGTGTGGCATTAATGTAGTGTGATTGACCAATTGAAATATTTCCATTCACATGAACTTCAACATTCAGTCTCATGAACTGTTTAACTATAGTCAGATCCTGCATATCGACAAACGGATGTGGTTACACACAACGGGGTTTCTATGGTGATTGGGTCTTTTTGATTCGTCTCTACATTAATATTTTCGACATCTCCGATTCATTGTTGCTAGTCTATTCATAGTGAAATGTGTTTTGTGGATTTGTGAGAGTTAGCTTACCACACTGCGTCGTATCAAATATCGTTAGCAAGTATTACTATGCCCGAAGCACTTCCCAACTCTCTCGCGGTTTGGTTTTAGCATCCTACTTTAGGCAGTAACCAGCCAAATCGAGGAGGTCCGATTTACGTATACTACCAACTTCAGTACTATCATGGCAGATGGGTTGGTCCATGAGTTGTGTTCTCTGACAGGGGGCCATAGATGTTCATTTCCATCACCGATCGTAATCAGATGATGAAAAATTCCTTTTGCATTCTGTCCCTATCGGGATTCGAACTCGATACCGCCCAATCCAAACACCAAAGTTTTAACCACTGTGCCGTTTAGTCAATTATCCGATAGCTTTCCTGTTTCGGAATATTTGCTTAGGATTTGGTGATCGGTTCTTCCACATTTCAAACGGGGATTTGTTTAGTTATTAACGCTTCTATTGGTGAACGATTTGTAAAATATATTGCAGACATAGGCATTGATCAAGCCGGCTGTCAGCAAAATCTCTCAAATGGGTTGATGTGTATTCACCTCATTGATCACGTAGAACATATTCAGTTTTACGATTAAATTTTATATTGACCATCGCATGACTTTCTTACATTCTATACATATATAGTATTACGTAACTCGCACTCTTAGGGAGACGGGACTATCTTTATATTAGGGGGACTTAGGGACTGTCTCTAACTTCAATAGAAAAACAACAAACAACAGAGAGGTGTGTATAGTTATCCATTAAGGTTGCGAGCATCTGTATCCATCGTGTGTCAGCTTCAAGCGGGCCACATAAATTGGAGTGATCATGTTCCAACGAGCGCTGCGTTTGCGGCCTTGTTTGGTTTGATCTGATACTACAGCATTCACAAAGCACAGAAACTGCCAATTCTTAAGTTCTTCATTTAGCATAAATAAGGCAACAACCGCTGATTCATACTTGTTAGGTATTACTTTAGATATTAAAAACGTCAATATTTCATCATTTGATATCGTACCACCAGCTGCGAACAACACAATTGAACTCTCTGAAAAAGAGGTCTGCCAGTTTTTGCTTTCACCATATTTTACTTTGATTAGATTTTTAACGTAGATCCTTTTTGTCAAGGGTTTATTCTCAAAAGTACCATACAAATTTTTCCACTTATGTGATATGCTCATTTTTTCTTTAACATATTCTATGTATAACAGGAATCAAGGCATTTAACAATAACGTTACGGGCTTCCATATTATTTTTTACATAATTGTTCTTCTTCTTTACTTCATCAGTGGGTTCAGTCCTAATACTTTCAAGTAATTCCTTTTCTTCCAGTAACAGTTAAACTCTGAACTCCTAAAACCAGTACCTCTGAAATGACAGACCACATTCGAATGTATTCGCTGGGTTTGTTGCGTTACGCGCGTTATTCGCGGTATATCACGTCACTAGAATCCAGAACAACACCGCGCTATGTGCAAGCTCGCTACCGCGAACCTGAACGTTTTTAATAGTAAACCATCTCTGTAACGGTCCTGTTCAAATAACAGTTAATGAAGCAAATTAGTTTTTTTAGCTAATATCCATTTATTATGAACCTTTTAAGGGAAGTTTTGTAAATCAATGCAAAAATAATTGATCATGAGCGAGTAATTCACCACTTTAAGGTCACCAGCTATTTTGAATTTTACTTTATAAAAAACATCCAGAGCGGAACAACTTATAGTGACAACAATTAAAGGTCCGGTAAAGTCGGTGGATGCGACACTACTACTTATTTTCATAACTTAAATTGTTGTACGTCTTGATGATTCAAAAGTTTCGCTCCGTTCAATAGTTAAAGCTTCGCTTCTTGAACTGAATGTATTAACCTCGTGCGTACACTGTTGCCGATACAGTTTCATATCAATGGTGTTGTTGGGTTTTAGAAGCTCAAAATACAATGTTCCGTTGTACTCCAGCCAAATGCATAACAACCGTTTATCTTGTTAAGCCACAAATGCCCGGAATTTAAGTTCTGTCCTTGCCCATACAGCATATGACACGTTAAAACACCCAGTCTCACATTTGTTTTTTTGCTAGACACCACCAGGAATCGTATCCGTGAGTAACAGAGCAAGCACTCTACCTACTATGCTAACAGAGCTTTCAAATAAAAATGATTTCTTTTCTTTGTGTAAAATATTTTTACTTGTGTGGACCCCGGATCCGCTCGAAACGCGATATTTCAAAACGCGATAGTTCAAAACGCGATATCGTACAAAACGCAATATGGTACAACACGTGATATTTCAAAACGTGTTATGGTACAGAATGGTACCCGATTGATACCGATCCTATATACCCTCACTCCTATTGATTTTTAAATTCCTATAAACTGAAATTAAATTTCCCCTTCATCCGCCTGATATAAGCCGATCCTCCCGTTTTGTACCATATCGCCTTTCGTACCGTATCGCGTTTTGAATTATTGCGTTTTGAAATATCGCGTTTCAAATGGGACCCGTGGATCCCATATGTGCGATCCTTGCAAACTTCATTCATATTCCATTTAAGCAATGTGATGTCTGACGGTTTATGTATTGTGTGACCAATCCATTTCCATTTTATTGCCTGCCATATTATAATATTTACCGTACTTTGACACGTACGTGAGTTCTATCTAGTACGTACATCACGTTAGAAATCGGATTGCGACAAATAATTCTAAATACTCTTCTTAGGTATTTATTGATAAACTTGGGAGTCTCTTTGAACATATTTACTCTCCATGTTTAACGTGAGAGCATGAAATCCAACCGGAAAATGATTTATTTCAAAATATTTCAATCGGTCAAACACAAAAGATCGAGAAGTGATCAAAGTCGTATTGCTCTCAAAATAGAATGGTAATTGCACCCACAGCTACTTAAGACTAGACCCAAACTATTTTATCAATGGTGGTACGAGTAGAACAATATTTACAATACTGTTATTGTCAATGGAGTCAGGACTAATGTTCTAATTTACAGGAGTTTGGTTTATCAATCGAGCACGATTCGTGATACTTCTCAATGTTGATTCTGGCAGGTATTCGTTTCATCAAGAAACAGTGATAATTCGTAGCTGGCGAAATACGATTAAATATTATGATTGCTGTAACTTTTGTTTTGTATTAAGCAATGGCGGATTCCTCGCCAGTTTTTGTAAACATTAATTCCACCTTTCTTTGGGATCACGATTTCACCATTCTGCTATGTATAGTCAGGAATGTTATTTGTTCTCGATATCTTTTGACTGCCTCGAGGTTCACTGACAAATTGAAAAAGTCCGGTGTTTTGTGGATTTTTATCTTTTACAATTGTAGCTTTAATTAATCTTGCCTTTATCAAGTATTAGAGTTAACTTTTAGACTCTGTCCTTCAGTCATCAAAGTGTTTGCATCGCGATCTTTGAGGGCGTGCGATTCCTTTAACTCCTCTCCTGTTAGCTTGTGAATTGGAGTGTTCACTCTGCTCATATCTTTTCGGTATCTATGGAGCTTTCTGCAACTACGGCGACTTAGGTTTCTTTGTGAGCGGGTTTCAACACGTACTCGTGGTATTTAACGATTTGTGTGGACCTCGATAATTTTACTGCAAAAGTTTTGCAGTTATTTCTGTTGTCGACAATGTAAGTTGTACAATGCTGTTGTAAGATTGTAACAGCAAATTTTTTTAGGAAGTCTGCAATTTATATTTTTTCTAATATATACAGGTTCTTGGCTTTGAGTAGGTATTCAATAAACATATGTTAACTGAGTTCCCTGAAATGAGTCTATTAAATTTACTTCTATATACATGATTCTTGAATTAATGTCATATTTTGAAAGTTTTGTTTTGCGGGTTCTGTGAACCATTCTGAAAGTGGAAAGTACCCTTTTAATTAATTCAAATTGATCAGTATTATAAACCACCAGCTGTTTCAATTCAATAATATAATATTTTTGACTTTTAGTTACAGATTTTGAATTTCTAGTTCTTCAGAATCTCTGATGGTTCTAGAATTGGATTCAAAACAAAAACTGTATTTATATTGGTTTGGTTAGGTCATCAAATCAAATATGTTGCATGCTTTCGTAGAAATAGAGCTCTGTAATGTCAAGTAAGTGTCGAAAGTGGTGAACGGCGTCAAGGTGATAAATCTGGAAATTGGCCTCTTGCTCAGTAGAAAGCGCATTGTTTTTAACTTTGTTCTATCTGTAATCCTATTCATAACCTCAAACGTATTTTGGTTATGTTTTGTGTAGTCGGCAAAAACATTTTGATTATGATCAAAAAGTCCTCCTAGATATTTAAATTGGTAGTCGTTATCAGTGTTAAGGAGCTATCTGATTTTTCTAGTAAAGGAGGTGCATCTCCAAGGTCACAATATGGGCTAACATTCTTTCATTTCTTCAAATCATCACATTTACACAGAGCGAAGAGGAAGCAATTATGAGATCGACCAACCTTACGGAATGATTAAGATATATGAGCCTATCGGAACGTTAAGAGTAAGTGACTAATTTCATACAGCAGGTTGTTTGAAACTAGATCAAAACTCAATCACGAGTTAATTTGTTTATCGAACCTCGTTTTCTCATAGTCGAAATCGAAATGCCAAGCTTTTGTTGAGTAAGAGAAGTATATACAATAACGCGCAAGATTTTTTTGAATGTGGCAGTGTTTTCTCAAAAAACGTTTTGCGATACTCAAGGGTTGTTTAAAAATATTACGAACCTATCTACTTACAATTTTTTTTTTCAAATATTTAAAAAAACGAGTTTGATTTTTAATTGAAATTACCATTCAAATTCTAATCAAACTTTCCCTGATTGCCATGAAAATAAAGAATTATAAAATAATTGTGGTTGCCATCCCGATTCCCAAACGAAATTCATTTTCTTCAACGGTAAGTTTGATCGATATTTTGTTTTCTGTCAAGTTTCAAATTAAATTCGTGCCATAATAAACATGCCTATCCTCATAAATAATTATACGTGGGAACAAAACTCCGATCAAATTATAATTAAAGTAAAATACTACGAGAAAATATCAAGAAGCGCGGACATCTTCATCCACAGAAATTACGTTAAGGTGAACAATCCTCCATTTTATTTTGAGAAATTTCTAAAACACCCAATAGTTGATACGAGAAGCCGATGTCGCCTTATGGATTTTGCCGTGTACTTTTATCTCCAGAAGGTGGACGAGATTGAATGGGATGAACTTGAAATTGAAGTGGATCGGCACGAGGTAGTTGAGGAAAAAGAAAAATTGTTAAAAGAGCACGAAGAAGTATTGGAGCAACGACAAAAGGAACGTATACAGCAAAAGGCGGATGCAAAGCGTCAAGAAATGCTTAAGGAGATCGAAAGAGAATCGACGGCGCGAGAAAAGATTGAGAATATGTCAAAGGCTGCCTTTGAAAAGGAAATCGTATCTTTACAGAAAGCAAAACCACAACCCGCGATTTTACCATCACCTCGGCCACTAACTATTGCAAGCAAAGCAAAACCAAAAAAACCTGAACCACCGCTACAAAAAGTACGATCTGCTGGTAACATAGTGATCAATTTTAGTAAACGTAATTTTGTTACGCCCATTCGAGAATCACAACGTGACCAAGAGCTGGAATGGCTCACTAAACAGCATTTAGCCAAAAAAACGATTGGTTTTGTTGAAGATGATCTGCGACCAGAGGAGCGCAATCCAGAGTGGCTTAAAGATAAGGGCGATGAATTTCTTGGAAAGCAAAATCATTTGGGGGCGGTTGCTGCATATTCAGCTGCCATACGAATCACCGATAAATATTATGAATTATATTTGAAACGATCGGCAGCTCATTTTGCACTCACCAATTATAAACGGGCCACTGAAGATTGTTCCAAAGCAATGGAACTATTGACTCCTCACTGTGATGCTAATTTGCAGGCTAGGATTGAATGTATAACACGCCGAGGAAAATCTTTATTTCATTTAGGATACCCAAGTCAAGGTGAGAATGAAATGCTTGCAGCAATTAAATTGGATCCGTTTAATTCCGAACTGAAACGCGAATTAGAAGAACTGCTAGAGAAATGCGACGATGAATAAGTATTAAAGCTGCTGGCTATACAAGCTTCTCTCTTATTTTATTTTTCAAAACTTTCAAACTATACAATACAAACGGATTATTTATCAACTATTATGGTTTTTTTCTGTTTCTCCAATCCTAAACTCGATAGGAGCGCCTTTGAAGATGGGTCTCGCCCTCTAAAACGTCTGAAAACCTCTGCGGGTGGCACAGCTCCACCAAAACTTAGGAAAGTATCCCGGAAACGCCTGCCAATTTCTTCTTGCCCATGTCCCTCGTCCGAAAATGCACTGTACGCATCGGCCGCAACCAGTCGAGACCATAAATGGCTGAAGTACGCGGCACCGTATTCCCCAGCAAATACTGGTATCCAAGAGCATGGTAACGATTCCTTTTTGTCCATTGGTAATGCATGATATCGAGAATATATATCTTTCACGATGTCCAACCAATAATCGGATTTAATATGCAAATTTAAATCTAGCTCGGTTAAATACAGCTCGTGGCAAAGATTAAAACTGGAGAAGAAGCGACGATTATTCTGGATTGAATCGATTAATGTTTGTGGTAAGGTATCCCCAGTGATGTAATGTGATGAGATGCTTTTAAGAAGACTATCATCGTATAAAAATGAAGACATAAAATGGCCGGGAATTTCGACTGCATCCCACTCGACATTTGACACGCCAGCCACCTCACTGTAATTCGCCGTGGTCAATAAATGCTGTAGAGCGTGGCCGAATTTGTTGAATAGAATTTTCAATTCGCTGTGCGATATAAGTGATGGTTTTCCATAAAGAGGTGGATTAAAATTAAAAATTAATGCCGAAAGTGGTGTGGTTTGAGTAATTTGGCTGCGATTCCGGATTCCAACCATCCAACCGGAATGTTCCTGCAGCCGTACTTTATCATCGTCTCGTGCGTATAAATCCAAATAGAAACCGGATATTGGTTCAACTCCATCGGATTTATCAAATATATCGTAAAATTTGACATTCTCATGCCATGTATCAACATTTTCACGTTCCTGAATTTTAATACCGAACAACTGTTCGGCTAGATTAAAGATCCCGTCTATAACTTTTGGCAATTGGAAATATTCACGTAGTATTTCATCATCATACAGAAGTACAGTTTTTGTGTATTTTCGATGCCAATACGGTATATCCGAATGGTCTAGTGCACCTTGGAACCCGTTCTCCGTTGCAAACTTTTGCAATTTTTCCAATTCTAGAAGTTGAGCCGGTTTTGCATAGGTTAGTAACTCATTGAGACTACTTTTTAGTGTGTTAATATCTCGTACCATTTTAGTTTCGAGCGACATTTGAACATAGTTCTCATATCCTAGTATATTGGCTTGTCGACGACGAAGTCCCCGGATATTTTCTACTGAGGTACTGTTCTCATAACTTTTATCAGTATATCCCGAAGCTTTTCGTGTATCCGCTTGCCAGGCATTCCATCGCACGATGCGATCACTACAGTATTCTAGTACTCGACTCAAAGTATACGGTTCCAGTGTTACCTTCCATGGACCTTTAGTAGGTTGGCTCGGATTAACACAAGTCGCTTGTAGTAGGCTAGGCGGAAATTCTTTAACTAAATTGTAATCTTCAATCGTGTGTGTGAATTGTTTAATTGCGGTGGCTACTTTACTGCGGAATCCCGCACGTTCTTTACTGAGGTCGTTCCAAATGTCGTTTAGTTGTAACCGCTTCGTTCCTTTAACTTCGATGCCGTTCAGTTTTCCCTCAACTAAGAATTTGTTCAATATTCGTTTTTTCTCTTCAGGCAGTTTAGTTTGATTCGCTTTGCCGATCACATCATATATCTCAAAGTTTGTATATTTGGCCAGACGGGCACGTCGCGCCCGATCATGAATCGACATATAACTTTTAGTGGGCATTAGTGAACTGTTTCCTAGGTACAGTGTTTTTGCTAGACCCCAAGTAGTCTCAAGTGGCGCACTTATTAATTCTAACGGATTAATCACTTCTTTGAAAATATCGTCAATAATTTTAGTTTTGGGGAGTGATTCGGTCAAATTTTTGACATTTTTCTCCATATCGATTGCCTGCTGACCAATGGCCGCAACACACTTTTCAATTGTTATGTTGTTAAATTCTAAAAGCCCATCGTCTTTGAGCAATGGATTCTTATCTGGTAAATCTTCACCGATTTCTGGTACGCTGCGAATACGAAAATTTATTTATCAAATTTAGAAAATCGGGCGGCGGTGCTGAATCTTCAATTTACTTACAGTACAATGAAACCGTATCGTTTTTGGTAATCGATACATATTCGCTTGGAGAATACACGTTTCACACACATTATATTAGCCATTATATTGTAATTGTTTTTAATTTATATGGTATGGTATTTACAATTAAAATTTATTAAAAAATGTGTGTGGTAATTGAATTTTGTGAACTTCTCGACTTGTCAAAATCAGCTGAACGGCAAAAATGTATCGGCATGGGAACGTTCACCGGTTATGTAAACAAATTGTGGTTGTGCTAATAGATGACTCTGCGGATTTTATATTTAGAATTTTCTAAATCATTATAAAAAAAGGTATTCTAATTTTATTATAATTTAATATATATTCTATAAAGTATTACATTTATAATAAAAAAATTGTATTTTATGCCGTAATTTACGATTGATTTTTTTTATTTGTAATTGACTGGTAACGCTATCTATCAATTAATGGATGCACGATATGTAAACACAATTTTTCATGTTACAAATGGTAACAATACCTAAATAATTCTACAATTTGAGTAAAACGTCTTTAAATAAATGTTAGATTAAACTATAACATAAAATATCATTAATTTTAAATTGATAAAAATATTTAAAAATTTCGTCAGAAATATTTTAGATGTCAAGCGGTCATTCTTGTTTGTCTATTAAACGCGGGAAGCGCTAAATGTAATAAAGGTGACCATACACCACACTTTCTGAACGGGTTTGTTCGGTGTGTGTCATCTTTACCCTCCGGTTGTCGACGCACGTATAAAGGCATGATCTAATCAAAATTTAAATAATTTCTTTTTTACTTTTACTGCTATGATTTTTATTGTTTTTAGTGGACTGATAAAAAGTATTTCCCGAATATATGTACAATTTGGGCATTTAGAATTATTCTCTGAAATATAACTCAGTTCAGAAAATGCCAAGCAACAAATTCATTTTTTGTATGATGATATAGAAATACGAGTAGAATTAGATAAAATATAGGAGTCTATAGAAGTCTAGAAAGGGGAAAGATTTTACATAGCTTTTATCTATAAATCAGTTTCTTCTGGCCTATTGAGAAAAAAAGTTTGATGTAAATACATATTTGTAAATTGGGAATAATTTTTCCATAGCGAAATTATCAGGGAAAGTTATTCCCAATTTTATTTTGTTTTCCAATAACATTTTACCTGTGATACCAGAAAAAAATCATTTAAATAAAATTTATATGTAAATTCATTCGCCAATTCCCTATTCCCGAATTACAAGAATAGGGCCACAAATGATGTCTCTTCAAAAATTGACGTTTCTGAGTTGGATCGTTGTCTTCTTGTCAGATTCAATTAGAGCTACCCGCTCCAAACCATTTACGTACAGATGGTAACAAACCTCGTGAATAAATTTTATTCATGAAAAGTGCGTTTAGGTTCCGTGTGGAAACGATATATTTACCAAAACCTTGCTTGGTATGCATCTCCATACATGGAGTTTGGGCGGGTGCTTCTCAGTTCGGGCAATCCTTTTTTTTTTACTTAGTCGACCAAACACGCCTTTCATTTGAAGAAATTAGTCTTTGTTTTAATGTTTATTCGCCCACTGTAGCCACTTTTCAATCTGTTTTTGTGTTAGCAGTGGTTTGACCAAAGTATTTCGATATGCGTAGCCATCTTTGATAATTCTATTTCGTATTATTTTTAGTATAATAATAATATGCATTTTCGCCAAATTTTCCACAGCTGTATCCAGCGTAAGCGAAGAATTTTCATCAAATAACTGTATGATAGCGTCATCCTTCTTTTCTGTAGTGGTTCGGATTTTGCCTCTAGCCGGCATCTATGCGACATCTGTAATCCTTTTCTGTGCAAATGTTTTTTTTATATATTTTATTGCACTTGCAACCTATATTTTTGGTCCTTTCGGATGTGCACTTGAAAACACTGCTTAAATCTTTTTTATAAATCTCCCTCATTTCTTTCATGTATGTTATCCGCCAAACAGTTGCAGTTAAACTAATTTTTGGTTTAGAGCGTCAAAGGGGAATCACTAGAAAACGTTTAAGTATAGTCAAGCCCTACACGCTCTTGTTGCACCTACTGTACATAAAGAAGTGTTACAGTCAGATAGAGAAGGTGGTTCTCTCTCTCATTTTCGAATGCGTAAAACTTCATCAATATTTGTGCGGCCTTTCTTGAAGGTAGTCCGATCATTTTTGAGGGTAGGCAGGATGACAAGTACCACTAGAGAAATGACAATTGTTGCTCTTCAAGTGACATTTTCAATCGAAGAACTACCTGACTAGTCGACAAGGAGTTTTGCCAGCGAAAGAGAATCAAACATCACGACAACTATACTTCATCCATCTTAAAATGGAGAGGCCGAAAGTTTTGTTCGTTCTTTTAAGACCGCCATGAAGGAAATTATTATGGATGGAGAGTTAACTCAGCGGTTGCATGGAAGACAGCCAAATATAATCTTATCTTTGAATCACCCAAAAGATGAAGAAAGTTGCCTGGCGATGGTCTGGCTAGACATCAGACTCAGATTCGTGTGAGATTCGAATAACCGAGTAATATCGATTATCCAACAATCATATCCAGAAAATAACCCAGTAAACCACGGAAGCTTGTCGCACTCTCAACAAGTAATGGAGTTTTACAAACGCCATGAACAGAATCATCAATTCGCTCTAGTTTGAGAATATTACTGGTGAAGTAATATCTAACAAAGGAGCTCGATTGTTGTTCCATTTTTACTGAAGTTTGAGAAAAATTTTGATAAAATCTTTTATGTAGTGTAATTTTCAAATATTATTAGATCAAAATTAAAAAAATTGATTCAAACATTTCATAAAACACATTTGACAAAGATCTTTTATAGTGCAATTAGGGCCTAAGGAAAGAGAGACTTACTAGAAAATAATCTAAGTTCTACAAACCTAGCTTTGCCATCGGGGGTCAAATTTCCTTCGTTTCTTCTTTAGGACAATATATACAGTAGCGTTTAATGAAAGCACTATGTGATGTGAGGCCCTAGCATGTAAATCATTCCACAACCGGTTTGTTAGTTTGCCATGGTAAAAGACGTCGCTACTCGAAATCTAACATGTTGACCTTTAAGGCAAGATCAATTTTAGACAAGACAATGAATTATTATACGTCATGCCCAGGATAGAGCCGATTAGGAGTGTACGCCAAGGCGAATTGTTGATGAGATCCGAGAGCTTAGGGTGAATTGCAGAATCAACTTAGACGATGGTACAAGGATGGTTCCCAATACAGTATGGTATACATGGGCTGTAGATCACTCATAAACGCACTTGATTGGTGTATCCCACCAAATATGATTAGAGTCAATACCGTACAGTACACTCAATTCTGAATAGGTTAGAGTCTATATGACTGGTCACACCGAAAAAAAAAATGCTGCACGGCCAATAATTAAAATGGTCATATAATCCTAGTACCACGCTAATACTCTATTTCAAGTTCAAACAATAATAAATAATACAATGATTTTTACCAGGAAGTATACCGACCTCTTATCATTCAAATTATAAGCTCGTTCACATTTTTACCTTGAAAAATTAGCATATGCCGTGACTTCAGGGATTGTACGCATTTGACCTAGTAAATAACACACATCATATACTAATGCTGATAAGAACTTAACTTTAAACGTCACTCACCAGTTTGGCATTGGAATTTCATATTTCGTAACAGCTTATCGTTCCCCCCTCATTAAACAATATTTTATAGTCGAGTTAGATACATTTTTAGTTCGACTTCTAAGCAAACGGTATGCGAGACAGTATTTGAAAAAATGTTCGAACCAGATCACGTTATAAAATTTTTAACGATCGGTGAATCTGGCGTTGGAAAATCAAGTTTTTTGAAGCAGTATATGGATGGAACTTTCAGTTCAAAATTTACAACAACCGTCGGAATCGACTTTCGGGTGAAAAAAATTGTAAATACTATATTTACGCATCTTGCTTAACTTTAAATATTTGTTACTAAATTATTTTTAAGTTATATTCGACAGCCGAGCGACACTATCGGATATGCCTCCAGCTATGGGATACAGCCGGCCAAGAACGTTATAAAAGTATAACAAAATCATTTTTTCGGGATGCAATGGGATTTATCGTAGTTTTCGATTTGACCAGCGAGCCTTCATTCCTAGCTGTACAAAATTGGATAAGCGATGTGCAGATGAATGCATATTGTGATCGACCGGATGTCCTAATTTGTGGCAATAAATGTGATTTAATTGGTGAACGTGTTATAAGCGCGGAACGAGCACAAGGTTTAGCTGATCAGTATGACCTGCTGTATTTTGAAACGAGTGCTTGTACCAATAAAAATATTAAAGAGTCTATAGACTCCCTACTTCGTAAAGTGGTTGCTAGGATAAAATGTAATCCGAGTCGAGTGGCGATGTACTCGCATAAATTAAACGCGGACACAATAAACGCTAAGCAAGTTACAAAAAGTTGTTCATGTCATATTTATTGAATTTTAATTATATATAATAAATAATTTATTACGATACAAAATATAATTACATAATTATTTTGGTGTTGGTCTGCTACTACTGTGGACCCGGACCTCTAAAAATATCGCATCACTCCGGATAAAATTAAAACTTTCGATCGTTTTGTGTGGTATATGAATGTACTGGTTTGGTTTTATTTCGACCTCCTCATTTTTCTTTTTGACTACGATAGTTTTGTAAAAATTATTTGAGTCCTTCAAATCGTTCGGTTGATCGCGTAATATGATGTCGGCCTCCAATTTACACGGCCACGGCAATAATGAGTCATAGAAGCCGTTTACAACGGTTAGGCATGCATTTAAATTGCGTCCTTTCCATGTGCCGATCCCATTTAAATTTACGTCGAGCTATGTGGCAAAAGATTAATTTTTTTTGTGGTGTAAATTCGAAACATAATTTTATTGAACTTACTCGTAACGTATAACCATACTGTCGATTACAAAATACCGGACTATGAAGCACCGTATCATTTGCTTTGGCATCTTTTAACTTTTCGGCATATTTATCAATTCG
This sequence comes from Nephrotoma appendiculata, assembly GCA_947310385.1. Classification (NCBI taxonomy): domain Eukaryota; kingdom Metazoa; phylum Arthropoda; class Insecta; order Diptera; family Tipulidae; genus Nephrotoma; species Nephrotoma appendiculata. The sequence continues at coordinate 363,985,323 of OX371224.1, read as the reverse complement.
CCATATTAAATGTCCTCTCACATTGTGAATCGCATTAAATTTATCTTCATACCATAAATGAGTATTCAAATTATCCATATCTTGTTTCACGTCGGCGGTTGCCATCCTGTATTCGGCCACTAATTTTTCCATTTTGTCGCATTTATCTTCATTCTCGTGAATTATGTGCTTCATGCTTTTTATTTCGACGTCCAGCTTTGAATGTTTATTGGTTATGTCCTCGATCATTTGTACACCTTTACTACATTGTACCTGTAGGGAATCGATGCGGGATGCTAGATCACTATTTACTGTCCTAAATAATATTGAAGAAATATCAAGCAATATTTATAATTAGTTTATACGAATCCGAACTTACTGTATCGAATTATTTTGCCCTAGAAGTACCGAATCAAATGTTTTAAGACGCTCGTTTAGACTATTGAGCTCGATGTTTTGATCGTCTATCGCTTTTATCACAACCGTTTTAAATACAGATAGTTCGGTAATCATTTTGCTCGTCTTCCCCGTGCTTACAATAATTCGGTCTATCGAATTTTCTAACTTCTCGGCTACATTCTCCTGCAGCACTATAGCGTTACGTATTTCTTCCACTTTCATTGACAGTTCGACCCGCCAGTCTTCCAGCTCATTTACACTGCCGGAGACGAGTTTTATATCATCACGACATTTTGCGATATCGATACAACGGCTGTCCGTTTCTTCATTTAAACGCTTATTGACTATGTTTAAGACATCCGACACTTTATCGATCCACTCGTCAAAGATTTGGTTGTGTTTTTTTACGTTACCTAAATTGGTTAAAATTTGAAGCCGTTGTTCAATTTCCTCATTTAGCACTGACCGTAACGATTTAGTTTCTTCTTCTAGTCGTGTAAGATGATTTTTTATTTCGGATTCTTTCGTTTTTGTTGTTGACCGTCTTTCCGACTGATTTGAATTGTTTTTTGGGCAATTTAATAGATGTGCATTCAATTCGTTGCGTTTTACGTACATCAAACAATTGTTTGGACATTTTTCCAGCACTTGGCCACAACTTTCGATATGTACCTATGGAATACCACACAAGACAAAAATAAAATAATTGTAACGCATTAAGAACCTTGTTGACTCACCTTAAAACTATTATTTTCCAACCAGGCATCACAAAAGTAACACGAAGTTTTGCTAAATTTAATTTCACGTTTAGTCGACTCCATTTTACTCGATCTAATTAATTTTAGACATTTATTTACTTATTCACCTTAGAACTATGTACATTCAATGTACTCGTATATGAATCAAATCGTTACCTTATTGTGTATGCCCTTATTGTGATAATATTTTTTATCATTAATAAGATAAGAGAGATAAGATTAATTTCGTGTTTTTTTCAGTAGCGCAGTTTCAATTAGGTGTGAGGGACTCACAATTTTTCACACTGCTCCAGTGTATGAATGACGTTGATTACACGAAGCACAAAGATTTTATTATTTTCATAACATTTAAGTAAATATTGAAATTGTAAACTGCAGTTTTATGTACATCTGCAATTTTAATTGAATAAATTCTGTAAGGGAATTTCATTGCCTCATCCATGGTTAGATTAACTTGATAATGGAATTTAGTGCGCAATTCGCAGTTCAGTAAACTTCTAGTATGAGCAGTCAAGGCAGGTGAATTCACTCGAAATGTGTAACTCCATAACCGTGTGAGAGTGAATCGAGATTTTATAGGGCAAACAGAGACGGATATTTTTTTTACTAGTTCTGTATTGATTTTTAATTTTTCATTCATGGCGCGACAATAGTTATAACCTGAAATTTTGACGCTGTTTTTTAGGGCATTGGTAACCAATGTATGACTTTGGTCATTAGGCCTGGCCGCAAGAAGTACGAAGGGACACGGAACAGAAGCACGAACAAGGCTGGTTCCCCGAATGCAATATCTACGGAACTTGAGCACACGCGAGGATGACCCCTCTTTCCAATTAACAAAGAGCCAGAAGAGTCTTATAAGTTCTAGCAAAGCTCAATAACACAAAACGACTATTTAAATAAAGCAGGAGGGTTTGGGTGAAGGCTCCTTACCCAAAAGACAGAGATTGGACGAGGAATCACAGAACAATGCAAAGAGAGCTATAATGGAGGAAACTTTAACTAGGCCTTTCAATGAGGTGCCAAAACAGCACTTAGATAATCCTCGACTTCTATTTTACTGATGGACCTTAGTAAAAGTCGAGGATATTCTAAACATCGTTGAGAGCTCAATGTGGTTCGACGAGTAGGTGATGAGAGAAAACAATGTGGCACGGCTACGGACCTTATATTGGGTCTATGATGCCACTCCTTTAGGAAGAAATGGGGACTTCCCTTTGGGCAGTCATCAGAAGATGGTGGTAGTTGCGGTAGAGTGTATCATTCTCATTACAAAATCATTCTTATCTACATCGAATGGTCTTAGAAGTTGATGATCACGTAAAATAGTCGCATAAAACTAAATTAGTGACATCTAGGTTTAACTATTAGAAGTAGTTTAATGACAGCTGGTTTTATAAAAAAACTGGTTTTTCAACAGTATATGATGGGTAGAGATTTTAATTCGGATCGAAATAAAAGACCCGTCTATTGAAAACAATAGATAAACCGGATTTCATAAATCAGAGTTGACAACTTGACAGCATTTAAATACAAAATTTGTGTTTCATTAATCCCTCTACATTTTATATTTGTAGCACCTTAGCTTCTGAACAGCTTGGTGCCACCATTCACATGTACTCGGCTTCGGTTGTTGATAAAGCTACCGTATTTTGTCGTTTCGAGTTCCACGAAATTGGACCGGACCATTCAACATTGTAAAAACGTAATCGAGAGAGAATATTGCTAGTCATCCTTACCTGCGTGAGTCTCAAGGATCCGTGCCAACTTCCACCGGCGTATGCAGGTAGCTGATCATCCTTTATTAATACTTAAATCGTTTATCATCAAATTTGGCTGGGTCTTTGTCCATTGGAGTCACCGCTGCAGTTGGTGAATCCCACCTATGCCCGCAATATACGTAAATATTTCAGCTTTCTAACATTCAATAGATTGGCAGCCTTTGATGTAATTATGGTAGCTTGATACCCTGAATCTATCAAGGCTCTTAAAGGAATGAGCTCTCCGGGGCTAGTAGTTGCTTTAATCAGGGTTTTGGATAGCAATTCAGTTGCTCAACGTTTGTTCTTGATCCTGTTGAGCTGATCATATCCTTAAATTGAATATCGAGAATATAACAAGCTTCCAAAAATAATGTTTAATTAGTAAATTTGTTTTCAATTAATTTAATAATGATTTTTTGGGTTGAAATTAAAATTACGGTTATCATGACATTTTTATAGTATCACGAGAGTTTTATTTTTGGGCTGACAGTAAATACTTACATATATGGCAAGTTTTTCTTCGAGTCAGATAGTTTTTTTGGGTTGGCTATAGTAAATAACTTCTTCTGGAATATTTTTTGGGTTGATAGTTCGTATATTTTTGTGTTGCTCTAGTATTTTTTGGGGTTGGATATTTCGGCAAACTTCATACACATCTGGGGTACTTCTTCCTTTGGTTGAGTTTATTGCATGTTGACTTGTTGGTCGGCAAGAATTTTCCTTCCTATCCAATTCTAGTTATCGAGTATTTACTTTACTTTTCAGATACAGGTCAAGTTCAGGTACTCAGATTTCCAGAGATGCCGAATTTTGGTAAAATAAAGTTTATTTTTATCAAAACTCGTAATTTCAGTGAAATTTAAAAAATACATGATCTGAAATCATTTTGTTATTAATCGTTTTACTTCCTTTTACATAGCAATAGAAAGTAGGGAGTTGGTCACAACATTTACATCCCTCCATCTTTTGAATTTCTTTCTTTTCCGCAGTAAAATAAAGTATAGTAATCATGAAAAATTTTAACCTCGAGATTTTTGCAGATTTACCATTCGCTATATCGCCGAAGTCCGAAAAGTGGTTTTAAAGAAATTCTCTGTGTATGTTTGTGTGTACCTGGTGGCGCGCAACTGAAAGATTGTGTGCCCTTTACAGAACAAACGGATGACTAATCAGCTTAGTACTTGAGCTTTTTTCATAAATTGGGAGAGCTTTCATAGAAGCTTTTCCGTTTTTTACAAATATTTGGAAAAAGTATACAGTATTTAAGAAAAAATGGAGGGATGAATATGTTGTGACCAACCCCGATTTTCTTTTTCCACGAATGTATACTTAGTCGAAATATACTTCATTTCTAAATCGAAAAACTAAACTTAACGGACGGGTAAAACTGTCTTGTATAGTCAAACATTTCGCCTGTTTAAATTTTAGAAAACTAAGACGCGCTTATTCAAACTGATAACCATATAAGTCCATGAAATGGGCCAAAAACCTCAACCTTGGCCTCTTCAAGATAGGTGGAAGTACTTTACACCAAATTTTTTAAAAAATATTTACTTATATTAAAAATAATGCTTCTGTAAATAGGGGCGAGATGTATACCACTACAATTTTCGACTTTCGACTTATTTTATGTTTTGTTTTTTTAGAGTACAGTAGATTTCGTCTATAACAACCATCAAGGGATCGATCAAAATTTCATGTTTTTGATAATGCCTTGATCAACAGGTTGAAGAACGGATGTCGTGTTCGGCGGTAAAAAAGCCAATTTAATTGATGACAAATTATTGATTTGAGGGTGAGCTGGACGTTTGCCCACTAGCAATAGAATTTTTTTATTGGCTCGTTTAAGTTCTAAATCCCAGCCAATCAAATATTTTTTAAACATTTTGGAGTTTATCCAAGCTGTAGCATTAGCTTCGTAAATCGGAGTTCGATTTACCAATCACCAATGATTTACGCTTGTCCGTTCAGAAGGGTTATTATATTTTTAGAAAGTTTACCCCCAGTACACTTTTCACCCTTAAATTTAAGTGTATTTTACGGAGTAATTTTAAAAAATAAACGGGTCTCCTCAGTGTTAGATATTTCTGAATCTTGGTTTCCTTCGCTTAATTTTGGAAACAAATTTTTAAGCCAATTTTCTCTAAGAAACAGCAGCCGCTCTCTCGAAAATTTTCCAACCACTATATTGTGCCTTTGATGAAAATGGCAAACCCAATTCATTAGCTTTTGCCTGTAAAATTGGCTCGAAAATTGGAATTTGATTTCGTGAATTGATAAATCAGTCGAGCAATATGTTTATCAATATCGTTGTGTTCAGGTTTTTTCGTTTTTAAAGAATTCACTTCGAATTGTTCTTTTATTTTATCTCGATTTTTCCACATCGTTGATACAGTAGAATGTGATAAATTGAATTCTTTAATAAAATCTGAGTTTGGTTCACAATTTTCTTAACGCATACGGTGGTGTTGGCGTTTTCTTCAATGGAATAAGATTTACGTTTTGACATTTTAATTATGGAGTTAAATAAACCGTTTATAAAGTCACAGATAGTTTTTTTTAACATTAAACCGCACCTCTGTTCTCGAATAAATGCATTTATTAACTGAAAATGTACAACAAAATCATAAACAATAAAAATAAAATGTGCTTCCCCGAAAATAGTAAGGAAAAACGATTATTTGGTCGCTATTGGCCTTTTAATCACCGCATAGTTAGCGCCGCTTCATATGAGAGCGAAAGATGATTTTGTTTATACGAGAAAAAGTCTCATTCCATTTTATTATTATTTCATCATTTGTTATATTAATTGTAAACTAATTGCACATTTTACTTAATATCCAGTCGAATTATAGTCATCTATGAAGTTTATATTACATTAAAACTAGTTTTTCGAGAGTCGATCGCCTTTCGCTCCAGTCCCAAAATATTCCGTCAGATGTCAGCCACTTTGCGTTAAAAGGCGAATAACCATTTTGTTTTTCAAAAAAATAGAAACAATGGGACGTTATATCCAAAATCGTCGTTATAGCCGGATAAGTTTTAAACGAAACTTTTTATATTAAAATAATGTTTTGATGTCGTTATATTCATAGTCGCGAATAAATGAAATCTACTGTATATCATTTAATATACTGTCCCTTTCTAATCATTATTTTTCTATTTTGGTCTCAGCATGCTGAGTGTAGTGAGAACGAATAACATGTTAAGTAATTTTTTCTTCCATATAATAGAAATTGCGTTTTGTTTTTTGTAATTACGTCACAAATAAGTCGGTACAATGGGCGCTTTCAGGTACCTTATCACGATGAGTGAAATCATGGCCAATTTGATTTGAAAATTTCATAGTGCAAAGCTTTTCATAATGTTGGCTGCGATTTTACTCAACATGTTCCCAACTGTGGCACTATTCTGGTTTTCCCTGAGAATAATGAATTGGGAAAAATATTTTAATAGCATTTTTGTCTAAACTATATTTTTTCTGGCCTACTGCTGGAATTAGTTGGGTGTAAATATTTTTGAAACAAAGATATATTGGGAATTATTTTTCTCTATAAAAATTTTGTGGAACAAAAGTTTCCCAATAAACTTTGTTTCGAAAATATTTACATCAAACTAATTCCAACAGTAGGCGAGAAAAATATAATTTAGACAAAATGTTATGAAAATATTTTTCCCAATTCCCTATTCCCACGGAAAACCAGAATAGTGCACTGTTGTGTGTCCTGAAAGCACCCAATGAATTGGAATGACTTGACCGACTTATTTTAGATGGCGCCAAATAAGTGAATAAGTTTCAAATAAGTAAGCAATTGGGCCTAAGGCCATTTTAAATAAGTCGGTTAAATTATTCCAATTCATTGTATCGACTTATTTGTGACGTAGTAACGAAAACTAAAACGTAATTTCTATTATATGTGGCACTTTTCTGGTAATTCCCCGGGTATAAGGAACTGTGGAAAGAAATGATATGTAATTTCTGTTCAAATATTTTTTTGCGGCCTACTGAGATAAAAAGTTAGTGTTAATTTTTTTGAAAATAAAATTAAATTGGGAATAATATTCCCTGTCAATTTAGGTATGGAAAAATTATTCCCAATTTATAAATATTTACATCTAACTTTTCTCCTCAGCAGGCCGGAAAAATATATTTGAACAGAAATTATATAAGAATCATTTGCCCAGTTCCCTATTCCCGGGGAATTACCACACTAGTGGCAATGGAAGAAACAAAATTTCTTGACATGTTAGTCGTTGTCACTAGATTTAAAAATAAAAACGACATATACTACATTTAGTCAAGACGCAATTTTGCACATTTCTGTATAGACCTTATATGTAGACTTAGAAATAAGTCGGTCTCCACAAATAAGTAAGTACATAATTGGAAAAGGACCTAATACTTTAGATAAATTATTTTTTTTTTAGAATTTAATTTTTTGATTCTGAATTATTTATCAAACAAATGTAAAATTATTCGTGAGGTACGATTAATTTTCCTGCTGTCTAGACCTCTTGTTAGTGATTTCTCAGTGCTCTTTCAAATATGATAATCGCCCAAAATTCTCCAAGAAAAATAAATAAAAATTAAATCAATACTTGGATTTAAAATTTTTATTGCAATATAAAGAACAAAAAATAATAAGAAACAAATTGCAGACATATAAAGTTAAATAAATTATTTTTTAATTAATTATTAATTATTAAATATTAGATAGTTTGTAACTGAATTATGAAAATTAGAGCTATTTATATTACATTATGATATCCGATATTTAAAAATCATTATGCATAACTGTTCTATAATAGAATTTAATTATTATTTAATTAGAACACAAACAAAAAAAAAATCTACAACAGCATTTTATTTAGTGATTTTTGTTTGTGATTGTGCAAAATATAATTTCATTATCTATTTAATTTTTAAAAATTGTTTTCTACTTTTATTATTTGATATAATTTAATTATTATTATGTAGGTATTTGATTAATTGGATCACACTGTAATATTTATATATAGTGGCGCAAATTTATTCTAATTTACTATTTTGTACTATTATTATCAAAATATATGTTGTTCTTGATATGGTATAGGTAATTAGCCAAGAATTAGTTTGAATGTAATGAAGCGTACTGATGTAGTGACGTAAAAAGTAATTTTATAACGTTTGGTTTTGATATGTCCTCTCGTGTCTCTCTCTGTGGTAACCAGGTCCGCATGGTTTTTAAATTTTCTTTAAACAATTTGGGATGATGTCTAATCAAATATCGGAACTCCAATGTATGAATGAATTCTGATTGTCATTAATTAAAGGCTATCGTTCGTGTTATGTTGTATACTTGTGTTAATAAAATTAAAATATGTACAAATAAAAATAAATAAAATTTGCTAAATTTATTCAGAAGCAGCTCGAATTGCAAATTTCACAATTTGTACATTTATTATTGCAAAGTAATTTTTCGATGTCTAATATTTTTTATAATAACTATACGGTTTTAGTGTAAACGAATAAAATGCAAAATTGCCTAAAATGAAATTGTTCTAAATTATTTTAGTACTAAATACACTGTACTTTAGTACTTACACATATTATAGAGGAAAAGTTATACAAAAAGCATATAAATTTAAATATGTATTGGTGTTGGTTCTGGAAAACATGTAAATGTATATGGCAATCAAAAAATGATTTTATATAAAATAAATTAAACTTTACATTATTTTTTATATACATACGTTAAATAAATATATAAATATATATGTATATTAAGTAAATAGAATAAAAATATATATTTAATTTAAAACTACATAATTTTAAATTTGAAATGGTCTGTAAAAATGTACATCTATATATAACATTGAGCAATATTTTTGAATGATCACTGCGTGATTTAAGCTCCCAACATGCGTTTGACCGTGTAGCCCGGAATGGCATAGAAAAATAGGAGTATTAGAATTGCGATGAGTAGTATAATACTGCCTTTGATTATCGTCCATTTGTAATTGTGCCAGATGATGTAACGAATTGATTTGATCGGATTCAGGAACCACATGAATGAAGCGTCTGGTCGACTGTAAAGAAAATATTCAATTTATTGTATTAGTTCTTTGTGCAGTGTTGCCAACTATTATTTTCGATGGATGCTAGCAGTTCAAGCTTCTATAAAATAAAAATTTTAATCCAAACTGGTCTGTGTTCGTTATGGGCAGTTACGATCGACGAGTTCAGAAAGCGACTATAATTTGCTATGAGGATATCAAAAATAAAAACTTAGAAAAACCAGTTGATCAATATTCTGGTACAAGGGCAAGTATGTGCGCTGAAGTTTAGAATTTACGGTTCAATGATAGGTTTTCAATCGATTGTCGCCGATAAAAATTCTTTTCAAACCTAATTTTCTCGTGATAAACGACAGACTATTGCCACTTGATGTATTTTGCTGGGTCAGGAGATAAATTTTAATTGAGTAACAATGACAAATTACAAGTTTACAACACTTTGTAAAATTTTTACGACTGTCAATTGTCGATTTAGTTGTGAGATTTGCAAAAATATTGGTTGAATACTTTTTATAGATCGGCACAAAAAATTATCCGACTTTGATTTATCTTAATTATAATTTTCCATGAGCCACTGAGAAGTACACCGACAGTAATCACGGCCAATAATATTATAACAACTATGAAGTTCAACCTTGAATTCGTTACAATACGCAACAGAAGCAAAACGTAATTTCGAAATTAAAATGAACCAACAATGTCCGGTAGGTGTAGGAATTTCTCAGTTTAACGAGCTATTTCAGGAAGTTTGTTGCGGGTTATAAGGTAGTGGTGAAACCATTATATGACTTTCTTCCAAAGGACGCAGCGTTTAATACTTCTATATAATCTACTCATCACCTGGTTACACGACGTCACCATAATTTAATTTTGGTACGTATTATCGCTTTGGCTTTGAGTTATTGGTTCTGGCAGCTGTCAGTGCTCTGAAGAAGTTCAACTCTAGAAGTTATAAAAATGAAAATTGGCACAGGCTGTGCGAGTTTTAAGGGAACAATGAACGAAAAGGAGATATATTCGCGAGTCGTAAGATGGGCTCTTTATCTTATGGAGGATAGCTTTGAGCTTGAGCTACAATAGCTTTAAGGCAGTATAGAACGACAATATAATTCACACAATAAAGTAGCACTTAGATTCTGGGCCGACTAAAAGATTTTATTGAAATTAGTGGGTTTTAAAACCCAAGATAAAGGGTGTGAGGACCTGTCTCAAGCCATAGTTGTTTACTTTTCTCGATAGATGATAATTTATATTTTATTTTACGAAGAAACGACTTTATAAGTTTGCGGGTGGATGACTTAGGCCCGTTGCACACTTGAGCTATGTTTTTTGACTGATGTGAGCTAAGTTTTCATTTCACAGCTTCCCGTTTTGGTTTCGAAAACTCAAATAAGCGAAACATTGTAGATAAATCTTAGATCAACCCAATATGTAAAGCAATTTAATTAGACATTTTATTTTCGTCTTGGAGATAAATAATTAGCTGACGTAGCTCTGAAAATGAGCGATGCGAGCTATGTTTGTACCCCACAGATTTAAATAAATAAATAAACAACTCAGCGCGTACGAGTGGCTTCAGCTAAGCTCCACAAATTCGGTTTCACTTATTTCGGCTTTGAAAAGTAAACCAAGAAGCTGAGATCTCAAAAGATAGCTCACTTCGCTTAAAAAACATAGCTTAAGTGTGCAACGGGCTTTAGACTTTGCCAGAGAGTTTATAGAGTAAAACAAATAAAATAAATTTAACTTACTTTGGTTTCTCCAGTGGATCCGGCTCATTGCGTCCATACCCTGCGGGATTTTTCTCCGCCTCCTCTTTTGATAACAAATGTATTTCTGCCTCAACCTTTCCGGTCAGCTCCATTTCCTCATTCTCTTTCTTAATGTAAAAAGGCCACCAACCACGGACCCTTTTTTGTTTAAAAATATTTATTGTCGGCACCTGTTCCATTTTTAACATGTCGAGCGTACACAATTTGGATGATTTAGCGCCACGAGGAAAACGATTTAAATTCAGGGAAATTGCACCTAAGAAATCATCGGCCGAAAAATGATCTGCATCCCACACTTGAAGTTCGAGTCGTGCCGGTATTTTAACTTCAGTTTCATCCCAACTAAATAATGATTCGCGTCGGGATAGGACTATCCGCTCTTCGGCGGCCAAGTAGTCAAATGGATATATAAAACGCCAATTAAAATTTCCCTCGCCCGTCAACGATCGATAGTGAATATCCGTTGATTGCATATCTGGCGCCCCTGTTAACCAACCTTTCACATAAATATCGGACATTTTTTCCCCGGTAAAGAATGCATCATCCTCTAGCACCACTTCATCGGTATTCCAAATAACAACCCGTAATTCATACGATTTTGGTTTACGAGGCGAAATATCGATGGGTGGGCCAGGAAGTGGCATGTCCATCGGAAACATATCGACCCACATTTCTAATTTCCCTTGTTCGATTCCAGGTTTCTCCGGATTATAAAGTGGCCTCGATTCGATATGTTCTGTAACTAGTTTAGTACCAATTCGCGGTATTTCGTCCCATCGATGTAGCACTGCTAGCGCCAAATGTTCATCTCGGTTACGTGCCGTGGCAAATGAATTCCACTGCAGAATATCATTCTCATCAAACAACATAACATATCGTCCAATCACCACACGATCTTGAAAATAGTGCGGCATCTCTAATTTGTTCTCTTTACATAATTTAGATAGAATAGCGGTAGGCTTCATGGGATCGCGCCATTTATTGTAACCAATACTGAAATACAAGAAATATTAAAAATAACTCAAATTTAAGATATGATTGACTTACTCTTCATATTTAAATGCTAGTCCGCAGGTAGCTCTATGTTTACTGTAAAATCGGTTTTCTAAATCGATTTTTGTCTCACCGATAAGATCATCCGAACCTACTAAATCCCAGTCATTTATTTGAATGGTTAGCATCGAATCCTGCGGAAAAGTCGCTTCGATTTCAAAACATTTACCAAACACAGGATTTAATTGCTTGCTAACATAATTTTCTTTGTCCGATATTCGTTTATTGCCTAATTGTAACACGACGTAAGGATCTGCCTTTCCGTTTAAATCCATTGGATGCAGATCAGTACCTTTGATTATGTACACACGTACTAGTACGTGTATTGGATCGTTTACGGGAAGGCTAGGTGCGAATGCCGGTTCCAAGCCTTTTTCTATTGGGATTTTATACACTTTTATTGCCCCCTTAAAATACCCGACTATTCGATTTTCGTCTTCGGAACTATCGCCAGTTTTCTTCCCTCGATACAACGCAAACGATAACAGCCACTCTTTAAACTGCCCGAATTCTGCATTCGATTCGATTTCATTCGGGAAAATCTGTTCGAAAATGAAATAAAATATTTTCCGAATGGATTAAAAATTATGGTACGCAACCTACCTGACATACAGCAGTAGTTTTACTAGGCGCCTTTTTCACATGGTTTGGACTGAGCTTAGAGACTAACGATTTAGATCCTTTAACGTTCAATTTCTTTTTATCGTCTTGCGGTTGAGGATGTGCCTCGGCCAATTTCCCTGCATTTAATTTTGTGTCTTCAATCAGTTTTTCGTACGAGTAAAAATATTTGGTCCACCAATCTTTACTATTGTCATCATCGTCCTCATCTTCTTCCATACTGTTATCGGGTTGTTGGAGTTTCTTTTTTGCGGCCGGCTTTTTGGCGCTGCAATCATACAATGGAAATCCGTCATGCAGATTAATTTAACACTACTTATACTTACACTTTAGATACGCACGCAGTTCCATAAAGAGTTAGATTTTCGTTGCTGTTCGTTTTCTTGTATCCCGTGTTTTCTGGAGGTTTTATCGGGGTGGTAGCCTCTGGCTCGTCTCGCTTCATGTGGTGCGATAATATGATTTGTCCACAAGTAGTTGGCAGCTTTCTAGCGTCATCCTTCACCCGATGCATATATCGGTGTACTGATGTGATTTGATGAGTTCCCACCAATGTGTAACGTCCAAAGGATCGACAATCAACGCAACGAATTGTGATTGGCGGAGCATATAATTCCTCGACTGGAAGTTCTAAATCGAAAAATTTCACCATGTTTGGGAAATTTGGATTCTTTTTCGCATTTTGAATGATACTCGAACTTAATATGTTCCCCGAACATTCGACATCAATGCGAGGTTTGTCCACCGACATAAAATGAACTCGCTTAACGTCACGGAGACCCCAAAATAGCACTTCAATACGGAATTTTGATAAATTTGGTCGTACATTGCGCGGAACGGGAAGGATTGCTAAATCACCTGGCACTGGTGGGAAACGTTCACTTTGCTCGTCCTGATAAATAAATTTTGGTTCGGTTAGCCTTGGTAGGTCGTCTGAACCTTTTTCGAGCATTTCAAAAGCCGCCAATAGTTCACCTGCATTTTCGGTACCGCGAATAATATCAAACCATTCTAGGATCGGCGTTTTATAGTTATTGTCCTTTAGCTTAATTTGTGGTTTTGCGATCGCACGCCCGATAAACTCTGATTTGCCTACTTTATCCTGGTCATAGATTTCGATTATAATGGCCGGCGGTTCACGCTTAATTATTTCTTTCGATCCGTAGACTAAAACTTCATCGAACACTAGCAGTTCATCCCAGGTTGGGCTTAATGTTTCCTCGATTACTTGAGTGGTTTTTGCAAATTCTGTTACGTACACAGTTGCATATGGGTCACTTAGTCCCGAAGCGTCAGATCCGATTAATGATCGGGCTTGATATATATGCGCTCGTAATTGAAATACCTGCATATATAAAAATATAAAATGCTTGTATTTCACGAAAGCATATTCGCCGGAACAAATACTTACATGTTTTTCAACGTAATGAATTGCAGATGGTGCCAGCGCTCGGCTCCGATCTGCGTTTTTAAGTTCCTGCGTCATTTCAAAACCGGCCGGCAGTCCCATGAAAAACGATTGTTTTTGTTTAATATTTCCAAGCCACAAGAATATCGTGAGTTTACTTTGCACCATCCATCCAGACGGTCCAACGGACGCTTTACCCGGTAACTTTAAAAAAATGTTTTGGACTTTTCCACAAAATATGCCACTCTCTTCTTCCACGCCCGAGAATATAATGTCACGAGCAAGTACCCGGTAGTAGGCGACCCGCTTTCCGTTGGCTACCATCCAAACGAACACATCGGGAAGGCTGTGCTGGGGCTGAAAAATTATAAATTTAATATTCAATTTTGGCCATATATCGTCATTCTTATTACATCATCAATCAAAAAACGTAGTTTTTGCAAATAGTTCTGTGCCGTTTTATATCGATCTTTCATGCTGCTGCGTGTAACAAGAGCCCGTAAATTTCGCGCCATGTTACCAATTGCCTCGATTTCCCGTTGACACAATTTCATTCGTTCTTTATCTAATTTCGTCTTGCCCGATCCTATCCCAATTATATTGGCTTTAGTAACCGTTAAATATTTAGCACAACTGGTTGCCAGCTCTTCAAGACACGCGCGTAATCTTACTTCAGCCCGAGTATCCTCTTCTTCCATAAACGCATTTGTTTCGCTTAATCCTTCTTCCATTTTATCAGTCATCTTCGATATCATGTTACTGTTATACATTCGCCTCCGTAAATCAGGAAATACGCATCGAACATCCATACAGGGTTTATAGTCCCAGTACGGTAAAAAATAATGGGCCTTGTCGTGGCTGATTGGTTTGCAAGCACTAGTGGTACTACTGTAAGAGGACACGTTAACACTTTCAAATTCTTCATCATCACTCATATTGACACAGCGCGATTCATTTTGTCCGTCCAACGAATTACCAGCGTTACCCATACTGAGCTCGAAATATATCGATTTGTCAGACAATTTTTTATCCAACATCGAGGCCTCGAGTACCGAAGAAAATAAAAAGAATTCTTCACTTTTAGAGTACGACGATTCAGATATTGGGACGGTCTCCTCGATCTCAACTGTAAATTACAAAAGTGTTAATTCGAAAACTGTCATAATACATTTTATCATAATATTTACCATTCTTTTCACCACAAAAATCTGCATTATCCGTAATTTCGGTTCGAATCGCAATAAGTAATCGCGCTCGGTAACTAATCCCCTCACCAAGGCCTGAATTTAAATTCGAATGCTGATCTAAAAGACTATAGTCTCGCGTCGAGCCATACAAATGTATGAATGACGGCCCAAAAGTAGGTAGAAATCCTTTTTCACCATCGTTCGAAATTTGTTTCAAATCGATATAGTGAGTTCCAATAATCGAGGGCTTTACGGGATCAGCGTCACGAAGCTGAATTTTAATTCGCTGGCACAATGGTGGAAACATTTCCGTAAATATTAATTGTTCATTCCATATCGGGGCGTACGAATTCTTTTTCACAGTGGTTTTACCACTCAGCCCGGCAAATGACACTTGGACGTATGGACTAACCAAATCTTTTACTTCACCTGTGAAGGCACGTTTTACATTCGCCATTATTGATGAATTCATACGTGGTAAACCATCGGCACGATAAATTTTTACAACAAATTTAGCACGTTGCCGTTCGAGTGGCACGCCATCTGGTAGTAACAAATTCCTGTATAGAGGGCGTAAAATTATTTTTAAGCCATTTTTCAATCATATATATATATATTTAAGCTATATTCACCCTTCTATATCATCATGGTCTTTATCCGATTTTTGCGGTACTTTAACCGTATCACCTTTACCTATTATACCAATATCACATTTTAAATAACCCTTAGGGCCGCTAATAAAATCATCCGGATCGGTTAGTAGTGCCCATTTGTGATAGAATTGATGATCTATTGCAACAAACAGGTTAATTAGAATTTGGTGTTCAGGTAAAACGTGTTACACAAAGGTAAAAATGTTAGAATGTCAAAATGTTTATAGCTACCACACCAAAAACATATAAAATTATTTTTAAAGCAGCATAATTTAGATAAGTACAAGGTAATAAAATACAACAAATAGAAGAGATTATCATAAGGTTATTTAACGATATTCATGCAACACGTGGTTATTTATATATTAGAGGTTATATAACCTCATAAAGCGCCATTTTGCATTAAATTATGGTGGTCGAGATGCTTTTGACAGTGATTACATCAAAATGTGCTAAAATCGTGATATGTATTTTTAAAATTAGGGATACAATTTGCATTTTGACCCTCGCTTTGACACTTGACAGGTGGAGTACAAAGCTTAACACAAAAGCACCATTTAAACATTGTGATTTAGTTATGAAAAGCGACGAATAACGTGAAGCTCTTGAGTACAGGATTTTACATGATTTTGGCAAATTAAAAGTGGTATAAATGTATCTATGTACAGGTAATTTGTTATGTTATGTTTAGCTAATTTACAAATTTTTATTTTATTTTACCTGAGTGGTGCCAAACCGTAGCTACGTCCAATTTAAAAGAGCCAATAATTTTTTTTGGGCGAAATACATTTCCACTTTGTAAAACCTTTTTAAGTGTGTGGTTTGATGGCGCGGTGTGGTGATTTAGTTATTTAGCGGTGGTAAGTTTTATTTATTTATATAAAAATTTCATTCACATAACATTAGTTAAGTTATACAGAAATGCAAGAAACCAAAAAAGAAATGAGAAAAAAGTAAATAGAAAAAATTAAATAATTAAGAAATTAATTTAGTATAATATAGAATTTAATTGTATACAGAATAATTAAACTTAATTTTTATAAATATTTTTGATTGATGATCGTGGGCGCTTACGCTTTTTATAAACTCAATGTTCGATGTATGGAAATGGGGCCGTAATCGGCCGAATAATTAAAAAAACTGAATTTATTGATAATTGACTAAGGAATGTACCAGTTCTTTTCGAATTAGTGAAATTCTAGAAATGGCGAAAGGGGGCTGCTTATAGTGTATTTGCTATAAGACGGACAAAAATATTTCCTGCAGACATGTATTTCTGCTCTTCACCGCTAGTCGTAGTATAAGCTTTCATCGTTTTGGAATGAACCTGGACCAATGAAACTTTAATCATAGCTAAAAACCTATTCGGTCGGGATTTCGGCATATATTGACCGTACCTTATATTTGTGTTGTTTGGGGCTACGTGTATCCCTGGCACGTCCAGTGTAGAGTAGTGTAAGTGTAATCACACTTTTATTTATGGCTTAGTTTAACACTGTTAAATTAAAATCCAATTAGGAAACATGACATTTCTAGGCTAAAGTTTATTTTACGTATACATTAAGAAAATCAATTTTTAAATGCAGGATTGTTTATCAACAGTTTTTAGGAGGAAGAAGGTAAATTTTTCGAAAATTACCCCATTTTCCGGAAAAATTTTCACTTACAAAAAAATATTGCGTATTATTTTATTCAAAATACGTACAAATGTGTATTTTTATTTTGATATTAGGATTGTATCTTAACAGTTTTTCGACAGAACAAGTAATTTTTCCGGGAAAATTTTCCAATTTTTCCAGGAAAATTTTGAAATTTAAATTTTTTTTATTTTACTTAGTTTAAAATTATAAATGCAATTTGACACTTGAAGAATTATATACATTCTGGAAAAGCGGGGGTTTGGGAGCCCCATCTTCTAAGGCAGGGTTTGCAAGTGCTTCTACTTTAGTGTGCCAAACAATTTTTTTTTAAATCGCCTATTTCGCGTGCCAACAAATTTCATAATAACATAAAATAAATGTTATTTCGTAACTGTCTTAATTATTAGAAAGTGAGAATGGGATTTTATTAATCAACAGTAAAATATTTAAGTATTTGATTCAGCGGTTGATATTTTTTGTATTTCGATCCTAAGTGGTCTACGTTTGGAGTATACATACTTTGTTACTATTATTCCAACACATGCTTCAGCATTGTTTCTATTCATTCTATTCCTTGTTAAAACGACGTTCATTTGTGAAAATAGGAATTTGCAGTAATAAGTAGATGGAAACACAGATAATAACGCTATTGCCAACTTTCAATATCTTATCATCAATATTTAACGATTTATTATCGTTCGTCATACCATTCATTTTCAATAATGGTTTTTTAAATTTTCAAATTTTTCGCCACCAAATTAGGCTACACTGAAATTCATGCATTCAGTATCCAACTCATCAAAATTAATCCAGGCAAAATCGTGAAAATTTCCGACAGAATGAACTTGTCAGAGTAGCGAACAAATTTAATAAAGTTGGACATCCATCAGTAGAAATTGAAGAAAATGTTCAATACTTACATTCGAATCGAATCAGCTTTTTTGACAACTTCCAGAATCTTAACACCTCTTGTTGGTTCTGGTAATGTTCCCAGTTTCAACAATTCCTCCCGCATTATTCCACCTGCAGCATAACGTACCGAATTGCTAGCCTGGCATCGGAGTTTATGTCAGTACTTTCATCAACTGTCAATGCAAACACTTCAGCTGCACGGAGATCAGCTATTAAGTGATCACTAACATTTTCGTCCATTTTTAAAATCCGGACTTTTGCCGTATTTTCACTTATTTGAATGCCGTGTATGCGTGTAAGTATTTATCCTTGTTATCAAAATCCTCGAAAAGCGATTATGTGCAGTTTATAAGAGCGGTTTTAACAAATTCCTCGTTACCAAATGCCTTTCCACATTTAACTATTTCACTGGTTATGCAAGCATAATAATTACAATAACAACACAATCCAGAGATGGAGTGAATTTTTAAAAGTCGAGGTTTTTCCATTTGTTATTTATATTTTATTTGGCTATTTGTTTGTTTTATGAATAATTTTTTGGGGTACCGGTGGAATTTTTAAACGTGCCAAGTTTGGCACGCGTGCTACGCATTTGCGATCGTTGCTCTAAGGTATACAACGAATTAAAATAACATTAAAAAAATATTTATATTTACAAAAGTTGTTTTTTTTAACATTTGTGGCACTATCGAAGAATCGATAAGAGCGATAAAAACTCTTTGATCTGTGTCTGCAAGGTTGACGAAGCAATATTATTAATAAAAATTAAAAATAAAAATTTTCCGGAAAAATGTAGCTTCCCTCTCCTAAAAACTAATAGTCCTGCAGACAATCCTACATTTAAAAATTTTCAAAATTTATACTCCTTACCTGATTTTCTCGATGTATACGTATAAAGTAAAATTACGTCAGTTCCTATAAGAACAGTACATAGTACTAAAACCAATTACGTCTGTGTGTACTAAACTTTTACCCAATTGATTGGAATGCAATAAAATATACAAATAAAAAATTTAAAAAATTATAAATCCAGTATAGCGGTTCAGAGAAATTTAGCAAAAATAAATTAAGCTAAATGTTTGTCTATTGTTTTATCCCTTTATTGAACAATAATAATATTTATCCACTGTGGAGCAGAAGGTTTAATAAATATGCTTTAGAGTTTCAGTCTAGTAGACATTTTTCACACTATGCCAGCATTGAATTCCTATTGACAACTGTTAAAGTTGGGAATGTGACATCTTGAATGTGACATTAAATTTTAGCACGGCATACTTTATGAAAATAAAAATTAACATACAAAAATGTACCCAACAAGTTTAGTTTTTTTGTCGTCAGATCCACTTATAGTGTTGTCTATTGACGATTGGAGGATCACGAGTGGCACATAGCGGAAAAATTTGTAACTCAACGAGCTATGCCAATTTGACAATTCGAACCGGAGCGGACTTCATTCCTCATGTTAAAAGATAGTATTAGACATTGCACGTAGTATTAGGTACTGTTGCACGAGGAAAAAATTGTTACACACACTATCGAAGCCTGAGTCAAAACCTCGTGAACTGTCTGGAACCTGGGTTAGGGGATGGTATTTGAACTTGCCTGATGTGAAATTTAATTAGCTATTAGATGCATTATCGGAACCTGAGTCAAGATCTCTCTTAAGGAGTGTTAACGGCCATTTTAGGTTCTAAGGCAAATTTCATTGTCAATTCGAAAAAATTCGTGGACACTTTGGAACTTGGACTAGACGATAGTATTTGAGCTCATCGGATCATGAATTTAATTAGCTATTAGACGCACTATCAGAACCTGAGTGAATATCTCTACGTAAGAAATGTTAATGACCATTATCTGTTATGAGACAAATTTTAGTTTCTTTGAAAAAATTCGTGAGCACTTTGGGACTCGGAATAGGGGATGGTACTTAAACTAATCGAATGAAGAGTTTAATTAGCTTTTAGCGGCACTATCGAAACTTGAGTCAAAATCTTTGGTAAGAAGGGTTAATGGCAATTTTCAGTTCCCACGCATATTTAATTTTCTTTGAAAAAAATTCGTGAACACTTTGGAACCCAAGTTAAGGGATGGTATTTAGATTCATTGGATGGACAATTTAATTATCTAATAGATGCATTATCGGAACCTGAGTCAAGATCTCTCTTAAGGAGTGTTAAAGGCCATTTTATGTCTGAGGTAAATTTCAAGTTCTTCGAAAAAATTGGTGGACACTTTGGAACTCGGGTTAGGGGATTTGGGCTCATCGGATTAATAATTTAATTAAACTTTAGATGCACTATCGGAACCTGAGTCAAGATCTCTGATAAGGGGTGTTAGTGGCCATTTTAATTCCAAGACAAATTTGAGTTCCTCGAAAAAAATAATGATCACTTTTTGACCCTGGTTGAGGGACGGTACTTGAACTCGTCTGATGAAGCATTTAATTAGCTATTTGATGGCTCGTCGGAATCTAGGTCAAGATCTCTGGTAAGGAGTGTCAAATTCCATTTTCAGTTCCAAGACAAATTTTAGTTTCTTGGGAAAAGTTTGTGAACACTTTGGGATCCGAGTTGGGTATTTAGGCTCTTGAATGAGGAATTTAGTTAGCTATTAGATGCGCTATCGGAACCTGATTCAAGATCTCTGGTAAGTAGTATAATGTTCATTTTCAGTTCCACGACAAATTTGAGTTTCTTAGAAAAATACTCGTGAAAACTTTGGGACCCGAGTTAGGGGATAATATTTGAGCTTATCGGATGTGAAATTGCTTTTAGGTACATTATTGGAATTTGAGGCAAGATCTCTGGTAAGGAGGAACACTCTGTGAACCGGATTAGGGAATTAATGTGGCGTCATCCGTTGAAGAATTTAATTAGCAATTTGATGAAATTTCGTAACTTAACGCACAATCTTTGATAATTAAGTGTTACCGGTCGTTTAATACATACTACTTATGAAAGTAGTATCTCAAAAATTCCAGTCTGGGTGTGAATTTCAACTATTCTATTCTTTAAAGAAAGAAACATTAGTGCTTTTAAAAATTGTAGTGAATATTTTCACGTAGATATTATTTTGGTTTAATAATTTTCAATATACTAATTATAATCCCAAATGCACGCCCATTAATCTTTGGTCATTTATTTTTCAAATTTTTTCGATTAAATTATGAACTAAACTAAATTGCTCAGTAATTCACAATAAACATACATAGGTGGTAGTAACATCAACAAAACAAACTGTGCCTGACTATTCGAAATACTAATTGGTCGACTTTCCGTTCGAATTACAAATAAAATTGAAAAAATCGAATTACAAATAAAATTGTGTGCCTGACGACAATTTATTTGACTAAATTTCCGACTAACTAAATTGATCGTTAGTTCACCCAGGTATTGTTAGATGTCTCTAATTTATAAACCAAAATCTACCCGATATTTAATTCTAAACTGCAAACTTAGTTCTGATTTATCAATTACCGATTAAAAATGTTTCGTAGAATGTTAAATTTAAGATTATTTAGCAGATTTTAATTAAAAATCAGATGCGGTTTGTTTTGTGCCATCTTTGAACGAATGGTTTAGTTAGTTGGAAATTTAGACAAAAAAATCGACATGAGGCACACAGCATTAATAACACATTTGACAACTAAATGGAAAAGTTACCTCGCGAGGAGACGTTTCGTTTGTAACCTGGCGGCAAATAGCGTAAGATCACTTGAAAAAAGTTTAGTTCATATTTTAGCCGTAAAAATCGACCTGAGGCACATAGCATAAACCCAACTTTGTCAAATCTTTACAAATAAACTATATCAGTGCGCAGTGCCTAAAAAAGTTGAAAGTGTTTTTTGACTTTATTAATTTATATTTCGTAAATGCGGCAGAAAAATAAATTTTATTTCTCATGAGCATGAACTTTGTTTATTTATCATTAATTTTGGTTAATTGTTTTTTTTTTATTTTTAAGGTGGTTTTCATTTATAAATTTGTCATTTGCCACTAGGATGTCTCTAATTTCAAGATCGTCGTATATAGAGCAAAGTTTGTGACACAGAGAAGCAAAACGAAAAAATTACTAAGTACTCTTTATGCATGGGTCTGAAAGTGATCACGAATTTTTATCGTAGGAACTCAAATTTGTCTTGGAACTGAAAATGGCCATTATTATCCTAAGTAAAATGGTTTACCATTTTACTATTTTACCATACTCATTTAATTATCATTTTTCTGAAATTCGTACATATAGCGCAACTTAAGGTGAGTCACATACACAAAAATTTGTGCCGAATGCGTTCCGCCTAAACATTTTCGCCGCAAGGTCTACCTAGTCGTTAGTCAATAACAAATCAAAACTAATTGTTTGTTATAAAAATTCGTTTACCACTTAAAAAATTTAAAAAACCGACAAGTGTTGGATCATGTGCGTTGAATGTGGCAAATGTTTGTATATGTGAGCCCACCTTTACGAGGGAGGGGGGGGGGGGGGGGTACCCACCTTTACTGTACGTGTTCGGCATAAATGTTTGTATATGTGGACCCACCTTTAAATTCCGTGTAGTCAATAGTCAATCCTAGAGATAAATTCCACCTGGGCTTACCTATAGGCATATGACCTATCTAATGGCCATAGTAGGGTCGATGGGAAGTTGGTAACTCAAAAGTTACAAAACATTTTATTAATTTATTTTCGAAAATTTCTAAATTTATTGTAATTTTTATTTCATAGGATTTCGGACTATATCTTTTGGCGGGGATAGCAGAGACACTTAATCTGCATTACCATTTTTCG
The DNA here is from genome assembly GCA_947310385.1 of Nephrotoma appendiculata. NCBI lineage: Eukaryota > Metazoa > Arthropoda > Insecta > Diptera > Tipulidae > Nephrotoma > Nephrotoma appendiculata. Next base: position 363,962,336 of record OX371224.1, on the reverse strand, counting down.
GCTGGAAACTTTTGGCTAACTTTAATATCGGTTATCATCAACCCTGATCGGACTATTTTTATGATCGAGCAATTTTCAAAAAGTTATATCATAAAAATGATAAGTATGACTTTATTTTAATATTTTATTTATTTATTTGAGGAATAATCAAACCTAAAAATAAATATGGAAATGGATGTTGTTCTTAATAATCTTAATATAGTACTCTTATAATAAATATTATTAAAACTAACGTTAAGCGCCTTTCATTTCAGTCCTCATTGGTGACTTGGGATTTTTTACGTAAACTTAAAAACTGTGTGCGCCCCTGTTCAAAATTACAGTACCAAAAAAATAAAAATCAGTTTTTGTATTTCTTGAATCAGACAAAATTTTCCCGAAGTTTCATAAAAATCGAAGGGGGGCAGGGTGAGTACAGATTCCGTTAGTTTTCGCGTGAAATCGGTGATCTAACCTAGAACTTATGATTTGAAACAGTGAAAAAACGCAGCTCTAGAGAAAAAAACTTCTTGTACATTTAACATCGATTGTTTTACCGTGGTTTTTACTGCAATAGCTGCGGGCCAATAGTCGTGTAAAAGTAAATTTTAAGTAGTTTTCTCGGTAGATTCATTTATTTTTCAAAAACTCGATGGCAAACTGTCTCGCAGTATATTTCCATTTTACAGATTTCTCGCGATCACGATCATCAATTCATAATATATTATATAATATATAATCTACTCGACCATTCTAAACCCAAATTATCAAGTCGCAATATACACAATAATACAGTATATAGTATAATAATTTGTTTATAACAGTAGTTAGTATAACAGTTTATTTGTACAACGATCAATAGTAAGTAACTTAAAAAAATTAAACAAAGCGGTTTGCTTAAGATTAAATATTTTCTATACCGGGCGTATCATAAACTGTTTTTAAATCGATCTTAAACGACCCAATTACGACGCCAGATCGAATGAACGTTCTTGAATGTAGCACCTAATATAAATAAAATTTTATTAAAATATTTTTTTGACAGTGGACGCTTATCCTGTGAATTGAATAAAAGTTACGCACCCTTAAAACCATGATAAATGCATTTATTATAAACAATGTACCTATAAAATTGCTAATCTTCGCTAAAAGCGGATTAACTATATGATTTGGATTTAATTTCTCGATAGTGTTTTAAGCGTGTACCTTTTATATTATAGAATTATTATATATACGCTCGTTTAAGCACTTTATTACCTGACGTACTATTTAGGATCATTTTACGTACATTTTACTGTAGATAAATTTATGATACTTACTGATAAGGTAATTATTTTATCAAACAGCATTATAGGCGGCATATGGAAATCAAACACAAAATACTGAAATTACATCAAATTAGCATTAAGGCATAGAGCACAGTATGGTAATGTCTTTATAGTAACCTCATTGTAGTATGGACAGTTTGTACTCTCCTTAACACTGGTGTACTTTTTTTGGTCCCCCACTTGAATGCACACCACTGGATCCATATTTAAACCGGGCAGCTGGCGTGCTTCTATTATTGTAACACAAACCTGGAAATCCTGTGATTTTAAATGGTCGTTGAATGTGATCACAGTTTTATTTAATCTATCGAGTAAAATGTTTCTGGTTAATATTTTCCGAATACTTATAATTTTAAATACTTTACCGTTTCGATTTACTCCTTGATTTACTATCACCATTATCGTGTGGTAATTCTTCCGCATCGCTTGATGGCCCCGACAATATACTACCTGTTTGTGATATATCATCGTTTAGTTCGTTCCCCGTATCGTTGGCCGATATTTGACACAATGCAGCCGCTTCCGATTCACTAATCAACGATTTACCATCATCTTCGGTGCCACTACTCTCGCGTGACGAATGCCTCGATCGTCCTAATTTCATAAAATTTCTAACCGCTCGCAAACTAACCCGTTTATCCGATATACTAGGCGCTGGCTGTTGTGGATTTTTTGTGTTTTCGGTGCTCGCTGCACGTGACATAACGCGTTTTAGGATTTGTTTGCGGCGCGAACTATTCTTCTTCACATTATTTTGAGTGATGCTTTTTTCTAAATTTGCAATGTTTTGTTCGATGTCTAAAAGCATTTGTTGGTCGTCGTCTAAGCTCGAATTTTCTTGGATTGGTCGTACTAAGTGCTGGGGCTCAAAGTTTCCGGCATCGTCGTCGGGCGATTGGTACATGGCCTCGAATTCGAGTGTTACCGGGATTGGTTTATTATTTAGGTCGACTAGGTGATCTTCTATTTGGATTTTACCATCAACTATAAGACCTGAAAATTAGAATAAAAATGTTCAAATTAGACAGACATCGATTCATCGGTTTAGCCTTGTCCTCTACATGAGGCATAAAATCAATATTAGTATTTTGCGAAAATTAAGGTTATTTAGTATTATCGCGATTCGCGCTGTTCAGTGAACAATTAGTTTTCAGTTGAACAATTTAACACTCTATGTTTATATTTGTAAAGCATAATCCATAAATAGTTTCGATTTCTATTTTTAGCTAAGCTGTATATAGCCAGGATTATGTCACTATGATACGACAGTACATGTTATTTTAAAGAAAGACGTATTGCAAATAATTCCCATTACACATCTGATACGAAAGCTATGAATTTCAACCATCGTTGGCCACCACTCTTCTCTTCTTGCTACTTTTCATTCACTACATTTGATTCATGCCTATTCAAGAAGGAACATAAGATTTTTAATTTATTGCGAGTAACGGGAAGTAAGTTATACGGTTTTTGTTGAACGACGTCTAATACAAAACATTATTATCCAGGTATTACCGAGACTGGCAGCCACCATTAGTAGCAAAATCAGAATGCGCCGCTTATTTAGCCCTTAGTTGATTTTACATTGTTTCAGTGCACATCTCTAATGTTAGAAAGCAGGTCGCCTTCTTGTATGTTGGGTTGGGAGAACTCTAACATTTTAAAGTTCAATATAATCTAACATATTGCGAGTTAAAAGTTAATTTAACGATAAAACCTGCGGAGGTCAGTTGGCCAAAAAGGATTTTTAAATGTTCATCTGGACGTGACGACCGTTACTGATGAACCTACTACCAGCCTTATATTAATACATGATTCCAATTTTAGAGTTGAATTTTTAATAGACACTGGTGCGGACGTTTCGGTTGTTCCACTTAAAATTGGCCACATTCCGCATGCCTTACTTCTAAATTATTCGCTGCGAAGATGGAACGCCATTTAAAGCATATGGGACAGAAATTCTAAATTTAGATTTTGCGTTACGGCGTAATTTCAAATGGGAATTTATAGTGGCAGACGTCTCCTTGCCCATTATTGGAGTACACTTACTTAAAAGATCTGGATTGATAGTTGATCTTGGCAAACGTCGTCTTTTGGATTCAACGACATCTTTGTTTACGACTGGTAGCCGAGTCAACATTGTTTCAAATAGAAAAATCTCAGGTTAATAATCACAACCAGCAAATTCTTTCTAAATTCACTGAAATTATGTCAAACTCTCTTAACGTCAAACCAGTTAAACATATGATCACTTGGCACAAGAAAAACTAACGAGTGCAAAACAGGAATTCGAGAATATGATGGTCTAGTCCTTTGCATCTTGTCTTGAAGAAAAATGGAGATTGGCGACCATGTGGAGATTATCGAAGCCCGAGTCGTGTTACTATTCCAGATCGTTATTCCATTCCATATCTTCAAGATTTTTCATACCAACTTGAAGGATGTACTGTCTTCTTTATTCTCGATCTTGTCCAAAATTATAATGTGATCCTTATTGATCTGATATTCCAAAAACCGCTATTGCGACTCCGTTCGGTTTATTTGAATTCACAAAAATGACTTTTGGTCTCAGGGGAATTAATTTCGCATTCATCTACCTAGATGATATTCTGATAGCTTCTAAAACTTTAGTGGAAAATCACGCGCATCTCGAACTAGTTTTCCAAAAATTATCAAACAACGGTTTAATAATCAATCCTGGAAAATGTGTCTTCGCTCACCTGAAGTTAAATTTTTAGAACATTTTGTTAATGCAAATAGCATTTTACCTGATCCAGAACGAGTTGAAGTCATCAAAAATTTCGAACGTCCATTAACAGTTAATCAACTCAAAACATTTTTGGGGATAACTAATTTCTATAGACATTTCATTCCAAACGCTGCGGCTGATCAACATCTTAACACTTAACGATTTTCTTAAAGGCTACAAAAAAAAAAATAGCAAAATTTCAATTAATTGGTCAGCAGAGTTCATTGATGCCGTAGACAATTGACAATTGTAAGGAGAAATTGTGTAAAGCTACTCTTCTTGTACACCCTTCATCTACAGCTAAACTCGTTATCATATGGTAGATGCTTCGGACACAGCTATCGGTGCAATATAGTTGACCAGTATGTTGGCGATATTTGGCAACCACTCTCTTCTCGGTTCGTCTTAATGAGACGCAACAAAGATATAGTGCTTATGACATAGAGTTGTTAGCAGCGTACTCTGGCATTAAGCATTTCAGATATCTTTCGGAAGGACGACAGTTTACGTTGTTTACGATTCTTAAACATTTCATCGGACAGTTCTCAACCGACATCCAACACATTACAGGCATGGATAATGTTGTAGCAGATACATTTTCCCGCATTGATCTAATTTCTATTCGTGAAAGTATAGATTATTTTAACTCTAGCAAAACTATATATTGCGATTCAATTGAGTGTCGGAAAAAGTATTTGAAGCCTTTCACAATCTTTCACAGCCCGGAGTTAAAGCAACAACAAAAACGTCATCTGACCCTTCATCATGAAAGATTCAAAAACTATGGCACAATCCTATTTAGCTTGTCAGAAATCCAAAATTTCAGGGCACACTGTTTCACCTCTCGGATCTTATTAATTAACTTCGCAACGCTTCACAGAAATTCACCTAGACATCAATGGTCCTTGGCCTATTTCTGATAATCAGCGGTATTGCGTTAAATTAATCGACAGATATACGAGATGGGCTGAGGCAGTTCCAGTTTCTGATATTACTGCAGCTACTGTCGTTTCTGCGGTATACTCCACTTGGATTTCACGCTTCGGGGTACCAAACCTCATAGTCACCGACCAAGGTTCACAGTTTGAGTCTTGTCTTTTTAGTGAATTGTCAGCATTAAACTGATTCAGACGAGTAAGAACGACATCTTATAATCCAAAGTCAAACGGTATGATTGAGACATGGCACAGAACGTTAAAGACCGCAATCATGTGCCACGAACAATCTGATTGGGTGGAAGTACGTTGAGGGTGCCTGGTCAATTTCTAAATTCTTTTTCGGCTGATAAAATTCATCGGACAGATTTTGTCAATAACCTTAAAAAACATTTCCATGAGATAAGACCGTCTCTGGCCAGGCACTCGTATGTAAAAACTTTCATAAGCAAGGAACTTTCAACGGGATTTAGGATTTGGTAAAAAAAATCTTTGCAGTCACCGTATTCAGCACCGTTAAAAGTTGTCGAAAGAGGAGATAAGTTCTTCACTATTAACGTATACATGGCAGGTCAAGTGTGGCATCTTTGGATCGCCTCAAACCGTGTTTCGCGAAGAATGCGGACATCGTGGAATTGCTTCCGGCGGTCCCGCTGGGTGAGAGTTTTGGTTGTGCAAATGCGTTAAAAAAGGTGCACTTCAATCTTTCATCAAAGGAACTAGTTCAAACCAGGACTGGAAGAAAAATTAGACCACCTCACGTTTTAACTGAAAGCAACTTCTGGAACATCGTCGGTTCTTTTGGGAGGTACCCTTAGTATGAGCCATATAGCACCATTCTAAAATCGATTAATGACAAAAACGAAGAAGTATCTGTGCCTATTAGCTCAAATAATGGTAAAGTTGAGCTTACTATGTTCCAAGCACGATCGAAACTTTTAAAATATTGCTTTCGACGTTTCTTTGAACGTTTGGCAAAAATGGAATCACACTATTGCCGTGCATCAACCAGCAAGGTGTATTTAGAACCCGAATGGAGTAGTAAAAGTTGGCTCTTGCAATTGATTTGAGCGACTTAATTTATGTTTCTATCAGCCAAAAAGGACCAATGTGACATTTACGTGAGTCATGAGGAGCACAAAATAAAAAAAAATTTGCTACAACTGAAAAGATAAAGGATAAAAAAGAAAGCAATATTGAAAATGTGTTCACCATGAAATTACAGAGTGCTTTGTTATATCCGAAATTGAATGTATTATCATCCCTCTATTAAAAAACCAAGATAATGGTACACAACTTCACGATTTATAACTTGAAAACTAATGACAGGTTTTGTTTTATCTGACACGAAGGAGAAGGAGGCATTGGATCAAATCAATTTTCAACCATTTTAATGCACTTTATTTTGACCGAAGTACTACAAAATATAAAAAATCCCGAGGACGAAATTATATTTTACAGTGATGGATGTACAAATCAAATAGGAACTCCACCCTTTCCAATGCACTTTTGAATATCGTCATTACGTCTCACGTTACACTTATCCAAAAAATTCTTAAAAAAGTCCACACACACAAATGGAAGTCCACTGCATGCATTCTGTCATTGAAAATCAGTCCCACCTGATTATGTTGATATCTGTAGGTAAGCTAGAAAAAAGCCTAGGCCGTACGCCATCATATATTTGGATCACACATTCTTTAAAAATTTCAGTTCGATTCAATATTATAAATCTATCAGACCAGGAAAAGCCGTAGGGGATGCAACTTTTAATCAGATTCGATGCATTAAATACAACACAGATGGAAGAATCCAACTGAAATTAAACTTTAATGATGAATGGTTTGATTTGACATAGCGATTAAATCGACACAAGAAATCATCTTGCTGCGTTTTAAATTTTTATTGTAAGATTAAATTTCTAATGGTTTCAGGAGTTAACAAAATGAAGGCCTTTTCAAATTTCCTATTGAAATGGATAGCGCTCCCGATAGCGGCTCTCGATAAATAGGTAGAACAAACTATTTTTATATCGACTTTTAACTAAAAAGTTGGATGAAACATCTTACTTTTGGTTTTCGATAATAATGGTGTATGTGCGATTGTTCCGTATATTGGTCTATTGTCAGTACTCTCGAATTAAATACACAACAGTAGGAAATTCTTCCATTTAGCGTCAATCTGTGTGACAACGACTATGATAATCGACATTTACTTATACACAATCAACTTCCCAACCATCCCCATACTTTTTCTTTCCATTAACGGTGGATCGCGGATAAATTTGAATTTTTGATTTATAGAGATGGAAAATGTGCAAGAATCACAACAATCAGTTTCTAACAGATGAGATTACTGATTTGAAAAAATAAGCCTTCTCATCAGGTCGCGACGACTGAAGTTGTCAAAAATTAAAATTTATCGCCGATCGAGCGTTAATGGAAAGAAAAACTATGGGGTGGTTGGGAAGTTGATTGTTGATAAATTTAATCAAAATTTAATAAATTATCTAATAATTTTCGATTTTTAAAAGGTCATGGTTAATAAATAAATGCTTGTCCATTATAAATTAAAGTTTCAGAAGGTTTTTTCACTTCCTGACAAAACTAGATTTTGGACTTATACAATCTGCGAGTTTGATCAACGATATACAATTTGCAATATACAATCGAAAATATTTTCGTACATTCCAACAAAAATAGTTTTTTTTAGTTATCATAAATCACGACCTATAAAAGCGAATTTCTCAAGATGTACAACAACCTGTGGAGTTACATATTCAATGTTCGTACATAACGAATACGATTACCATAAAATTTGTTCTTTGAACGTGATAAACTATACAAGTCGAGCATTATGTCGACTAACGATGTTAATACAAAGATTATTACGATCCAACATTAGGTTTTACGTACATAATTTATGGCCAACGTACTATTTCGATTCCTTGAACCATAATAACAGACTAAATGGTATTGGCAATAATATTAATTGTTATTAAATTATTTAGGGCAACATTTTACTAGGATACGATAGCGACGACTCTGATGAAATAGATTTATGGTCGATATTCGAAGCGGAAGGTCAATAATAGATTTTTTTTTTATTATTTAATTGAGAGTTATAGCCTTGTATTCTGAAAATGAAATAAATGGATAATTGCTTAAATATTTTATTTAATATTGACATGCTTTTATCCTTTTCGAGATAATATGGGACCCATACCGGGAACAAAAAGTTTTGTTTGTTATTTTTGATTTTGTGTCTTGAAAATCGGTCCCAATATGTAGTGCAAGTTGACTTAATTTCAAAGATATCTGCAGATGTCAGAAGTGAAGAATATAATTTATGGAGAGCTGAAAGCAAAATCAAACAGCAATCAACATTACAAAAAATGTTGTTCAGTATTATTTTTTTACCACGCTTATATTAGCTCACTCTGTGTGTCTGTTTGTATCGTCAAATTTTTTAATAAAATTTTCAACCGCTTACGCGATAGTCCAATTGAGCTGAAATTTTGCATGCAGACTTACTTAGATGATAATACAAGATTCTAACATTTTTGGACATAAAAAAAAAAATTCTTCCTTACTCCTATAAATGTATATTTATAAAACTTTTCAAAAAAACCACCTTTGTTTTTTCAAAGCCTTTGTCAAAATAAATTGACAGGAAAGAAGCCATGTAATAATGAGGCATTGGCAGAAATGGTGAGACTAAGATCTGTGGGATGCGAATAACTGACAAAAAAAAAACACATATTGACAAAGACTTATAAAAGTTGGCTTTAATAAAAAACAATCATATGACATAGTGCTCTCGGATCGCACTCTAAAAGGTAAGGTCCAAATATAGATATACCATCTATCTTTTTGCAACTTCCTGACAAATGTTAACATGGTCGAAAAATTGATTGCAAATTTCGATGACTAAATGTAGAAAATAAAATATATTTAAAAACAACTTTTTAAAAAACCACGCTTATATTTAAAGGCTCTAAAAAGTAGATAATAAAAAGCTTTGAAAAGTTGAAAATAAAATTTTTCTTCCTTACTCCTATCAAGGTATATTTATAACAAGAAGAAATTTAAAATTAATATGACTAAAAATTTAAGCGTGGGGCGCTCCTTCTGCATGTATATACTATCTCTCAATATATCATTTTTACGTTAATACGAAAATGCTCCAGCAAAAAATCTATTCTTAGGATACATCAGAATAGACTGTTCCATTATAGTGTTACTAAAAGACCTTCATGTGTCTAGTAGTCTTAAATTACTAATGCCGTAAAGGAGCGCGCGCCCACGCTTATATTTTTAATCATATTAATTTTAAATTTCTACTTGTTATAAATATACCTTGATAGGAGTAATGAAAAAAAATTTTATTTTCTACTTTTCAAAGCCTTTTATTATCTACTTTTTAGAGCCTTTAAATATAAGCGTGGTTTTTTAAAAAGTTTTTTTTACCTCAACATATTCACGTTTTATACAACAAAGTAAGTATTTTGGCAATTTTCTTGTAAAATTAACGGTCCCTATCAAAAACGGTCATAAAAAAAAATCTCTGCTCTAATTCACAGATTTGCAAATTATTTACAAACCGGCAAGATTGATGCGGTTTATATTTTACAATTAAGCTTTGTTATATAGCAGCTGATGGTTGATCAACAATTATCTTATACTAAACACAAAACTATTTTATAGCTGGTTCGTTAACTAAAATTAGGATTCATTTTAAATGTGCTGTACTTAATTACCCTTACATCTATTTACCCCATTAAAATATTTTCACTATATTGTTTTCCCCAAATCTAATTTGCATAACATCTAATTTATATGACAAAATTGTCTGTATATTTTGAAGAACAAAGAATATCATGTCTTTTGTTCCCACAATGCTTTATACACACTGTAGACACTGTCGAACAAGACGAATAAGGGTGAGAAAATGTACCGAAACGAAACTTTTCTTTAAATGTTTGTTTGAATAAAGTTAATTTTGAGAGTTGTTTTTTAACAACTATGTGACCATAGCATCATTTAATGTCAAAGTACGCCCCAAAGGCATAGTTTGTCAAAACTTATAAAACAGATAAGAAAATAATTCCAAGTCTTATTGATTTTTGTCTCGATACAGATAATTAATTTGTTCCGGAAAATTTATAACCAACATAAACTAAAATTGGGGTAAAAATCAAAATTAGATTTATTCAACATAAATATTGTTACATAAAAAGGCAAATTAGTTATTACCGCCCCCCCTTCCCCACAAAAGAATATTTAAATTAGTTCTAAACACCACCGGAGTCTTTAATAATAAACTCACAGTATAAAAGAGTAATGTTCCTCATTTCCGCATAGACATAAATTTATTTTCCCCCCGCACTACACTCTATATAGATACGTATAATAGTGCGGAAGGTTTTCATTTTATCATTTTGTTATTGATGAAGATGATTGATATTGACAATATGATTTATTATTCGGGGCCGTGTAAACACGTCTATTTGACCAAACCCCAAATAAATAGGATTCAACAGTTTATGAAATCGATGTGTGCGTCTGATTTTCAATAACCACGATTTTGGGATATATTGAAAATTCAATTTACTCGTTCATATATAGTACGTAATGTATCGTGTAGTACATAATTAACGAGATCGGTTTTTATGTTTTAAAAGTTTAACACTTACCTTGCATTAGCATAATATAACGTCCGATTACTTTGCTGTGGCTCGAAATAGCACCGCGTGATCCTGAAACACTGGCAATTCCTGTTTTTAATAGTATTTTTGTAACTTGCGTGCGTAACTCGATGGTTATCGTTTCCTCTTGGGTGGCCGGTCGTGCCAATGGCCATATGAACGACTAAAATAAATTAAAAATATTTTATTATTATTATTATTATTGAACTTGTGTTGTGTGTTTAGAAAACTTGCACAATGCATTTCACATTTACAGTTTTATATAGTAAATAATATGATTGAGTAGCACGATTTAGGCCACGCCATAATGTTATTGTGCCCATGCGAACCTTGACATGTTTCACGCAACGTTGATGTGGTGTGTTTAGCTGGTATACCTTTGCTCATATGACACATTATGTGTTAGGGCAAATATATGTTAATATTTTATTTTATTGTATTCTTTGATATTTTACAAGATATGTAAATGAATGAAAAACGTTTGCATAAACATTGGTAAATTTACGGGAGTGAGATTTTTCCAAGAATTTACTGGTGATCTTTATTTTCGAAATGGATTTTTTTTTTGCCTTCGATGTGGGCGTTTTCAAATTGAATTTGTGTCCCGGTAATACCAAAATTCAATCTTCTAGATTCCATTTATATTATACCGTTTTAAATAGGTGGATATTGTACAGGTTGGTTAGGGATTTCCGCAGTACCACGAAATCGAAACAGAATTTGAAGCCGTCTGCGTTATATCTTAAAAATCTTCGTACTTACACTTTTCTCTAATATAAATATAGACTAAAATCCAACCCGGTTACAGTTAAAACGTCAACCACCCACAATAATATTTCATTCGGATCATCCAAAAGATACAAAATCACTGAATTCTGATTACATCTCTCCACCTGTAAGACAGTGAACAAAATTTACATTAATTTCAAAAAGAGCTTAATTACAATTCAATTTGTTTGTCATGATGGTTTAAAGTCATATTTAAAAGCGATTAAATTTTCAACACAAAGCTCCAGCAAAATCAGTGAAGAAATATATTTTTAAAGCATGACTTTTATATTTTCACCAAATAGCAATCTGAGTTTTATAATTAGGTCACCCTAATTGCAGATATTAATACTCGGTGGTATAAAGTAAAGAACAGACCAACGCGGATTTCAGAAAGTATCACACAATTTTATAAATCATTACAACAGAAAAGAATTGTTACTATAGTCCAGGAGCCAACAGTGGCCCTATTCTGGCTTTCCCTGGGAATAGGGAATTGGGAAAAATATTTTCATAGCATTTTTGTCTAAATTGTATTTTTGTGACCTACTGAGTGAACATGATTGGTGTTAATATTTTCGAAACAAAGTTAAATGGGAAAATATTTTTCCCTATAAAAATTTTGTGGAACAAAAGTTTCCCAAATCACTTTGTTTTGAATATTTTTGCACTAAACTTATTCTTTCAGTAGGCCAGAAAAGTATAAATTTAACAAAAGTGCTATGAAATTATTATTCCCAGGGAAAGCCAGAATAGGGCCACAGGTAATAAAAATAACTTATTCTGCCTTAAAATTTGCCTGGGTAAGACTAAACCCCAAAAAACACTTTCGAAAGGCAGTTAAACAAAGGAAATTTTAATGAAAAAAACAACCGATTTACCCCTACAAGATAATGTAGCTGTATTCCTGACACTTGGTAAGAGAAGTGAATTCAGAGCAGTGTATTTTCTTTAACAAAATTTAAATGTAGTAAACTGATTTTTTTAATTTAACTGATGAGTATCCTAAACTTGGAAGAGAAAAGATGGTATTCAGTTCAGTTATGGTAATTGAAAATTCTTAAATAAATATACAAAAGAAAAATGTCGAGAAAGAAAAACCATAGTAAAATTATGGAAAGATGGGAACAGTTAGAGAAAAACAGCGAAAATAGTGGGAAAATAATATTCACCAGTATAAAGAGTTATTAATAGTTTTAAATTGGCACGATAATTCACCTCCAAACCTCGTCCCGGCCATGCATCAAAATTGTCTTGCAGGGAAACATGACAAATCGTGTCATTAGCAAGTAAAAATCCACGACAGACTGCATCCCAATTACCAAATGAAATAAAAGAAAAATTTAACAAAATTATTTGTCTTGATATTGCAAGAAAAATCTTACAATAAGCTGGATACCATGGACAGGTAGCTCGGAAGAAACCATTCATATCACAAGTCAACCGACAAAAGCGCATTGACTTTGCCAAGCAGCACATAGATAAGCCAATAGAGTTTTGGAAGAATTTTCTCCTATCTGACGAAAGTAAATTCTGCATTTTTGGCATAAATGGTATGACGAAAGTCAGGAACAGCACTCCAAAAAGAAAACTTCGTGCTATAAAACTTGGCTTAGGCACCTACAAATTTTTGCTTTCAACATGACAATGATCCGAAGCTGGTTACTTTATCATGATCCCAAACAGCTACATACACCTCCACAATCTCCAGACCTAAACCCTATCGAGCACTTATGGGATTCAATAGAGAGGAGAATTCGAGAACACCGAATAACAAACAAAGAAATGTTGAAAACTGTTAAGAAAACTGTAATGAAAAGCGGGTGAAGACAAGTGCAGAGGAGAAAGCGAAGCTCGTCAATTCAAAAAGGCTCCGAGAAGTCATAAAGAATCGAGGTTACCACACGAAATACTAATTATTTTTTTAGATTGTTTATTGTCTTTCTTTTATAATTTTTATTACAAGCGAGAGCAGACTTTTTCTGCCCACTTTTGCCGCCTTTTGTGTATTTTCTGAAAAATCTACGGTTATCTCAAAAACCTTAAAAGCGAAATAAATGAATTTCTATGCGTTGAGTACATAATAAATAGATGAAATAAAATTTTAAAAATATTTGTTGGTTTTTGATTTTTTAATCATATAAGCTGATAGACAGCAGGTGAACGCAGACTTTTTCTAGTACAAAAATTTTGACAGCTAGAATCAAAAAATTTCTTGTTTTTTTGAGCAAATGAGTGCGTTTTATGGCAAAACGTAATAAAAAATATAATGATATTTTTATAGTTTTTGACCGACTGAACACTAGGAAAGTAACTTTATATCGCAGTGAACAACACTTAGTTATTTTATATCAATCTGTCAATTTTAAATTATATTGATAATAATATGTATGTTCGCATGCCTCTAGAAGTCTGTAAGAGTGAGTAACTGTGGACTATGGATAAACTAATAAATAATATTGCAAATATTTCCAACTTAAATATGTTAAATTGTTCAATATATATAATATTCCCCAATTAAATATACAAATTAAATTGTTTTTCTTGCACTGAACATGCACCGAAATGAGTAAAAGTATCTCATTTCAAAACTGAATCCAAATTTAGTTTGAAACTATGTTTCAACATGACACACTAGTTGTATACGAAATCATGATTTCGAGATAATCATAATTACACGACATTAACATTGTGTCTATGCCATTATTGACGTTTACGCGGTTGCTGGTGACCGGCGTAAATTTACATGACGTTAATATTTTGTACGCGGATTAACATTTTGTCAAGACTTACGCTAGAGTTGGGCCGGTTTGCACTGTTTTTGTATGCACTTCTCCATTTGTTTCGATAATTCATGCATTAAGTTCGCTGGTAAGCTTGAAAACATTTTGCTGTACGAGTTTGAATCCATGTTTTTCAGTGGATTCACTGCGGATTCATTCCTAACTTTAAAATTCAAAATTTTTTGAACTAGTTTTTAGGTATATTTTGCTATGGATTTATAAATTTTTTGATATTAATCATATTGATTATCAAATAACAGTTATAATAATATAATTATTTAAAATATTTTACCTAAAACCAAAATTCGTTTCTTCTCTTCTCAAAATTTAAATGCTTATGACAGATTAGTATTTAGTTTTTTGATTTAATAAATTCCACAGTTAAATTTAGTTCTAATTTTTCAAGCACATATCACTAGCTCTGTCGATTTTCGAATTTTTTCGAACTTCCCAAGTATCGCTACTTCCAACTTATTTCGATTTTTATGGAACAATTGTTGGAACTAAGTTCCACGGTCAAGTTCCATTTTATCACAAGTTTTACTATGAACTGTGGAACCAAAACCCATAACTCAAGGAACTGGATATTTTTGAGCTCCATGTCTTCCATGAAATATCTCAAAAACGTAATGAAAGTTGGAACTGTCAAAATGAGTTCCATTTTCTTATACTTGGGTTGTACCAAAATAGCTAACTTCATTCTTACCCTATATTTATAAATTTTTTTGTTTCGTTCTTTACCGAAACGTGAACTTTACTTACACTATTCGTATTCGTATATTGTATAAACTTTTTTTATACGTGTGTCATTCGAAAAACTTTCGATGAATAGAACCGCTCATTTGTGATCTCTATTTTGTTTTTTTTTGTGTTAATAATTCTTCGTTTTTTAGTTTTCAAAAAAATATTTATCTACAAAAAAATAAATTTATAATATGTAGTAACAAATTCCTTGTAGAAACAAACAAAAAGCGAAATGAAATGTGTTCGCATTGATTAGTTTTAGCCGTTCGTCAACTCTACGCTAACTCGCGGAATCTGCAAAGAAAATTATTGTCACCAAAACATGTCTTCGTATAAAAGAGTTTCACTTCTCTTGTGATGAAGTGCTCGTTTTCACAACTTTTTCTTTTCGTTTAAGCGTAACTTTTGCGCGAACTTTAGTATACTTCTTTGCATACTGCACCCTGATTCTCTAAAAAATATGATAATGTGTAAACGAAAAAATAAACAAAATCTCACAGGATTGTTGTTGTAATTTGTGTAAAGTTGAAAAGCTTACTATGGTTTCCACGTTTACACATTGGCGTATCCAGCATACTGAGATTCTCACTGTTTTTAGTGAGGCCTCACCAAATTTTATATGAAAAATTCTTTTATTTTTAGTGAGCACTCAGTGTGCTGGATATGCCCATTATCACCGCATACCCAATGGAAAACTTATAACTTATGACATACAGAACAGTATGAAAAATATTTTGAGAAAAAAAAAAAATTTTAGCTCGTTATGTTGGTAAAAAACTTATGAAAAAAGTTATCAAACTTTTAACATTTTGCTTATGAGAAATGCAATGAAGTAAACCGCGTTTGTAAAATTGTTGTTGTTGTTTTTTCGAATTTGATTTTAGCTGTTGCTAATGACAACAGAATCATTTAATCATTCGAATTTGCTTGAAAAATATTTAATAAAAATTAAAAAAATTACACAAACCTTTTATTTTGACGTTTCAGATTTTGACAAATAAACAAAAAACTATTTTGTTCAATGAAGTTAGTTTTGCTTTAACTTTTTCCTATTCATTGGGTGTATCTTATTTTTTAGAGAATCAGTGTGCTGTACGTAAAAGTTACGCAATGTTTAGAGGGAAATGGATGGGATGTGCGTTGCTACACAATTTCTAAAAATGATTATCAAAACAAGCACAAAAGCTTTTATTTCGGATGAACATTTAAAAAATTTACAAAAACCATTTTCCTTCCTTAATTTGTATGATACGAAACTTTCATACTGAAACAGCAGTTAAAGAATTTTGTAAAATTACAGACTAAATAAATAAAACGCGTGTCTATTTCACTCCGCGAAATAACAGATTTCGTCTCCTCACTAAAAATAAAAAGCCCATTAAAAACTTATAATTAAATTAAGAAAATCAAAAAAGAAAATGTTTCAATTAAAGTATATAAAATTTTATTTTTCATAAACGAGTACGAGTACGAGTACATATTTTAGAAACAGTCGTATAAATTTTTTACGTTTGCAAAATTTTATTTAATCGTAAAATTTAAATAGCATGAAAATGAAAAATCATAAATATGAAAATTTACGCAAATTTTTTGGTACACATTTTAAAATACATAAAGTCTATTATCATAATCATATAATTTGGAGAGACGATATGTTCCTTAAAGTTATACGAGTACCAGGGTGTATACGAGTAGATCCTTAAAGTGTGTACATATTATATGAATACTATTATCTGTGCTATTATAGTATTATACCAAGGTGCGGTCTAAGATTTGGTTAGTCTCAAAATTTACGCTTATCTGCGTGTTACATAATGTTGATCATCGATATGAATTTTTTATCAAACATGGGGGTAAATTGAATTTTATTGGTATAGGCAGATGTGAGTCGCAGCCGGTTTGCCCTAATAAATGATTACCTAGTTGCAAAAAATATATATACAGATACGAGAAATGGTTCTAGTACCTATATACATAATTTAAGGATAACGTTGAAACAAACAGAAACAAATCCTAAAAAAAGTCTGTCAACATTTATTTTCTTGGAAAGTCGACATATTTTATCATATCGTGTTTTGTATCCTTGTGCTTTTTCATATACCTCCTTAAATAAATATGAGTTTTTGTATATAGTCGGTATTCTGTTTATACGTACGTACTTGTTAAGCGGATTATAGTCATTTTCTTATGTTTTCGAATTATTTCGAGAGGGCAGGAAATTGAGATTTTTAAGGACTAATCTATTTCGGATTCATAGTTGCTCGTTTATACATTTCAACATATAAAAGCTGGTTATTTATGCTGGCTCGTGTCACTCAAACTTTTCTTTATTATTAATAAATAAAATATATTGGCTGGATGGAGGTAGAACAGATATCACAACACAATGTTGTGTATACGATGTTGATTTATACATTCTTGTGTTAGATGTTTGTCATCTTGATTCACATTTCGAATTTATTTTAACGCAATATCGAAATGAGATATTTTATACCAATTTTATCATTTTAATGAGAACAGTGACAGATTGAATGAAGCGGATTTCGAGAATACTAATATTTGCGTTAAATAATTGGTTCAATTATTTAACTCAAATTAAACCTTGACCAAGTAATAAAATATGGAAATGAAGGCAACTTCATAACCTGTCATTCTCGGTAACATTTTGACTTTTACGATGTTTTATCAAAAAAATGGCTTAACAATTATAATTCCTGCTCCACCACAACCTCTTGCGAGAATCAACCCAAATTAATTACGAATGAAAGTGTCATGTTGAAAATTGGCGGATTATTGGATTCATTGAATTGTTGGCTGTTTAAAGTGCACACCGATAGATGTCACTTCTGGTCGATAAAAAACGTCTGGCGTTGTCTCTTATATTGCCGGTTCAAAAGAATTTATGAGGAAAAGAACTGATTAGTGCGTGTTTCAGAGAAAGATTTTAAGTATTTCCCATTTTATTGATTTTTTATAAAAAGGCGCACCATTTTAAAAAGACGATAATTTTAAACAAAAACAACTTTATATTTTTTAAATACAACAAGGTATATATTTTTAATTAATTTATACAGAATTCCACGTATATATTGGGGGTACAAATAAGTTTTGAGAGATGAAAGAAAGAAATAATGGCGTAATTAATATTAAATCGCATCCGCTCATCTTGTAACTATATTTATCTTAAAGCGTCATCATTTCCCTTTTAAAAATCAGTATGTGTCACTTTGTTGAAGTGTAAAAAACATATTTTTTGTGCTCCAACCATGTCAACCTTTGTGCCAACAAAACTCAATTTACGGAAAGCACTGCTTTTTTGTTTTAAGTTGAAGAAAATTGCAACTGATTTGTCAAAAATTTATTCTTTTCTTTCTCCTCTGCCTATAAACTAAAATTTTGTTTTGCGTAATTTTTCAACGCGAAATTTTTGTGTTGAATAAATCGGAACTTACCAAACATAAAAGCTATAAAAAATGTTTGGGTTCAACACCAAATGCAAATAGTTTTACTCATTAAAACGTAAGTAACACCAAAAACGTTTTCTCGTGTAAACGTACGTTGTTGTAGTTAGATTGTTGTTGTTCAATTTGTATAAACAAGCCCAATAGACATCGATTGCTGTGTGAACTGGTTCTGCCGTTTTAAAAGTAGCAAAAAGTAGGCGCCCAATAGGGGCGGACCATAATTCATGCTAAATTCAAGAGGAACCTGCTGAACGTTGGGAGTAGCTCAAAAAGCGATTTAAAACCGCCTCAAGACTTTGGGTATGGCACCTTGGTAAAGTTAACCGAAAGTTGCCAGCTGAAAGTGAAAAAAATCGATAATGCAGATAGTGTATTGACTACTTCAGCCAAAAGTCAAACAATTTATATATTAAATTGAAATATCATAGCCGAAAGTGACTAACCTACAAAATCAGCCGAAAACATATATTGTAACAATCAATAAATTTTCAATTTAACCGATATGAAGTTCAGAAGTTTAAAAATTATCAAGCTTTAAATGGTTTATAATTGTCGTTAAAGTGGTTTGAAATTCAAAACTATGCCAGACATTCACAGATCTGACTATGCCGATTCGATGGGCCGTGATCATAGGCAAATTAATTTTAAATATAGGTTTTAAGTGGCTCTGATGAGGTTATCGGGGTCAAATTTTGTTTTTTCCCTTCTTCTGAGAATAAAACCGTTCATTAAATTTAAATTTTGATTTTCCTCATTTTTCATCGATAAAATGTAAATTCAATAGCCAATGTAGATTTTTATGGTAATAAATAAAATGTAGATTTTTATGGTACGTTAGAGGTGGGTCTGAGGGGGTTATAGAGGTGAAAATGTGATTTTCCCCATTTCTCATCGATAAAATCGTTCGTCATTCTTGATTTTGGCATATAGACCAATCTGAATATGCCTATTCGATAGCCCATGACCATAGATATCCTGAGTATATAGGTTAGGTGGTTGGTCTGATGGGGGTTATAGGGATGAAATAGGTAGTCGATAGATAAGATTGACAATTATCAAGCATTGTAAAGAATCGTTCATCATTTGAGATTTTAAAATATAGACACCATTTTGACTATGCCGATTCGATAGTCTATGACCATAATTAGATTCTGAGTACAGGTTAGGGGTGGGTTTGATGGGGTTATAACGGTTTCAACGGTTTCAACGATAAAATCGTTCGTCATTCGAGATTTTGGCATATAGACACCATATATGTATGACTATGGAAAAATGAAAATTTTACTTCTATAGCCCCATCAGACCAACCCCTAACCTAAACTCAGAATCTACCTATGGTCATGGGCTATCGAATCGGCATAGTCAGATTGGTGTTTATATGCCAAAATCACGAATGACGAACATTTTATCGATGAGAAATGGGGAAAATCAAAATTTCACTCTATAGTCCCAACAGACCCACCCCTAACCTATAATCAAAATCTACCTATGATCATTGAGTTGCAAACAATTTTAACGGCATTTATAAACCATTTAATTACCAACCAACCAACGGTTTTATAAATGAAAAATGAGGACCCACCAAAATTTCACCTCTACAACCCCATCAGACTCATCCCTAACCTATATTCAAAATCTACCTCTGTTCATGGGGTATCGAATTGGCATATTCTGATTGGAGTCCATCTTGTAAAATCTCGAATGACCAACGGTTTTATCGATGAAAAATGGAGAAAATCAAAATTTCATCCCTATAACCCGACCAGACACCCCCTAACCGATAATCAAAATCTACCTATGATAATGGGCTATCGAATCGGCTGACAGCTTAGTGTCCATCTGGCAAAATCTCGAATGATGAACAATTTTATCTTCGCAACAACGGAAAATGGAACATTTCACCAATATAACCTAATAAAACCCACTCCAAACATATAATCAAATTCTACTTAGGGTCATGGTTCATCAGTTCATCAAATCTTGATATATAAACCATTCATCAGGTAAACGTAACTGCGTCCCATGGCTATTGTATAGATCTCTATTATTGACATTTTATGTTAGAAAATTGATGATTGGTTGTCTGATTCATACAGATTTAGTATTGCCGGTATTTTTCGGTTTGAATATTGTAGTCAATGTCAAATTAATATCTGCATTATCATCTTTCGGTTGGAATAGCAAAGGCACTATCTTACCATTTTTCGGCTGGATACTTTCTGCTGGAAACTTTCGGCTAACTTTTACAGTATGGGTATGGCGCAAAAACAAGGAAATTGGGTTCGTTATATGAACTCAAGCCAAGTGACGTCAAACGCGTGAAAAACTGCTCCAAAAGACAAAAGGAATGTTTTTTTTTGATCGAATCGTAACGGAGGACGAAAAGTGGATCCACTACGATAACCCACAGAAATAATCGTGGGGTAAGCCCCGTCATGCATCAACTTCAACCGCCAAACCTAATATTCATAGCAAGAAGCTAATGAGATGCATCTGGTGAGATCAGTTCCGAGTAATCTACTATGAGCTACTCCAGCCTAACGAAAACATCGCTGGAGAACGTTATCAACAACAATTGGTGCAATTAAGCTCAAACGCCCACAAAATGCCAAAAGAGCCTCTTGTTGCAAGAGTCGTCAAGAAAACTTTGGAGGCGCTTCAAATAAAGTACAAAATCAATATACGAGTTTACTTCTGTTTTTGAGTGTTTTTTCAATTTCACTGTACTGGCGACGTAAAGGGTGACGACATTAGAATGACTTTACCGATATCAATTCTGCGAAAAAGAAAGCTATACGAACTGACGATGCGGAAATAAAGCACCAACCTCTTTTTGGAATAAAGTTTGAAAGGGTCAGTCTATTTTACAACTGAATTCCGACTTTGAACGAATTAAACCAAAATAAAATCTGTTGGTTAAATGTTAAAAAATTATCCATGCGCCATGCTAAGCAGGTTGATGAAAAGGCTAAAAAATGGTACATTTACTAGAATTGAAGAATCGAACTTTCAAAATTCTGTAAATTAGTACTATAGTAAGTAGTTAAGTAGGACTAATAAATCTCACCCACTATCGTTCTTATATTTATATACAGATTCTGTATTCACCTAGAATTGTACAGAAATGAACGGCTTCGATGTTCCTCCAATACGCCATCGAGTGTTCGCTGTTTAAACCTAGATGAGCGGGTCTCATTTTCTCAATAGGCGCGATCGCAACAAATAATCATTTAACAATTGGCCCAGTTCTATTACATCTGTTGAGCTCATCGTTGATTTCCATTGCAAGCTGATTATTTTGTTAACATTTATTTAGAAAATTAAACGGCTGCCAGGTGGTTTAATTATAAATATATATCTATAACTTTTATAAATTAAAGTTTGAAATTTTCCTACAACTTCATTGAGAATTCATAAAGCAATCTCTATTAGAAGTGTCTGTGTAATCTGATGCTCGCATTTATGATAGTTTTATGTTAATGAAATATGCATTTTTATACATCTACATATTTATTAATTTTAATGTCCAATAAACATTTTCCTTATGGGATGTTGCCGTTATAAAGCAAATGAAGAAAACTTTATCTAACGTACAGTACAATAAAATGCTTTTAATAGAATATTTGATCCACCTCTATACAGATGTATACATGAGCATGTAACATGTACAAATAAAATCCACTATACATTTTCCCAAAAACTACATACATACAACATAACGTACTCGTACGTACAAGACAAAAGCAAAACATTACATTTTATGTACCCAAATAATACACAACAAACATTAATTTTGCATATTCGGCATCTGGAAATACAAAGTGAGGAATAAAACAACAACTTTTCTTGTTCCAACAATTTCTCACTCTATTCGGTTTTGTATTTGGTACTGGTAAGACATGGTTCATAAAATTTTCATCGAATCGAAAATTAGCCACAAAAACACCTTGAAAATAAATCACACAATTTTCGATATTCACCTCGCATACATGTCACCCAAAATCTAGAGTCGTATATATTTTAATTCCAATCGTTAAGGAACATTAATTCTGATCAAATTAAAGCGAATGATTTTTGTTTTTGTCTTACGAGCTCGAATGTATACCAAAAACCATAACAATATAAATTAGATGCGGTATTAACTTCTTGTATAAAACTTTGAAGAGATATGTACCTATTTTAATCAAAACAAAGGCGTTGCGGGAGAAAAATAAAAAAACAATTTTCCAACTTGAATTTCCACAGTTTTCTCGCAATACAATTTTTTGGGTTTCGATAAAAATATCGAATTTTGGTTTTGGTTTATTTTTGGTAGGCGGTAATTTTCTAAAGTCCGCACATTTTAAAAATATTGAATTTTTGGTCACTCCGGAGTTTTGGGTGGTGTTGGTCATGGAGATCCCATAATCAAACTAAATTACGTTATTGTGAAGACGTTCTGTCTTAATTTAATGTTATCTGTAAATAAAACGTCTAGGAACGAGGATGGAGAATCCAATTATCTTATAAAAAATAGTTTTTTGATTGCTGCGGATTGTTTAAGGTGATTGGGAGGATTTCGTATTTGTTACCAAAACATTTTAATGGAAATTAAGTTATAAGAGTAAGGAAACTGGATAATTAGTACTAACTTAAGATGGTACATAAAATTTTTATTTTTTATTTTTTATAAACTTTCTCTTAACTTTCACCTCAACTTTATTTTCCGCTTCAACTGTAATCTGAAAAAGGAAACATTTAAGGTAAAAAGTAAAATTAATACTGTGAAATGTAGCACTGTTAACTTTACTTCAACAGTTACCATCTTTTAAAAACAAATGCATCTGTTTGTATATTTAGGTCACCGAAAAAGCAATTGGCAGACAAATTTGTTGGCTGCAAATATTTGATGAATTTGTTGAGAAGGTGAAATTTCGATACTCTGATTTTTGTTTTATATAAAAAAATATATAATTGTACATAACCAATTCAACACTGTGTGTGTAGTTTCTCGGACGTGTTATCTGACTCGCCCTGAACTGGAGATTTACGAATTTGACCCCGACCTCTCATAAGCCACCAAAGTGTGGGTCTGACGGAGGTATGGCCATTCTATTTGAAGACTACTTGGATATGCAGACACTTTTTCGTCGTGTTTTTCTGGATGTAATAGTAGCAAACATTCCGTAAAAGTTTCTTCTGGCGAATACAAAATTCTTGGAATTATTACTTCGGTACTCCTTTTCTTCCACGAAATCGTTTTAATACCACTCGCTATAGACGAATTTGTCGATAAATCTCCCACCAGTTCAGTATGTGTAGCCTTATTTGTCATGCAAATAAATAAACAGATATAAAGACGACCATTAGTCGTTTGCATCCTTTTTGGACTACCTCGAATGAGACCTAATACACATTTGAACACAACTGTTTATTTTTTTTTTCTGGGCTACAACTCATGTGAATAATTGAATCCTAGCTAGGTTTCACGGCTGCTAGAAAAGTTGTGCTATCCCAAGCAACGGTTGTGTGACATCAATGGTGATGAGGCATTTTTTGTTGATGGATTTGGATGAAGGTGCTTGCTGTGTAAACATCTAATTATTTTTCAAGTACTTTGTATTATTTGGGAAGAATGCAGGGTGTTTCATTGAACAACACAAATTTGAGTGCAGTAACCTTGACCCACTCACCCCACAGCGTTTTCAGCTAATGATTATTTAATATAACCATCTTATGAATTAGAGCTTCCTTTGTTGATTAGTAAAACAATTATTCTTGTTACGATGTCTGTGGGTTCGGCAAAAGCTTACTTATATTTCTGGAAGTAGGTGGAGCCATCCACCGTGTTCGTGTTGGAGTAGTTCCTTAGGCGATAAGCCTCGACTGGCATAATCGGATGGCTTCATGTTGATTGATACATACTGCCACCTTTTCGTGATATTTTTCTATAATAAAACTGGTCCGATTCGCTCCAAAATAGTTCCATTGCCTAGAACCTCTGAGACCCATTATTGAACGATTGTAGAATCTACGCACAAGTATAGTGCATCTGTTGACACATTAAATGTAGTAGCTATCTTTCCTAATAAAATTATAAGCAGCACGGCTCCACAGAGTTCCAAAAGGCTGAATGAATAATGTTTCAGCGAAGATACTTTCGTCTTAGAAGCGATTAGACGAACGAAAGTGTCTCTGTTATTGTGAACAGCTCTTTTATAAACGACAGATGAATAAGCTTTTTTAGGCGCGTGACAAAATCCTTGACGCTAAATGGTCCGAACATTACACATTTGTAGAAATCGCCATATACGTACGTTAGTGAGGTATGACAATACATCTCTGATGGAACACCAATTGTGATTGATCTCTTCCCTGAGCAACCGAAGCATAATCTTAAATGTGATTATCATGGATGAATCAAATAATTTACCACATTCTGACAAAACTCCTCGTTTGGTGATTTGGTGGATAAATAAATCTGGTATACATTGAATATAAAGTAATCCTCTTTTGTCAACCAGCAAATTCCTAGAGTTGTAAAGTATAATTCTAGATCATCAATCAAAATGACATCTTTCCCTTGTTTTTCTAAAGGTATGTTGTTAAGAAATTCCAGTTTATTTAAAGCCTGTTTTACCGAAAACAGGATAAGGTTCTTGATATATTGTTATACAGTGTACTACCTTCGTCTATCATCTACATATAAATTAGGCTGAAATGCTGAATTTTACTAGTGGAATCCTCTCGCAATAAAAAGAAAATCAGAAATACGTTCCATATGTCTAAAATTTTCATGCATGAATTTTACGTATTCTGATTTAAGTTGCGCAGCTCTCATAAACTTTCTTTCTAAGACCATTATTCTGGATTTAGCTTATTTTGAAGTACTTTTAAATGTTCACGGTTATCTTTAAATGGTAATTCCACTTCATGACCATTCATAAATTTATGCGTTCTCAAAAATGCTCTTCACTTAGATCATCTTTGGCAGACAACGCAAAAGCATTTCTTCCCATTTCCCAAAATCGTTGTGTTACCTTATATGCCTTCAGAATTTATCCGAATCGCACCACCTACAGAATTTTCTTGTTTATCTATAGAACCTACAACTACCCGACCAAATATGTTATCTGGGCAGTAATAAATAATTCGTAATCTGCAAGGCAATATTCATCAATTTTTGATATTTTATCAGCATTTAGTGATATTGTTCGTAACAGAGGCACGTAGTTAGATTGTCAACCCTCTGGTTTACTAATAAACATGCATGACTACCTTCAATCCTACTTTTTTAGTGATTATTTCTGTAATCTAAGTAGATTACCAGACCCTAGACCCTGAATCCATAAGAGCGCGAATATTGTGTATTTGGCCGTATATATATATATATATATATATATATATATATATATATATATATATATATATATATATATATATATATATATATATATATATATATATATATATATATATATCTGTTGTCATCACGGCGGTCGGTAAAACAGTTTGTTTTTTTTTCACAAACGCGGTCCACCGAAATATATGTTAACCTTCATCCATCCCTCGTGTCATTTTTGACCAAATCGAATATTATTTTTCAAATATTTTATTAAATTAAACCATTAAACTTGTTATTCTTTGTAACTTTAATTTATATGCATTAGTTATGTTTTACTCAAAAAATTGGAATTTTCCGGTTAACCGTTATCCCGCCATGAAATAAGTAACACTAAAGATTCAGTGCTCAAAAATGACCAATAGATGAATTTTGAATTTCTGATATTCCAATATTCGTCTAATCGTAAAACTAAAATTATTTTTTGTACATACATTTAGGAAATCCCCACTTTAATTTTTATAGAATTTTCTTTTGTTTTTTTACAAAATTTTATAATACGTATTACCATATGTCCACTGTTCAGTAACATTTGATCATTTTAAAAGGAAAGTGTGTTAGAGTATTACCATAGAAAAATCAGTTTACCATAGATTTCTCATTTTTATAAATCAAGAAACAAAAATAAGTTGAGTAAAAAAGTTCTAATAATTTCAATGTCATGATTGTATTTGTGACTTGCAATGTAATGTCACAAATACAATGATGACATTGGAATTGTTAGAACTTTTTTACTCAATTCAATTTTATCGTTCGATTTATCAAAATGAGAAATCTATGGTAAACTTATTTTTCTATGGTATTACATACATTCATTTAGTTTATCTTGAAATCATATTATTTGTAGAGAATTCCAAAGAGTTTGTGAATATGAAAATACTATCAATATTTATTGATAGTATTTTTCAAAGATTTCGGCGGCAAGTGAGGAGGAATTAGTTGAGGACACTTCGATTTTATCTGATACATTTTTTGAAATTTCAGAGTACGTAGAACTTGACGTAAATTCTTGTGAAAGTGAGGAAG
Source organism: Nephrotoma appendiculata (assembly GCA_947310385.1). Classification (NCBI taxonomy): domain Eukaryota; kingdom Metazoa; phylum Arthropoda; class Insecta; order Diptera; family Tipulidae; genus Nephrotoma; species Nephrotoma appendiculata. The sequence continues at coordinate 363,935,472 of OX371224.1, read as the reverse complement.
ATATAGAGTTACCTGTACTGATGGTACTTATCAAAATACAAACTGATTCAATGGTATTCGGAACCACTGACTATGCCGAGTGGCCGAGCATCTTCTTCAAACGTAATGCAGTTAGCAGATGAATTATCAGCCTTTCAGTTGCTTATCCCAAATACCATGGAACAAATTATTCTCAACAATACTAATTGACCTTCCAAAGGTCAACGAATATATCAAGAAAACTGGAAAGCTTTGGATATCGTAGAACTAGAAGCTTTCATTGGCCTTTTGATTTTAGCTCGCGTTTACAAATCTAATAACGAATCACTAGAGAGTTTATGGAACGAACAAAAAGGCCGACAAATTTTTTGAGCTACTATGTCTCTAATACGGGTCAACGTAATTTCAAGAATCATACGATTTGATGATCGTAGCACTCGAACTAGTCGCAGATGTACCGATAAGTTAGCACTAATTCGAGAATTATGGACAAAATGGGCGGACATATTACCGAACTTGTGTAATCCTGGTGAATACTGCTTTTCGGTAGTATATGATGAATAAACCTGCAAAGTATGGGATTAAGTATTGTGTAATATGCGATAGTGAAAGCTCTTACGTTTGGAACATGCAGCCTTACATAGGCAAGGAGGCAGACGCCACAACTGGGAGAAATCAAGATTTGCTTCTAGTCCTTAATTTATGTACCACGCAGCTATAAGGTAGGAACGTTACATTTGATAATTCTTTTACATGGGTTTCATTTTAAAAATTATTGTACGTTCGGCGGCCATATTGTGTGCTCGATTTATTTCATCTTTGGTTTCCGTCCCATTTTTATTTTTTTTCCCCTTTGGACGTTTTATTTTAATTTTTGAATAAAATTCCGTACGGTTTGTATGAATAAGATGAATTACTAAATTGTATATGGGCCGGTAAGTTGGGAGGGAATTCCCATTCTGTGCCGATGCCATTTTACAGGCTGGGCTTGCCACTCCTTTTCATCCCCTTTGCAGGTTATTCACAGGGTCGGAGTGGTAAGTCCAGCGTATGTGTCGTCCATTCGAGGACGACCGTAAAATCCACTCGATCTCCCTGTGGCACTCCGGTAGTTTCGAGCTATCGTAGTGTGTATTGTGGGGGATAAGCTGGAGATCTCTCTGGGTGGAGAGAGGCCTGGTCTGTTGAAGAGATGTAATGCTGCCCCTAATGCTGCTTCATTGTGGCTGGGCATCGGCCTTTCGGGGTCGATGGGTCATTCGGGGGTCTCTTCAGCAGACTGGGCACTTTACTCGTGGAGATCCGGTCACCGCCGGATGGATGCACTCGGTTATCTTTTATTTTATTACGTTCCTCAAGTTTCGTCCAACGAATTCTGGTGTCTTTTATTTAATATCAGTTTTGTTTTAATTTGCTTTTGATTTTTGTTTACTCTGTTCCACGATGGAGGCCAGGAGCACGCAAGCCTCTATTATCCCACGACTCATGCCATTACCCAGAGATTTAGCTGCCAAAACATCATCGTGAGAAAGGCCTCTGCGTGCTTAGTTGAAAACTGCGAGTTGGCTCCGAGCCATCCGTAGTATGATGCTTCGATTTACATCTAAAAACACGTAATTGGCGAATTGCAGTTGTCCAATTATGTTCCTTTTTTAAACAATTAGCACGGGTCTCACAATCTGGGCCTAATGCTTTTAAGCCTCTCAGTAAATTATCGGAAGTTTCAGCTAATGGCATCGGTAAGTAAAAAATGACATCGCGGTAAGCAAAAGCGGCATCGGTAAGCAAAAAATGTTGAATTAAGCTCGATTTATATTATCCGTTCCTTTCAGTTCCTTCATTTTTCGTATCAGACAAAAAAAAACATTGTTACATGTATTTTCATAGGAGTATTTATATTATCCGTTCCGTAAGTGAAGGAACGGATAATATAAATACCCCTATATAAAATATATGTAACAATGTTTTTTTTTGTCTGATACGATAAATGAAGGAACTGAAAGGAACGTATAATATAAATCGAGCTTCACTCGTGCCGCACTTCCTTCCTCAATAACTGAAACTTGTGTACGCGTGATATGTTATCGTTTTTATGAACATCAGTTTCTTTGAATGATGGCCACTGTGTGTATTGTGAGTTTTAACGCCTTTTCTTGATTTATAGCTGGGTTCTCGTTTATAGTTGGATCTTATCAGAGAAGCTTGTACAGTAAAGAGTTTTGCCTCAAATTACCCATATTTTGATGTTTGTTGAGGTAGTAAGAAAAATTCATCTTCTAGGTTGTGAAATTCTTCCCCCAACAATCTCGTTGATATTCTAAAACGCGACCTAGTATATTCGTACTCAAAAATTCAAATCCTTCCGGGATTTTTGTGCCCTCGGTATAGACTTTTGCTGATTTATTTACTTTTGCTTTAAGAATAAATCGAAAAAATTTTTTTTTTGAGTGATTTTGTTATTTTTTAATAATTAAAATACACAAAATATGAGACAGACCGTCTGGTGATATAAAACCTAATCCCTCAACGGGGATTAAACAAAGAACATTTAATAAGATTTATAAAAACTTTATTTGTATCAAGATTTTAAGATTTTAAATTCTTTTTAAAACAATAATGTTTGGTTTAGAGACACTTGTTTTATTTTAAATACGCTAAGGATAAAGATTTATTATTACATAAAATTTATTTCGAAAAATATGGTTAGCCGTCCCTAGATGCGGTATGTTCTCCGAAAATAAGCAATATTTTAAAATCTAAACAGCAAAAAAATCAATTTCTAGTTATTTCTGGATGAAAGTTTACACGTAAAAATAAACCTATTTTTCGTGTAGGTTAAGATTTACGGACGTGTAGGGATCTGGGAAATACCCTATATGTTAATAACCATTTTTAGAGAAATTTCGCCAGATATCAACTTGAGCAAACACCACAAAATGGAATATTAAACATAATCATGTACTCCATTGCACAAGGATATACCATTACATTAATCATTTAGGTGTAATAAATCACTCGCTATAGTGTACATGTAGCAGGAGGTTATTCGACTAACGGTGTACAACATATTTCGTGCACGTACCCATATTCAAATTAATTAAATTATTTAATTACAGCGTATGGATGGGAATCATGTATTATTATAAACTTTATAAATATTATAAATTGCAAACAGCTTACCTGATTAACTTCGCATGAATCCGATTTATTGCTCAACTCATTCGTTGTGTGTGCAACACCTGTAAATACATAAATTACAAATGGAATATTATTTGTTAACTCGTGTGTGTAATTCAGTTTCTGTTTTTTTTATTACTTTTTTTTACATAACCTATGTGCACCCATTCGTACATAATGATATATGCACATTGTACATTGTATAATGTGCAATTTGTTCAATTGTATATGACATGGAATCCAAATTAATTAACTTCGTCAATGTATACAGAGGGAGCTCACCAGTTTATTGATTTTTTATTGTACATTTTTAAAATTGAAAATTTTAATTAGGTACTTAACGATCAAAAATTAATGTTTTGGATATAATTAATTTAATTATGCTCAATTTTATGGTCGTTGACATGGCAATTTGCTGAGGGGATAAGAATTCATCTGGGGAAAACTGCAACATATAAAAACAATGTGTTGCAAATACGATACAGCTCGCCATGCGCATATTACTAGATAGATCAAGATGTGCTTGTTGCAGTCTATACATGGCACTCGAGCCAAATGATATCAAAACGAATTACTACCCCTCTATTGTTACTGAGTGCACTGGCGACTATTGCACTGGCGACTATTGCACTGGCGACTATTGCACTGGCGATTGCTATAATTACTGTGGTTTGTGAGATACCGAGCGAATTTAAAGGTATATTAAACCGAAGTTGCCATTTTATTTTCATTCAAACTTTGTGTTATGATTGTGATTCTAGATAAAATTTTGTTTTTTACTTCCAGTGCTAAACCAATCCAAAGCTAAATCTAGTATTTTAAATATTGAATTAAATTTTGTTTTAGTGCCAGTTTCAAAAATAAATTTTATGTTGAAACTGTGTCCTTAGGGCTAATCTAGTATGTAGGGTTAGTGTTTGTAGAAATTCCTGAAGCGTTAATGTTATTCTACCCCTAGTAGCCAGTTGCCGAACGCATTTGCTCTTGATTTTTCTCATACTATTAGTATGAAACCTGAAATGTCGATAAATAACCTGGAAGGTCGAGCAAGGGCATCTAAAGCGGCAATATGCTAAAGATGTACATAAGCAAGACGGAACCAACACGATGAGCATTTCAAAAAGAAAGTAAAATGCGACATGACGACGCAAACGAAGAAGAAAAACTATATTCCGTTCGTGTCACACACTCACACAGCCACCTGAATAAGTCGATATATCACATCGCATCGCACACCACGATTCCGCCACACGTCAGCCATTTCAAATAGCGGATAACAATTAAAAAAATAGATTTAATTTTAATTTAGTTTAATTCTAGTTTCAACCGCTTTTCCCACACCAATTTTTTCAGATTAGAAGCCCAGGCACACAAATCGCGTTATTCACTGAGCTTAAGCATCTCTTAAGCTCATATTGAATACGAAATACTGCCTAATATCTACAAGCAACTCACTACCCAATGTTTAATTGCCTTGAAGATTGGATATCTTTCGTTATCTCAACCAATGAAGCAAACGATCGTGCGATCATTTTCTTCACTATGTGAGTCATCTGGGGGCAGTAATGCAGCGGTTACAATTGTGTATTCAAAATATTCTAATCGCACATAAATTATTTCACTAACTCTTCGCCCATTCGTCATTCATCATTCTATACGTGCACACAGAGTAAATGAATCAACAAATGTATATACAGGGTGGTCCAAAAGTCTGGAAACGGTGAATTTATTTCGCGCACGGGTGAAAAATCGGAATTCTGATACTGGGGTCTTTAGTAATTTCATCCGCCGAGGAATCGAATGGGCCCATCAGATTTTGGGCCCGATGGGGCCTTATACGAGATATGAGGCCCAACTTTGAAATATCAAATGCAAAGCCATCTTTTTTATTGCAGATTCGGATTCAGCGGGAAATTTTACATCCGAATTGATTAAAACCCGAATTCTGCTGGTACATTTAAAGACCTCATTTTTTCTCGACAATTACCACTCCTGACTGATTTTGTTTGTTGTTTGGGCTTAGGAAGTCTCAAAGCGATGTTTTCTTTCGCCCTCACTAAGCAAAATGAATACAATAAGTCATATCACACACGGGAAATATTTTAAATAAATCCAATATTGAAATCAATACCGTCAATACAATGTTCCACGATATTAAACATTTGTCCTCGTAAATTATTTTGTGTTTGAAAATCATAGTCCCCACCTGGGGCCGAATTTTGATCAAAAAATGGAAATAAAAATTATGAGAATCGCAGTTGTTTTACTTACCTACTAGACCTAAAACAGAATATCGAAATGTGCCCCCTGGTCTGAATGATTCAGACGCCCCCGGATTTTTTAACAAAAAACGCTGCATAGGACCCAAAAATGGACGAACATTTTTTTGATTTTAACCAATTCGGATGTAAAAATTCCCGCTGAATCCGAATCTGCAATAAAAAAGATGGCTTTGCATTTGAAATTTCAAAGTTGGGCCTCATATCTCGTATAAGGCTCCATCGGGCCCAAAATCTGATGGGTCCATTCGATTCCTCGGGTGAAATTACTAAAGACCCTAGTATCAGAATTCCGATTTTCCACCCGTGCGCGAAATAAATTCACCGTTCCCAGACTTTTGGACCACCCTGTATATGTAAGACGGAAACAACACGACGAGCAAAAACAAACAGCAACATAACGATACAAAGTAGAATGAACGAAATAAATTATTTCTACAGAGCATTGCTCGTAGGGCAATAACTAAATTGTAAGAGCTCGTCCCCCTCGTGGGCTTAATGTCCATCTATGATTGTGGTTAGAGCCTTAAGCTTAGTAATTAAGTCCGGTGAAGTACGTGAAACTGTTAACCGATAATGTGGACAAATTTTCTTCTCTCCCGATATTTGAGCAATTGAACTCTGTATTTCATAGACTGGAATGAATCAATCAATAGAGACAGAGCGCGGTTCACCTATCACCGTGTCAGTGGTAGCTTGGTGTAATCATTTACCGCCATACCGTTTATGGATATCGATGTGCGCCTGAGATATGAATAAGCTCAGCGAACAGCTTAGATTTGAGGCACACATTGATTGGTCGTTATTTTGAGCTGTTCTCCGAGTCTATAAATGAAGTATTAGATAGTGGAAGCGTTTAACAATATCTAAATAAATATGTATGTTGAAATCTGGTAGATTTTGAATATTCTCATAAGGTGATTTTGTTGTGCGTTGAGCTCAGAATTTTTGAAAAGATAAACAAGATTTTGTCCACTTGATTACACTTCTGCTGGTACTGGACTAAAATTATATATCTTGAAGTATGTCAAATATTATGCAGATTGTCGAAGATAGTCCAACGTAATGTCTCTGAAATTAAATCGGCTAATGGATATTTTTCTAATTTTCAATTAAAGGATACCGATTTGTAAAACTAGAGAGTAAGTCTTTTAGTTCTAGATTTTATTCTTGAGCTTTTGCGATTATTGTAATGTCGAAACGGATTTCAGTAGAGTGCGCTCATGATCAGAAGTTCTAAGGAGTGTGTCGGCGACCACTTGGTCTTTTCTCTGTATGTGCTGTATGATTGTAGTAAGTTGAGTCACAAAGTATACACAGAGTGTTGCAAAATTGGCAGATCTCATTTCCAACAAAAACAGCCAAGTAAAGTTTTTTCGAATCTTGATGGTGCAAAAGTTATTCCACTTTCAGTGTTTGAAATTTAAAAAATTAATTTAAAAGAAACCAAGAGTTATTTTGTTTAACTTTATTTTTTAATACGATCTAGAAAAGTGTGCTTTTCCAATAAAATCATTTTTACAAGCTTCATTATCTTCTGTCAAACAAAAACTTTGGTTTTGTAAACTTTTTTTGTTTTTCAAAATTTTTTGTTGATGTTTAAGGGACGCCAGCAAGGCAAAGCACGCACACAAAGCAAGTCGTGTTTTTAAAAAAACACACTTAACCCTAAAGCTCTTAACAAGAGACTATGAGTCTCTATTTTTTTTAAAACTGTTATTCTTTTAGTTTAAGTTATGTTTTTTAATAAATGAATTAATTTTTTAAAATAATTATGCGTTTATTTTCAATAAAATTAAAAATATACAAACAGTTCCATGTCAGAGACTGAGAGGCTCTTGCTAAGAAGATATGTTATAAAATTATGTTAAGAGCTTTTGGGTTAACAAAATTTCGAGTTCTAAAATAGATGCTTTGTCAGAAATAAAACAAAATGTATAAAATAATTTTCTTTGTATTAATTTTAAATATTATTATTCGGATTTCTCTCGAATTTCCTGTATTTCCCGGATTTTCACATGATTCCCCCGGATTTCACGGATTCCCCAGATTTCCACCAGATTTACCAGGGATTTTCTGAATTTTCCCCGAATTTCAAAGGATTTCCACCGATTTTTTTCGGGTTTCTTCCGGATTTCCCACAGATTTCTGGGATTAATCACTGATTGCTCCAGATTTCCCGTTTTTCTTCAGCATTTCCCAGATTTCGGGGGAAACCCGGTGGAAATCCAGTGGAAATCCGGAGGAGTCAGGCGAAAGTTCAGGAAATTCGAGGGAAATCCGAATAATAATATTTAAAATTAATAAAAAGAAAATTATTTTATACATTTTGTTTTATTTCTGACAATACGTCATTTTAGAACTCGAAATTTTTTTAAGTGCATTTTTAAAAAAACACGACTTACTTTGTGAAAAAATGAATAGTCCGATGTGTAACCATTTTAAAATCTGCATTAGTGTCGCATATTTTTCTGATAGTGGGTCAACTTTTTGTAGTACATTCTTTTCCCGCTGGCGCCACTTAAACATCAACAAACATTTTTGAGAAACAAAAAAAGTTTACAAAACCAAAATTTTTATTTGACCGAAGATGAATGAAGCATATAAAAATGATTTTATTGGAAAGGCACACTCTTCTAGATCGTATTAAAAAAGAATTTAAACAAAAGAACTCTTTGTTTCTTTTAAATTAAATTTTTGCGGGTGCGCGTGCGATTTCACTAAAAAACTCTAAAAGTGAAAAAAAAACTTTCCTTGACCTTTTTTTGTTGGAAATGAGCTCCCCTATCAGCCTGCTTCATTTGATCTGCCAATTTTGGGACACTTTGCATATGTGTTTGCGCTTTAGTAGAAATTGCTATAGAAGCAGTTTTTCAAATGCGGAATATTGACTTTTAGCTTCAAAAAACTATTTGGGGAAAAATTCTAGACGTTCAGAAATCTCTTTTTTTAATTTCCAAAAAACAGCGCCTACGGTTGCGATGCGCCGAACAAGCTATGTTTTATGGGTTTTTCTTGACTAGATGAAGTGGTTGGGGATGAATCGGTGGTAATAATTTATCATAATGACAATTGGTTAAATCTGCTTAACGTTTTGCAGTGGTTGAAATTTTCTAATTGCATTATTTTGTTCTTCGACGGCACAATGTCACTGTGCATATCCACACTAGAGTAACTTGTATCCGATAACTTCTTCGTTTCTTTCCCCTTTATCTATAAAATTTGTTTATTTTACGTAAAAATTTAAGTTACCGTAGTATGGATATGCGCATTAGGTGTAATTTTGTGACTGTGAAAGTCAAGATTGTTTGTCCCAAACGCAGATTTTACTGTGATAATATTGACGCCAGATTTTGGTAATTTTTCGATATGTTGTTCCAAATGGAGCAGATATTGCTTCTCGTCTTTTGATGTTACAAGAATGTCGTCCATATAAAAAAAAATGAAATCGAAATCTCTCAACACTTTTGAGACCATATGACATTGAATCCATTTTGAGTGTATTCAAGGGCCCTATTATGAAACCGGTCGCATTTCGCATTTTTTGCGATTTGTGATTGTCGCTTATCGCATTTCCTATAGGAAAATTTTTTATTGGGAATTTCGTTTTAAAAAAAATAAAAGTTTTCACATATGTATATTAAATAATGCGATATCCGACTGCTATTGAGCATATAGGGCTATACCAAATAAACCAAATGGTCTGGAATTGCAGTTTTATGATATATTGTCGGGTGTGACTGGGATGAGATGATATATGCTCGAGGTCGATTTTTCAGAATCAGAAAGTTCTCTAAATTACTGTTGTACAATGAAATATTTGCAACTCAAATTTAATCGATCAGACGTTGTATTATTAAGCACAAAAGATTTATTTGATATGTCGAACAATGTGAGTGACAAAATTTACACATCATGTAGTACATAAACTGTAAATCATTCTACGACATGTCGACAAATCGGCACATGTTGTGTTCCTATCTATATACGCCACTTCATTATAAAATGTAGTAGGTTCGAATAATGTTCGTGCCACAAAATATTGTAATTTGTCATCGAAATGTTACGCTATTTATAGAAATTTCACGTGCTCCTATAAAATATTTAGATTCATATTGGCATTTGACTGATGATGATTGAGGTGAATTCTTAAAATTTTATGTTTCCATATAACATTTATGTAGTCTACGTATTTATGCTGTATGCCACTTTAATGTTAACCTAGATCGATGAAATATATACGAATAATTTAAATATCAATTTATCATTGTACGGCATTCTTGTTTACCCTCCCTAAATGTCAGTCCCTTTCATTTTTTTTGGTAAATATCTAACAAAAAGGTTTTTTCCACCAAATAATAATAAATATTTTTTTATCATGTGTCATTTACGGAAAATGTCGATACATGTTTCATTTACGGTTTTGAAGCATAATGTATTTCTGCATACCAAATGTTGACAAAATAAAGGAAACATATTGAGTTGTGCTCGTATAAGTGGTTGCGGTAAGCATGTCGGGGAAAGTCAAATATTTTCAGAAATCAGAAAATGATTAGGGTCTTTCTGGAGCGTTTTCTGAAAACGAATGTCGTTGCTATAGCAAAAGGACTAAATTTCAAATATTTTTTTAACTATGAAATTTAAACTTTAAATTAACAAATTTTCTCTGTTAATCCCTTTTTGAGGGAACCGTTTTAACCGTTTACTGTTGTAAATTATATCGATAAAGTTCCAACTTTGACAAGGGTGCTTCTTTAATTTTTTGTTTTATGTTTTTTTTAGTAAAATTTGTTTTACAGACCCGTTTACGAGTATGTTACAGTTTATTGGATTTAGTTAGTACTCTTTTAGCGGAGGGGAAAAAGGTCTGCAGATACGATACAAAAAAATGAAAAAGTGAGCTCTGAGCATCTGTTCACTCTCAGTAACAAAATACCCAACTCAAGCAATCCTATAGGAGAAAAGAGTATACTCTGACAAATACATATACAAATTGGGAAGGATTTTAGAGGTATAAATTCATCTTTATCCTATTACTTAGAAAAACTAAGTAATAGGATAAAGATGAATGTATACCTCTAAAAAAGAAGGAATTATTGTAGGAAGAAGTTCAAAAGTTCATAACAGACATACGACACTCTTAATGGAAAAATACATGCGAAATCGAAGGATAATAAATGGTACAAATATGAAACCTAAAGTTGCAGAAAAACAAAAAAGGAAGAAATGGCAAATTATTATGGTCTTCCAGATAACTCAATCGTCAACAAGAGGGCGCCAGACACGATAACTAAGAGTTTGAAAGCCCTGTTCGACGTTGTTTAATCATCCTTTTCAGTGGAATTATGGGAACTAAATTCAGCTTGAGAAAAAGTTTATAAGATATTAATTGGAATGTAATATTTTATTAAATCCCGCCTCATAAACGATTCACTAGCACTTAACCTGTATCACCGGAATCACCGTATTTATCTGAACTGAATATATAGTCGTTTGAATCTCGCCTTACAAACGATTTACAAGCACTTAGGATTCGTTACAATCTTGGCTACAAAACTAGAATATTTCCAGAAAAATTCTAGCTGGATACAGCTGATTGAATCTCGTCTCTCGCAAGATTCATTGAAGTTTTCACTACAAACTGAGAGATTCGCAGAAAAATTTTATCTGGAATTATCTGGATATAGTTGTTTGAATCTCGACTCACAGGCGAATTTCTCTGCAAATCTCTTACTTTGTAATCAAATATTCGACTAATCTGGCAGTATATGCCAAGTGCTCGGGAATCGCATATGAGTCGAGATTCAAACAACTATATATCCAGATAACTCCAGTTAGAATTTTTCTACAAATCTCTCAGTTTGTAGTCAAAACTTCAAACGACTATATCCGCATAAACAACAAAATAAAATTTCGGGCTGGAAAATCTTGCCAGATGCACAGTGTTCAATCACTTAATGCTAATTAAGTTTCCGCAATGTCGTTTTCAGGTTAGGCTTGGGCTGTCTAGGTCTCACAAAAATTACCGCTTCATAATTTAAAATTACGTAAAAGTTATATTTATAATTTCGGACTGAATGCTGTAAATGTCGCAACAGATTACCATGACACATTTTCTCGATAGTTATAGTTTCTCGATAGTTATAGTTTAGTATTACTAACGGGCTTTTTGAACTGAATATTTGGCACTAGGCTACCAAGCAATAGTAATATATCTTAAAAATACATAAAATTAATTTCAAAATTTTGGGCTGAATGTTATAACTGTCATGACATTGTATCATGATACCGTTTAATGTCGCGATAGTGGACTTTTTCGTGTTGGGATAGTAATCTCTCACGATAGTGATAGTTTAGTGTTGCCATCGCGTTTTTTCGGGCTCCGTATCGGGCCAGCTTTATATACATTCCTACCGCGAGCTCTTGTCTCATTGAGCCGACTCCAGGATCTATTCTATGGGACGATTTTTAAAACGTAGAATGCGTCAGAGCCATCTCAGCCTTGACAAAGTTAACTTTGTGCTGTATAGCGGTAGATTTATCTACCTAGAAGCACCGTTTAGTTGAGCAATCCACTGTACCGAGAGTATAATTCTAAAGCAAGCGACCTTGCAATGAATTTTTTATAGAATAGAGGAAAAGTGGTGCTGCTCAACTGCTGTCAAAATATTCGATTGAAAATAAAAAAATGCCACAAGGGTAATATTTTGCTACACCAAGAGTAATTTTCTCAAAAATAGGTTTTTTGATCGAGTAACCCATTTTTTGTTGTTGGCATGCGCCATTTGTTTTGACATTTAAAAGCGGTGTAGTTCATTTCTGTTCAATTGATACAAAATGTGGGTATAAAATAAGTAATTTTTAGAGTAGGAAAGTATCAATCGCAATCATCATTAGGCTGCGGTAAAAGTCAATTTTAAGTAAATTTTTCGGTAAGTTCATTTATTTTTCAAAAACTCAATGGCAAACTGATCGAATAATCTGTTCTAAATCCGATTTTTACTATAGTAAATGATTTTCTCGACTGTTGGCCCGCAACCTTTTTAATAAATAAAGAAATGTCAATACTGTCTACGTTAGCCGAAAGTTTCCAGTCAAAAAACGGCAATGCAGTTAGTGTCTTTGTTATCCCAGCCGAAAACAATGTTTATAGCCGAAACATTATGTTACTCGATATACCCAGGTAGTTCTACTATCACCTCCAAATAATCAGTCAGAGTCAGGAGCAAATTTTACCAATCTGCACAAGTCCTATGCCAATTATATTACAATAAATTTAGAAATTTCCGGAAATACATTGATAAAATGTTTCATAACTTTTTTGTTACCAACTTTCCCATCGATCCTACTATGGCCATTACATAGGCGGAATTTGGGCAAGTCTGAAGCCATTGAAGGATCGATGGGAAAGTTGGTATACCTACCTTATAACACAAATGTTACGAATCATTTTATAATTTAATTTCGAAAATTACTAAATTTATTGTAAGTAACACGTCATATTTTGGACCAATCTAGTAAAACTATATAGCTTCTGACAGATTTTAGGTGTGGTGTGATTATTTGGAGGCGATAGTAGAACTAGGTATATCGAGTAATAGATCTTTCGGCTATAAAATATTTTATCGATTGGTATAGCAAAGACACTATCTGCATTACCATTTTCGAGTGAAAACTTTCGGCTCACTTTAATAGGGTAAAATGTCAAATGCTGTAGAAAAATCAATTTTGACGTAAGTTAAACACTTAAATATTAATTTACATTTCATTTGTGTTAAAGCTTAGAACTATTTATTACCTGATTATATTTTAGATAATTCAAGGATGAGTGATTAAAACGGATATATTTGTAAGAGATAAGTAATATAACATATGCTAAATTACAATTTTCTTTTTAGGTTGTTGTTATGATTTGTTGTAGGTTCAGATGCTACTGACGATTTTCAAGGTTGATAATGATGATTTTCAGTTTGGGAAATATCCTCCAAGATAAGTAGATAAGGTAAATAATAAATTGCATGTTTCAACACGCACTTGCTCACATTAAACCAAAATCAGTCCGTTATTAGTTTTGTCGAAGACATGATGGAAAAACGAACGAATTAATGTATGAATTGCTTTCCCATCCACCCTATTCTCTGAAATATTACAAAGAGATATGCGTCTATTTTGAGGCCAGAGATGAAGTGTTTTATATCACTCTTAAAGAAATGTATGTTGAAAGTCGTTTAAAAAAAGTTTTTTTAGTAGTTAGCTTTGGGACTTATTGAGTGACATGATACTTCACAAAAGAAAATAAATAATTTAAGGTACAAAACAATTTTCAATTATTATCCCTTTAATATTAATCAGGAGAGACATGACATCTAAATTTGTTGTGAATTTGTCAGTAGTTGAACAACGTGTGCAAATCATACAATTTTATTTTCAAAATCAGTGCTCCATTCGAGAAACATTCCGGGCATTACGTGATTTTTATCCTCGCCACAATCGTCCTGCCGAGTTGGCTATTCGAGTTTTGGGTTCGAAGAATAATCGGTCAACACCCATACATGACCGAAACGCAAGGTCTGCTGAAAACATTGCTGCTGTCTTTGAGAGAGTACGGGAAAACCGTGGGCAGTTAACTTAATTTCTCGTCGTTCACAAGAACTTGGTCTTTCTGCTACTTCAACTGGGCAAATTTTATGTTTTGTAAAAATAAACTGACGCTGGACTTAAGGTAAACAACCATAGACAACGCCGTGTGTTCGCTGATTGGGCTCTGGAGCTTTTGGGAGTTGACCAAATTTCACCAAAAATCTCATATTTAGCTAGGAGGCCCAGTTTTGGATGAGTGCTTATGTGGACAAGCAAAATTTTCGGATTGGGGGCGATACCAATTCACACGAGTTACACCAGCACAAAATGCATCCCGAGAAAGTTACTATTTGATCGATAATAAGCAACTTCTTGTGGCCTAAGTTGGATGTGCTACATAAACTTCTTCATTTGGGGCAAGTCACCGAAAAATGGACCTCCCGAATACATGCCACCACGCAAAGCCACCGTGAACATTTGAAAGACATTATATTCCATCCAAATGCTATAAAAGACTCTTTCAAATAATATCTCACACACCCTGTTTTATTTACATTTAAAAATCGAGCGCCCTTATGGAAAGCCCATTTATAATTTTCTGGCCGACCCATCGTAATTAAATTACATAATTAAAATAAATATTTTTCAACCCAAAACAAAATTAAGTTATTCATTAGAAATGTCGAATCTCATTAAAAATAGAATTTACAAGCCCGTGTTGAAATATTTACCAGCCCCTGTATTATTAACATGTTTACCCTTTTTATAATAAATAATTATAATAGCGTTCGATTAAGGGGATGGATTATTTATACGTAAATGAAAATTTGCATAAATTAATTTCAAATCGAAGCAATTATCGCTTAATCAATCATGTTGAGTGAAATATTTTATGAATTGTTTAAAGGGGAATAATGAACTGCATATTTTACAAGTCAGCCACTCGATGTTCAATTGATGATGTTCATCAAGGTGTAAGACAAAATGCCTATTAAAATTAAATCAATAAAATCCAGGTAGACATGACCTTTCAAACGATATTTTAATCTTTCAAAATTGTGTATACAGAATTATAGCTATATATGGAGTGTGTGACATTAGTGTTCTAGCTAATCAAATCCCTAAAAATACTATACACAAATCGTTATAATCTACGTGACATTTAAATCGAACGGGGCGTGTAGCCCTCACCTATAATATTACATAAATCATATCATTTTAATGTTTGCGCGGGGTGGCTACACCTGAACGGTATACCAATAAAGGAAGTAACACCAAATACAAAAAAAAAAAAAAATATTTCATTTCTTCGTTGCCGGAAAATACTAAAATTTATTCCATTTCCGTTTTTTATTTAGACAATTTATTGAGAAATCTGTTAACATCTTATTACGTATACCTCCTCCTTCTTACGCTATTTATATTTAAATATTTTATTGTTTAAACGTTCTTAGGGACATTTAGACCAATTGCTTTGTTTGACACTGCGGGAGCCTGTCAGCATCACACTAAAATATATCGGTTTTCCATTTGTTTTATTAGATATCTTTGACTACAATGCAGCTTTACAAGATACAAATATTTAAGTCTGATACGAGAGAAAGGTTAATTCGTATAGGCTAGGATTTTATGGATCGTTGAATATTCTCTATACATTAACCATGATGGACACAAATGAACCGAATATATTTGGTCGGGCTGGATTTACTAAATTTAGATGATTATCCCAAAAATAACAAATATCGATCGGTACGTTAGAACATTTTGCAAAATTGAGTTCGATACCTACATAAGTTCCACATGTACATAAGGTTTCAATATAAACTTATGAAATATGTTGCGATTTATTTATTGCGTGTTCTGGAAGCTGAATATCATTCTTCTCGATGGTAGTAAAAATTCGGTACAACATGTTGTTGGTGGAAATTTTATTGAATTTTCAAGAAAATAAAAAACTCGTAAAAATTAAAAAAAAAATATTTTATGTTCTTTTTATCAGACGACGAGTATGTGTAATATGCTTTTCTAATGGCAAACGAAAGTCCTTCCTCCTTTGTGTACATAACTAAATATACCATATGCAACTTTTAATACTATTTAGCTTTTATGAGGTTGCAAACTTTATTCTTTATAATGTGAACAAGATGGAGCACTAACTACCATTGTCATAAACGATGCAATAATTCGCCACCTTTAATTTTATGTTGCTCTACTTTGTGCTCCTTGTTCGTACACTAAACACCAGAGGACGATCTTAAAAATACTGTTTTAGTCACGTATTTTATAATTACTTTGTAATGACATCTCTGATTTTTTATTACTTACCGGTTTTTATTTTGTACCTTACAATTAGGATGCTTTTCCAATTATTTTTCTCAATCTTGTATTTTATACGCTATACTTAGATATAAATCCTATATCGATTCAATATTTGTGCAATTGCTTGCAGGTCGTACATATCGCGTAGGTGAACCTGGATTTTATTGATTCCCATTTGTTCTCGATTATACAAAAAATAAAAATAAATTTTATTGCTTCCAACTGGAATTCCGCAGGCCATTGAATTTTATACGAAAATATTATATTTTTGCTCATTCTTATAACAGATAGCGTGGAATGTTCGGTATAAACCGATTTTTTATATTTTGTTTAAGATTTGAGACTGTTATGAAAAATGCCAGCAGGTTGCGGGGCAAAATACCAGATCACATTTATATACGTCACATTCATGTTCGTAACGTTGATTCAATAGTGCCGAAACAGTACTAATCAAAGTTAACATAACAGAGCATTGTGAAAGAGTAGAGAGCTCACAAGTACCTGCAAGGAGTAAACGACGATTTCGTGACCACGCAAACTTCAAAACCGTAAAGAGGCAAAAATAAGCCACTGTCGAGAACCCGCAAGATGATGTCAAACCAGCGCAAGCACAGCAGTCGCTCGATACAAAGCTGCCTCGAATCAAGGTTCCAGTTTTCAACAGCGAATATATTAATTGGACTGAACTCGAGATGCTATTCATCGACATCGTCCATAACAACCACAAAAAGCTGACCAACTCGCAGAAGTTACACTACCTAAAGCCGAATTTATCTAGAAACTGTCTGTGAGCATCACCAATGACAATTATACGAGGAAGTATGTTACATTCTTCGAGGTCGATATGATTTTCGTCAGTTCATCACAGACAGACATCTTCAAAAGTTTAGAATAATACTAATATCTCTCCGATTTCCTGAACACCCGATAACATCACACTGAAATCACTGCTACAATCGAGGAAAGGTCCAATCATGTCGGAGAAAAAAGGTTGTGCTTTAACTGCCTGTGCAAAGGCCTCCCTAGTTCGACTTATAAATCCAGCTTGCATACTGCGGGTTTGCAACAAAAGACATCACAACTTACCACACTATTCGAACCCGAATACCGAATCGTCCGTCAAATCATCATCTCAAACTCAGGTCACCACGACTCATGTCACATCACCAATCATGGATGTACTGTCGTCGAAAAGATCACTGGAATGCTGCCGTCCCAACCAATCGACAATCATCAATGGTCACACTTGGAGTAGTAGGAACATGTCGATCCACAAGGGATAAAATCTGTTAAGCATCATTTACTTAGTATCGGAATATCTTTTCAGCCTACACCAACGACCAACCTGACTCAGGATACCACCTTAAAAATGGTTACTCGGCAGGATAATCGATGGTTATTCAAGATCTGACGGAAGAGTTTGAGTCGCCGCCGCCCCAAAAAAAGTCTAAAATTCTTTTGGGTCGAGCACTCTATAACCAAACGTTGGACAACCCTAAATAAAACACTAGCATCGGACAATACCATTACGAAGCTGTCAAAATAAACACATCTATGTGAAAACCTCGTGTCATTCATTATGCAATTGCAAATCGCTCAATCATTACCATTCGCTCAACCGCCTTCTTCTTCTTCATGAGACCATCTATCGAAAGCTTTTACATTTAAGGAACCTAGACGAAAATGCAGAACTTATAAACTCCAAGTGACTTTTATTTTTTAATTTTATCGGCCACTAGTGAGAATCAATCAATATCGCAATGGAACAAATGGCTTCATGTAAACGTTTAGCAAAAAAGAACCATCGCTTATGCGTCACTGTATAGTGGCACTCACATGCAATAAATAACACCGATTTTCTCACGGTATTAACCCAAATGTCAATTAATATTTTAGACCCAGACGAAGATCCTTCGCGTGATATACACCTACAATTTTTCCGTTTGGCCCGGATGGTTCATATGACTTGATTTTTCTCATTATAGTGGCTTTGACAAATTTTGGGGCCAACTTTGCACAAAAATTGTAATCAGCTTTGCTTTGAATAACGTTCCGTACGAAAACTTGAAGCGGTTGATTTTGTCCTCTCCCTGCAGTGAAGTAACGATCATTTAGTAAATCAAACTTATCCGATATGAAGACCCATGTTTGGAACGTCGATTATTTATGAGAAAACAATGAACTGCGATGAGAACATAAGCAATACTTTTAGTATTGTTCACTAGATGGTGCACATAAATCTTGTTATGTGACCCAAAGGTGGCCTATAATTCGTGTGTTGTAAACGGTTGCGAAGTGGACCAAAATTGATCACAATTTAAGTTAGTCCACTAAATTTCTTCCCGATGTCAACTAGCTCGGTTTAGATTTATGTGCACCATCTAATGAATAATACTATATAAAAGTGTTGCTTATGTTCTCATCGCAGTTAATATTTTTCTCATAAATAATTCCAGTAATAATTTCGAAATTAAAATAATTTATTTAATTTTTTTAAATTTGACTTATTTAATAACTGTAAAACTAAATTTTATGCTGATATGTTTAGTTAACAACGCGAAAACCTTTAGGTCGGTGTCGTTTACATCACATTAACTAGCGTTTATATAACTAGCGTTTACACCATGTGTTTAGGTCAGATATAGTGTATAGTCCTGGACCAAATATGACGATGTAAACTTACTCAGTGTTGCCTGATAATTTTTTTTTAATTACGGGTATAGATTCCGGCGATAACTTCACATACGTGAATTTTTTATTAGTTGCGCCATTTATGTGTCAGCCTTGAGACTTATTGAGTGACGTAAAACAACTCTATGTAAACATAATTTTTAGATGGCAAAAAAATTAATAATTATTGGAAAGTCAGACCAATATAATAAGCGGGCTACTTGGTATTTACACGCTCTGTTAACTTCCTGTGACATTCAACAAATACTAAAACCATTCGCTTATAATTCCTTTATATTTCAATCACGTAACATTGTTTAGAATTTCAGATGCACGCGCACCACTGTACGAGTAACTGTTACACATACAGGGAAGCATAATAAATTCAAATTTAGATAATTAATTCATTAACCACTTTAATTAGATGATAATTAGGTAGGTAACTTTGTGTAATTTAATCATATTTATATTTTCGGTATTTCGAGCATAACAAAATTTCAAAAATTTTGTATCCTTAACATACATTTAGCTTGCCGAAAATATAATTCCCAGTGGGAGTATAAGATGATTAGGGCTGTATATAATTTTCATAGCAGGTTTAATTATAAGACAACTTATAGAATTTATATAATACATCGTTACCAATCATTTGAAAGCTCATATGTACATTGTAAGACATCGCCTCGTATCAAGTTACCAATAATTTTTATTTTATATCGGCAACAACTATCCATATAACGATAATAGACATTTTTATAGATATTAATGTGGCATATTAAATTATGTGTTCCAATAGAAACATAAAAATTCAATCATTGAAATAGAATTAAGTGCTTTGAACGCATCATCGCACGCAATTTATATTTTGAAAAATAAAAAATCACTTTGCATTGCAATTAAAATTTCCCGACGTACATAAAACGACATCCGATATATGACTAACATTTATTGGATTGTGTTGCCGTGCACGCGCGGATAATTCGGTGTATACAAACGGGGTGGTTGTAATTTAAAAAATCAATATCTTAGTACTCGTACGATACATCACATTATTTTTAGGATGAGGATTTTTTTTATTATAGGACCAAAAGGCATTGCATCATTCGTGAACATTCCAATTTTAATGGATCCCAAATTTATGAGAAATATGCGCTCATCTCAACATAATACACTCGTCATTCAACACAAAAATATTTAATTTGAAATGAAAATGATTATCATAGAAATTACATACTTAAGTGCGGGTACGATATATAATAGAGATATGCAGGACTCTGTGTATAGCAATATGACTTAAACGATATTTTTATGTTTTTATATTCAGATTACGATGACAATATTGGTATACATTTTAATAAGAAATTTCGAATGCATGTTTAATAATACAAATGACTCGAGGTGACGTTGAATGACGAAAATGAAATTAGGTCGACTTCACACGTTCATTGGTATCGAATGCATCAATATGTATTAAAAGCCGCTGTAATTTCAATTAGCGGACCTTTGACGCGCCAAGTTGGCGATTGGGATATAGTGAATCCGAGTGAAGTTTTAAATAATTTTAGCTTTGACTGTAACACGTTGTAATTTATATACGAATCTCTTACAATTTTTTAGATTGGTGTTTCCAACTTAAATAACACAGTCGTAATTATAAAACCATAAAACTATTGCAAATTTGTTGAAAGTTATATACAAGTTGTAATTAAATTTCTTACAGAATATGAACGAGAAAATTGTCCATCAATTGTGGTAATTCGAAAAAAAGTTCTAAACTTTGTGGACAGGTTCCGTTCGGTAAAGGGTGAAAAAAGCAATATGTACTAAGGTATTAGTCATTTAGAAGAAAATATTACTGTGTTAAGTGCTAGAGTTCAGAAACATCAATTCGTCATCGTGCACTTACACATTCCATTAAAGCACTTTATTCAAAATGTTGCTCACATATCTTCAATTGAAGGAATACAAGAATCAGATAACTCAAAAAATAATGCCATCTCATAATTTCGCGATGAGGGAAGATTGATTGATATTGCGATCTAATATCCCACATTATTAGAAGAATTGAAGAAAGACTGAAATTTTTAAATATATTTGAATTTTTTTATTATTAGACAGTGTAGGAAAGGAATGAGTGTTAATAGTGGCAGACATGCCAATCCGAGAAAATAGATTATATAACTCTATCTCATTAGCGGGATGGAAATTAGTAAACCATATGCAACAACTATATTGTAAAATCAGAAAAGATAGACCAGTGAATGTAATAATTTATCAACAGACGATGTCGTCTTAGGTGCTGAAGATAACTTATCATCAACATGTTGGTCTTTAGAAAAAAATCATTGAAACTCTTCCAGCTAATGATACCAAGGTTTGAATTGTGACCTTTCTTATTGATAACACCAATATTCTTCTGCAGCGACCAACACAAAAGTTGTGCAAGCTTACAGTTCAGTCTGATGAATCTAAGAATTCCGGCGGCAACAACCAAACTTCGCGAATGTTCAGTGCCTCTAGAATTTTTTTTGTAACTTAATAATTTGTAGATTAATTTAGTAACTCAATTTTCACAGAATAGAGTGAAAATTCCCTGTCTTAAAAGTTTGTGAAAATTTGCATGCATTTAGGCGATTCAGTAAAATTATTGCATACTAATAAATAACAACTTATTAATTCGATTGAAGCGTCATCTCGACCTTCATCATATAAACTTCCGTCTAGAGTGTTGAAATTACTAGATATGCCCTAGATTTTCCAATACGTCATTTTTTAGCCTGGATACAATGCGTCTAATCAATTAATATACTTCAGAAAATTATTGTTTTCTAGAACTGTAATACCACTTGAATACCAAATAAATTGAAATTGTTTGGTTAGAAAATATCTATTGCTTACATTGAATAGAACGACACGATGAACGAACATTTTTGCAGTTTCATAAAAAAAATTTAATTCTATCGAATAGAAATATTTCGGTAACAATATTTGGAAATGTAGGTCAAGTTTAAATAGTAAATCCATCTGCAAACCAACATGATCAAATGAAAAATTATATTTTTGTAGATTGCATTTTGGCTAATATTTTAGAATTGGTGTTTTTGTCACTCTAAACTAATGTAATCTAATCTACTCACATAACAAAAAAAGAATCTTAAAACTTGGCGGTTTTGTAATATAATAATAGAAATCTAATTTTTTTTGCTGCATAAAATAGTAAATCGTCACGTCATCTTAATTCTAATCAGGTAAAAATATTAAAATTTAGACGGAACTATTTCAAATATTCCATTTTCAACAAAAAAAAAGTTGCTGATTTGCTGCCCCATGCTGATTCGACTTAACCGAATTATGTACTTTTAAAAAGGTGATCTGCTTAAATGAGATTTTTAGGACGTTATTCAATAATTCGTGGTGGATCAAATCCTGAAGTTTCCGATAATTTATCGCACATTTTTCTGGGCTTCTCGACAGAATTAAAATGCGTGTTTTATTGCAGCAGTGTTCGTAATATCTTGCAGCAGCTGAATTATTTTGTCCTCTGACTCACTTAATCATAATAGACTGTTACACGAATTTCTCAAATTCTGATTATAGTATTCGTTTTTGAAAAGTAAGGTTATTCCGGATTAAACAAGCCAGATTGCATTTTACGCGAGGAGGTGAGATTTTAAAAAATTGGAAAGTTGGTTGGTTTCAAAACGAAGAGAATTAGATTTAGTCAATGAAAAATTGTTCTTCTAGTCAGTCTGCACTGCCAAACTACAAAAATAATGTTTAGTTCTTCATCCTTTTGAATAAAACATTAACCTTTTAATTAAGCGAATTATATATATATAATCCACTAAAATTTTTGGAAATTCCACCTCCTCGCGTATTCGGTTTTCTAATGTGATCTCATTTTATCGTGAATCCAGATTTCTTCGGTATAAATTTTCTTCCATATGGAAATTTTGAAAATGTTGTATTTCTAATCGTTGTTGTTTTTGTGTCCTTCATATTTTAATTTTTAATTTTTTAGAAAGGAACTCTTTATGTTTTCAATCACTTCTGTTGTGGTTTCCAATACCAATTTTCTAAATAATTTCGACACTTCCAAATTTAGATTTAAGGTATAAACAGAACCAGAGATACAGCGACAAGATACATTGACAAAATACATTTGTCTGCCGGAGATGTCGCTTTGGTAAACACTACAAGCGCGTCAGCGTTGAAGCGACAAAACAAGAAAAATAATAATGATTAAATATTTCATTTATCTTTTTATCGACTCTATTTAAATTTTTTCACATAAAACATTGTGTACAATATTCAGATTTGGTTTAAATTCATTAAAAACAGTTGTAAAAAATGTTTACCAATATAATAATCTGACACTTATATTGGTGGTATTGCAGCGCCAGCGACAAAATTAGAATGTCGTCGTTGCCAGCGACATTGGTTGTGTTAGCATCCTATGGTTTATGTGTATTTTAATTTGACAGGCGTTGTATCTTGTCGTTGTATCTCTGGTTCTGTTTATCCTTTATTTACCAATTTTTCTATTGTAGAAAACGTTCAAACCAAGTAGCCCATGAAAAAACAAAAGTAAGAGTTTTGTATATTTTGTTCATAATCATATTTTTGCTGTCTTTTCCAGATTAAGAATTTTTTTATTTTTTAATAATAATTTTTTTAACGATTTTTAATATCACGATGTTATATGTATTGTAAATATATTTTAAATCATTTTTTGATTCAAATCGTAAATCATTTTAAATAAAATAATATATCCATTTAATATAAAAGTATGTATAATATTATGCTTCCCAAATTAAAGATAAATGTGATAATTTTATTTTATGAGTAACGTTTATTCAATGTTGAAATTACATAATGGATAAAATATCGAAAAATGGTGATGTTAGAACATCCCAGGAATGACATGTTATAACATCACATTTTCGATAATTTATCGAAGTCTCTAGAATAAAATGGGACACTGTTTCATTTTTATAACATTTTCCAGCTGGCTAGATTTACAAATTGTGATATTTCTACTTCATTTCTATCATCAAATATGTAATTTGTTTTCGATAGTTGAACGAAATTGGTGAAAGGGTACTGACTGCTCGTATTTAGTCTGTCGTTTGCAATAGCAAGAGAACAGAAATAATTCATCACCGAAACAGTTGCCAATTTCAGTTTAGGAAAAAGAGACATAACATTCGATAAAGTATCGAAAATTGATGTTCTAACATCACCATTTTTCGATATTTTATCAAAGTCTACGTCTCTTTCTGCTAGAAATACTTTGACTTCTGTTTTGTTTATCAAATATTTCTTCTCTATTGCTATCACAACTTACTAGCATAAATGTAAACAATATCTGCAATTTCACTTATTTTCGTTCTAGAATCGAAAATAAAAAATTTGATGATAGAAACGCGGTAGAAACATCACAATGTTGCAATCTAGCAGGCTGGTAATTAATATAAAAATTGAAACAGAGACAAATTTTATTTTACAAAAACGAAAAATAAATTTCGATAAATTATCAAAAATGGTAATGTTAGAACATCCATTGAAATCGGTGGAAATTTCCCCAACCGGAATAAAATTTGCTTTGAAACTCTTTATATTATTCGAAATTTGCGCAGGCTACTTTAATCATTTTTTAAATTTCTTTTCTTTTTTTAAATTAAAAAACATAATCTTTCCCCCTTCTACGGAAAAATATCCGACTGGATAACTCGATTCGAAACTACTCCCTTAGTAGAGGAGGCAAATATTCGTAAACAAATTTCCACCGATTTCAAGAATACGGCCTTCCGGTGGCACTATTGTGCTGGGGAAAGAATTTATATGTAATTTTTATTAAAACATTTTTTGATACATGTTGTTGACCAAACTTGCAGTTGCAAATAGATTTTTATGTTCATTATAAATGTTGCAACCATTTTTATCAAATGTCACTGTATTCTCTTGTCTAGTCACTCGACTCATTGATAACAAATTAGTAGACAATTGTGGAACATGTAAAACGTCTTTAACTACAACTTCAGCAATATTTTTATTCGTACATACATTCAAATGTAAATCACCAACTGCAGCTATGGGTATATACGAGCATTGTTTGCCGCAATTATTTCAGTATTCGTTGTTTTATTAATATTTTGCAACCGTCACTATGAACAGTCATATGCGATCAAGCTCCAGAGTCAATATACCATTCATTTTTCTTAATGACACAACCAGTGTTAGGTCCCGTGCATATCAAATGTGTTTGTTGACAGTTAACAGTTGACGTGTGACATTTATCCCATTTAATCTTTGGATTTGGACAATTTGATGCTATATGTCCAATTTGATTACAGTCATAACATCTCGAACCCTTGAAATTTGACTTGTTGAAATTCTTGTTATTTCTGTTAACACTTTTACTGTAAAGAACCGTCGTTTGATCGATCAGAAGTTGAAGAATTGTTTTCTTTTTTGACATCTTGTAATATTTTTGTTTTGATTAACTCGCCGGTTATAGGAATGCCGGAACTCTCCATTCCTCTAATAATCCCGCCAATAAAACTATTCCAATCCATTCATCGGTTACAGTAAAACCAATACTACATGACTTATGAGTTGTGACCTTGATTGTGTTAACATAATCTTCGACTGAATCGGAGTTTTTCAGTTTGGTCGTAATTGGTTGTCTCAAAAGACTAGCTTTTCTGGTCAAACAGTATTTCGGAATTGTCTACATGTTGGAGTACAAAATAGCGTAGATAATTGACTTTTACGTAGACAATGTCGAAAATTGGAAGAGAATGTGGGACAATTACTAGATAATGCAGATTATTCCTTTTTGTTGTTTCGTCGGCACTTATAGTTGTCCAGTTCAAATTGGGGTTTACCTATATTTTAGAAATTAAAAATTAATTTGCATCAAAAATAGGTGAGATGTATTCTAAATCATACTCAAATTTCTAATTCGCATAACCATCTGGTCTTATCATCAAAAAACCCTAACGTCATATATTACAAAATATTGCTGGCCAAATGGGTTCATTTTTCTTTTACGAGAGAAATTATATTTTTGCCTCAGAAGATACAATTTCGTTATTTTTTTTGAAATTCTGATAATTTTGAAAAAGTATTGTAACTAAACTAAACTGTCAAAAGTTTATATTTGAAATTGATCGTATCAATTGTAACGTGAGAAGCAGAAGTCGATCTTCAATGTACAAATATTTATTTACAGGCCTGAAAGCGTCCATTGTAGCGGACATTTTGATAGCTTTGTGTTTGGTTTAAGAACCTTCGTGAAGCGATTCACTCTTTACCCGATAGACTATCATGTACGGTTTTACTACAATCAATGGGAATTGACTTAATTAACAGACGCCATAACTGTCACGGGCATGCGGGAATTTGTTAAGCCTAATAGTACGGATATTTAAATGAAGGGCTCAGCTAACATTTTAGCACTTTAAATTTTACACATACATAAATGTGCTTCATCATTACATAAAAACTACAGGTTTAAATGTTTTATATGTCAGGAAAGAAAGAAGCTTTCGTGAAATGACGTTGTCCACATTCTCTACATTGTCGACGCAACTTTTTTAATTGTTTACATACATTGCCTACACGTCTAGAATATTAATTAATTACGCGATGTAGACTTGATTTGGCCAGAATTTGATTTGTAGCGTGCAACCGGCTACCCCATAGTAAATATTTTGGGCAATTCTTGAATTAAATCGTTTTAAGTACTGTGTCGAAAAAATCTAGGTAAATGTTATATTGAAAATTGTTTATTGTTAAGGATTATTTTTCTGGTTGTAATTCTTAAAGAAATGTATTATTGATTCTCCCCTATAGCATTTTCTTATAAACAAATTGAAGTATTTATTTACAAATTCACAGAACTCCATGTTATAAATTAGGTTGAATTATTCTTATAACGTTTTTGTTAATTAAAATAAAATACTAAAATAATGACAATACTGTGTCGTCTTATTAAGCATATTTCGTTACTTAGCTGTGATTATACGAGAATGAAGAAATATTATATGAAGACAACAAATTATAAATTTGTTGCCCGGATCCGAACAAATCAAAATGAATAAATTATCTTTCTGGAATTTGTTGTTTTTTTCTGTAATCATAAAAATTAATATTTTATGTTATCCAAGTCCAGACACAGAATCTCTATATAGAATTTCACAAAAATTTGTAGTGTTGTCACTGAACACGTACACATTTGTAATAAATTGTCATGTACCTTCATAATTGTACTTGTTACTGTAGAATGTCGATCGCCTACTCTCTAGGGATTGAGAGGAGACGGTGTTCGGAAGGACACATCGTTTTAAATACTGTTTTATGGTAATATGAAAAATTTATAACACAAAGTTTTTTTTTCCAGCTAACCAGCAAAAAAATTACACTAAAATATTTTACCTGCGAAAGTTTTCATCTTATGAGGGCGGATTTCGTTTAAAGTTTTTCACAAAAAAAAAATGTTTACTCATAAAACAATTCAAATGGTATACAAGTTTTTAGTTTTTTGTGTGTTCAATAAAAAAAGGAAGAAAAAAATGAATCTGTAAGATTGGTTTTTAATGTAGCCCGCAGCTATTGACGATACACATTTTATATTAAAGTCATGCAGAAAGGATATAATTTAATAAAAAATTAATTTGTTGCTCGTGCTTTCGAGGTACTTGGGTTTGGTGAAAACTAAGAGGTAAAAATCGACACGTACTGAAAATGCCATATCATTATTGAGTAGCTGGGAGATTAAAAATGTTTTACAAATTGTTATGTATTTTCTGTCTCCCTCTCGCTATCTATACATAAAATAAATGTCATGCTGGGAGTACAACAAACAGTAAACAAGGATTGCAAGGAAAAAATACTTCAAAACACAAAGCAAAATATACTCGTAGAACAGAGTAATTTATATTGCAAACCAGATAATAGCCTTAAGTGATAAAATATAATAATATTTTCTTTGATAACTGTGTAAAGATTGTTTGTGTAGTGTTCTTTAACGATTCCACAAATAAATGCTCGCTTTTATTGCAAATTATGCTACTTGGGGAAAAAAATACAAAATCCGGAATCACGGGTATCCGGTATATTAAGTGACATCTTCCGAGATTAAAACATTTATCATTTGCTTCGCGGTCATAGGTTGAATGTTGGTTTATCGATTTGAAACGGAATGTAAATCATAATTTAAGACAGTTTTTTTGTGATTTTTGCGGTCATTTTCATTATATCATTAAGAATTACTTTCAGGCTGACTACATAGTAATACACTCGTATAATCGATATATTAGTAAAACTAAATCGTATTACAGTTTATATTTAGAATCGGGTATTCTTTCTATCTTGCTAATAGGTGTGGCAGCGGTTCTCAATACTCGTGCGTCTCTGGATTCGAACTAGATAGTGGTCGTAGCATCAGTTTAGAACTAGATAGTGGTCGTAGCATCGATCACTGTCTTCCCTCCATCTAAGAAGTTTTCGAAATTAGTACTGTGGGCTGGGGCAGTTCAGAGCCTAAAATTCTCAACGTTCGTTGTGAGCTAACATGTGTTAATTCAGTAAGGAATTTAATTTTTAATTGGAGAGTGACATTCCTACCCCAGATTCTAATTGCAATTCTTTCAACATCAACCTTAAAAACCTGCAATTAAACAAAACCGTATCAGAACCAATTGGGAATTACCTTCTCTCGGATTCCAACGTCTTCTAGATTCACTGATATAGGTATTCATTAATTTAGGAATATTGAAATGCCAGCTATGTCTTTATCTAATACAATATCTAGGGTGTTTATAAAGCTTGCCTCGCATTATCAAGCAGAAATCACGAAACAAAGCTTTTAGGTATTCTCTCTTAAAAGCTGTTCTCTAATCATTACAAGTAAATTGAATGCAACAAATGAAATTAAAAAGTAGAATTTTGATAATTTTAACGCAACCTTTCGGATTAACGTCGCATATAAGATAATATAAGATTTTTACAATGCAGGGCAGCTCTTAATCTAGTTGCATTCGATTATGACTTAATTTTTCGAATAAATCTGCTATACATGATTCGGTATCCGAACTTACTAGGAATCCTGAACTGGCGAGGGTCCCTAATACTACAGAATAACGACGTGTTAAATGTTCTGACTTATGAGAAAATCTACATGAGAGAATCGCTGTTTTTCCGTAATACAAAAGATATCCGGATAGATCAGTATATCGCCTCATTTCCCAGGTCTATTGAGAGTATTCTGATGCATAAACACAACATTTCTTCCTCCTTATTTTGATGAAGTCCTCTATCATGATGAAGACTCAAACTCACATCAAAACACAGGTCATCGAATTCATGCTGATCGACGTGTTAACTCTAGACTAGCTTCAGAGTCCGTAGTTGCCTGACGAAGAGTTGATCTTGAGAGTTGAGGACTGACTTAAAACTTTCTTCCGCAGACCAAACTCAGTCTGAAAATGAAGAAAAATCCGCTTACATGAAATCTCGATTTTGTTTGTATATTCTGGTCGCTTGCTAGAACGGCTCTAGCTGTTTCTGAATCAATTTGTTTACTCTCCAGAGGAACCTCTTCCAATATTTCGTGATATTCTCGTTTCATTTGAAACGCACAGTCTTTATGATCAAATTTCACACCGGGTCCGGGAAGTCGTGAAAGTGAATCGGCGTTATCATGCGTGTTGGTTGCCTTATACTTGAATATATACTTGTGTCCCATGAAACATACAGCCAAAAGCTGAAAACGGTTGGCTGTCATCAAGGGCAAGTCTTTTTCTGAGTGAAAAAATGATAGGATGTGCTAAAAGAGATATTGGTGAAACTTATTACCTTATATATTGCTTCTGATGATCATTAAGATGGAAAAGCTATCGAATACTCATTTCATAGTCCAAATGCAGTCTAAACTACCGCCAGATCTTTCGATTCGATGGCAAGTTACAAATACAAATCTCTTCCAATGAGGTTAATCTTTGAAATCGTTTCTCTCCTTGCAGGCGCTGAAATAACTCCTAAACTCTCGAAACTGGATACAGCTCGAGGCGGACTTGAGAGTTTATCGTGATCTTAAAATCTCCACACTTTCTCAGTGAATTTTTGTCAGGTTTACGGATAGAAACAATGGGTGTCCATCGACTCAATTCTATTTTTTGTCTAATGGACGTGCCTTGAAAGATTTCAGTAAAACTCTAGTTTTCAAGATTTAGTGGGTTTTAAATCGATTTCAGTGACCCAAACTAGGTTCGGAAATGCTCCAGTATTTTATACACAGATCATTGACCAATCGCACGAAGTAGAATACATCGAACCAGTTCACTCGAAAAACATTTGCTTCGTCGGCTGCAATCGCAAGTAGTGGCAGTTCCATCTGAACGTTCAAAAATTTTACATTAACGTCCAATTTACCTCCCTCATTTACCTCGGCACCTGAATATTATCATAGGGGCTCAAGCTTTTGTTTGCAACTTGCAACTTCCTGCTCAGACTCGATCACATTGTCACTCGAACTTCCATCTCTAAATGGTGTGTCGAACAAGGGAATTTTCAAAACTTTCGATGACATCCACCGAATTGGCATTGTTATTGGTTTGAATTCAATCTGCGCTCGTTTCAGATTGACTTGACTGATCACTATTTCTAAAAATCCCGCTTAAAGGAATTGTCAAAATTATTTTTGTCGGTAAGCTGGCACAACTGTCCTCTATTTTGGCGCGAGGTTTGAGCGCGATGTCATTTAGTTTGTTTACAGTGTTCTTCTAAGTTCATCTCAAATGTGTTTCGCGATTTTTATAATGAATAAAAATATCGCAATATTGCGATACTTGTTTCATCGGCTGGTTGGAGACGAACTGCTTGAACAAGAAATTTATTTTTATCCAATTTGTCGTCTTCGTTGTGTTGCTTTTGCTTTCGTTTGGAATGCTTCGTCGTGTTATTTCCGTTTTGCATGTATATGTGCATCTGTTGATGTATTTACTCTATTTAGACGTACAGAGTGATGATGAGTTAGCGATAAGTTTGCGAAGTGTTAAGTTTGCAATATGTGCGATTAAAATATTGGTTTTCAATATTGTAACCGCTACCAATTCTTTATTTACCGTCTGACCTTCTAGCAAGAATTCTGAGTGCACAACACCGCGATAATCAAAGAAAACAGTAAACATTATCTTGACTTTGACATGGTTTGTTCGTTTTCGGCTCAGTTGGAAGGCGCCATTGCGCGCATCTTGTTGATTGGTTTGCATGTCGAACTCATAAACCGATGTATCATCCGTCACCAGTTATAATACGTTTTATGAACGTGGGGTCGGAATTAACTCAATTGACTCGTTCTAACATGTCTTATGCGATGAGTTTTTGAAGAAAATGCAGGCCTTTCATAACTAGTCGGGCGGCAACGCGTGCCAAGCCCAATGGTATGAATTGATTCGTGAGTTACAGAAAGTTCAGCGGCTATCTCTCCCAAACCTAAATGACGATTTCCCGTTATCATTTCCTTCACTGTATTGATGTTAACTTCGGAGAGGCCGATCAGAGCAAGACAAATCTTCCGCCACATCACGACTGCTTTTGAATGCACTGTACCACTCATATGCACGTGCTTTTGATAAAGTAGATTTCGTGTTTTTAACACTGTAAGCCTTCTGTAATATTTTCAGCGATTCGGAATACAAAATTCTATTTGCAATACAAAATTTGAGACAAATTCTTGAGACTGATTTACTGATCACTTTCAACAAAAAAACCCTTGCAGCCGAGAAAATGACAAATTTAGTGTAAAGTTCGCAATTTTGGAACGTATCTCTAAATTTTTGTATAGTTTTTGTCTTTATATGAGTTTTTACAAAATACACCTCTGAAATTGTTCACTCTTGTTGGCTGTTCGATCAGATCACAAAGGAGTTGCAAACCCCAAAAGTCAAAGAAAAAAAATTAATTGCAGTAACATTTATGATAAAATCTTTCGGGAACCAGGTAAAATTATTCTTACTCATATTCACTATAGAAGCTTTTTATCTATTTCATTGTTTCATGTAACTTTTGAAAAATTGGTTTGATACCAAATAGCCCCCGCATGATGTGAACAAATTCATCAAAACATTAAAGACGAATATTATTAATTTACTTACTTATACTTACCCAAAATATTTATATCTAAATCCATGTCGTTTTGATAAGAATAAATGTTACAAAAACAACTCGTGCTATTTCATTACTTCAATGCTGTGAGATGATATCAATCTCATCAAGATACGAGTATCTTGACGAAAACCAACAAAAAAAAAAAAACGTCTGATATACACAATCTTGTATTTTGTGTGCTCAGATAACAATACGAATTTATTCCGACCACAAATTATCTAATACAATTTTTGTATATAGCGTAAAAGATTTCATCAACATTCAACATCATCTCGGATCTGACTGATGTTGTGGTTTCTGAAAACTGTGGTTTTGTAAAGCAGTCTATTTTCATAGGCAATACAAAGTTTCGTTATCAATGACAAATTTGATTAAAGCTGTACGCGTGAAACTTTAACGATTTGTGAATAAAAGCGAGTGCCCGCCTAAATCATTACCACCTCGTTTATGTTATTGTGACGCTATACATAACCAAACCAAATTTGTATTTAATTACGAATGCCATGGGAGTAGATATTTCCGATCGAAAATAGAATATTTGTTTGTTATTCTGCCGAATAATCGTTATGTAATAAACAAACAATTATTGTCCGCCTTAAATTATAATTTTCGGTTAATGAAATTTATACAGTGAACTTGGAAATATGTTCATGGGAAATAATCAGTATTCAATTAAATATCGTCAGGGTGGTTTCAAAATGAGGGAAGGGTGTAGGTTTCTATTTTCTGTAAACCTTTTTTTTAAGACCTGATGAAATTACCATTTTTGTAAAATAATTCCTTATTTCGTCGGGTTGTAGCGCTAGAGAAGAAGAAAAATAATTGCCCACCAAAATTGTTTTTTAATTTGCTTTTTAAACTCCATCTAATTAGTGCCAGTTTACATTAAAAACACCAGAATTCTTTTCACCGCCAACCGATTGGCTCTTCCTGGATCATTATTACTTTGCTCACATAGCTGACTGCATAGTTATTGTTTCCGTTCGAGAAACTTGAGACGCGCACACAAAGCCATAGTTTGCAGATATGGCGCATTCCTCATTTAGTCACATTTGGATTCATGGACGTTGTACAAAGATAGCACTCACTCATATTGAATGGCTGCAATATTTTATTTATTTACTGGCTGTACCCTGCCCGCTTTGCCATTCGTGTACTTTTAAATTAAAGATTATTTTTATTTGTTGAAATTAATTAATTTTTGAATTATATTAATATTTAAGTTATATAAAAATTGATTGACTTATTCCAATGCTCTTTCGTATACAGCAAAACTTTTTATTGTGTCTTCAGGTGTGAACACATATAATAATGATGTGATCCTACACGTGAGCATCCAATATATAATTGACCGTGTGAGAAGCATGAGGATATTCTAAATTTAAACCACAAACTTGAGTGACTGACCTTGTGATTTTTTAATGGTCATAGCAAATGCTAGTCGTATTAGAAATTGTGTTATTTTAAAACTAAATGGCATATCTGACGGTATTATAGGAATGAGTGGGTTTAAAACTTCTTCACCTTTGTATTTGTCAGTTAATATGGTTGCTCCAGTTAAATTTGTCATTTTTAACAGTTAGGTTAGGTTAAGTTTTGGTTAGGTAATATTTCGTATTGAAATGATTGGTCCACTTCGTTTATTTACCACTTCGTCTTGATCCATAACACTTTATCTATCTTGAATGGCAGTATTTTTATCAATAGCGTCCCAGTTTTTTGCTGCCAATATTACTAAACCAGTTGCGATATTTATTTGAATTTTTCCATTTCTAACAATTGGTTTGCAAATATTACAGCTGATTCATTTTTTTGCAATATTAGTTGTTAAATTTATTTTTTGAACGTTTCTCCAGAAGTTAGATGGTTTTAAACACGCATTTAATTCATCAGCTGAAGTTGATCGAATTATAACAGGTATACTGTCTGTCTGAAATCACTTGATAATAATATTGTTATACCACCGAATATCTGTTGGTTATTACGTAAATCTTGTAATATTTTATCTAAAGCTTCTATTGATTTTTCATGTGCCATTCTCCATTCACCGCAGATTATTATGTTGCATTGTTACAATACTTTGGCCTTTCCTGGTGTTTTTGATATGTTACGTGCTGGTTTTCAATTATTTGCAGATTTAATGGGAGTTCAGTGCTGAATGAGCTATTCTACCGTCATCTAATAATGTTACTGCTACACCTGAACACCTGAAGAAGCAATTGCTAATTCTATGTTGTTTTGAGATCTTATATTGGCCAAAAGTAATGAAATCGATATCCTCGAGTATCTAAAAAATGTAATCCACCTCTTTGATCTGTTATAGTCGAAGCCGTACTAGGGGAGCTTGATGAGGTGCTCCGTGACCGTAGTGTATTGCTATTCCGAAATTACGTGGGAATTATGTATGGCTTTAAATAAAACTATGTTATTTTTAATTATGATGGTTTTATTTTAGACTTAACCACAGAAAATCTCGTACAATAATAATTTTATTAAATCTTCAAAAATACAAATCATCTACTAATAGTATATAAATATAAAGTATATATAAATGTTATACATACATATTTGTATATGCATTTAAATATATTTGGAAGTACATAATTATTTTGCAATTTCATTTAGTTATATAATTCAAATGTAAGTATGTATGTATAGTATATAAAATAGAATAAGTATTTATATAAATAAATATGTATGTATTCGGAAATTATAATGTAAGTATATAAGCAAGGTAAGTTTATGACCGTAGCAACGACAGAATAATATCTGTATGCACATTTGTATGTACATTTATTGCAGAGTATAGGGTGGATCATAACAGATCACAGCTGACAAAATTCTATTATAAACATAACCAGAGTCAGTAACGTAACCAGTACCCGGAAACCCTGAAAATGATACATATATCGGCATTATAGGCGTAGATATTAGTAGGTACCAAAAATGCCAATCACAAAATTTCGCCATCTCGAATCTTAAAACGGATAGCATTCCCGAAAACCAGGAAAGGACATCATTGGAGAAAACCAAAATCATGGGCCAAATTTTTCTTGAAAAACAGTTGGGAGGGGGAGCGGTTGTACATACATTAATGCTAAAATTAGAACCCCTCCTCCCCTTCTTGTAGGTGGGGCGGACGGTAACTTTGAAAATAAAATAGGAACCCCCATTTATATTGCAGATTTGGATTCTACGGCTTAAATCTCGTAGGATTTCTGTGAAACATTTTTTTCGTTTCATGATAGATGGCGCTGTAATAACGATTCTGCAATAAGTTTGAATTAATATTAACACGTTTTCAATGTAAATACTTGAAATTAGTCTCAAATAAATTGTATTTGATCAAGGGTCAAGAAACACAGCAATTATTCTAAACAGCTGGTCGCAAACTTGTCTTTAATTTGTCATTTTGTTTTTCCACGAGAAAACATTAGGACCAGAAAATCGCTTTGGTTGGCCATTACTGAACTATTTATATTGAATCATATAGCTGCAGATTGCATATTGCTCTCAGGATTGAAGCTACAAATGTGACAACGAGACTGGTGCGGGCGGACAGCAGATGGACTGCGCAAAAGATATACGCGGTAGGAATTTGTAATCAGAAATTACAATTTCATTGGTTTCATTTGTTCAGTTCTGTATTTCAGAAAAACTGTTTATTGGACAGTCTTTGTTGTTCAATAGATTTGCGCCAGTTCTAGATTAGCAAAAATTCAGCCACAAAATTTTTCGTATGGCAATGAACATGTCTGACAGAAGTGTGCTTTCTGAATTGGTTGTTCTTGGATTTTAGAACATTTTATTTCTTTTGTTTTATTTGTATCATACGGAGGTAAAATCGTTCAATAATATCTGTGTGAGCACAAATTTTATTCAACGGTTTTACCTCCGTATTTTTTTATTTAATGTAGTATCGTTTAGGGGCTAGTTTGTTTTTCTTCAATTTATGAATGAAAATTATATTTCTATGATAAGTACAAATTTTGTCAGTTAAGCTTTGAAAAGAGCTAAAATTATCCTTAAATTAATTTTGTTGTTTTTTCTAGAAATCGGGTTTTAGTCTTTTCGTGTTTAAGGTGAAATTAGGAATTTTCTTTTTTCGTTTTTTCGGCTCCTGGACTGTCATCTATTTTTTCCCGTGAGCACTATATTTAGAACAAATTGGGCTTAATCGGTATGCAAAATTTCATTTTGAAATCCAAAAGTTTCTCAGCTATACAGTTCCCGTATCTCATCAAATTATTAGTTGGATGAGATCTGCAGCCTCATAGGCCATAGTTTTACAATTTTTCTTATTCTTCCAATTTTTTGTTTCCTAAGTTAATTTTAATTAACCAACTTTTTCAGATTCTACATGATACATTTAAAATACTGAAAGTTCTGAATAAATTACTAAATGATGGCAAGGACAAGCGAATATAACCAAGTTTAATACAAATTTATTAATAAAACGTTAAATATTTGAAAACTATACCCGAATTTAAAAAACTTTAAATTTAATTTACAAAATATTGAATTTGTGAAAGTTATTTGTAATTTTTATTGGAATAGTAAGCATGATCTATAAAAACAGGGACCTAGTTTGTAAATTAGTGAATGTGGAAAGTAACACCTATAGTAACAATTATATGTTTTTAGAGCAACTCTGCCAAAAGAAATCGAACAGAATCGGTTTCAAGTCTTGCAATATCGTAAATTCAAACCTATCAAAAAATGACGATAAAACACAAATACTCGAGAATGTGATAACCATAAAATATAAAAAAGTGGTAGATGTAACCTGTTCTCTACTTACCGTGTTAACTCGGGCCTGTACATCGCTATACACAATACTCGATTTCTTTTACGCAAGAGTTTGTTCGAGTTATTGCATCAAACTCAAATCTGGCGGAACACTTCAACAACGAAGGAGCCGATAAAATGTTATGCCTAAATAACATTGAGGTAGAAAAAATACAAAAGCCTTGGTCAAATACTGCTCCGATTATAACAAGGTTCCAGGGTGAATTTAGGGATAAATGAGTTTTTCCGGTATTATCAAACAATGGAAACGTGATAAATCAAGAATAATGAAAATAGAAATGATATTGATATCACAGCATATAGGCCAATCCTGAAGCGTCCGCTCCTAGGTAAATTATTAAATACAGAGAAAATAATCCACAAGGGGTCAACATATTTACAAAACCAGGGAATAATTATGCCCGGGTACTACTAGATCTATTTAAAGTTCTAGTAATACGAGTTTAGTAAAATTTCTTAGGTGTTGAATTTAAGACCAAAGCTTTCTATTTTAAATTAGACCTGTTTTTCTTAATTAAATTTAAATATTCAATTTTAAGGAACCCTCCTCGACAACGACAGATTTTATGTCATATTTGTTTGCACGAGAATTTCGTTCACAGCATCTTTCGTCTATTAAATTCAATAATAATAATGCTAAACATTAGAAATCCCTGTATATCATCGTCATCAACATCACATATTGTGAACATAGTTCCCAGAAATTCTTGAGCCCACAATTATACGAAAACAAATTATATTTTAAATTTGTTATCAATTCACAAAAAAATTCCGAACATAGCATTAAGCAATTTTATTTGACTCGATGGCACTACAAGATTTTTTGTGCTTAAAGCACATTCAACAGAATATAATAATAATATACGAACGGCATACAACAAAAATGTTTAATATTTGATGAAAATTTTCTTTCAAGCGACGACACCGACGACGACAGACACAAAAGAAAAACATTTAAATTTCAGTTTGAATTAAAAAAGCGAAAATTTCTATACGTGTTCTGTACACCACCGTCGAGTACGTATAAATATTGATACAAAACACAAATAATTTATTAATATTTGATTATTTCATCATCATAAAATATAATTTATATCTATTGTGCTCATATAGTTCCATTATTCATATATTGATTCGGATATGGAACAGAAATCTGCCTAATCATTCGTTATGTAAACTAAACCGTGAACTCAATAAAATTTCGTTATAATAGGAAAATGGCATATCCTTACCTCGAAATTCAATCCGGGCGATTAAATTTGATTTTGGCTTTGGTAAACAAAATTTGTTAACTCGTATTGTAAGCGACATGATTCAATATTTATATTTTAACTATAACTGGGTATCACACTATATTTAAAAATTTTCACAAGCAATTTGCAACACAAAATTTTAAAAATTTCCCATAAAAATATATTTTTTTTTTTTTTTTTGCTTAGATAAATGACACTAAAACACTATTTATATTATAATTGCACACACACATACACAGTCACACGCACACGTATAGAATTATTGCTAAATTATATTTTATCCAGATTTAATTCCAAATCTTGATTAGGTCGTGCAGCAAGCCAATCTGAAATGAAAACCCAAAAAGAGAAAAAAATCGTTAATTTTTTTTATATTTTAATCGGTCGACTTAAAACCGCAGTCCCAAATAAAAAATCCGAGATAAAGCAAAAATACCACACCACAGTTATTACGTTAAACTGTTAAAATATGTAAATTTATCACACCATTTATTGAATTTTTATGTGGCACTGCATGCCTGTACACAGTGAAAAGGCCTAAGAATTATTATTATTATTTCGGTTTCCGTACAACGAAAGCACCACAAACAAAAATTTTTTACATTGCCATTTAGGCGAAATATACTAATCTCCGGAAATCTTATCATAGTTGATTATAACAATCTTAATATTTTGATACCTTTTTCTCAGAACACTGTACAACACTAAAGATATAAATAATCCAAATTATAACACGGCTTAACAATTTTTAGATTAAAAATATAACTTTTCCAATTTAATATTCAACATTTAATGAATTTATGTGCTGCGCGCTTATAAATAATTTTTTCAAAGCGTACGAAAAAAGCTCCAAGTTGAAACTAAATTATTTAGACACTGGCAACCAAGAAGGAAGGAAAATTTCTCTCTGTAAGGAAAATTCGTATTATT
Source organism: Nephrotoma appendiculata (assembly GCA_947310385.1). Classification (NCBI taxonomy): domain Eukaryota; kingdom Metazoa; phylum Arthropoda; class Insecta; order Diptera; family Tipulidae; genus Nephrotoma; species Nephrotoma appendiculata. The sequence continues at coordinate 363,896,300 of OX371224.1, read as the reverse complement.
ATTGTTGTTGACTGTTGCTTGTGGTGAGAAAATACGAGTATATACGGGACAAAATTCGAGTGGGGAAATATTGTAATAATAATGTGCTTTAATACATAACAGAGAGAAGGATATTTTTGTTATACTCTCTAGCTAGTGTATATAACAGCGATTCGTAACAGATACTCCACGGTACCAAATTATTCGGAAACAAAGGTTTTGTATGAAATGTCGAGTCCAAAAATAAATTAGTTGTCTTCTGATATCCATTCAAACAATTTCAAATTGTCTCACTCGTGAATTGGTAATACTTTGAAATATATTTAGGTGGGAAGTGGGAAGCCAATAATGTAGAGCTTATTTACAATTAAAGGTTATCCCATAGCGCAAAACGAGGAAAGTACTCTGCACGACCTCGATTTTATTTATGTGGACATCGTGATGAGGGGACCTCACTTATCATAGTTTGAATAAATATGGTTCGTAGACCAGCACTTAACCAATCCAAACATAGAGTGCGCTCTATTGATGATATTATCAATCTGATCTCGAAAGCTTAATTCGCTGTCACTTGTAACACCCAAATCTCGAATGGGCGAAACTCTGACAACTATAGATCATTATTAATGTAATATTCTCGAAAAGTGGATTGCATTCGCTTACAAGAATATGCTAAGACGAACTAACACATGCTGACGTTTTTTCGATGTCGCTCTTTGTACACCACAAACTAAAGAAACGAAAATGTAAATTTATAAATTTTCATATCGTCTGCATTATATAGAAATGTCCGAGTTCTCAATTACGCGTTCAAACTTCGTAAAGATTATGGTCACATCTGTACTATATTTACCACACTATATAAATAGATGAGATGGATGAGTACTATGGCTGTCGTTAAACTATAGGTAAATAATAAATAATTAAGAAGTTTTACCACTGAACTTGTTATGGCATCGACAAATACATATAATCGAGTTGGAAATTTCTTCGTTTATGCGGCATAATTAACTACAGGAAAATTCAGGCAGGTTTATAAAGTTCAAAGTTTATACAGCCACATTACCTTTTACCTAAATTCGTAGTCTGAGATTCATTCTTTCGAAAACTATAACACTTAAAAATCTTGAAAGTTTCAAAATGCCACATTAAACTAAAGGTAATAAAGACGTAATAATTCTGCACATGTAACTAAAAATCAAATAATTGTATGGGAAATGAGAAATAGTAAAAATTTGAATCGGTAGTAAGATTTAAAATTAAATTTATTAAAAAAATATTTCAATGTTAAAGTTCTAAACTCATGAAATTATTAACCGCAGCATTTTATGTTACAGCCTGTTGATACCCCATACTTTTATACCGGTAATCAATATTAAAAGCAAAGCGGGTGGTAAATATACACATTTGGTGTAAGAATATAACTTAAGAAAGTTCGCTGTACAAATTTTAGAGTTGGGGTGTTCATTTACACGCGGTACAATCAGTGAAACGGAAAAAAGGCAAAATTCGAATATAAAATTGGTTTCCGCATGCAGGGTGGTTACATTAAAAGCTACATCAATTTCAATAATACCTTGTACGTACATAAAAGTAATGAATCATAACACATTTCCTAGAAACAGATTTCATTACTCTTCTTATGCTGTTTGATACTTCATAAGAAGGGTAATGAAACCTTAATGAATGGTATGCGTTTTAAAACTGTGATTTTATTTTGCCCAAGTTACAGCTTTAACAATTTCTACGTGCTTTGTTTTTAGTAGATAACAAGTTATACTATAAAAAACGCTTATTGAATTCAATTTTTCTGGACGTGATAAACGTAATAAAAGTATAAAAAATTATAAAAAACTTGTACAGCATCATAAATGATTTTTCGATAAACCGTTTTACTTATACGAATTAACAGGTAATATAAAATTTAAGATAATATTTGAAACCTTAAAATTATGTGCGATGTTGCTATTGCATAATTCATAATTTTAGCAAAATTGCTCATTTAAAAGTTTAGAAAGTTATTACATCTTTCGTAAGATTAGTGACATCTAGGTTTAAGTAGTAGCATTAGAGATAGTTTTATACAGTTTTATGGTATGCAGATTATAGCATTTCATGATTACTATTCTTTATTTTACTTAGGTAAAATTATGTAGGAAAGTTCATTACTAACTTTTACTTTTATACTACTACTATCTAGACGATTTCTTAAGAAATTAAGAAATTATAACCAAATTTGGTTTTGATAGACGTTAAAGACGTTCCTTAAGCTAGCAGAACCCATACAACAGAATATTAAAAGATAGTATGGATAGTTATAGGCTAAAAATAGACTAATTAAATGCTCAACTAAATTTTGGACTCGATCCCCTCTAACTAAAAAGTTAGCAGAACCCATATCCAAAAACGATTTAAAAACAATTGGAAAATTAAAGGTTAATTTTAGGCTAATTAAATGCCCTATTTATTAAATTTTTTTATTCTGCTCATTCTATAAAAAGTAGAAGGCTTACTTTATCACTTTAAAGGTAGCAGAATAAAAATCGAAAATCGGGCCAAAACCAAAATTAGAACAGTTTTATTTATTAGAATAATTTTAGACTGTTTATGGCCTAATGAAATGCTCCATTATAAAATTTTGGGATCCTCTTGTTCTTGACCAACTACAGGTCAATTAATCTCAAGCATATTTGTCTGTCTTTTGATCTTGTTTTGCGTTCTAATTTCGGTTTGAAGTGATAAAGCCTTAAGCTTTTCCTAGAACGAGCAGAATTAAAAAAAATTTAATAAATAGGGCATTTAATTAGCCTAAAATTAACCTTTAATTTTCCAATTGTTTTTAAATCGTTTTTGGATATGGGTTCTGCTAACTTTTTAGTTAGAGGGGATCGAGTCCAAAATTTAATTAAGCATTTAAGTATTCTATTTTTAGCCTATAATTATCCATACTATATTGTAATATTGTGCTGTATGGGTTCTGCTTTAGCTTAAGGGGCTTCATTAAAGCCCTAAACAACGGAAAGAAATCATCATTTATGTTCCCATTTTCTACTTGTTATTAAAGAATAGCACTTACTCCATAAATGAATGGACGGCCGATATCAGCAAATACTATCGATCGGTTCTCAAATTTAACTGTGTACCTAATAGTTTCGATTCGAAGCATATGTTCGATAAAAGTTCACAAATTCTGGATATAAGCCGATAGATGCTTCACAATATTCATTGATTTACCGATTAAAACGAAATCCTCCTTGGTAGTCACAGATCATGCTTTCCAACGGAGGCAGGACTTTGCTTCGCCATGCTGAACGGATAAAATTTATAGTCACGGATTCCGGTTGTTTCATTTATGTTGGATTATCAATGTAATTGTGAGTTGATCAATGTTTAGTTTGCTTCAATATGTCGCCTCGTTCGCCTGCAGTTCAGGTTCGAAACACAATGTGGCCGAATTTAAAAATACGAAACTTCCAGTAACCACAGTCGCATCGTTCGCCTGCAGTTCAGGTTCGAAACACAATGTGGCCGAATTTCAAAATACGAAACTTCCAGTAACCACTGCTTTCCTCAAGCATCCTACCGGTAGTTTCGTGCTCAACGTGTTGTATACTGTGCCTATAATCATTTTGAATCGGAATTTCAACAAAAAAAGTTTTCAGTTTTTTGCGAAAAAACGTGATGGTTAGCCTTACTTTTTTTGAACATATAAAATTCATAGTCACGGATTCCGAATGTTTCATTTAGTTTTGATTATCAATTTAATTGTGAGTAGATCAATGTTTAGTTTGCTTCAATATGTCGCCTCGTTCGCCTGCAATCCAGGTTCGAAGCACAATGTGGCCGAATTTCAAAATACGAAACTTCCAGTAACCACTGCTTTCCTTAAGCATCCTACCGGTAGTTTCGTGCTCAACGTGTTGTATACTGTGCCTATAATCATTTTAAACCGGAATTTCAACAAAAAAAAGTTTTCAGTTTTTTGCGAAAAAACGTGATGGTTAGTTAGCCTTTCTTTTTTTGAACGGATAAAATTGATAGTCACGGATTCCGGTTGTTTCGTTTATTTTGGATTATCAAATTACGTTGAAAAGACATTTCGACAAACACAGCCGACAAATGCCATCAGCTCCAGGCAAGTGGTTTCACTTATGTCCCTACATAACTTTTATGAGTTCCTGAGACAGACAACCTGCCACACATATTAAAAATTGAGCAAATCATAGAAATGTTCACTGTATCGCATCGATGTTAAACCAGAGCCGTCAACTGGTGGTTGTAATCTCAAGACCCAAACCTTCCATAATTCAAACGTTTTGGGATTAAACATTTGATTAGATGTTCTCCTTGCAAGGACAGTTTTATTTTTCTGATGATGATAACTTGGTGATGGTCTCTTTGTAATGTTTGTACTTTATAAATAAAGATGGCAGAATCCGGCTTATAGCTGGCTTTCACAATGCTATTGTGACATAATCATGATATTACAACCTTTAACTTAATTTATTAAAACCTTATTCGAAAGGATTAGTTCGTTTTCCTGTATTCCTTTCCTTCATATAACCATGACCAAGCGATGATCGATAAAATACATGATAAATTTGATTTAGAGGGCACCACGTGGGTGTGTCCACACAATAGAGTTAACCAAAGCAAAAACATCGTTACGCTGCAGCGGTTTGGAACCCTAGTACCGGCGAGTTTAGGGAGTGCGAAAGAGCAAAAGAAAAATTCGTTTCCAAGTGGTATTTGCATCCAATATAAACAGGCAAATCGGCCGGCAGCAAGCATTTCATCCGTGTTGGACCGTCAAGTGTCGCGGCACTAACCTTACGACATTTTCCTGCCTACACACCATCCCACAATCTCAAGATGCCATTCTTCAGCCAATGAAACATCTTGTCGTTTTTGTGCCCACTTGGCAAGCAGGCTAGGTTCAGAACGAGCAAACGGATAGTTCTAATTAAAAACTTCAACCAACGGGAGGCCATGAGATTGTCTATCTCCATTTGATAATGCGGACTTCTTGTCAACAGCCGAAAAAGAAAACAACCAATAAGCAAATAAGAAAGGTCGAAAAAGTGTAGAAGAATCGAAGAATGATTGCATCGCATCTTGTTCAAAAGCAATGCAGATATTTTTAATACAGACGTATACAGCCAGAGTCTGCTCTGGTTATCTGCTTCTGTTTTAAAAAAAAGTGGAGAGGAAACCCAGAAAGCTCCGTAAATAACCATCAAGGGCAGCTACACAAGTTCTGGATCAAAACCAAAGACCACCTTCCTGCACAGAGATATTGATAATAATGAAATCGTATCACGGTACTTACTGCCGCAAATACAAAGGTCGGCAAGCGGTAGTACCAGCTTCAATTCAAGATGCATGTTCCGAGGTAAACTAGAGGATACGGCTTTTGCCGTTCCCAACTTGAGTGTTCTAGAGGTTTGGGCTATCGATGAATTTACAACAAAGTAGGAAATCTCCATCGCAATGACTAAAGACTTTGAAGAAGGGAAAATATCGATAAGAATATTTTGACCAGTTTTAGAACTACGCAGAACGCAGATAACGTATGTTAAAGTAGCAGAGTCCATTGTACAAAAAATGACTGAAGTTAGCAGAATCCGTGTAGAGTAGATTAATCCTCTATATGTGACCATGGAGTAATAGGCCCATTGAAATGCTATTTATAATTGATGGAAAGCTGGTCAAAGATCACCCTCATAAGAAATTGATGATGATTTTCAATCCATTGCTTCAGGTGATGCATAAAGTAGAAACCACATTACTGACAGTGGTAAGTTTCCAGCACAAAAGAAGAACATAACAAATAACCACTAAAAAAGCAGTTACTTGAACTAAAGTTAAATCACTGTGCAGCCGCCCAGGATCTCTTATCTAATATACATAAATTGAAATCAGTCACCGCAATATAAGATGGTGCATAGGCTGGTGACAGTGACAAGGTTGCTATTTGGACATGCAAAGGTTTAGCCATTCGAAATAGCTCGCAAAATTTCGTCGGATATGTCGGAGCAAAAGTAAATGTAATCGCCTATTTTTCTATGAAATTATGTCGTTGTAGCTTATGCCAAATTACACGAATCTCAGAGTTTGGCTTCCATAGTGGTTATATAGGTTAGGAATAATCTTCATTATGAAATTAAAATCACCTATTGCCATTTTGAAATACACCGTTGCGCACTCGCATCGAATTTTTGAACATTCACGCTGTTCACGAGCTTTATCTGAAAATATGTCGTTGTAGTAAGCATGAATATTCAATGGCATTAAATGAGTTTAGTTCTACACTGTATGCTCTTTCTAACCTGTATAGCGACTATTGGAGTCAATCTCTAAGATTCGTGTAATTTGCCATAAGCTACAATGACATCCTTTCTTACTGATAGCAATTTATATTTTGTCCCAAAAACTCGCATACATTTCTGTCCGAAATTATAAAGTGTCCAATAATTTAAGTGTTCATAACATTCACGACGATTTTGTAAGTCTTTCAGTTCTTATATTTTAACTATCAAAATAAGTAAAGGTTAACTACTTTATTTACAGTTGATTTTATTCTTAAATGAAAAGGGAATTGCCATAAACAAAATCAGCTACGTACCAAAAATTTTCGCTATGTACACCGGTATCTTAGTAAAAAGACAGCAATTTATTATCATTTATTTATACAGAAGGAAAACTAAAAATAAATTTATTGTTTTAGGAAGGATGTCCTGTCTAAACACCAAACGTATAATTACAGTATGATACAGCTATGGTGTCTTTTTTTAGAATAACGCAGTGAAATTTTATAAGAGGATACTCGTCCAAAATCATCATTCAACGACTTGTTCGAATTTAGAGGCACAGTTTATGTAAAGTAGAGTAGCTTTATACCTATGTATTGGAAAAAACTTCCTGAATTATTAATTTGGCTCGATTTTATTATATGTATCCTGTATAAATCTGTATGAATTTTTTTCTGACAGCGTTAGTACGCAGAATGACAGGTATATAACCATAACCATCTCGCACACATTAAGTGGAAAATGTGTACATGTTGTTCGCAAAATCTACTTCAACAATGTCTTAAAGATTAAAGCTAAAATTAAAGAATCTACCATCGTAAACCATTTAAATCTTTAAATACGGATAGCATATTTCTTAAATAATGGGATATAGTTTGCAAAACATAAAAAAATATTTAAAAGAAAACGATGTTGCATGCGGTATAATTGAATTCTTGTAACAGAAACGAAGAAAAGTTATTAAAAAGTTGTTTTGTGAAATTCATTTTCTTGAGCAAATTCCTCGAACACAGCAAGCAACAACACCAGAGGGCTTTTTAGTCAAAATATTATATTTACATTCAGTGTACAACATTTTAGAATATACGAGTAATATATTTACCTTCCCAACATTTTAAATATCCTGATCCCTCCCATTTGGATATAATAGAGAATAGCTTTAATTGTTTTGCGATACATACTGCGATACCGACATTGCAATTATTAAACTTTTTGAACATTGGTTTATTTTTACGATACGAGTAACTGTAGCTTGAAACGTGGTTCAACAACGTAAGACATTTTTATTAAATTTCTTAATACTGTACTATATAAATACATAGGTGTTGTACATAAAACACATATACGAGTAGATACGTAGCGAATAAGGACATTTGGTTCTGAGAAAAGTTATAAATAAATATAATATAAATTGGGGAACGAAGTCATTATATCTGATGTGGTTGTATTCGAAGTGGACCTGATTGTTTCAAGCAGTGTTGTGTAGAAAATGTAGAATATTACGTTCTCAGCATAACTCTATGATTTGTTTGTTATGAAACCATCTCAAGATGAAGAACTTTTTGCTCCACATTTGATAAAGCTTTATCTGTTTTAGGATAATTTCAAAAAAATCGATAAATACACAACTTTCTTAAAAAGTAGAACTTGATAAACGGTTAAGTTTCATATCAAACACAAAGCTGTCAAACTGATGCTATACTACTAGGACAATGATAAAAGACAAAAAAATGTTCGACCAAAAGGCCGCTATGTAAATCAGGCAATATAATCCCAGTGAACAAATAGGAAAGATGAATCTCGCGGCCAAATGTAAATCTCAGCTGAAAAACAAATATTATCAACTTTAAATTTACTTTACTTGTATTACTCTATCAGACAATACTAAATTTTAATCTGGCAAAACCACGCAAACACTCTAATTGTTTTCCAACGATTTCTATTCAAAAATGGTTATTTTTAATCACCTTGTATTTCTATACAAAATAATTTAATTTTGCGTATGGTAATACTAGCACTTACGGTTCTAATAAAATTAATTAGGTTTTTACTCTAAATAAAATAAATAAATGAATTGTCGTGACCAGCACGCGACTTCCTTTTACGACAAATGTACATTTCGAACGCACCACAATTAATTTCTAAAGCGAAAAATTGAAGCTACCTGGTGATAGAAATTGTGTTGTATAATCAAAAATCATTATTCCTGCCTAAATTTCAGAAAACCAACCAGGTCAACCGTTTTTAAAAAATTTCATTTCATTCAAAAATTCATTGCAAAAATTGGAAAAGCTCCTACGGAAGCTGCCACTCCGGTGAACGGATTTCGGCCAAAAATCACTAGGATCTCTAAATTTGTGGAAAAAGCTTAAGTATGAAGTTTCATCCCGATCAATCAATCCGCTGGCCTGTAAGGGACCGCATTTGTGTTGAAAAACATTAATAATTTTACGACAGTAAAATTATTAAAAACAAAAAGAATGTAAATTAAATCCAAACAAAATTAGTTTTGATTCCTTTTTTAATTTTACCGCAATTGAGTTTTGATAAAAAATGCATTATTTCAAAATTCGGCATCTCTACAGTCCAGGCGGATTGACTATTCGGAAAAAAACTTCATGCTAAAGTTTTTTCTATAAATTTTGAGATGCTTCCGTAATTTGGTGGAAATCTGTCTTACAATTTTTGTTATGATGTTGAAATAAATTTAAAGTTTAAATTTTCAACCAACGAGGGCAGACCTTGTGGCTTTTCTGAAATTTAAGCAGGAATAATGTTTTTTGATTTAAAAAGACAGTTTTACCAAAAATCCGGCAAGTTTAATTCAAGAGTTGTGTATTGGAGATCTATGTATGCATTCGTACTAAAAGAAAGTCGGGTGCTGGTCACAGCATAATATTCACTTCTCCATTTTTCTATTTCTATTGATGAACTTTTTACCTCTTACGTTTTGTTGCTCCTTACCAAACTAAACTAAATTATGTATACGAATTTGCCCTGTCATATCCGATTCGTATCACTGGATTGTGAATACCTGAGACAACCTAAAAGAGATATTTCATCCTATGTGAACGTAAAAATTTAAACTGCGATTTCATTTTCTGTAAATAGCCGCATACAATCAAAAATATTTTGTTTTTATGCGTATACGTATACGCAGTTTAACAAAAAATCACAGATACAACGATGACATTGGAATTATCAGAAGTTTGTTTTGTTTTCATTTTTTAGTTCAAATGAAAAATCTAATTTGATTGTCTGTGGTGAATACTGTCATAGAAGTTTATGAGTATAACAACAGTTATAGTAATTTATATCGCTTCCGGAATATTCCCGAATATATCGGAAATAGTCTCACAATAATTTTCCGGTTATTAGCTACAAACACTAAAACATCACAAATAATTTCCACAATTATTTTTATCACACCACTAATTTAACTTTATCACCATTTATAGCGTATCGTATCTTAACTGAGCCTCTCCAAAGACTAACTTAAGGCTCCACCTGTTCAACACACCCTAACATTTCAGATTGTTCGCGAATAGTCGCAACCAGTCAGTTACAATCTGAAATACCACTAAACTGCTATAAAACTACTTCTAGTGCTACTACTGAAACCTAGATGTCACTAATATCGCAAAAATCTTATTAAACCAATTTACGTTGAATCACCCAGTCCAAAAGACTAATCCACGCTAAATAACTCCGAGATTAATCATAAACGACGCTTACCTATCCATAAACGACTTACGGGATAATTGATAAGTACAGTTGAAATGGGGATTTTATACACTTATAACATAATATTGAAGTCATTTTTAATCCATCAATTATTTCTTAAAATCATTTTTCCAACATAGACGCAAAACAAATTCGAGCGGGTTAAGTACAATACGAGTATAATATCACAAAAACAAATTACTTATTTTTTTTATTTGTAAAATTATACTTAAGGTGGTAAAGTTTTTTGGACGGTTTATGTTGGAGAAATAATTTATAATAGTAAAGATAGCCCGGGTCCCTTCTTTAATTTTTCCTTGGCTCGCACGATTTTATAATAATTGCTGGAGGAACGTTTTCGAGTACCAAAATCTGATTGTAATGAATCCTGATTTCAAGAACATTCATATACAGGGTGATCCGTTGGGAGCCAAACATTTTATTTGGCTTGGCGATTTTCAAAAAATTCAAGGGGACAGAGTATTTGAATACAAGGAAGCGATTACAAGGGTTTCTGATTTCTGGATAATTCATTCAGGATTCCCCGATTAGGCCATACTGATGCACAGCACCATGTTGGGCAATTTTGCACCATGTTGCGTCATGTTACGCTATGTTGCATGATCATACACAATGTTGAGCCATGTTGCAGTAGTTACGTTGCAAGATGTTGCATCATGTTTGGTCATATTGCACCATGTTGCGTGATGTTGCACCATGTTGATGGATGTAGAGGAATGTTGTGTGGTAATCCACTGTGTTACGTCTTGTTGGTTTAGGGCTTCAACAATTTATTTGACTTGAAACTATTGTGATAAAATTTAGGAAGAAAGGTTTTCGAATGTAAAGAAACGATTACAAGACGTTTTGATTTCTAGATAGTTGATTTGCACCATGCAGCGTAATGTTTTACCAAATTGTATGATGTTGCACCATGCTGCATGGGGTTTCACAGTGTTGCACCATGTTGTAGGACGTTGCACCACCTTGTGAGATGTTGTGCTATGTTGCGTCATATTTCACCATGTTGCGTGATATGGCACAATGTAGCCTTGCATTATGTTGAACCATTTTGCGATATGTTGCGAGTTTTTGCACCATGTGGCTAAATGTAGCATCATGCTGTGGACGTTGCTAGATATTGCACCATGTTGCGTCATGTTTACCATGTTTGTGTGCTACGCGATTTGTCCTATGTTTGATAATGTTGCTTCGTATTGGGTCTCCTGGTTTTTGTTAATAGATGTCTCGGTCGTTCCATCATATTCCGAAATGTTGCAGTATTTTATGTTGGTTGCGTTACGGTGACAATATATGGTTGCACTAAACTTTTTGGAAATGTTGGTTGCTATGAGTAACAATATTGATTTGTAGCATTCGCTATATAATTAACATTTTAGCCTTTGATCCGTAAGACCCGGGTCTCTTATTTAATATTTTTTCGACTAGAACTATTTTGATAAAATTTTGTGAAGGGAATGCTTGCGTTATGTTGCATCATATTGTGCGATGTTGTACCATATTGTAGGATGTTGGATCATATTGCATGATGTTGCACCATGTTGCTTAATGTCCTGGTTCAAACCATTGTGTCTCTCAAAGAAACTCTAACCCCGCTGTAATCTATAGCAGAAGAAATCGGCCTCCATGTCAACGAGTCGAAAACCAAACACGTTCCATACTAACATTGAAATTTTTAAGTCTTTACGTACTTGGCGTAAAACAAAATTAAATATCTACAAACCGTTGATAAAACTAGAAGTAACTTTAGATAGCGAATCTCAAGCAAAACAGGAATTAGTTCAGATGTTCCTATACGTTCTGTTAAGGAAGGGAAACTGAAGATCAGAAATAATCTGAACAAAATCGAAATAATTGGAACAATATAATCATCAAGGCTTAGATGGACAACGTTGAACAGGAACTACAAAATTTAGTTATAGTGCCTGGCGTCTTCATGTTGTGGGTCGAGTTATCTGGATGAGTATTGTTGAGGCGGCCAAATCCCTTCAAGGGATGTAGCGACAGTGGAATAGAAGAAGATATTTTTTGTTTTTTCGTCTCTTGAACTAGCACTAATTTTTCCCCGTTAGCAAATTGAGCTAATTAGTAAAAATTGAGCTAGCCGCTTATTTAGTCAATGTAGTCCCTAACTTGTTTTTGGTATTATGTAGGAAAGTTGAACATCACCCAAAGCTACAAGAGTTAATAGTTGGGTAGTTAATTTTGACTTGCCTCCTTACCTGAATCCCTAAATATTCAATAAAATGAAATCTATATCCAAATTATTAAGCAAGCCATCGTATGCTCTCAAGAAGAGTACTAAGAAGGACCTTAAAACATCTTGTAGAAATTTAGAAATAAAATTATTAAATACCACTGAAGTGACTTGAGCTTTCAAATTTTTATCGCAAACCATTAATTCATATCAGAACGGGCGTTTATTTCTTGTTGGATCTAAATGCAAGATACTATTACGAAAAATGATTTATTGTCCCAGTAGCATAACGAGTTACACCGGTAGTGGAATAGACAGTTTTAGGCTCCTAATCTTACGATCCATGATCGTATATCGTTTTATCTCGAATACAATTGTTATCCGATTAAAAATTGTGGGAATTGAGCTTGGTCCTCACACAAGACTTATATATTTGTTTCTTGTTTCTTCGATTTGCCAAGTTAAAACGTTTTTTCATTAAAATTTTATTATTTAACTTTTATTTCAGTAAAGTTGCCAACCGAAAGTAAAGAAAAGTCGACAATCCAAATAGTGTCTCGACATCTTAAGCCGAAAATTTATTAAATAAAAATATCCCAGCTGAAAGTAACTAATCTAGAACGTACATCAAAATGACTCCACCCTTTTTATTAAAATAAACACATTTGCTTGTTTAGAAAATGAAAGAATTATTTATTGAAAGTATGCTCCATCTACAGCTGCAACTTTCCCCCATCTTTCAGGCAATTTACTGATTCCCTCTTTAAAGAAATCCTGGTCTTTGGAGGAGATCCAATCTCAATTAGCCAAATTTTAGTAGTAATCTGAATGAGCTATGTTTGGTGAATATAGCCGGTGGGATAAAACTTCCCAGTCCTGTCCTTGTTGTGTCTATTCACCCATTCTGGTTGTTTTTCCTCTATAGCTCGCTTATGCAAACGTATTAGTTTGCGTCGGTAGACTTCTCCATTGCTTGTTTCACCAGATTCCAGCAGTGATCACACCTTTATATAACACACCTTTCTGATCCCACCAGAGCATAATCGTATTGAAGTATCTCGCTTCGGTTGCGATGGAGACCAGCCTCACCAGGCTTTACGCAAGATTTTTTGCATTTGATTTTTTGCATTTCTCTAGTAACTATTCGATGCTGATTTGTCTTTGAGGTCGAGGTCTCTTTCTTTTATTTCATTTTCATTCATGATCAACATTTAATGCTACAGACTTTCTTTCCAAATCAGAATCTTCAAATTTTATGGTTGGTTTTCTATGCTCTACATCTTCAATGTCAAAATCATCATTTCTAAATCGTCGAAACCATTCTTTGCACGTTGTATTCGATGAAGCATGCTCACAGTGAATTTCTACAAGCAAACGATAAGTTTCCGCTGTACTTTTCTTTGCAATAAAATAATGTAATAAAACATTCCGCAAATGATGTTTATTTGGAATAAAATTCGGCATGTTCAAGGAGTTAAAAATACTTCAACCAACATTAAATACTATAAACAACTTATAAGTGGATCTGACGGCAAAAAAATTAAACTTGTTGGGTATATTTTTGAATGATATTTTTTATTTTCATAAAGTATGCCGTGCTAAAGTTTCATGGAAAAAACACTCAATGAGCTTATTTTTAATACACTAGATGTCATTTATAGTATACGTATGCAGCACTAGTAACGACACCTATTCGGAAACGGCGGAGTCATATTCACACACCCAATACAAACAAACTGAAAACATAATTATATTGATATGTATTCGTTGATGATTAGTGCTGGACAATTTTCCAGCTCAAGTCTCATGTTGGGGGTTCAATACGTACAAACTTAAAAAATTTATTATTTTGGAGAATATCCATATTTTGTGCACTTTTATCACTTTATCACTTTTTTTGAAAAAAAAAAAAAAAAAAAAAATATATTTATAAGTTGGCAAAGGGCGTATGGGCCCGAAACTAGTACTTTAAATAAAAAGTCAATTATCACTTAAAAGAAAATAAATAAATATTTTTATTATTTGTTAAAAAAAACTTAAAATTAAAAAATTTGTTAAACCTTAACGTTTAAAGGCTACTGAAGTTAGCCGAAAATTTCAGCTGAATATATCTGTATTATCGACATATTTCGTAACAGCCGAAAATTACAAATTTGGACTAGGTGAAGTTAGGTTAATGTTAAAATTGCTGGATGCCAATACAAAATCAGACGCCACTTCAGTAGATTGTAGGTTAGTTACTTTCGGCTGAAGTAGTTAAAGGCAGTATTTGCATTATCAAGCTATTTTCAATTTCATATAGTAACTTTCGGCTAACTCTAACAGTATTACCACAGAATACAAATATAGGCAGAACAGACATTACGTAGACCAAGAAATATTTTTCCTACATTCAATTTTTTATAGAATACATACATAACTTTAAAATATAAATAATTTATTGTTACTGTGGTGATTTTATCTTAACTAAGTACTTTTTGTTGAATTTTTTCCCTATCTTAAGTGAGCCAAGGTCAAAAGGTTGAGTCGATCTTTTTCCATACAAAAGCAGCCTTTGACGTTTCTGTAGTTATTCTGTGGTATTGTGGTTAGCTTGTTTATTGAAACTGTAATTTATCTGTAGTTGTTTACATCCATATTTTGGCCGCAAGAGGCGTTATATTTGCTATCTATATTTACAATCGATAAGAGTTGGCTAAATTTTTCATCAGTAATAATTATAATTCGATTTCGATTTATCTAAATTTTAATCTTTTTTTACTTAAACCAACCACTTATTTCATTTGTTAATTTTAACAATGAATTAAATTATACTTTAGGCGAATATTATAAATTTTGATTCTTATTTTCTCTAACCGTTGATAGATAAATATTTTTTTGTGTTGACACCCCTTCGTTTAAGAGGGCGCCTTAATAAAGTTTTACATCAGGGCGTTACTCTACCAGGAGCCGGCTCTCGGCATTCAATAATATGTTTTAGCATTGGTGAAATTGCTCGCATTGATGGTAAATACATGTCTGTTAAAAATCTACCTAAAACTACTACTATAGAAACAATAAAGTGTTGACATCTATTTATTTATTTATTTATTTTATTTTATTTATTTTATTTATTTATTATAAATGTAATTAAGCTAGGAAGCTTTTATTTACAAAATAACCCAAAACATTAAAATACATACAAAATTAAGAATATAATACAAATATTTACAATACATACATTGAAAATAATATAAAAATAATAATTTAAATTTAAAAATTAAATAATGATAATATTGTAATAATAAACATAAGGTAAACATAAACATCTCAAGATCCTTCCTAAGAATACAATTATTCAGGTGAATATCTGTGATTCACGAGAACCAGAACCGCATATTACGCAAAGATAAGAAAAAATTTAGATTTTTTTTTTGCTCCGTTGTTTTTTGAGTGCCCACACAAATTTCGTCAGTTTAGTCTTCTATCGAAAATGTTAAAGATAGGGTGAAATCATTTCTGATTTTCTCTAGAAATGTCCTTTTTTATTTATTTTATTTATTTATTTACACGACATATTGTCGTTAACAGGCATTTGATCTTAAAATTTTGAACATGGCGATTTCGGCACCATTGAATAGACCAACTAGACTACAGTAAAACATATACTCCAATGTTTAAACGGATCTGTGGGATGTATGGTGTAATAATGACGTTCAAAATCCCACTTGATCTCCCAAAATACATTATACACAAAATTTACCGTTAGCCGCACAAAATTGCACTTGCCACAAACAAATCCACAAATTAGCCCCATCCCACAATAATCGTTAAAATGTATAAAAAATATAAATAAACAGAAAGCGATGTTGTTTATGCTTTTTACACCCAAAATTATCCATTCAAATTCAACAGGCGAGCAACGATTTAGAAACCATAAAAATAAAAAAATAAAATGTTGCCAACACAACAAATTGGCAATTATATTAAACATAACGTTTCCACCTTTAATATGATGACCCCATAAACAAATTACAAAAACCTTTTATGTATATGATGTTAAAAGATTATGGTATGGTAAATTTATTTTATAGGCAGCAATTGATTACGTGCACACATGGTGATTTCTTCGTAACGCAACATCATTGATTAAGCATTAACACGGGAACGCTCGCTGACACGCACGTAATCAATTATTCTTCATTTTGGTAAGACATCTAGCATAAGACGCGTGTGGTTTAACATAATAATTGAACTTCTCTAGAATATTTTAATATATAACAGACCTAGATATTTTCGTATATATAGACTACAACAAAAACGCTGCTCGGTTTTATAAAGCAATGGAAAATAATTCGGTTGTTTGTATTTTATATAGTATCCTTGACCTCAGAATTGTATATGTATAAAGAGGGTGGGGCACATATTGATGTGCATAAATTCCTGACCTATATATATGAAAATACGGGTAGGAACTTTTCGGTACAGTCTTTGCGCTTGTATGTTTGTTTTGTGTACACCTTCTTATAATAATAATAAGTTTATTACCGACATTCAAACAATAAATTATTAAAATTAATACTATAGAACTTCCCCTTCCGTATACGGTATCAAATTTTTATATAAGCAAGTAGTAATTTCGTTCTCCGGGAGTTTTTTGGGGGAACTTTTATAGGCGGGATAAAAAAATTGTATATAACTTTAGGAGAACATAATATGCTTAAGGTATATAAAGCGCAGTTCCTCATCAAAATTAATGACCTCCAGAAATTTAAATCAACAGTATAAGATAACTTAAATCTGCAAAATACGTTCTATCGGAAATAAATCATTAAATAAAGTACCAGAATTTATGGCTGCATTTAACATTTTATGGCCACTTAATCAACCTTGTTTCTGTTTAACCGTCATATATACACACACAAATAATAAGGTGTATAAATTTTCGCCTAACACAAAGGGGTGCAATGAATCAGAAAGTTGTGTAGTATCGTGCAAATAGTCCAATTAAATTTTCTACACACATTAAATTGCCAGCTAATAACATGCGTAGTTTCTGAAATATTCCTCAGGTAAACATATAGTTGTGTGAACTTACTTTCTTCGTGAATGTTATATGAGTATCCAAAATTTTCATTGTTTTCCACCACCAAAAAAAAATCAGTAAAACACGAAAAATATTTGTAATTAAGCCAATTTTCTTATCAGTATAATATTTACACACACACAATCACATTCTTATCAATAATATTTTTAAAACTATAATTTTCCGCTAAACTAAATTTTTTCATTGCACATTTTCAGATATGTAAATTTTATTTATTTTCCAAACAACAACAACAACAACAACCCAATTTATCACAACACGATAACACACGGAATGAAAAATTAAACTTTCCGCTGCAAAGAGTGATTCGAAACTGTTGGGAAAAATTATTGCTCGTGTAACGCTTTTATACCAACCAGAGATTTTCACATAAGTATAAATAAGGCAACAGGATGAATTTTCCCAAAAAACGTACAAAGAAAGGGACAACAATATAGCCGCAGTAAATAACATTATCAATGAGGAGAAAATCCTGAATGGTTTAATTTTATGTACTATATATATACAGACTTGTGCAAATGTGTGCGTACATGTGTGCATACCGTATATACGAGTATGTCATTGGTGAAAAGTCACATGCTACATCAATTAAAATTATTATGTGTGTGCGGTTTTAAAATACTCATTAGGTACATGCGAAAATTAACAATTTCCATCGTCCCGATTTCTCGCACTCCGGACCACCCGACACACCAAAAATTCCTTACCAAACCCTAAACAGTTTTTTTTTTTGTTATCTGTACCTAAATTGCTTTTTTAATGTTAGTTAGAGGGAAATATTTTAATTTACATTTTTCTTGATATTCTAGCACAGCGTAATGATAGCCAGAGCAGCAAAAAAACGAATAGCCATGGGTACCTATTCCATATACACGTATATACAATAAATGAGAATGTTTTGAAAAGGCAACCAGTTCTAGGGATGATGATATTTTTAAAGTCATATTCTGATTGCATACATACGAGTGCTAATTACAGGTGATTGTTAAATAAATTGAATTTATGCCATTTAAATGATTTTTTCTTTGTTTGACATGACGTAGTAAAGGGAAAAAGAAACGGAAATTGTGCCGGATGGAAAATAAAACCGTCATTGTTCTTTACAAAAATAAAACCCTATATTGCTAGCAAAAATTTCGAAATACATAATTCCAATTATGTAAACTCAATTAGTATGTTGAATCATCAATTCCCCTGGAAATTGCACATCATTCTATAAAAATCTATTAAATTATTATCTGATTTTCTTTTTAACTTTTTGCCGTTATAATTTGTAATCGTGTGTTGTGTGTGTGGGTGGCACACGTTTCGAAAAATAAAAATAATAATTCGATTATATCCCATTAAACATAAAAGTACGTTCATATATGGTATATGTTGGAAGAGCGTTTTGAAAATTGTCGTGCTTTCAGAATTATTTTAACGACGAACCATTATTACTGTACCTCAGGCGGTACATATGCATATGATTAGATGCTCGTTAACGGTCCCATACACGTTCAAACAATTTGCGCAACGATGGGTGTTGTGCAAACGTGTTGATCGTGTATAGTGATGTGTGCATTGTTGCACAACAGTTTGCATACAATCAAATATATTTGATTCTTTTGTGCAACGTTTTCCGTCGTGTGTTTGACACGAGTATGTAGATGTTTGGTGTCCGTCACGCCAGTCGGAATCATATCAGCCTGAACCAAACAACTATGGCACAAGTAGCATGATGTATTGTGCATGATTGTACACTATATGCTTTTTCAGCCGGAACCTTATAATTCCAGCGGAAACCTGATAAATCCAGCCAGAACCATACTACAGATAAACCAACTATGGCACTAGTAGCACGAAGCGTTGTGCATCATTGTGCACTCCATATTTTTCAGCTAGAACCATACCCTCTATAGCCAAACTAACTATGGCGGAACCTGATAAAACCAGACAGAACCATACTATAGACAAACCAACTATGTTTCAAGTAACACGATACATTGTGCATTAGTGTGAACTTTATAATTTTTTCAACCGAAACCTTAAAAATCCAGAAATATACGATTTTTCGGAAAAAACCTTACAAATTCAGCCGGAACCATTCCCTTTACAGCCAAACTAACTAAGACACAAGTAGCATGCATTGTGCATTGGAATCTTATAATTACGTCCAGAACCTGATAAAGCCAGCCAGAACCATATTACAGCCTAACCAACTATGACACAATTAGCACGATGCAATGTGCATCATTGGGCGCTTTCAGGGCACCCATCAGTTGGGAACATGTTGAGTAAAATCGCGGCCAACACTATGAAAATGTTTAGCGCTATGAAATTTTTAAATCAAATTGGAGGTGATTTTACTAATCATGATAGGGGACCTGAAAGCGCCCATTGAGCTACATATATTTTTTCTGCCGGAACCTTATAAATCCAGAAATATAAAATTTGTGGATTTTTTTTACAATTTCAGCCGGAGCCTACAGCCAAACAAACTATGGCACAAGTAGCACGATGCGTTGTGCATCAATGTGTACTATATAATTGTTTAGCCGGAACTTTATAATTGCGGTCAGAACCTGATAAAGACAGCCAGAACCATATTACAGACAAACTAACTATGGCACAAGTAGCACGATGCAATGTGCATCATTGAGCACTATCTATTTTTCTGTCGGAACCTTATAAATTCAGAAATATACAATTTTTCAACCTTACAATTTCAGCCAGAACCTACAGCCAAACCAACTATGGCACAAATAGCACGCTGCATTGTGTATCATTGTACACTATATGCTTTTTCAGTCGGAACTTAATAATTCCTCCCAGAACCTGATAAAGCCAACCAGAACCGTACTACAGCAAAATCAACTATGTCACAAGTAGCACGATGCATTGTGCATTATAGTGCACTATATAATTTTTTAGCTGGAACCTTATAAATTCAGCAATATACGATTTTTCGGAAAAACACCTTACAAATTCAGCCGGAACCATACACTCTGCACCCAAACTAACTATGACACAAGTAGCACAATGCATTGTGCATTATTGTGCACTATATAATTTTTCTGTCGGAACCTTATAAATCCAACACTATTCTTGCACAATGGTCGCAGTGCAATTTGGCTGATAGTGCGACATATGAGGTTTTCGGAACGATCAAAACGTTATGTACTACAATGCCAACACAACCAGAACCAGCAAGGCCAGCTGGAACCATATGAAGACGATGTAGGGAAGCATTTTCCTAACGGCTTGCATAAGATTCCCGAATATTTATCTTTATTGAGTTGCTCACATTTTTCAAATCCAGTTCATTACTGTCTGTTAAAAGCAATGGCAACTTTCTTTCGAGTTTAGTTCCACATTTATTACAAATTCTTTCAATATTGACACTGGAGGTAACATCATCGTTAAAAATGCGTAGATCTGCGAGAAATCCTCCAATTGATAATTTGCAATCAATGAAAGTGACACGTTCGTTTCATCTATATTTGCCCGATTTGATAAAATTTTCTCGGCAAAAAATTTCATTTAGTAATTTATTACGATTGTTATAAATCTCCGCAGATAATTTTAAAATGTTTGCCGAGGAGTTGTAAAATTTTCTAAAAATCCGGCAAATTTGCTTGTTTTAGTTTGACCGAACATTTTATCTCGATGTTGCCTGTCATCAAAACATAATGAGGCAAAGATAGCAAAAATGCTATGAAAACGACACGTATTAATAGTGGTTATGACTCTTTTGTCAGTATAGTCAAGTGGCAGCACTATTCCTTCACCTACCCATTCATCTACTCACACAACTACAGTGTACCACCTGCACATTGCAAGCTCCATGTCAACCTGTAAATTGACGTATACGGTTGGTCGGCGCTGAATTCTGCACACCAACATACTGTCTTAGTTGTATTTATTAACATCACTGATAGCAATCGATGGCAAAAATTGGATTTGCATCTAACATCTGATGGGATTCGAACCCAGTACCTCCCGCTTCAAAAACCAAAGCTTCGAGGGAATGACGGTCTCTTTATCGTGTTGCAATTTCACGTGAACATTTAACCGTATAACAGTTTATCGTAGACACAATTTACCGTGGACAAAATTTATCGTATGGGACAATTTATCGTAAGCCATTTTATCGTAATTTTTAAATTTGCCCGTATAACAAAATGATTTGTAAATTAAAATTGTCTTCGGTTTATAAAACTTTTATAGAATTCGGCCATTCCCATTTTAATATTGATTAATAAATTATGATGGGATTTTGTAAATTGGATGGAAATGGGATTTTTATATGATTCTTGTAAGAAGTTCTGGAATATGGCCACCTGGGACAGAACTTGGTAATTTCTTAACCGATTTTGATGGGATTGGATATATTGGACGGAAATGGGATTCTTTAGTGCTTTTTGGGAAAAGTTTTGGAAGAGTTGCTATCTGGAACGGATCTCGGCCATTACTTATCAGCTTCTTGATTGGAAAAAAGTCGATGATAAAATGCTGTACTCGCTGTTTGATGAAAGAGCCAATTTATTTTTTATTTTTTCTAATAAGTTTTCTAGTAAAATGAGTTACCATTGATAGCTAAGTTTCTGTCCTCAATCATCAATCTTTTTATATCATTTGGGACGATAATATTTGGGAACAAAGATCTAGGTTTTTAACTCTTTGCGATGCTGGCTGGGTAATTCTAAACGAATACGGAAATCGAGAGAAAGCGTTTCAGGAGGAATTTTGCTTATGGCCTTTGACACCACATGTCAGGGCGAGTTATGGGCGCCAGGCTAGGAGTGGCTGATGTGGGTGTCTCTCTTATAGCAAGGAGCTTACTATGTACATGTAAATTACTAGTCCCTAACCCACACACGTGACTACCCAATAAGTGGGTAGAGCGGCAAGCCAACTACCTGCCCTCAGAAAAATCTGGTTATAAAATCTACCTAAAGGCCTCGGATAAATGTAACGTTTTGATAATAAGAACAACCTTATACAGGAATATGGGGTGTGTAACGAAATCTCGATTTTCGTAATGTCGGTTTGTCAATATCTCGGTTTTTTTTCTAAATTTCAGTTTTCAAAATTTCGGTTTTCGAAATCCTGGTTTTCAAAATCCGGTACAAAAAAAACCCGATATTTTAGGAAATCCCGGTTTGAATTTTTAAAATTTGACATGTGGGAAAATGGGACTCTTAAATGATTTTTTGACAAAATTCAAAAATGAGTTTGCAATAAAGTTCTACAAAATGGCTAATAGGGATGGAATTTGGATGGAGCCTCTACAATTTTTGTATTTTAAACCCATTTACAATTTTTGCATTAACAAAATATTGCTTTTTTTTATTAATCTTGCAACTACAAAATGTTGCAAGTACCAAATCTTGCAATTAAAAAGCTGTATTAATTATTTTATGCAATTAAAACTAGAAGAAAAGAAAACCGGAATTTTGATAACCGGGATTTTGAAAACAGAGATTTTGAAAACACCCGGGAATATGGAAGAAAAAGTGTTTTAATATCTGAGATCTTCAGAACCTTTCAAGCCAAGTGGGAATTTACACTCTGGACGTAATTAAAGTACAAGGAGTTGGATACGTAGATCCACCGATATTACACATTTTACTAGAAAATTTATTAGAAAAATTTAAAATAGAATTTAGCTTTTTCATCCAACAGCGAGTACATCAATTTATCATCGACTTCAGTCCAACCAATCATGTAGAAACTTTTCCAGAAATTCTTCCAAAATCAATAGAGAATCCGATTTCCATCCAACATAACCAGTCCCATCATAATCGGTTAAGAATCTACCGAGTTCTGCCCGAGGTGGCCATATTCCAATGTTTCTTCCAAAAATCATTTAATAATCCCATTTCCATCCAACATACTCAATTTCATTACGATGATTAAGTAATGGCCGAATTCTTATACGAAATACATATTGGAAAATTTTTTGAGTTTACTTCAAATTCAAGACACTTATTGTGATATACGATAAACTGTCCACACGATAAATTGTTCTACGATAAATTGTTCCACGGATTTCTTACCATCAGGATCGAACAAAATACCAGTTTCTACCGGTGGAAATCTATTATGCATCGTGCAGTAACAATATGTACAACCAATCGGCCCATCAATCAACCAAAAATTCGTGAACGCACTCGCATTCTGGTGGAGCATGGACAATAGACATCTATGAAAGTAGTTAGTTATTTTCTTATTACTAAACTCTTAATTTAGTTAAATTTGGCAAAACCTCTGATAGTATATATGAGAGAAGAATATCGAAGGAGTATTTTTTTCGAACCACAAATAATCTATTTTCAATGGTACTAGGAAGATCTTTATTAGTCATAGTAGAATAAACTGAATTAGGGACCCGTAAATCCCTATTGTGGAAAATTTGGAATGTAAAAAAGATTCGTGGGGAGCAAGAAGAAAAGCTAAATATAGTAGAGAGGCTCAAGAATATGGAACTGCTACAAATAGAAACTTAAAATTTATAATAGAGAACTGAGTACTATGGAAGTATTTGAGACTCATCTATGATAAAACGGAAGGGGTCTTCGAAACTTTTCGCCTTAGAGAGGTTCTCTCTACTGTTCCAACAACTACTACATAATTAATTAAACCAACTAACGAGAAGTGGCTTTAACCCATTTTAACGGAATTTCAAAACAACTCATAAGGTGTTCTCGGCTGGAGGTAATTTTCAAAGGGTGTTTATCATATTCCTAGGGACTGAATTATTTAAGTCATATGGTCATCCCGAAAATTAAAAAATATTCATATGGCTACTCAAAGCACCTAAGGCAAATAACTCTCTCATCTTCCTTCCCGAAAACCCTGAAAAGTTGTTAGACGTATCTATTCGAGTTAAAGTTTAACCTAAACCAACTAACTTAAGTTTTACTACAGGGGCAAGTTGTTTAGTTGTGTAGTTGTGACCCTAATTGAAATGGGCCAAACAGAACCAATCTCTGTCTCGCTCAAGCAGACCAAGTCATGCAATGACTCACAGGGTTTCGTCAATATATCATTTGAAAGGTATGAAATTCTGTGTACAACGGTTTGCAGTTTTTCAATGAAAATGGAAATTCTCCTTACCTTCCAGAATTCACAGAATCTAACAAGCTTTTCCCGATCCGCCACTTTAGTAACGCGTGCTCTTGCATTTCGCATGAAAATCAAACATTTTAGTTATAAAATTTGCCTAGAAAATTAAAATCATTCATACACATCCAATATTTGAATATTCATAAATATATCTGCATATAAATAAATATTTCAAACGAATAAAATCGAATAATCAGAAATATCGAACGAAAACCAATAAAAGTTTATTTTTCTTCGAAAACAAATGAATAACAAAGTTATTTCAACTTTTTTATTCGAATATTTCAGAATTTATATTCGTGCAGATCCCTAATATGTTCTTACGACCAGTACGTAACAAAGAAGACGTTTTGCCCATTTTGTATAGACTGTGTCTCCGTATGTTGGACATTTGTAACTTTATAGTTATTGTACTTAGAATTCAAGCGTATATAAAAATACATTATGATCATTAAGAAAGGATTTTCAGAAATTTTAATTTTAATCGACGATCTAATATTTTCCTGTACTATAAAGTAGAGATTTTGAAAATTAAACATATTGCTAGTCCAAATTCAAATCAACTGTCTATTTCTTATTTTTCACTTCGTAATATTTCTAGAACCCGAACGTAGTAATTGAGTTTTTTAAACGTGGTAATCCTGTTTAACGAAAATCGTGTAACGACAGGCTCAAAAAATATCTTAATAATCAAGAATACCCGATTATTTAAAGTTTGTAAACAAAATACCAACAAGCATTTTGTCGTGTTGAGATCATATGTTATAAAAACTTTAATGCTTAATTAATATCGATTTTATCGTAAGTATGTTGAATAAATTATTAAAATACATAATTATTATTTTTGCATTGTTATGTACGAGTATATTAAGTAAAATATTGTTAAACACCCAATGTATAAATTGAGTGATGGGAAAACGAATAAAAGATGCAAATTAGTGACTATAAAATATTTCGCTTCTTGCCGAAAATAGGCCAATGTTATCGTTCAACATTTATGTACTCGTGTATATTGCTTTATTCAAAATTCGTGCGCTATTAATTTTCATCGACGCCGAAAAACAAAGTCATAAAATCTCCAAATTTTTCAAAGTGATTTTAGCGTTTTTTTTTTCAAATTCATGGTGTCGATATATTCGCACCTCCAACAAGGAAATCAATTTTTAGGAATAGATTTTCACACGTACCAAAAATTTGAAAGCTAGGAGAATTTTTCTTGTTGAACACTAAATTCGATAATGCAAATTAAGCACGACGTACACGTATGTAGAATATATGGAATATGGATTTGTTCTGATTTTATGCAGGGATTGATTTTACTTGTTAAATTTATGATAGTGTGCCAATAATACGATATACAAATCTGTTTAACGTTTAGTTTAACGATTTCGTGCGTCTAACTAATTTATCACCTGTATTAAATAATTTTAGGATTAATTTATGCGTCGACTTTTATACAAAAATGTTAAATTATAAGCCTATAAACAACTATTAAATATACAAGATTTATAAGCATAAAATAATTTAAAAAGAAAATTACCTAAAATGTAGAAGGTCAGGATTTGGCGGTTTGGGCTCCTGTAAAATACCAATTTTCAAATCATTCTTACCATATTATTCTGTGCTCTATTATTCTCCTACAAATTATTTCCATCAATATGTTGCTGCTTGCTTATAAATAAACAAAAATATATAAACCTTTAGACTTAGTTTCAGCGAAAAGAAACGCAAGCTAACATCGCATTTTTGTTAGAAACAAAAATTGCAATTGTATCAGTTGCCCAGAGGAACTTCTTTTCTACGACCGCCGATTCATTTGACCCGCTAGAATGGCTATGTTGCACAAGTAATAATCACTCCAAATACTACGCTACAAAAACTGTGGCTTTATGGGTTCAATGGGGCTGGCACTAGGTTGCACCTGCTTATTCTTCCTCTACAAAAATAAACACCACGAACAACTTACCAATTTCAAATACACTCACATTAGAAATAATTATTTTAACACATATACGAAATTGGTAAAAATAAAATACAAATACAATTACTTCACATAAATTATTTAAATTTCTGGTTTCGCAAAATAAAAATTCATTTCAAATGCACAAAGAACCTTTAGAAACGCATACTGTAACAGGATGGTACATCTACTACGTAAAAGATGGCACCATCAGCGATAAAATGAAAAATAAACTGATTTTCAAAATAAAAAAATTGTATTATGTAAATAGGTCCAAGGGTAAATCAGATATAGGAATCAGAAACCAAATTGTACGATTAAAAAATAAAATGTAGAAAATTCTTTCTCTATTCGCCTTTTAACACAAAGTGACTGACATCTGACGGAATATTTTAATATAAGAGCCGAAGGTGATCCATTTCACGAAAAACTAGTTTTATGTTATTGAGAACTATAAATGTCCGGGGTAGTGACATCTAGCGCATTAAAAATAAGTTGATTGGGTCTTTTTTACATGAAATTTTAGCACGGCATACTTTATGAAAATAAAAATTAACATACAAAAATAGACCCAATCAGTTTAATTTTTTTGCCGTCAGATCTACAAACAGTTCTCAATATAAACTTCATTGATGACATGCCGGCGTTTAAAAGAGCAATAACATGTTCGACGTTCTGAGAAGTACACGCGCCTCCACGGCACCACCAGCCATCATCAAAATTAATAAAAATTATGTTTTTTTTTGTAAATGAAAAGTTTTTAAAAATTAAAATTAAATAAAGTTTTTTTTTTTAATGAAATAATTAAATTTGTACCAACATTTGGCGACCACCGACCACGGTTTTTATAGTAAAACAAATTAGGTATATGTGATTTTTTTGGAAGAAGACCACCGAGACCCCACAATGAATTGTTTGATGATCAGTGTCGCCTGGTCGTCAAAAATAAACAAAAGCTTCATGAAAAATGGTTTGAGTCTGTATGTAAAATCGTAATCGAAGGAACTGTATCAGACTCCTTTTAAACAACATCTGGTGTTCGACAGAATGACGCACTTGCGCCGATGCTGTTCAATTTAGAGCTCGAGTACATGGTAAGGAAAATCAATTGGATATCCAGAGGATATCATGCTGCTTAGCCGAAGACCTAGCGATAACAAGTATATATTCATACCACTCGTTCGCTATGCAAGAAGACATAGTTTGAAGGTGAACAGCAGCAAAACCAAATTCGTGACACCCAGGTGCCCATGGCAAATCTTGGAATCAGCGACCATAATTTTGATAGCGTTGAAAACTTTAAATACCTCGGGACAGTAATAACATTAACATTATCAATTGATAGGCAAGCAGAAATCAAAGTCCGAATCACTGCCGGACACCGATAGTTTTCTAAGCCAATCAAGGTATCTATATGAAAACATCTATCGCAGTCGTACAAGCTCGCAGTTTATAAACTTTTGCTGGCTTTCAGAAGCGAGAGCTGTACGAGTCATGCGTTCCGTCTTTGCTCCAGTTAAAGTTGTGCAAAATGAATATTAGATTAGCGATATCATCGGATGATAAATAAAGTGTTCCAACAGCAACCACCCGGTGTCTGTCGTAGAGGAAGACAATAATTGTTTTTCAATTCATTAAGCAAATTTTTAATTTAGGTAAAGCTAAAATAAATAAAAGTGAAAGTACAAAAGAGAAAACAAATATGATTTCATAAAAAATATTGCCTTCCAATAAATAGGGAAAATTTTCCATTAATAAGTCCACAAATCTTTCTGTTATCAACTGTACGCATTCAATGTGGATTCACGTCGCTCCAATAAAGTAAGTCATGCCTATTCACATTACCGTTACTTTCAACTGTAGCTTCGGCTAGACACGGAACATGTTGAACTAAGTTTGTTTTCTTTTCAATTCGCTGCTGTGCTCAACTACAAAATTGAATTTTGATCTCCCATGTGGAGTCTCATACCGTTCAACATATAAATTAGTCGATTCCCGTTCACTTTGAAGAAGTTTACCATATCATATACCATAATCACTTCGAATGCTTCTTCATTAGTATACAACATCCTCCAAAGAATTATTTTTATTATTTATCTCTCTGTCGCGGCCTTCTAGATAGCTCTCTCGCTCTCCAGCGATCATCTTTCGTCTTCTAGGTAAGTTTTCATTGGCTGTGAACTTTGCAAAAGAAAACTGCTGAAATTCTCATTGAACAATATTTGCAGTCTTGTCATCGCTCGCTTTGCAAGCGTTTTTAGAACTGCAACACTGTGATGAATTAAATTTTTACATCGGTATTGATTGTGTATATAGACTGCTTGTTTCTGCGTCGTATTCCAGCTCTAATTCTCTCACGACTCGGCGGTCACCTCCCTGTGGCTTCGGTGTGGTTTGCAATATATCCTGGTGCTCTGTCTCTTACATTAAAGTGATCTTGAACATTGAAATGCTCGAATTGAGTTTCATCATCGAATGTCTGGAGTTTCAAAACTTCACTCGAGCTCTAACAACTTTCAGCACGTGACCCCCGTTTCGGTACGTGTATTTACTTTTTATGGCTCCGGGCCAATAGTCGGGTAAAAGTCAATTTTAAGTAAATTTTTCAGTAAATTCATTTATTTTTCAAAAGCTCTATAGCAAATTGATCGAAAAATCTGTTCTAAATCCGATTTTTACCATAGTAAACGATTTACCCGTCTATTACCTTACCCCGCAACCTATTATTAAAAATTCGTTGGCAAAACTGTTCGAAAAATATATTTGTTATTTTCGAATAGAAATGTCGCATTAAGGCTGCATACCAATCGGTTTAATCGATCGAACTATGCTAATTGTTCTTTATTTTTGATTAAGATCTTTATAGTGGCCTTCGTATGGGGTTGCAGACCAGTTACAAAGACAAAATCGAAATTATCGAGCGATTTTGGAACAAAAATATCCTTTTGTCGTAGTTGTCGTGTAGTCATAGGGATAAGATTTTTCCTGGTGGTGCTTAATTAATGTACTGTGTGTAGATTGATGGTATAAAAGAAAGAGGATATTCGATAAAGAGTTCACCGAATATCTTCACGGTCTGTGAAAAACCATTTTAGCTGGTGAATTCTTAAAGTCTTCTTACTTCGTTGCTCGAATTGCTAGTAGGATGATTGAAATACCTGAGCGTCAATGTATTGTATCGCCTCGAGCCCTCCGAGCAGTTTAAAACTGACGATGAAATCGTTCGACCATGTCATTCGCTTGTGAATGATTTGATGTCGTGCGTATTTGATGGGAGCCAAGAAGTTTCGTTAGTTCAATGAAGTGTTTGGCATATCGGTCATGTGGTATGCTTCGGGCCATCGAGTGAATCAGGTTGGCAGGATAAATAAGATTGGGGCAACGGTTCAAGTCGTTATTTAAACTAGGCCAGAAATATCGAGCATTAATCTATTTATGAATTGGCTGGAAAGATTGTGTAAGGCTAAATTTTAATTTGGTTCGGCTGTTAGGGAAGAAAACAAATTAAATGATTAACAAATTACATATGATTAACTCAAAATAACCGAAACATTCGGAATCTGTAACAATAGATTGTATCCCTTCAAAATCAGTAAGACTAACTAACCATCAGTGGTTTTCACAAGAAATTGAGAAAAGTTTATTGTTGAATTTCCAAATTTCATTTTGAAAAGAGATTTTGAAAATTTGACATTTACTTAAATTTGAACATAATTACCATTTTACCATTTATAGACGATTTTCATATAAATTTATATGGGCCTATATAGAACCTGGAAGATTGTGCCAACCCTAACATAACACTGGCACTAGAGATCTCACCATACTTTTCCCTTAACATTAATAACTTAAAACATAAAGAACCATTTTCAGCCTAGGAAGTTCTTAAAAGATACAAAGTTTTATTTAATTTCACCTGAGATTTAGAAATTTGGCTATTTACTCAAATTTTAGCATAGGGCTGTTATTGGCCCAAAACAATATATTATCTCAAAACATTAATCGCCATATGCGGCCCAGTAAAGTCTTGGAAGTTTTGCATAATAAATTATTTATTATATACGAGGCCATACCGAAGCTCTAAGATTGAGACAATCCTAACAAACTCTTTGGTACTGGAAAGCCCACTTTTGTTTGCTCTTATCATTAATAATTTAAAACATACAAGTCGGCCATTTACTCAAATTTGCAGAAACTGCTGGTGCTGACCAATTGGTCAGCATTCACTATATCACGTACCATTTCAAAACTTTAATCGCTTTTTCTGGCTTAGGAAGGTTTTGGAAGTTATATTGTAGATGATTTTCAAATAATTTTTATAGGGCCATATCGAAGCTGCAAAAAAGTTCTTAAGATTTCATAAAAAATTATTGTTGTGTTTATTCTTGTGCTTATTTAAACAAAAAATCGTTTTAGAGTAGTTCCATGTAGATGATAAAAACAAATCCTGGAATGAAAAACTGGGGTACATTAAAGTTTGTATTGTTTTATTGTAGTTGTTGTTCCAAAATAACATACTAACAATAAAAAGGCACGAACAATTTCTCATTCAAACAACTTTGGTCGAAAGATAGCTCGATTCACCCGGGGCTTGTACTTATAAAATCTGAAAAACTAGCTAGTATGCCACCTATTAAAACAAATTATTTAAAGTTAAATTGAATCCTACCTAGAAAAAATTCTGTTAGTCCGGTCAGCAACTCGATTGAAAAAGTTTTAAAAAATTCAAGATAATTTTATTTTTTAAGTTTTCATAGCGGGAAAATAGTACACATATTTTCAATTTTACTTGAGAAAAACACTCAGCCACATAAAATCCAAAACAGCAGTAAAGAGATTTTATGAAAATGATTACATTTGCATACAATTAGATTCGACTTGTTTCCTACTCGTATGTACACGTAAAAACGTAAATAAATAAACAGATGATTATAAGAACGAAACGTGTACCAACTGAAGAGAAAATATTTTTTATTTTAAGAATACAAATTAGGTCATTCATACGTCTTATTTTATACTTTCGTGAGGAGAATATTTTTGTGACTGTTAGTCTTCTTCTGTTCTTGTTAAGATAAATCTTTTCATGTTCTGTGCTACAGACGATATTTACTTCTTGTGTGTATAGAAAGGATACATACAATTGAATGACTTATTATATGGCGAAAAGCCTTTTTCATTGTTCCTTTTGTATGTAAGTACATAGATAGTCAGTCGTGCTGGTATATCGTCTCTAGTTCATCATAACGAAATACATAATTAAGTTAATTAATTAGTAATTAAACGAAGACCAAATACATTGTAGGAAAAACCAATTTTCATTCATGCTTTTCATTACATACAGGAAAACATAAACACACAAAAATGATGATTTAGTAGAAAACATATATTTTTATGCGTAGCCTGAGTAAGCATTAAAAAGCATAAACAAATATTCCAGTTTTAATGGACGTGCGCGATTAATTGACCGATTAATTTCAATTGCGAGAAAAATGCTTGCCTTATCGTTTCGGATACTCATGGTTCGTTTACAAAATGATGATGACGGTGTGATGGGATTGTGTTTGATTTTCATTCCATTATTTGATTTTTTGATTTTCGAATGTTATTTGAAATGCCAACAAAGTCCTTAAAAATGTTTACATACTCAGAGGCAATCTTTTGTTTTGTTTTCCCAGTGTCAGGTAACCTTTCGAACATGTGAGTAGAGTAGTAAAATATAAAAGCATAAAATTTTATTTTATATCATATTTTTATAGTTTTGTTGGGGGGTTAATTGTTTTGTCGATGTAATGATTAATTAGTTTTAAGGCAGAAATCATCTCCAAAGTTTGAAATGAACACACGCCTTGCGTATATGCAATATTTTGTTCTTGTACCGTTTTCCTTCCAGTTTCCATTTAGATTTTTGTTATCTTGATTTAGTGGATTATTTGAGTGGACGTAAAGGGATTATGTTTTACAATATATGTAAATGTTGTTATGGTCCTTGTATATTTTATAAATGCAAAGCCTTTAAATTATTTTTAACGATAAAATAATCTTCGGATAGTCTACGGTACAACGATACGGTCCAAACCGTAAAATAAATAAATGTTTATTTATTAAATAAATATTCAATTTCAAAACGGAAAGATATCAACCATCTTCTTGTTGACAACTGTCTGTTTGAAAAATTTACATTTTGATTGTTTTTCTTTTAATTTAAGAAACTTATTATTTTTTTTGTTATTTTTCACAAGATAAATAGAATCATTTGCATACCAACAGATAAATTTTACCAACAGATTTTTTGTGTGGAAAGGTTTTGTGTCAAGTACCTTAATGATTATTTTTATTTTGTAAATAATAAACAATTTTTAAAATTTTAAAATTTGTATTTAATTACTTAATAAATGTTTAGTGGGAAAAGTAGTACATTTGCTAATTCATCAAGAATTTCTCAAACTTACCTTATAGCAAAACGTAATAAACAGCACACGGCATATTGATTCATTGATTGGACTGCTGTAGGACCAATTACTAAACGGGTGTCCCGGATAACACCGGGCCTATTCATACAGTCTGTTTACACATAACAATAAGAAAGATAGGAAAGGTATTTTATTTGCTTCTTTAAATCAGCAACCTGAGAAAAAAATATTATTTCATATGCATCTGGAAATTTCCGGAAATTTAATACTACAGGCGTTTATTCCCTAAGCCGAATTTATTTGACTCTGTAGCAAATTTTTCTACAGAAAAATTTGGTGGAGAGTAAAAATCGAAGAGAGAGAGAGCAAAAACAACCAATCAAATTAGCTAAATTGGTATTATTTTTGTAAACAAATTTCCCCTACATTTCATTTTGTAAAACTTATTGCCCCTTCGGAATAAAAATTATTTATTCTGTAGTTAAATTTGCTGAAGGCCTCAACAAAAATAAATTCCTAACTTCACTTCAAACTGCAGCAAATTTTTCTGCAGAAAATTTTGCTACAGAGTCAAATAAATTCGGCTTTTAGTCGTATCACATCATGCCACGTGACTATGGATCTTCCCGGTTAATGGATTATAAAATCAAAATTTACTAAATAATTTTGTACAAAACTCTCAATGAAATTTTTTTAAATCTTAGTTGGCTGCCAATATTTATATATAAATATTTTTATTTATTTGTCGAGTCAAAATTTCAAGTGATAGAAATTGAGGTGATAGCAGTTGGAAGGAAATATTTATAAAGCAGCATGCTAATAGCCTGTACAGACTGAGGATTAGCTAAACTGGTTTAGCAAAATTAAATTGAGTATCCTATGAAAAAACTGAAACTTGCTAGTAGAATTTTTAATTTTTTGTAATATGTCGAGCTAAATTGAATTTTATTTCTTAGAGTATACTTAGCCGAATTTTGCTAAACCAGTTTAACTAATCCTCAGTCTGTACAGGCTATAAAATTTAAGAAACAGCCAAAACGAGTTTTGTGAACAATTATTTTGTAAGTTAGTTAAACAGCAAATTTTGTGTTGTTCTACTGTGCAA
Source organism: Nephrotoma appendiculata (assembly GCA_947310385.1). Classification (NCBI taxonomy): domain Eukaryota; kingdom Metazoa; phylum Arthropoda; class Insecta; order Diptera; family Tipulidae; genus Nephrotoma; species Nephrotoma appendiculata. The sequence goes on along the minus strand of OX371224.1, from coordinate 363,862,398 downwards.
TCGCAAAATAAAAACAGAAAACTTATTGAAAATATAATTTGAAATTTATATTTCCTTGGTAAAATTGATTGAGTAATCAGGATTTCGGCTATAAAATTGTTTGCTTGCTACCCAATCGAGTACCTACACTCCATGATTTAATAATCTAGTAGTTTTTTAAAAAGTAGCCTTTGAAGGGAACTGATTGTTTTTTTTCTTCCTAAACAAAAAAAATTGATAAACCAATTTGATAATTTCTACCGAAAATAATCCAAAGCCTAAATATGCCTTACTATAAATTTGCCGAACAAAATTCAAAATTCTCCGAAAATATGAAATGCTGGGGATGCGAGAAAACCGTGTCAAAGAAACAAACTGTATTCGAGTGTTTTGTGTGCAGTAAATTGGAATGGATGTATGGTGCAGATAATTGCGATTTTGTGGTAAAACACTGTGATCTTACGAGCCAATCTGATGGTAACATTTTTGAAGCAATTTGCCGTAAAATAGGTTCGTTGTCTAAAGAAGTTAATGGGGAAACTACTAAATTGAAGAATATGATAGCAGAAGTAATTTTATCTCAGGAGTTTTATTCAAAACTACTTGATGATATTAAAATTGAGTTTAATGAAATAAAAAACGTTAAAGGTTAATCGGTTAGATGTTGCGTTTGATGTCGTAAAACAAAAAAGAATTAGAAAACGATATAATTGTGGCAGGACTAGGCAGGGCAGGAAATGCGGAATAAGTTAATGGAAAAATATAATTTGCATGACCTCAAAGAAGAAATTACTTTTGCTAAATTTATAAATCATGTGACTGACAAGGAGTACTAAAGGACAATAAAATTTGTTGATCAAGTTTTCTTCAAAAGAAGAAAAAACTAAACTGTATGTAAAACGTAAAACCAATAAATATATTTTGGCTGGGGAGCTTGGATTCGACATGGAAAATGAGGAAGATCGGCCAGTTTTTATTCGTGATCATTTGACCTAGTTCCAGCGATATTTGTATCGAGATGCCCTTAAATTAAAAAACCAATTTAAGTTTAAATACATATTTATAGGTAAGAGATTCTGTAATATTATTTCGTAAAACTGAAAGGTCTAGGATTTACAGAATTACGTCTCAAATGATATACTTTTTCAGAAAGCTTTCACTGTCCCAGAAAATGAAGAGTAATATAAAATATGTTTTAAATATGTCTTTAAACTTAAATGTTATTTATGTTCAAAGATTTTATATTATTTTTGCATTAATTCTCAATTATACAAATCTCTTAACATTTTTCGTTAATTCTAATTTTAATTATTTACTTTTTAATTTTCTTTATTATCATAATTTCAAAAAAACTATAACCCATTTCATCTTTTCGACTTATTTCATTAACAACAATTATATTTTTGGAATGTCTCAATAATGTATCTGTAAAATCATACTTAATTTTTGTAAACCTAAATAAATAAACCGACCTCCTTCATATACCGCTAGAATCATGGTAGAGGCAGAACTTTACAGATTAAAAGAATTGGATGATTACATACTGTTTGAGGTAATAATGTAGTTAAAGAATATAGATTGACAAAGGAGTAAAAATACATGCTGTATTGGATAGAGGAAATTTGAAAGCCGAAAATAAGAAATTATTACGCTACTCGCCACAAGTGGCAGCATTGTCACTAAAGAGAATATATTTTGTTATGTAGTATCAGTGGAAATTTTTTATTCATTATGTATCTCTTTTCTCACTTAAAAAGTCAATTTGATTGATCTCCAAAGTAAAGGAACTCGGTAAATGAAATCGTGAAATAAAACAATATTCCGTCTTTCTGCCATTTCTTAACGAATTACGATGAAATTTGGATAGCTGTTCTGTTCGTGCTGGACTAAATAGGCCATTTCATAACCAGTCCTTAGGAAAAATGGTATCTGTACATTTTCCATGATACAAATAAATGTTAAACTGGAAGCAGCTCCTCTATTTCTTAATAGTTATTATAAAAACAATCATAAGTATTGGTTACTAGAGGAAGTTTTTGAGATATTGGAAAAACACTGAAAATAACTTATATGGCCGCAGAAAATCAAAATATTATAGTGAAAATTCTAATCTATAAATTTTGTTCAAAATTTAATTAAGAAATAGCCGAGTTCCCTTCAGGTTAAAATTTATTTATATCGTTTAAATTGTACAGATACCATTATAAGGACTGGTTATGAAGTGGCCAATTTAGTCAGAGCTCTTTACTGATAGTGCTGTCACTTGCGGCGAGTAGCGTAATTACTTATTTTCCGCAGTCAAATTTCCACTATCTTATACAGTACATATTAAAAATACTCCAAACCCGGCCTCTAGTTAAAAAATAAAAAAATTTAAATTAATTGTCAAAGAAAGTTTTTAACTTAATTGTTGTTAAATTTTTATAAATATTTTAATAAATAAAAATCTATTATAATTACAACTTTACGTTTAACAACCAGATGTTCTAATATAAAAGATCACACATCATTTGAAATCGAAAAAGCCAAATTACACTAACGAAATGTTTTACAAACAATTTTATTTTTAAAAATTATCTTAAAATTATTTATCTTTGAAATTGCGTACGAAGAATAATGCCAAGTTTCCACTTTTCTTCTCTGTAAGAAATTTTAGTTTCAAACCAAACCAGAACGACAAAATAGGAATGTAGAAATATCCCCACTGTATCACCCCGGTATGTGTATTTAATAAATGCCGCCATGATGTAACGATTTATGAGGAAAATAGAAAGCAAAATCCACAATTAAAATTTTTTAGATTAAAATAAAGTTGAATAAATAATTTCCACCTGTATTAGAACATTAATTTATAAATTTTGATTAACATTAAATAATTGAATTAACATATTCACATACTTGTATTTTATATCCTATGAGTCTAGGAAACATAACAAAATTTTTGCAACATTTTTTCGTGTCTAACAAAATTATTTTTTACATAATAAATTAACAAAACAAATTTTGGATGGGGGGGGGGGAGGTTATATTGATATACTTAGGCATATGGTATAGAAAAAAGTATATAATGAAATAAACACTTTGAGTATTTTGACTAGAAAAATTGCCCGACCTGTAGCAATTAGAAGAGACCATTGTCGCAAACAAAAACAATTCATAATGCAGTCAACGATCTTATCGACATCTTTGAATTATACACAACATAATCAACATTTGAGCGCTGTTAATGTACCAAAATATTGTTAGTATATTAGTAAAGTGTATACAGCTAATTTAAATGTGTAGCTACACACATTTAACGCCTACATTTATATCGATTAGAACGTTTATGTTATATTGTAAATACTATATCATATTTCGTCAATCCAAAATAACATCAAATAATAATGAAAGGGTATCTCATATGTTTATAAACGAACATGCAACCAAATTCAAATTGTCAACTATATTATTACGTCTGAACAACGAGAACAGTATACATAACAAATTCCCATGTGGGATGGCAATGAATTAAATGAAAACAGATAAACTTGGACACAGTACAATATTAAGGTGTGGAAAACTGAAAACAAGAAAGCCCAGAGTATGGGGTAGTAATTAGACAATTCGTACCCAGACTAAACCATAATGTAATTTATGTATATAATATTTCCCAGGGCTAGGAACCGATTATGTCCAGAATTCAAAAAACTACATTTTTTATTAACAAAAAAATTGTATTTATTTAATCGCTTTGGGTTTCTTTAGCACTTAGGAAGTAACTTTATAGTAATAATACTTTACATGTATAATGTAATACTATTCTTAAAATTATCTACGATACTAGGGTTTGTTCACTGTACATTCTCATTTTACATCTTTTTACTATACACAACTACTACACAACTAGAAAAGTATAACATTAATAATCGGATATTTACACGTGTATATTTTAAATTATCACTATTATTTATAATTTATTATTCTAGTTAACAATAATCCTTTAAGGATTTTACAATAAAACTATCGACTAAATTTATAAATACGTTGACTGTTGTCTAGGTACCATTGAGCGAGCTTTCCATGTTGTATCGACCCTAGGACATAGCCTCTTCAGCGTTATATTCAGACTTTTGCATGTTTTCATTACGTAATCAGGAATTAATGCGGCTATCACTATGATGATCGAGAGTAACCAGAATGTCATCGAGGACAGTAAATTTGAATAGACAGCGAGCATGGAACCATCGAAGCTATAATGTAGATCAAAATTGATTTAGATCAGAAATTATTTAAGATGATTACAGGTACAGATTACTTACAAATTAAATAAATTATAAACGAAAGTTGTTAAAATAAACGCAATTATTGATAACCATATCGTTGCAATAAACAAATACGATTGGAATTTTGCTTCAAGCCACAGCTTTAAATTGACCAGCACCACAACATTATGCATCAGGAATGTACCCAGACAAGCCAAATTGACTGTATGTGGTGATGTTAGTATTACAGGATTATTCATCCAAATCACATATGAAAATATATAAATCACAGTGCCATGGTAAGTGGCCAGCACCATCCATCCAATAAAATATTTCCAGTGCAGTGCCTTATTATTAGATATCGTTTTGTATAGTCCCGGCTGGGTGATCAGGACATGTTCAGAATGTATTTTCTCTGTTAATGATATAAATAGAATTGGCAAGGCTGAATAAATAACGTTGTAGAGAGTTAAAAATAAGGAGTCGTATATCGATTGGGATGAGAACATGCTGTTAGCTTGGAAGAAGAACTGTAAATAAAAAAATTATATTAGAGATTTAATACTATGTATACACAAATAGGACAAACCTGGATAGACATAAATACTAAATTTTTGTAGAAGAAATATAATACCAATAAGGCGAGTCTGTGGGAATAGTAGTGTCCATGTACCAGCAGCACCTTTTTCACCATAGAAAAATTTGCAAAGGCGTAATCCGCACACCTCGCCGCTTGTCGACCTTCTTTTCCTACAATTCCTAACCCGACATGTGCCTCCTGTATCATAGACACATCATTGGCACCATCTCCGATTGCTGCCGTAATCGGTTTCTCGTCCACCGTTTTCATAAGCTGCACAACTTCACATTTCTGTAGTGGACTCAGCCGACAACACAGCACTGCCCGACATTTTATCGCAATATCTCGAAATACAATACTACATTTCTCGATTGCAATGGCCAAACTTGATCCGTCAATTAGCAGGGTAAATACACCGTTTGGATTTTGGAACATTTCACGATTAAAAATTGTTAAATGCTGCTGCACCTGTTCGAGCGTTTTGCATTCGGTTATAAAATATTTAAATGCATTTTCTGGAATGTGTCCACATGAGAGAGCTATATTTAGAGCGGTTTCGACTTTGTCACCAGTTAAAACCCATACACGAATACCGGCCATTCGGAGTGATTCTAAAGTGTCTCGGACGTTATCCTGGAGGGCGTCTTCAACGGCGGTTGCACCTAGGAGTTCTAGATCTGTAAAGAGACAAATAATTTGATTACAATTTTTAAGTTTAAGTATACACCTAATGAAAATAATAAAAAGGCAGATGAACCAATTTCAGAAACAGGAACCTGATTCCAGTTTCACTCTTAAAGAACTGGAAAATAAAAATAACTAGTACGAATGGTCAATTACAGCAATTCATTACTCTCACGTGGTCTCAAATCCTATATCGAGTCCACCATAAAGTGAAGCAATCATTTCGCTACAATCATAAAATTATAACCGGGATCTAACTGAAAGAAGCATCCATCTTAACACACAATGCAATATAAACTTATGCCCCAAATACCAAACATACGATTTAAACTTATTTATTTAGCACGTTTGCGGACACTTTCTAAATGTGTCAAATACAATTTTGATAACTTTTGTAATTGCAATGATATTTGTTGGAAACGGAATGTATTGTTGAGAATTGACAAATATGTCATCCTATTTGTTAAAAAATTAAAAGGTTGTATGACTGCTATAGCAGTCATGTCCGTGAAGGTGTTAAATATCCAGCTAATTTATAAATGCATCCACGATATAGGAGATGCATTTTTGGGATAAATTAAACGTCACAACACAACACGGAGTGTATCAATCAGTAAAGCGAAATCGAACAACAATAAAGTCAATATTTTGTTTGAGGCCAAACTGCGACCTACACCGAATTCGAAATTGGACCATTCTTAAGGTGTCTCTATCATCTATAGACACCCGAGTTAAGCCTCCAGTTTGCAAGTATTCCAATCCGCGCCAAAATTATCAATTAATCAACTTCCAGTACTATTAAGTATTTACCTACATGACACTCCGTTTTAAAATGGTTTCGAAGTGAATTAAATAAGAGGAGCGTGCTGTCTAAAAATGATGTATTCAACGAGCAGATGAACATCTTAGACCAGAATGGAAAGGGACTCATTGGAAGGTCATTAGTTCAAGTCGAATCATGAAGAAGAACAGAAGCGAATGCACAATCATATTAAAGTCGAACATGTTTTCCTGGTGTGGCATCAAGCTTGCTCCATTTTAAAGCAGAAAGCCTTACTGCGAATCACTTAAATAAATTAATGAAATCCGTAACGTCTTGTCAAGTAAATTTTTAGATTGCATTCCATGTATCCGAGATATAGCTTAATCCTTCTATTCGAAGTCCGCTTCTTCCGCAATGATCATTTGGTTCCTAGGAAAGTATGACATATATGTTAATATAGTGTCCCCTTACATCTGTTCTGGCTATAAGGGGAAGGTGGTCTTGTCATCGGTCAGGTTTATCGGCTAATAGCAGTATCACTAGTGGTAGTTTGGAATAGTTGTTTGGAATAATTCATAGAAGCTATTGAACTCTTTTGGCCACAGTACAATAACATCACCATTGTAGAAGAGTTTAACCTTAGCTTGTTCAATCGAATATTCAGTATTCCTCGACTACCCAACTTTACTCTGGAGTATTATTGTATATAGTTTAGCCCTGAACCCTCCAACATTGGCATTCCCAACAATTCTGTCTCGATAATTGATTTGTTAATTATGAATGGTCGTTCAGTTAAGGGCTATTCTGTAAAGCCATTCTAAATTTTCTATACTATTTCACATGTGGCTCGAATCTCGCTAACATTCATCGACTTGTCTCATCATTATCTTAACGCTGCCATTCACTCAGTTTTAGAATTCCTTGGGACTACCTCCGCAAATTTTCTTACAGTTGGTGTATTTCTCTGCAATATCTTTTTCGAAGCTTATTTGTGATTGTGTGCTCTCTTCCACAACAAGGCATATTATTCTTCCCGTGTACTTTCACAACATCATGGAGGAGGCTATTTCATTGTCAGTTTTAAAATTTAATGCAGAAAATATGTGTTGGGAAAAATATTGCTTTCCTATTTCTTCTGTATTTTCTAAAATTCTAATGTTGATCTGTCATCACTGGACTTCAGTGAGATTTAGTACATCGGCCACTATATGAGGTTCGTTAAACAAATTCGAGTGAAAGATGCAACAGGAAAAGTAAGGATGGCCAATAAGTTGTCGTCTATTTAAAAAAAACTTACTCATTTCAATTCTGCTTTGTACCTCAGCCACCAGCTTTTTACGGTCAGCCAGCGAGTTATTAGCCGTCATTAGATCTGAAACAAAATTAACTCGTTATGTAAAATTCAGTATTTTCCTAAAACTGTATCATCATCACCCTTATGAAATTGTGTATATTCATCCTCTGTCATTTTCCGTTTTGCCACCGCTAACGTACGTAAACCTTGCTTTGCAAAATCATTCACATGTGTCTGTGTCAATTGCAACGTTTCGGTGGGTGTCTTATGGCACAACGGAAATACATAGCTCTCAGCCCCTTTTGTATAAATCCAAATTTGACCTCGACTATCTCGCACAATCACACTCATCCGTTTGCGATCCGAGGTAAATTCGAGCACAGCGAGCCTCGTAAATTTCACCTCATTCACATCTGATTTAAACACATTCATTGCAGCATCCACGGTATCGATGTTTGATTTTAACAGTCGCGTAAATCTCTGTTTTATATCTAAATTTAGTATTTCATCATCATCACTGGTGTAAATTATACCGAGTTTGCCGCAAGCCTCCACAAGAGCCTTTTCATCGGGACTCGAGGCTTGGTAATCGAGTTGCTCGATAACTGTTTTTAAAACACCTCGTTTCATCATCGATTCTTTGCGCTCGAGCAAAGAGGCTTCGTTGTACGATGGGGCCGCATAATACTCACGGGCTTCTGATCGGATTGTACTTTGCCGCGATAGGGTTCGGTATAGCCCTGGGCTAGGATGGTGCGCTATTAAAAAATTTTGTTATTATAAGAAATTTTAAAAAATATAAGAGTCATACGTATTTTGGCAGCATGCGGTACAGTTGCACCATGCGATTGTGTTCGGCGATGTGTCATCTTGGCTAAATTTGCTGTATCGTTTGCTGATATTGTACGGGTTATTCGCGGTAGTGTTGTGGCGAGGAACGGATTATTATTTGTGTTCTTGTAGTAGTCGACCTCATCGATACTAGCTGAAAGTGGATTTTCGATTACACTTAGTGGTCGTTCACCAATACCACTAACCCGATCAAGATGTGGTGAATTAAGAATCTCACTGATTGGCCGTTTGGTAACCTTATCGGTTGATTTCAGGCTCGGTATTTCGGGCAGCTCATTTATATTGGTGCTCGGCACTCCACCGTTCTTTAAATGATTCTTGCCTACAAAATTAATTTCAATATCAGCCTTAGGACCGTTCAAGTTTCGTGACAAGAGTGGATTTAAATCACCCGTAAACATACGTCTTGTGATATTATTTTTCATTGACATACGCTCGTACTCTAAAAGTGATATGGGTCGCGATGCATTTGACTCATTGGAAATGCGAGGCCGCATCTCAATCCCTTCGTCATCCGCGTCCGAATCGAGTGTCCCGTTTAGTAGGTCCTCTTCTTTAATTTTACGCATATCATACGTACTGCTGTTGTTAACACTAGGTCGCTCAGACTGCAACATATCTCTGGTCCCGGCTATTTGTACCGTGTGGCACACAGCTAATGCTTCAAAAAATTCAAACATCTTTGCCTGCAACAAGAACGAATAATAATAAAATCTCTGTATTAACCATATTTAAATATTCTGGACTCACGTTAAATGTATGAATCCTAAAAATTTTATTTGTTTCCATATTCTGGATCCCCATCCCCTTGTGCAGATATTTAATACCATCGATTGAACATTGTTGAAATATCATCTCGTTTTTGGTCAGTGTCCCAGTTTTATCCGAAAATAAAATTCGAACCTAAAATAGAAAATTAGTTATTCAGAGAGATATTATTCAAAATCCACATAAAAAAGATAAAAAAGTAATTTAAATTTTTTTTTTTTTGATAAATCCTTATAATTAATATTTTCATAATTAATAAGGATAAATCCTTTTGCTAAGGTGTTACTCAAATAACCCATTCTGTATACGATATAGGTAGTTACGTTTTATGTAAATAACCAAATTTTCTTACTTGCCCTAACTCTTCGTTCAAATCCGAAGTATTCACAATGCACGGTTGATCCATGTCTGCATCGTACAGGTCCACATCCCATTCCATAAAAAAGGATCCTTAAACCAGAATAAAAACGATTTTCAATTAAAAAAAATTTAGCGTCGACATATAAAACACCTGGTGGCATAATCAATCATCAAATTTAAATATTTTCGCCATAGACGATATATTCTTATAGACGACTCATGCAGAATAAAATTTATGGTTTAAATTTGACTTACCGATAAATTTATGCATTTCTATGGTGACGTATAACGAGATCGGAATTAAATAATTAAATAAAATTAGAAACGAAAAATAGTCCTGTAGAAATTGGGATACTTGATATGAGTCCGACGGTTCACCTATATATACATTGTGATAATCTCGGAATTGATCGTTATAACTAGAATAAAAACCAAATTTTCTTTCATTTCTTGACAACCGTAAATTGATAAGTCATACCGTTTCAAAAAGTAGGACACCGTCACGATTGTTATAAGCATGACCAAAAAGAATACCAAAAATTTATTAATAAACTTTTCGCTAGACGTCATTTTATTCCTCGTAATTTTACTATTCAGCGCCAATTTTGTATTCTGACCTGTACGAAATATTTTATTTTACTAAACCGTGATTTATTGATGTAAATGTAAGCTAAGTACCTACCCGTGTACACCGCACAACCGATTGCCCATTCTGTGTTTTTTACTCGAGCACCTCGCAGCATTAGGTTTTCTGCCATTAGTGGTAAAGTACAGTCTGTGTTCGTGTTCCTTGTAAAAATTGATGCCAATTCTATTTTACCATTGAACGAATATAAATCGGTTTTAGGCGATTCACATTCTATGACCCCAAGAGTATGCATTTTATCTATAAATAATAACAATATAATAAATTGTTATCAATCGGTACTAAATATAATTTAGTTTGATCTAATTTACTAATTTCGACATGTGGTAATCCTTTTGGTATCATAAGCGATTTTAAATTTGATTCCCCATCTAAATTTGCCGTCGTAATATGGCACTTTCCATGCTCGTCCGATGATTTTAAAAGCACCAAATCACATGGTACATCACAATCCCGGGGCACCTTCACTAAATCACCAGGCACTATATCCTGACATCGTATATCAACTTCTTCGCCACTCCGTATTACCGTCACTAAAATAGAGAATTCAGTCTGATTAACATAATTTCGTCCCGTGCGAATAACGTTGTAATGCGCGTGTGTTTGTTTGATACTCACCTAACGAAAAATTTACCATGTTATCAGCCCTATATCGTAAATAATTTTCATAGCCTTGTTTCGTTGCAGTAACTGCGATCACAAAAACGAGTGGTATTAGAGAGGTAAGTGGTGATACAGGACTATCTGAAAATAGATAAGAAAATAATTGTGTCATTATGAATGGTAAAAGGATTAAATTATTTAACGGACATATCAAATCCCCCTTGGAATGCTAATATGTACTAATGCCGGGTAGCGGTTGCTTGGCTTATTACAAATTTGAGCGTGCGTGTGGAACGTGTGAATTTAGGGTCATATTTGCTACACAGCAATCGACCCACATCGCATCGTTCGAAAGCTTGATTTAACGTCAATATTACACATGATGCATGGGATAAAAATCTTTCATCTTCGGTTACAAGCAAAATTGTAGAATTTGGGACTCTGCGAAATAAAAATCCTCATATTGTTTCATAGCAAACGAAGTACCCAGAAAGATTAACAGTTTGGTGTGGTTTATGAGGGGCCAATTGTGTCGTTGAACCACACGATTATGTAAGTGTCGATTAGGCGACACTGTTACTATTATTCGTAATCAACGCTAAAGAAATGTTCATGTACAAAATTGAACGAGATTCATGTAAATTAGCTAAGGTTCCAACAAGATCTGCAAGCGGTATACATTCTTTATTTCCCAACACCTTTAACTTCTTCAACAGATTCACTATTTCACTATTTATCACTGTTCACTATTTCACTTTTAATGTTCTCTTTTACTTTCGCACTGTATGCATACATTTTATTTCTTAACTTGCACTGTTATAATTTCAAGTGTCTGCATAACAGTTTGCTCGTGCTTTATGCTTGTCTATCTCTGGTTGTAAATCACTTGCATGTAGTTGCGTTCGCGAATATTCCACGTCATCAATTTCCCCGGTTTGCTCGATAAAATTATTGCTTCTGGTTGGGACCAGCGTCCTTTGTTTGGGATCACAGTGGTGTTTATACCTTAATCACTCGAGGTAGAATTCGTAATAATATCCCCACATTAAATCTGCGCGTCCCGAACAGACTCTACTTTCCACATGTTGTAACGTAGTAATCTATCAATGTAGACAAATTTCATTCTTTCTACGCTGATATTTGCTTTACAGCACCCGTCAGCTGAATTTCCTGTCGTATCATGCGCTGCACTGCGATACAAAAATATGAGTAGGGATAGACTTTAATTTCTTTCCGTTATTGCTCTTCGAGTGTTCGGTTAAACATCTCTATACCATTCCGTCTGACTGTGCATGGAATGGTAAAAAATTTTGCACAGTTCTGGTAATAGAGATGACTCGAAGTTTCTACCTTGATCCGAGTGCAGTTCGTGCGGTACTCCGAATCTGAAAATTCAAATATTCACAATTATGTCGGGTGCAGTCCGGATTTCTTCATTCGCAATCGAATAGACATCCAACTACTTGCTGAAGTGATCAATACACACTAATATATATGAATTGCGACCAATATATATGAACAGCACAAACTTTACGCTGTCTGCACCAATCTTCTTCAATATTTTACTGATTCCCAAATATGCTCTGGATATTCCATCATGTGTTTCTTATAAAAATTTTCCAACCCGATGGATGATAGCCCAATTTGTTGTTTATTGTTATCGCCATAAGCCGATTTCTCAACTTATCCAGAGCGAGTGCCACTGCGCCCAATAACTTACAGTGGTGCTTTGAGATGCGATTTCATACCAACGCGATCGTCTACCTTCTATCAGCTATTTTCTTACTGGCCTCATTGACTCATCAGCCTCCTGGCTTTCTTTCAAATGTTCTTTGTCCCAGCCATTTTCTGCTTCAAACTAGATTCGTGCAATAATTGTGGAAAACTTCTTCAGTTTCGACATGCCAGTATATCTCAACCAGCGGCAGTCAGCCCTTTTCACCAACCCTGACAACCTGGTAAGGATTCACACATTAATCCGAAAATAACATGTTCACGTAACATCATTAATGAGGAGGCTAAATCCTTCTATGAGATGTAGTGCCAGCAAAATAAATAAAATAAAATTGTGGTGCAACATATCTAGCCAGTGTTCAGTCTTGCAAGTGTAGGCTTGTAGTCGCTCGATCCACCTAGCTATTTGCCCCTCGAGTTCCTTAAACTGCATCAATCATTTAAGCACCGCCTGATCCGTTCGAAGAACAAACTCTTACCCGTACAGATATTTGTGCAAATGTTGTCCACAATGTTGTCAACTTCTTAGTTGACTAATATCCTTTGGTGCTGGACTTCCATTACTGACACTAACTTCTATGAACTCATTTGCACACCATTGCTTGAAACGAAGAACATGATTTTAGTTAGCTTGTTTAAATTGCTTAAGATTGTTAATGTGCGGTCCTCAAATGTGCGATCTAGTACAATAATGTCATCCTGAAAGACCAGACATTTTAATTTTTGCTGCTCAATTGTGGGCTCTTCTTATAACTTGCTACATTAATCTCCTAAATGAAGCAGGCGCATTGCATAATCCAAACGGTATTCCAACAAATTGGTAAAGACCGTTTCCAGCAGAAAATGCCATTCTTTCTCTAAAATGAGGGTGGATTACTGCTTACTAGTATACTCTTTCAAAGCTAAATTTACTGAAAATGTTGGCCTCTCACAGCATGTCAAAATAATTTATTACACACCTGGATATGGTTGATCTGCCCATCACAATGTCCAAGGAGTGACGTTAGACTTAATATGTGGTGTCGGTCTGGTGTAATAAATTATTTAATTTGGTCACATCGACGTTTTTGTCATAAATAATGGTTTGGGGTGAAATTTACCCTTAGGCAAGTTATAGGGGTGGTCATGAACTAACTATTTTAATGTTATTAATTTGTAATAAATTCTGATCGAAGAACCATCCTTATATCATATAGCTACATCAAAAGTTGCAAATTTGGCGGTGCAGATTTAATTATACGTTAGATCGACCACTCGTTCCTGGAAAACAGTAACTGTAATAAAATCGGGATTTGTTGTAATAAATGTGTTACATTTTATAATATGGGTTTCATTGAGGTGAGTTAATTTGGTCGGGGCAGGTTTAATGCACCAAATTCTAGTGCGAAAGGACAGAGGAGAGCTCTTACTAAAACTATATACAAGTCCTCTCCAAAATGCTCATTATAACCTGGATATGTTATGATATAATTTTATAACCTTTTTGCTCTTGAGAATTGATATTAAAAAAGTTTGCATAGATTTTTACCTTTTATATAACGCCCGCAATCAAATATAAAAAACCAAAAACGCACAAATAATCGAATTCTTAACAAACGAAACAATCGATATTTACGTAATGTTAAGAAAACCAAAAATCTTGAAGACGATGTAACCTTTAACTTAATCATCCGTACACAAATTGGTTGAAGTTCATAAATCTTGAAATATTTATTTATTATCATCGTATACACATTTTTTAAACTAACAAATTTTTTCCACCGAAAACACAATATAAACATACTCGTATTTTCCAAAATTGCAGTCAGGTGGAAATTACACAAAAAAAAAAAGTTTGGGCACAGAATTTATTGAAAAAATTCCTGATAATGAATATTTATGAGTCAATTTGTGCGGCAGGGGGTTTCAACTATACAGCCTCACTGGAAAAACATCTGCTAATAAATTTTTAACATGTATGTGCTGAACAATCGACAATAAATAATTGTTTTATTATTTTCAATTTCAATGCCATTACTACAGAATATCTCGTGTGTAGTTCTATGACGACAACACAAAATAAATATAAACTACACTGAGTACACTGCTTTTCAATCAAACTTAATGTTAATTGCACCAAATACACTTTAACTACAATAAGAATACTGGTTAGAAGAACAGAAATAAATTAAATTAAATTCCGTATAATTTAAATATAATCAATAACGTATCTACAGACACAGCCGCACTGTAACGATAAAGGTCAATGTTAATTAAAAAGACAACGATTAATTAAGAAAAGTTTAAGTAGAAAAAATCACTAAGTATGGCACACGATTTATAGTCTATATGCTGCGTATGTAATCGGGAGATAATAACGTGAAAAATTTCCACCCACAATGCGAACGTATACGTAAGAAACGCTTAATAAATCGTAGATTTATCGTTATTCGTTGCACCCCGTCAAAGTTTAAAAATGATAAAAATCATCTTAATTAAAATAAATTAAAACTAAAGATTTTATATTCGCATGGCTGCGTGCTTTTGTCTGTGTGGGTAATCTCTCTAATATTTTCATGCACACTCATACTATATGTATGAAAAAGTTTTCCCACTAATAAAAATATGGAATATAATAATTTTCATTCATCCGGGTGTACAAATGTACCGAATGTATAAACGCTTTGTTCTCGGTACTTTGCTGTTTTTGCTGTTGTTTAAGTTTGCTTGCTGCTGCTGCTAAAATATTTTTCTTTATATTTGTTTCTTGTTTTTCCCGCTTCCACATTTTTATTAATAATTTTCATGTATGAAAAGTATATATATTACCCTATGCTATTGTGTCTGTACGAGTATGTGCCTGTGTACATATCCAAAACGAATAAACTTTAAAGAGCTTTTTTTAAATAAATACTGTACTAGCAATTTTGTTTTGTTTGGGAGCAAAGGTCGGAAGGAAGTTGGAATAATTTAATTATGATGATTTAATTATTGTTTTCGAGGAATTAAAATGTAAAACCTCAATCAATTCGCCACAATACGTCAAACATTTCATCATTTTGTCATCCGCTAACTGAACATGTTTGATGTAACTACATAGGTTAAACACTCCGCACTCTTTGAACACGTTGATTATCACCCGTTTAGCACAACATTGACCGAGAATGCTTTTTATCCATTTGATGGTTATCTAATCGAAGCCCTATGCCATAAAATTACAAATGATATTCTTATGCCGCCAAAGCTTGTCAACAATCTTGGATATATCCAAAGAGATTGCTTTCCATGTAGTTCTAAGGCGAGTTCCTTTTCTTTGCGACAAACGTCAAGACATTGGTTTATCTGAAATTATTTTATCAATTTCAAGATACTTCAGTAGCACTTAATAAACACTTCTTTTTTATTTCACAAATATTAAATTGGCAACGAAGTTGTTACAAGAAAGCGGTCAGCCAGATCCTTGTCACTGTCTGAAGCCACCAGTTTCCTGATATCTCTGCCACACTCGAGGTGCTGCTCCGCATAAACTAGTGCAACCACTTGTGCGGCTACCACTGGTGTGGTATCCATTTCTTTGCTCCGGTTGAAGACGTAATCAATAGAGGATCGTTCAGGCTAAGCGTCGATATGCGAATGATCACAATTCCGAGCGAGATATTTCATGGCATACTATTGTATTGATCTTGTTGAATTATTTTAAGAATTTAATTCGAAAGCCTGCTACATGCATTTGACAAAAAATCACTTTGTTGGCATGGTACAAGTACAAAAAAGGTACCACTAGATAGGTATTGAAATAGACTTTGAATCTGCATAAAAAAATTTAAACAAATATTGAATTTTTTAGATATTTTTGAACTTTTGTGGAAAATTGAGCAATGTGCGATTTTTTGCACACAACTGTATTATATCTTATCGTTGGCTGCTATGGTGTTCGAACGATGTTACAGAATCAAGTACATACTATATATAAGAAAATTGTATAGGTTTTGTTACGCGCCCCAATATGTGTCTACAGATGTGTAAAAACAAAGGAAACATTGGGCGCTTTCAGGGCAACCTACAGTTGGGAACATGTTGGAAATGTTTAGCATTATGAAATTTTCAAATCAAATTGGCCATGATTTTACTAATCATGATAGGGTACCTGAAAGCGCGCATTGTTCACAATTTTTTAATCACGTATTTATAGACAACTATTAGGCCCATTGCACATATCAGCTAAGCTAAGCGAGAAACGTAGTTTCTATTAGCATAGTTTAGCTCGCACAGTTCATTCCACTGCACATTTGAACTAATTACATCGCTTTACATAGCTCACACATACATTTCAATACAAATAAAATGCCGTGCTTGCCAAAATATTATTAGAATCACATAGGCGGGAACAACAATACTCAAATGTCATCCAAATTTCAATATGTTATAAATATGTACACAATATAACAATGTATGCGTGAGCGATATAGTTGGCTTTTGCAATCCAAATACAACCCGAGCTAATTTAGTTTGCATCGCCCAAAACAGAAAAACATAGCTCGCATAGTTTAGCTCAAGTGTGCATCGTTCCATTAAAACTCTTTATTTACAACCAAGAGCGATGAACATCGCTTAGTTTAGCTTAGCTGAAATGTGCAACGGGCATTATAGCTGTTTTGCTTTCGCAAAGCCCGCTTAGTTTTAATATTAGAGGCCAATTTTAGTTTCAGCAATATTTGTTTGTGAAGTTCCAGTAACGGAACTAGTATTATAGTATAGAGTTGGCTAATATTAAAGTATAGAGTTGGCTTTGAATAAAACTAAAAAAAAAAGATTTTCATAAAACCGATTCAGATTACAATTACTACTGACATAAAAGCCAACTATGATGAACAACTATTTTCCGTTACTGGAAATTCACAAACAAATATTGCTGAAACCAAAATTGGCCTCTAATATTAAAGCTAAGCGGACTTTGCCAAAGCAAAACAGCTTATATATGTGGATCTGACGGCAAACAAATTAAGCTTGTTGGGGATATTTTTATTTCCATAAAGATCATAACACCCACACTGAGCTTATTTTTATTGCGCTCGATGTCACATTCCCAACTTTAACAGTCGTCAATACATATCATAAAAAATAAAAATAAAAAAATCTTGTAAAAAAAATATAGTGTTTTAATGTTTTTGTTTCCACTGCAATCGTGTTTTTAGAAAGAGAATGGAAAGAGACACATATTGTGATTTGAAACCATGTCGTAATACAACAACAACATTTATAAAAGCTTATTATTTATTCATTTTCCAAGTCGGTTTTCACCCAGTTTAAAGGGTTTTCATGAATCCTATTTTGATCTAGTTAAAATTTGAACTTTTCTCTATTTTTCTGTAGAAAAACATTTGAAAAGCTCATGGTTCAAACAAACATAAACTAATAAATAAAATTGGGTGTTTTTCATTTTCAATGGGAAATATAAATTTGTTTACCCAATAATTTAAGTTTAGTGGAAAAAAGCTCGAAAAAGGAGGCTCTATTAGTCTAGATGACTCTAATATCAGAGCCATCTATGATTTTGAAGAGCCGTAATATTAAAAGGAGAGCTTTCAGTAGAGGAGAAGCTTTTATTGAATTACTATAAGAAACCGTAGTAATTGGAAAATTTTTGAACATGAATTTATGAATAAAAAATTAAACAAATCATCTAAATTTTAATTTTATATTTTTAATAAACTATTCAAAGAACACATATTTGAAAATCAGCCATCATAATGTAGTATCTATTTGGTAAATTTAAACTAAAGCGGAGCATAAATTTATTAATTTTCTATAAAAATGAGCTTTCCGTTTAGTTGTGTAGGTTTATAAAGTAAGATAATAAAGGGTGGTGCCGCGGATTCCTCTTACATCCAATTTAAAATTTAGTTTTATTAAAATGTAACTTATTTGGTAAATTCTGGTCACATGCACCTCAGAATTTTTGAGATGAACGATGCACTTAATAGCAATCTAAACATTCTCCATTTATAACAAAATTAAAGAGAAAACGTGAGCTGAAACGAAATTTTATGAATCACCATGTAGAAACAATAATATTATTCATATAATAAAATTTTTACATCAAAATCTATTATTATTTTGTATACAAAAAATCAACGTTGTCATGGTTTTCTTAATTAAATATTATTACAACACAGAACAAAACGTAAGAAACTTCAATTTTATTCGATTGCAAAACTGAGCTTTCTGTAATTTGAAAATCCGTTTACAGATGTCTCTGTAATAAATTTACTTGAAATTACAGAAAATTGTAAAATAATTAAATAACTATTTGCGAAAATAAACCATTATTATTGTAAGTTAAGCGCGAAATCTTTAATATAATAATTTAACATAATTAATAAAACTCAAAACAATTTTAATTTTTATTTATAAAACGGTTGGCATAAATAAAGCTTTTCATCGCAAAATATTTATCATCGTAGTTGCTGCGCGCTGAAAAACAATAATAGAAAAATGTCACATTTTTTCCAAATTTTTTCTTTTCTTATTTCAATTCGCTCGTTTTCGGTTATTTTCAGTTCCAGGAGATTTCAATAATCTATTGAACCAGGCAGTATACATAATAAATTGTTAAATTTTAGTTAACAAACGTTTAGGTTTTAATATTTAGCATTAATTTATACTTAGCGACATCTTTTGATTGGTTTTTTATTGCGAAAAGCTCTATAATATAATGTTTTTATTTTATAAAGCTCCAGTTTGTTTATACTACAGGATGAAACAATGTAGGCTGCAAATTTATTGCGATGAAAAATCAAATTTTTAACAAATAACGAAAAAAGAGTGTTTGAAGTTTGTTCATCAACAATGTTGTAATAGAATCCAAAGCACAATAAACCCCATATTACATAGCTACTCAAAAAGCATTTTTTAACCAGCGTTTGTTTTGGGAAAGAAATGCTGAAATTTTTGATGGAACACTCTATATTAATTTCTTACATACACATATAAACAAATTCTTATTTCTACAATAAAAAAAAAATTTTGTGGTAGACTAATTTAAATATTTTTGCGTTAATTCGACATAATATGACTCAATTTTAAAATATGTTTTTCCTGAATATTGAACTAACCATTCAAATTAAAAATTGAAACGAAACATTAATGTTTTTATATACAAAAAAGCTTCTAAAAAAATTTAAAATACACTGATTGGTATGAAAAAGAGCAAAAAGCTTCCCCTCTATGGAAAGCTCATGGAAAAAAA
Organism: Nephrotoma appendiculata; assembly: GCA_947310385.1. NCBI lineage: Eukaryota > Metazoa > Arthropoda > Insecta > Diptera > Tipulidae > Nephrotoma > Nephrotoma appendiculata. The sequence goes on along the minus strand of OX371224.1, from coordinate 363,842,663 downwards.
TGGCGGAATGTTACGGCTCTGATATTAAGGAGGCTCTGCTAATATCCGTTATTCGTTGCAATTTGTAGAATTATAGGATGATTATTAGTCTATCTATGAGTGAGTGAAAAGCTTAATATTACATTAGAACATTTTAATATTATGGGGATGGTTTGAAGAACTAGGGATAACAGCGTCTGTATACGTGGGTTTCCGATAAATTTTGAAGTCTAAAGAAGAAATAATCCTGGTTATTGCTATATTTAGAAAATTAATAAATTAATTTTCTTTTTTTCCAACGTAAAATCAATGGTGGGATATTGAGAATTTAACCGAGTAAAGAATGAGTCTTCCAGTAAATAGTCTAGTTTAATATAAGTTTCAAACACCAACTTCAGTTCATTTAGGTAATTATAGACTATCTGACATAAAGTTTTAATTGGAATAGAAGTGAAAAGACTGGCGACGTCAAACGACACTAGTTTTGAATGTAATGGAATCTCAACGTTTTGAATTTTGTTAATCAATTCTACCAAGTTCTTAACCGAGTACACCGAAAAAAATTAGTATGACTATTGAAAAAAATTATGAAATCCTTACACAGCTTGTAGACAGGAGCATTGCATTACGCGACTATTGGTGTAATCGGAATGACTTCCTTATGGACTTTTGGTAAACCATAGAGAATCGGAGAAGATGGATTTATGACAGCAGACAGAGTACTTCCAACCAGTTCCATCAAACAACTCCTGGCATTGGTTAATACACTTTCTGACCAAAGTCTTAATTGGATCTCTGCCAAGCTCTATTGTTTTGCTTTCTGGAATAACATCAGAAATTTTATTACAGTAATCGACTTTTATGAAAACAGTAATTGTATTGAGAACAAAAAATGGTAGTGACATCTAGCGCAGTAAAAATAAGCTGATCGAGTCTTTTTTTACATTAAATTTTAGCACGGCATACTTTATGAAAATAAAAATTAACATACAAAAATAGACCCATCTGGCTAATTTTTTGCCGTCAGATCTACAAACAGTTCTCTATTGCGGTTATCCGCTTTACACGCTATCAGGCGATGGTCACGTAACTTTCTCTTTATCGTATACCAATCGCATTGAAGTTAGTATTAGGAGAAGTAAGAGTGATAGAAGCAGCAGAAGAAGAGTTTAATGGAGAAGAAGAGTATCAATACTTTTCTTTATTTGTAGTGCATACGCTGATTTTAGTTGGGCTGACTGGTCAAATAAGTCTGTTTCAGCAACTACAGCGTGATTCTCGAATAAGCGAAATGTCCGCTACCTCCACACGAATTTGTCCAGCCAATCGGAAGGAATAGAGTGCAAACGAATCGCTAACTCGGTGTGAACAACTTTAAGAGGGAGATATAAGTTGTTCCTCGTAGCATACCCGTTTCATAGCTCGTTATTCCTCCAACTGCAACGGGTTATAAATTGATAACTAAAAGCAAGATTGATAAAAAACAAATATTTAGTAAAATGTGTTTATTAAATGTTAGTGTGTTTCGCCAAGGCCTTACGGGAAATAGTGTTAAAAGTATACTTCTGTAGGTTAATGCATTATTCAAAAATGTTGCCGACGGCTGACACAATTGACACTTGCTAATAGTTGGAATGGTTATAAACTACAACCATGTTTCAGAACTATAGTTATACCATGGAACTCTTAAAGGCCTTTCGGGTAGTAACTTTGCTTATCAGAAAGGTATTATTTTGGTTAATATTGGAGATACTGGAAAACTCTTTCAATATTCGAACTGGATTTCCGTCTGACACGGTGGCCTTATTTACGTCCATTGTTTTCAGGGTTCTCTTTTTCCAAGATGTTCATGGGGTCCATTTTGAAACCACAACACGGAATTAAAGGAGGCGTAACAGTACGCTTTTGTCATTAAGTCGGCAAGCACGTATGGATAGACCACCAAAGCACCATCTGCACATTTCAATGTTGACATGCATGTTTTACAAATGAACTGGCAACCAATAAGCAACAATCTGGTAAAAGTTGCAATAGGAGATTTTCAACTCGGTGTTTCGTGTGGCCTTACATACATTCTTCAAAAAAAATTCCGTTGCGCTTATATTCCTTGTGAGCAGTTCTATTTTGTCTTACAGCCTTTATTAATTGCCTTTATTATTGAGATAAAGCATTATTTGTTCTCAATTCAATAATTCCCTGTCTGGTAGTGCATCTTGGGTAGAAGATTGTTACAAAAAACAGTCACTCAATTTTTTATAAGTATCGGCTTTGCAGATTATATTTTTAACATAGTTTCTCACATGCGTCCATTTAGCATTTAGAACTCCACATTTACAGTTCCGCGAATCAGATGCCAAAACAACAATATATTATACATTATAATGTATAAGTGTGTCATTATCTATTTTGAATGATATAATTCATTCGGATCTTATCAGATAAGAGGTCAATGTCTTGCTGATTTACGCGTCGATTAATGAGAAAACGTTCTTATGGTTGTGGTAGTAGGTTTCGCTTACGGTATTAGTTCAGCCATTAATTATATCGAATATACTACCCAAGCCAAACATTCGTTAATTCTAAGGAATAAAATTTCGTCGATTAAGATTTATAAAACGTACATTATCGATATATTTTTTAATTATTTTTAAAAAGCACGTGTTAATTGTCAAAGGATTTAATCTCCTGTTTAGGTTAAATATTATTACCTTTTCTTTCATTCATACTAGACCCCATCAACCTATTCACATATGTAACTACTCTATGTTAGTCTGTAGACTGTAATTGATGAAGCAAATTCACATTAGCATTCTGCATTTGCTTCCCCCGGTAGATATAACAGGGAAAATATTGTTGAGTGAAAATACAATATTCTAAAAAAATTTTAATTCTTTAATAAAGGCCATCTATGAATCGCCTAGAAATGATCACTTAGGTCATCTGTGTGTGCCCCGAGCTGTCTTCCGAAATTGAGCAAACTCGCTCTCATTCCTGTATAATTAATTGTCGCGCATTCGCCCTTCACAAAAGATACAAAATTATTTTTAATTAAAATAAAATTCGGCAAGGCCTCTAAACTAAATTTAAAGGTCACGAAATATCTTTAATGTGTCTGTTCCGTCATTGATACAAAAAATACGACGAAATTTGATATTTTGAGATTTATTTAGAATGCGTGTATGTAAGCATAAACATATGGTTCGTGTAGTATTGTCCACATGTCAACATAAGTGGTATACAATTGTATATAGTAGTTTAATGACATTATCATTCACAATGAGTTGAGTGTGATACAATATTTTAAGTTGTATGATTATATTATAAATTATTTATTATCCTAAATTTTGTAAATCTTTAATGTATAGAATGTCTAAACATGATCTTTTATTTGATTTCACATTTATAAATAAAAAAATTAATTCACTCACCTATAATAATTGCAATAACTGTCATAATTAAAAAATAAAAATTTGCTATCCGCCGAAATTGTTCGAGCAAATTTTGTGGCAAGAATGTTACGAGCGTATACTTGGTTGATTTGATCCTATTCAGTTCTTTAATTTTTTTTGTCTCCTCAGGATTTCCCCCAATTTTTATTGTATTCGAATCGCCAATAACTGATACACGATTCCCCTGTAAAATCAAAAAAGAAAACAAATTTAATTTAAACCAAATTATTTAAGTCAAACAAAAAATATAATTGTCTATCTATTTTATCTTATCTCGAATCGTATTACATAAATACAAAAAAAATTGTACTTTATGTATATAAAATTCGGTCTTTCTTAAATATTTAGTCTAATGACATTCAACAATACGGTTCATCGATATTATGTAAATATACCCAATTATATAGAGGAGGGCGAGACGACATTGGCAATGGGCATTACCATAATTGAATTTGCTGATTCATTTTATACATCGGCGCGAAACTCACAACAATCCCTTAATGAATCTTAAATGTAATTACACGATTTAACATTTCGTTTGATACTGAACACATTTTTGCTTTCTTTATCAACTACTTAATTCAATTAAAATGAAAACAATTAATAATTTATTAGTATTATATAGTTCTTATCTACTGTGTTTAGATATAGAGAGATAACGATTATAGCTCTATAAAGTTGAATGCTCCGCACGAGAAGAACATGGCTTTGCGAAATATTAACTTACGTACGAGGTGTATTTTAAATATATTGGCCATTAGTCATGTATATAAAACGTATATTGCGTAAATCTGATGGGAGATAACAAACAGCAAAATTTATATTTATTGACAATTAATTTAATATCGCACAAATGATAGAGGCACACTTATTTCCAGTGATTCATGGATTGGTATAAGTAAGTAAATAATGTTAACATCAATTGCAGGTTTACCTAAATTCTCAATGAGGTACAGGACCCAAAACCCAAAAGAGACATAGGCTTGATGTGATGGAATATACTGTTGCATATCTAAGTTAACAAAATGATTCAGAAGAATTTGTGATGTTCTTTAAGACCAATAAAGACTACCAGCTAATTTTTTTATTGCCAATAGCGCCAAGAACGGTGAAAATGTGAACTAAAGTGATAATATCAATTTTTGAACCTCATGAAAAGACCTTTCAATTAATATTCTTCATTTAGGTAAAATTAAATTCAGTTTACATGCACTATAGCTATTATCGTTTTACTAACCTTATATAGTATAATAGAGTTAATGGTGTTGATCCCTTGTATATCTTCTATTTATCATTTCTTCTATACTTCTATTATTTCAAAGCCACTCGATATTTATTTCAAAATTTTTATTTAAACTTATAGCTTGCTTGCTTAAATGCATCGAGTTGTCCTAGTAAAAATAGCAGCATAGAAGAAACGCCAAAACGTTAACCACTGTGTCATGTGATCGGTAAAATAACAATTGCAAAGTAAAAAAAAAAAGAAAAAAGCAAAATGTTTTAATAGGCAACCCATACAATATTTAAGCTTGCACAACTATGGATAGGTATTTACACATAGTTCTGTTGCACTGGGAAAGAGACCACCATCTCCATCCCAAATACTTATATCAAAAGTAGATAAAGATATTATGCCGCCCTATTAAACGACTTCATTTGTTTAGTGAGGTAACAAATCTTCCTAAACGGTACCAAACATATTAGGTAGTAAAACATGGATAAATAAAGAGATAAACAAATATTTTGTTTAAATAATTGTGTAAAAAAATCATAATGAATCTTATCAAGTGTAAATTTCACAGTGTAAGTTAACAACCGCTAGAATTTCATATGTAAGTGTTTCATGTTGTAAATGCCGTCAGTTTGTTTAGTGGTGATATAAAGAGTATAGAGTTTAGTCATAGAGAATATATACGATAGAGTAATAGAGTTTGAAGATCAAAATGGCGTTCAAACGCTGTTTATGAGCATATCTTCGAATTAGGAACATAAGATGTGTACTAAACGGAAGATTATCAATGATTGCAATATCCAGATAGCCACTTTAAGAAAAACACTTTCAACATCCATTATATACATTCATAATTTAATCGGAACACCTTTGCAAGTTCGATACTGTAACTAATTTGAGCAGTTAGGTTAAATTAGCCCAAAATTCTTATCATTCGTTTTAAAAACTGAAAATGTGGATTATTTAGTTTATTCTATATATTATCGAAAATTATTCGGAAATATTTATAAAAGTTTATCGCTGTTAGCAAATACTTGATAAAATTTTCGAAAATACACAAAAAACAAATAGATTTCCGTTTGTTTTTTATTCATTAATGGATAATAAGCATTAGTTTGCAAATATTGCGTAATTGTCTTCCATTCAATGCTGGTTTTTCGACCAAATAGTACCGCCAATCAGTAAAAGGGCACAAAATATCTTTTAACGTATAGAATTTAGTTAAAACAGTGTAATAGCCGCTATTAAAGTAAAGGTTTGCAAAGGTTTCAAATACACCTACCTGACAAATTATATGGTCTAATTACAAACTGTATCTAAGCTCTGTAACAGTGAAATTTCTGTTATGTACTAAAATGGTATTCATAAAATGTAGCTCGGCTCTATAAACGTAATTTTTGTTCTGCAACTTTACAGCACCAAATTTGATGATGTAAAGTTACATACCAAGATTTCGATAAAAAAATTGCAATTATTTATATCAACAAAAGTTGAAGCTAATGCCAATTGTAGTTTTTGAGCTTTTAGATAAAATTCAATTGTTTAAGATTTTTTTCTTACATACGCCTAAATATTGATTATGAAAAACATATAGTTATACTCGAAACAAATAATTTGGTTGCGATATACACAGAAAAAATATTGTTCATAACCTATTCCCTGCCTGCCCACACAATTGTGTGGGTAATGCAAACGCATTATGTCAAAAAATTATTTTTGTATGTGTTTTGAACCAACTTACACATTTGTGTATTACTTTTACACTTATTTTCGTCCGAAAAAACGACACTATTGCGGTCTTACTTTGAGAAATTTACAACAACAATCCCATAATTCCAATTTGGTATTATTTTAAACCAACTTTTCTGCTGGTATAGAATTATTCTATTCTACCTGTAGTTTTAATGTTCACCACCAGGGCAGTTTTATTGAATGCTTTTATTTTTAAATGTTGGCAATAAAAATTTATAAAAGTGATTTTTGTTATTTTGACATCGAATTTTTCTTAACAAGACGAAAAATTAGTTATGATTTGTAATAATATTCAATAATGTTCTAGCACATTACTATTTAATTGAATATATTTAGTTGCGTTTTTACGTTGTTTTCAAATTCAAAATGTAATTGTTACCAACTAATAAAAATAAATTAAAAAACTTCTTTGGTTGTTACTTTGAGCACAAATTAATTCTATACCAGAATGGAATTAGCTTGTACGGAGTGCGGGCCAATAGTTAGGTAAAAGTCAATTTTCCGTAAATTTTTCGATAAATTCATTTATTTTTCAAAAACTCTATGGCAAACTGATCGAAAAATCTGTTCTAAATCTGATTTTTACCATAGTAAACGATTTACCCGACTATTGGCCCGCAGCCTATATAAAAATTGAGACTACATTTTACAGTATACAAAGTTCAGATAAATATCAGTTGCTTCTTTAGTTCTAAATGTTTCTGAAATTGGACATTTCATAGTACCAACAGAATTTCATACTATTTGTTTCAGGAAAGGAAAGCGTTCTATCCGAATTACTCATTTTCCAAAATCACATCTGGAACTCGTTCCAGTCTCAACTCCGGTTAACGATACGTGTCATAATTAAATCAACTTAATTATTTCTTCTTAATCAAGAATCGCATATCTCTCCCTTCACAAAACTTTTATTGCTAAATTTGTACTGCTTCTATGGAGCTACTAGAAAGAAAATATATCCGGTCACTTCAATTTAGTTAAATCCTACACTACCATCATTTATGGATGTCTTTAAATACGCCTGCAGGATTGTTGGTGCGAATACATAAAAACCATTGATTAAAATCAATCGGATATTTTATATCCAAAATTAAACATGATACTAGCGATCGATACTTAAGTTGTGCACGATTTACACACTTTCGGTTAATATAATCAACTAAAATTGTGACAACTTCTCGTTTACAGTGAACCAAAATGTCCCTAAATTTAAGTCATGTCTCGACTATCCTCACTAAGGATTGGTATCGAGTTCTCTCGCTTCGATCATATTTTTGAAGATTTTCGAGACCTTTCCATTTCCAAGAAATTTTGAACTTAACGCTAAATTAAGAACTGCCATTAAATCTGGAACCCAGCATATTAGGAATATTAAGTTTACTTATGGACTATTATAATAATTAGGGCTTTCGCGATCTTTTCGACAGGTCAAAATAATTAACTTCTCAAGGATGAAATATTGGCCAGAGCAGATTTTTTTTTTCTGATATGCTTTTAATTTATTTCAGAGGGGAAGTTTATTTACAAAACGTAATGTTTTGATTGGCTGTATACGAGTCTCATACTGCAAAATTCTCTGCGTAAAAAGCATATAAACTCGAACTCAGTAAAAATTGTCTCGTGCTTTAAATGAAATCGGATTAAACTAATCGAGGAGCCACAAGAGATCCCTTTGTTTACTCCAAGGTTGTTTCATAAGAATTACAAGTATTTAATTGATCCACTCACCAGCTATATTGAAGCTTATTTTATTTTATATAAAACGGATTAATTATCACGGGTTTAAACTATAAATGTTGAACATCCAGTTTCTAGAGGTTGTTTAATGGATTTCATTATAGTTAATACTTGCAAGATGCTATTGAAATTTCCTAAATAGCCCTAATAGTACTAAAAATTACTTGGAATTAGATTGGAATGCATGGAATCAGATCATTGCAATTTTAATAAAAATCATTCGAGCCAAAAAAAAATATACAAAATTGGCCCGGGGTGGCTCCTAAATGAACTTTCGCGAAATTAAAACTCATCGGTGTCTGGTACTCAAAAACACGCAGTAGGTAAATTTTATAAAAATCGTGCGAGCCGAAAAAAATTAAAGATAGGCACTCAAGCCCTCCAAACGACATCAAAATCGTTTAAGAGGGGATCAAAATCTAAACATTAATTAGATAGCGAATGCTACGAAGCATTTACTCAGAACAACAAACATTTTGATAAAGACACGATTAACGCAATCATTCAAGAAGTCACCGTAATGCAACCAGAACAACATAGGTCTATAGACCTATTGACCTGCAGCCAGGAATTCTAACAGATCTTGAAGAGACATTTAAAAATAAGGTTTCTATTTTTTTAGTTCAAATGGGTGTACTTTTTATTTAACCGAAAGCCATATAGATGAATACTAGGCTTTCGGTTAAAAAAAAATTCTACGACTCTGCAATAATTGTAAAAAATATGCGTACGGTAATGTCAAAATTTTACTGTTGCTGTTGATTTGATGAATGTCTCACTATAGTTCTCTCTATTCATTCTGATCAGTGCTTATTTAAAAAATGGAGGGGTGAATATGTTGGGGCCAACACTCGACTATCTTTTATCGCGAATGTATTCATAGATCTCGTATATACATACATCACACTTGATTTCTAAGGCAAGAAAATTAAGCTTACCAACATTTTTAGTAAAACTGTCCTGGTTAAATTCCAGAAAACCCTGTTCAACCATTGTTGACAATTTATTCTTTACATTTATTTGAAATAGCCGTTTTTTGTAAATGCTCAACTTGCCAACATAGTTTCAAAAATTTAAAGATTCCAAGGAAACAAATTTCGAAAGAATCTCCCAATTAATGGGAAAAGTATGAAATTTTATAACCCGATGTGTTAACGCGATCAATCAATCAGTCTGGGGCAGTACAGAGGCCGAATTATAGTTTAAAAATAGTTTTCTGTCAAAAACATTCATTTGCGAAGATTTCAAAAAACTGATGTGGACTGGCTAAACTAATTTAGAATCTTTTAGTTTAAAATATTTTGAAATATTTGCAAAAAGCGAAAAAGCTCATATTAAAGTTACCACTTTCGGTGGACAGAGACCATACCTACCATTTCATTTTTAGGGGAGGACTTGGATGGAGGCTATATATTATAGATCCCTCTTGTGGATCGATATCGACCAAAAATTACTGGGATCTCCCAATTTCTGGAAAAAAAACTTGAAAGTATGAAGTTCCACCCTGATCACAGTCAAACCGTCTGGGCTATACAGACGCCGAATTTTTGTTGAAAAACAGATTTTGTCAAAAACCGTTATTTCCGCTGAAGTTTTGGAAAACTGAAATGGACCGTTATTGTTGAAAATTTAATTTTAAATCTTTCGTTTTTCTCTTAAATGATATATATATTTGAAATTGTTTGCAGAAAACGGAAAAGCTCCCATGGAAACTGCTACTACGGTGGACCAATTCCAGCCAAAAATCACGTAAGTGTGAAGTTCGACTCCAATCAGTCAATCCGTCTAAGCTGTAGAGAGGTACCACACATGTAATGAAGAAAGCGGTTGCTTTAATTAATTTCAATCATCAATTATGCTTAGCTCACGGAATTCAGGTGGCAGCCCTTAAAATGCTGTATTAAAAGCAGTATATGTAGGCTGCGGGCCAATAGTCGGGTAAAAGTCAATTTTTATAGTAAATTTTTCGGTAAATTCATTTATTTTTCAAAAACTCTATGACAAACTAATCGAAAAATCTGTTGTAAATTCAATTTTTACCATACTAAACGATTTACCCGACTATTGGCCCGCAGCCGTAGAAGAAGAAAACTTATTTGAATTCAAAACAATTTCAGTAAACTAGAGATAACATAGATGATGAAGGAGAAGGTTTTTAAATAATCGATGAAACAACCTCGGCTACATCTCTTTAGGCTTTGGATCTGATCCAACATGAAACCGTTAGACCTTTCAACAATAAAATTAGAAAACTGAACCCTAGTACCTAGAATGTATAATGTTGTAATTTTTCGTAAATCTTCAATAAAGAACGACAATCTGAAGAATCGCATAAAGGAAGGTTTCGTCTTTGGTCCTTCACTACAAAACCTGCAACTTTGCAGGCTTTCTCGTTTTTCTTACATTTTACGTACTAAACTTTGGAAGCTTGATGTTATAACTGCATTTGTTCAGGAATAAAACGTTTGAGCAATTTGTCAGTAACTTAAAACTATAGCTATGAATGAAATTCATAGTGACTTATGTATTTTAGAGTAAAACCTTGTTTATCTCTATAACGGTTACAGATTAGTTTTTTGTTCGGATTAGTGTTCGAATTTGTTGTACTTACTTAAGAGTAAGACTCACCCTGTATATGAATATATGTACATATATTTTGGAATAAAATATCACTAATTCACCATCCTATTTTCCCCAGTTCTTGTTGTTTTTCATTTATTTTATTAGAAATAAAATTATATTGACAATTACCGATAAAACCCGATTAACCGAAACCTTCTGAGACGTTTACCGCATTAGCGGTAACTGGAAAAGTCGGTAACTTTGCAAACACTACTCAGAGCACATACGGTGAACATCAGAAAAAAAATAATGCATGCTCCACTCGGGAAATAAAAAGGACAATGAGTTTTTCCCGGAATATAAAAATAACCAAAACAGCAATTTTGACTTATATTTCCGATTTGATCAAACTAATTGGCTCATCTTTAATCATCCGGTGGGAATTCGAACTATTTCATAAAATTTTCATACAATAATAGAAACCTGTTTTCTTTTGGGTATGTCAAGGAGCAAAAGTACAATAAAGCGACAGTCTTTTGTTTGTGTTTATCCTCTGCCTTTTATTTTTGAATGAATTGAAAGTTATTCAGTCCGTGTATCAATACACAAGTCTATATATATGTTGAAAGGTTAGAGTTAAGTTACAAATTGGTTGATGTTTTATATAAAGAAACATCACAAATACGTGCTGGCATGTTTGAATAAAATAGAAAATAGAAAAATATTGCTTCATATAAAATAAGGGAAAAGTTAATTTAGCCTATACACAGCTTGCAAAGGTAAGGCGATTTTCAATGTCTTTTGAACATATAATCAAATAAAGGTTTCTAACGTGCCCTATATTGATATTTGTGTTGAGATTTCGGGACTTTACAAAAATCTATATTTGACGACATTATATTGTCAATATTTGATATTTTAAGAATGCTATTGAAATTGTTCTTATCGGTTTTCTTTATCTTTATCAATTTTACATAAAGGTGAGCGCAACTTAATCCGTAGCGCATATCAGTTTGAGTCATATAAGGTGGGTTTCTAAATTGATACGATTTTCTAGTCCGGGACTAACCAAAGCGTACGCACGCAAATACCTAATTTGTTATGAAAAACATGTCCAAAGTCAATAAATTTAAAATGTCATTATTGAAAATTTATATATATATATACTATGTATATAGTTGTTGCCTCAAAAATTGTGTCAAAATAATGCCAAAATATGTAAATAGATCGATAGCGCACAAAATTGTTTACGATAAGTCTGTTTATTGTGTACATAGAAGATAATAATGTATCTGACAACATTTACTTAACTAGTTAGGAACGATATACAAATCTTATGAATGGTGTGTTTTTTTACACCGTACGATATGTAAAGATAATATGTGCAGTCTCGTATCTATGTAATTTAGTATATGCACTTTGAAACCAACTACTTTAAAAATTTTATAAAATCATATGATTTTTGACTCTTGTTTGTGTTATGCAAATTTCCATTAAAATAGTGCTTGTCTTATAAATGTGTGCATAAAAATTCTGTAGCACCCTTCTCAAAAGATCAAACTTCGTTGTTTGCCAAAACAAACCTTAAAATTTTCTGTAAACAAAACGCTTTTGACTTTCGTTAAAACAAAATATTTGTGTTTTGTATACAGCAAATACATAAAACTTTTAAAATTTCTAAAAGTTTTCTTTATTCTGATTTCAAATTTCATAGCATCAACAACTTTAAGTTCAAAACCCCATCCTTCCTTATGCACATATATATACACACACGTTTTACACCGAAAATCAATGACTTCATTCTACCCGGGAAAATTATTTTACACAACAAATAAATAATTTTCACGGCTTCGTAATTTTATTTCACTACGGTATACAACACCACTCGAGTACAACAACAGCACGAGAGAAACCAACAATACACGTATAAAGTATGATACTTTTCTTACGAAATTCTTTTGTTGTCGCGACATTAAAGCGTAAAATTTTCATGTTATGACATTTTCATTGAAATTCATCTCCCTATCAATTTTCATTTTTCGTTTTACAGCCGCTGTTGCTTTTCGATGAAAGATAATACAATTTATAATTTAATTTTGTCGATCAAATTATTCACAACGAAATTTTATCCGACATTTAATTGAAAAGGCACACACGAACCTAACAACGGAATGACACTGAAGATAATGAAAAGCTTAAGCGATGAATAATAAATACTCAACAGTTTATAGCTAAAAAGATAATCCGCGTAGCTCGACACCCAAGCTCTATTATTACATTACATTATTTATTGCTGGAGATTACACTAATTATTTTGATAGGAGCAGTAATCTATCAACATGAGTGACAAGCCGGAAATAAAAATTTATAAAGTGTTACTACATATAATATATAAATCCAGTGGTTTTAAGAATTGACAAATTGGTACATGAAAGTGACATTGACAATTTAATTCATGGTGGATCATGGAGTTGTTGAACTATTTGAGGTACAAGGAAAATATTTACTCTTGTTTTCGAAACGTGATACACGAGCTTTTAAATCATATTGAATGACCGATCCGCGTATTGATTTTAAAATATTCTAATAGACGACCAATTAGCCTCATGTGCTGTAATGCTAATACATCATTGAAATGTTGATAAAAATAGCACTTACGCAAACTGTTAAATCATATAGAAATTGTGTTCCCAATACAATTCGCCATAAAACAATATAAATTCGAAATACTTCATACAAAAATCGTTTATATCGCAAAATTCTTCCAAAAATAGAAAAAATACAATTCATCGAAAAAACAACTAACACCAAAATTCATTTGTTTTTCTAAACGATTCGAACCAATATCATCTTTGTATATGAATTCGAAATCCCTCCACTTAAAAATAGTTCTAACAAAAGCCGATGCGCGTCTTTTGTATGACTCCACATATATGTATTAATTCAAAATACCTCATAAAAAATGGTAAGAACTCGTATTAAATTAAAATTACAATTCATTGAAAACATTTCATACAAAAAGTTATTTACCTTCTGCCGTTAAAATTCATACAAAAAAGAAAAGTTACAACTCAAACTCACCCAAGAAATGCCTCAAAATTATTTTACCAGAGTAAATTAGATTGTGGCGCTACAATTTATACATAAATATAAAATTTCAATTCATCCAAATTACGTTTCATACAAAAAATCATTTATTTTGCGCAAATGATTCATACCATTTCAACTTTTCTATGACTTCGAATTTTGTCCTGTAAAAACTGTTTTGTTACAAATAAAATTCATTTAAAAATATAAAATTAATTCATCCACAAAATATTTCAAATAATATACGAGTAGTATTCAAAAGGGTTTGTACCGCGACACAGAAACGAAAAATCACAATTCACCCAAACACCGTTTCATACAAAAATTGAATTGCTTTGTTAAACCGATTCGTATGAAACCAATACAGCATCCTAATAAATTTTGAAACCTTTGTGATAAATCACTCAGTAGACGCGGTAACAGAGATACAATTCTTTCATCTGCGTCTGCCTACAAGGTTGACGAAGCAATTATCAATTTAATAATTATTCGCTTGTCACTTATATCGAAGTCAGTTGATAGAAAACATTTGATGTTGAACAGTTTGTTGAAATTTGTCTACCCGTATCGGGTCACTGAAAATTAAAAAACATAAATCGCGGTTTGGAAAACCATCGTGGTATGCGGAATAGGGATCAGCGAAAGTTAAGAAAACTGACCTGTAGGATCTGAAAATTGAGGGAAGAAAATTCGTATCGGATCTCTTTATTACTTAAAATATTTTGGCATTTGACGAGTTTAAGTCATATAGTCAGAATCCCTACATAAATTACAAATCGAAAAGTCAGCCTAAATGTTAAGGGCTATAGTTTAAACAAATTATAAAAAACAAAATAAAGTCTTCGGTATAGCAAAAATCTCCGTAGTACAAAATTAAGCAGCAATTCGTTTTGAAATTAGGCGAGATTTTCTTAATAGAATTTCTGCGGCTCACATATCGAAAGGAAACATAACAAATTAACAATTTTTGCTTGGTAAACCTCTATTTTACGCAATAAAATCTATAATATTAATGGAAAACTTTAGCTAAAAAAATAAAACACTAATTTCTGAAACTAAGACTGTGTGCCTGAGAGTGATTTTTGTATCTTTTAAATATGCTGTGCCTCCGATTGTAAACTAAATTATGACTTTTCATATGTCATATTATTTTCAACAACACCGATTTGTTATTTTTAAAATCAAGGAAATAGCAAAAAAAACAAATATGGATGTGGAAATCGCATTATTGATGAATGTGATTATAACGGAATTGAAGAATGAGGTATTACCTTTTAGACATTTTTGCTCGTACGCACTCGATAAAAAAATAATAAAAACGAAAAATGAAAATGACAAATAAATAGTCAAGCAACCTCAGCAGTAGTCTAAATGATAAAACCTGGTGGCTAATAGCATAATTACTCATTAATTTAGTTTAGTCTGTAATTTAGTCGAAAAAATCGCTCTTAGGCACACAGTCTAAGGATACCTTAACTACATTATCCTTAGGCTTGGCCAATTTTGTGGCTCAGTGCTTATACCTCTCTCTCTCTCTCTCTCTGGCACTATACATCCCATCAAGGGGGCACTATACATCCCATCAATTCATTTGGAGCGACCACCAAGTATGTAAAGAAGACCATTTTTAACTGCAAGGTGGTCACTTCCTTCTTGTGACCCATTTTCATTACAATGAAAGAAAATATTCTGGCCAATCCGAATATGTAAATGATACAGGTAAAAATTTAATTAGATCTATAGTTTACTTCGCACATCGGATTTTTTCCAAGTTGTCCGATCATCTGCGAGATCCCGTGAACATTTCTAGGATAGGCGGAATAAAATTTGAAAATTAATTCAAATCCGTATAAGGCACAACATTATAACTTGTAATACTCTCTCTCTCTCTCTCTCTCTCTCTCTCTCTCTCTCTCTCTCTCTCTCTCTCTCTCTCTCTCTCTCTCTCTTTCTTTCTTTCTTTGTGAAATTAGCACTTTGGTGGTTTGCCGGAACTATTCTATCATAGAGTTATACCCTTGACAGACTAGGGTTTAGCTAAACGCGTTTAGCTAAACTAGTTTAGTTAATCTACTACAAAACCAATTAGGTTGACACACTATGAGGATTAGCAAACCTTGTTTCAATAATAAAATACCATAGCGCTATATTTGTCCGGAATCGGTATTAAACAAATGTCATTGTCATTAATTTTCAATTGTCATTGAGTGCGGTGCATAGTTTTGTTTATAATACTCGTTGAAATTATAAATAATGTGTCCTTTTTCTAAATGGGTCATATATATTTCTGCTAATGTACCTGATAGTAGACTTCCTCCCAAGACAATAAAACGAGTTATGTACATAGGTACAGATTAAAAAAAATTTGTGTCCCAAATACAATACCATGGTTTATTATCCGGCACTAGAAATAAGTCAAATATAGCACCAGTGGTACTTTAGCTGCGTTTTTTTGAAAACAATCGAGTAGAGTTCACGATAGCTATTTTCAAATTTGTCCAATTTAAAATTATAAATTTAATTTTTTTAAATTAAATAATTTAGATTTAATATGAATCAATCTATGTATAACCAAAAAAATTCATCATAAAAGTTGTATGGTTTTCTTGTAATATCGTTGTTCTGTATAGTTCTGTACTACTCCGTTATTATACAGAACTATACAGAACAACACATTACAAGAAAACCATACAACTTTTATGATGGATTTTTTTTGGTTATACGAGTACATAGATTTCTATTAAATCAAAATTATTTAATTTAAAAAAATTAAATTTTTAATTTTAAATTGGACCAATTGGAAAATAGCTATCGCGAACTCTACTCGATTGTTTTCAAAAAAACGCAGCTTTTATTTGTCATGATATTATAATACGCACTCTACAGAATTGCACAAATGTGTATGTTGGTCCAAAGCACATACAAAAATCAATTTTTGACATGATGTATCTTCGTTGGACAATTGTGACCCACACAATTGTGATGGCAGGCAGAAATAGGAATATAACCTTTCCCGGCCTGAATACACAATTGTGTATGTACATTTTGCTTACGAAAAACGAATGTGTCAAACATAGAATTATGTGTATATTGAATATACACAATTGTGCATACTTAATTTTTTGGTCAGAAAAAAAACACTAACTATAATAATAATAAAATAACTAATATGTTATCAAAAACAAATAATTAATAATATGTTATTAAATTTATGTGTTATCAAATTATTTTATGCTCTTTTTGAAGAATTCCCATTTAACTAAGATCCGTTAAAATACGGAAGACATTACAACCTGTCATTATTTACATACACATTTGTGTATGTTGAACTTAAAATGAAGCAAAAAAAAAATTAACTCGAAAGGAATAACTCAAAAAGTAAGCGACATCTATCATTGTATCACAGCACTAAATGGCATTGTCCTATTTATAAATTTTAACCTTCATTGTAAGATGGCGCTCTTGCTAAACCCATTTTTGTGCGATAAACTTCAAAATATTGAGAGATTAGTGCACTAAACTCGTTTAGTTACTAAACCTAAAACAAAACCCGTTTAGCTAATCTCGTAGTTGACACATTAAGAGATAAACTCGAAAAAACGACTAAACGCGTTTAGCTAATCGCTAGTCTGTCAAGGGTATTAGGCAATTTTTTCTTGCATCGGTTTACCATCGCTCAAATTAATCAAATTTGAACTTAATATACATAATTATAATAAAATGTGTAAGAATTGTCTCCTGTTGGTAAAGTCACTATTTAGTCCGTAACTCAGATACTCGTACACCAGAAGCTAGTAGAATCTCTTTTATTGTATTATAAAAAAAGAAAAAGACGCACCGCAAAAGTCACTCGATGAGGAATAGCGTTTGTTGGAGAAACATCCGCAGTATGAGTTGCGTGAAAAGTAATTTCAATAATTTCCAGATGATTCAAATAGTAGAGACGTAACTTCAGATTCAGTATTATCATGTAATCACGAAACTTAGTCGAGTACGAAAGTGTCTCAAAACTAAGGGGTTGAGAGCGGTGTAAGACCTAATAATTTCATCAAATAATATGCCTGAGAACATCACTAGTCCGCCAACATACTTTGGCTATCCGAAAACGATTATAGATGTTGTTCTGAACAGTAAAACGGCTTTCAAAATATAACAAGACATGATCATGAAGATCCTGCCGCTGTTATCAATCTTTGCTCGACGATCATTTCATCAAAAAAGGATTTTTTGCCGCTTTAGCCTCGATAGATGTTCTAGCGGGAAGGGAACTCCTAATTTGAATTAAGATTTTGTCGAGTTTTTCAACATTTTATATGGAAGGAGATACACCTGCTGGGAACCAGTGGTGGGAATAGATTGTGTCATATACAGAAAATTGTAAGACTGCTTTGAAATATAAACAGTTTTTACCAGATGAAAGAAAAACATTAGTATGTATACATTCGAACTGTCGTAAGATTTCTGAAGAACTGCTGTAGAACGAAACTAGATCGTTTGGTTTTTCACGATGTTGCGGAAAGTATTGATGCAATTGATATTTCTGTCACAGTGAAAACTGACAAAAAATTCGGAGTCACTATGGACCAAGACGAATTTTCAATTCTGTTTCAAATGGTAAGTTCTGTAATTGATGGTACTGAAGAGTACGTAGAGTCATTTGTATTCTTGAATAACGATCTATCTTTAATGTTAATTGAGCTAATTTTCGCTGACAAAATCTGTTCAGAGGGTGACAGGGAACCGCTATACCTCAATTGGAAAGAAAATAGATTTGAAAATTCGTCAAAAATAAAAGATTTCAAGATATTCGGCTATTTACCTCTCCAATTTTGTACGCTCAGTCAAGGAATTAAATCTCTCGAAACAGGATTGGCTACCGTCAGTTACTATATAACTTAAAGTAAGCATATCTCCAGGCATGTCTATTGAGCCATTGAAAATGCCAATCAATACCTTAGTCAGCAAATTCAAAAAAGAACATCGAGATTCGGATTTGCATGGATTGCAAAATTCATGAAATGGACATTTGCATGGCCAATTCTGGATTACCACTTTATTTCTAATATTTAATTTGTTATTCAACACAAATATTATTGAACGGTATATGTATTTCGTTTTTAATATAGTATCTTTAAGGGCCTTATTTGTTTTTCCTCAAAATATGAATGAAAATTTTATTTCTACGGTAAACATACAACCAAAAATTTCGTCAGTCTAGCCAATTTCCGAAAATGTTAAAGTTTTACTTAAATGATTTCCAGTTTTCTTTAGAAATACAGTGCCGACATGTTATTCAATAGAATAACGGTATTTTAGAAGTAATATTTTTACAAAAATATATTTTTGCTTCTAAAATACCGTTGTTCGATCGAAAACGCATCGAAACGAAAAATGTGACAGTTACAACATGTCGGCACCTGATTTTATTTTTATCATCTTTAAGACGAAATTTGAAATTTTCTCTTTCCGTTTTATTGGCTATTTGAGTAGCACTAATTCATTTCTGTGACCACCAATTAGCACAATTGTGGATATTTCAAAGCACATAAATGGCATATTAATTCATTAATTATTATAAATTTTAAATTAAAATTGTATTATTAATAACACCAAATTTGATTGATTGACTGAAAAAGCGTCTTTTGTCCAAGTTCAAAAATCAAATTCCATTTCCATTCCTTTCAACATAAAAAATCAACCAAAAACGGTTTATTCTACCTAACAACTAGTTGAAATATCAAAACTAAAACTTTGCAATTCAGCAGCATGCTGAAGTTGTAGAAAACATTCGGATTTGTGAATTAAAGCGCTGATGACAAAAATGTCAATTGGAACTACTTCCAGCGCCCAACGATAATTTTTATTATAAAAGTGCTTCAACTAATTTTATGGTATTCTTTAAAAACTGTGCAATTATATGCGACTGGTAGATATGTAAGCAACTTAGTACTTAAAATTTTCGTTGTGGCGCTGGTGGCATTTTTTGGATACATTTTTTCATTCCTCCATAATCATGTGGCATTTCTTTTGAAAAGATATTGGCCCAAGCGACAATTGTTAGTTCACAATTGTAAATGTCGAACTTACATCATCTCTAAACAAACCTTAAATCTGATTATAATCTCTAGCAAATCTGAAATTTGTTAATTTAGATGAAGAAAATAAATATTTCCATTTTATACCAAGCCGGAAAAATCTATCGATAGATATTTATGTTCTTAGAAAAGTTTTTCTTCATACATATAATATATTGCTCACCAAATTTTCAGCAAATCAAAATAGTTCTAATCGCCATTGGATATCATGAAAAAATGTTAAAACTGGTCTGATTCACTGTGACGAAAAACAAATTTTTTGCAAAATCACTAATTTTACCTTTTTTTATAATGCAATTTACCGAATCGTGCGGTTTCTAGCTCTAGCATTTGTATTTTCATTGTACTTACTACCAAATTTTTAAGCGAATTAAGAATAAGCTAAACCACGAGTATATGTATCAGCTTAAGATGAACTAAAAATTTAATGTGCAGTGGGTTATGTAAATTAGTTGCCCATTACAAATATGCTGGTGTCAGGAAAAATGCATTTGAATTGATTTGCAATTCCAAAAACATTTTCTAGTTTTGTGTCCATGTGAAAAGTTTATGAACTAGTTAAACCATTTACTCAACCAGTTACCTCCCAGTGCATTAATGTTTTTCCTGATCACAACTTCGCTGTTTATTTTTCCTGTTTCAATGAAATCTGTTTTGCAGTTGCCGCTCAAGCTCAAATTTATGGTACCAAGATTGTTATTGGAGAGCCGTGTGCGGAATGTTTTGTGCCTGTGATAAAAATTTCATTAGTGTCTGGGAGCACATTTGCTGAAGTGATATCTTCTGCAAATATTTCGAGTGCGGTGAGTACGTCTGCAATTACGGACAACAATGATATATTGTGCTATTCAACTGTTAATAAAAAATTGGCGCCAGCATTACGAAGTAGCCAAAAGTTGTCGCTTATTTCGAGTTACCTCAGGAGTTCCTCAAGGTAGCCACATTGGTCCTATTTTACTCTCATTATTTGTCAATGATGTTGTGATTGTTTTAAATTCGCACAATGTTTGCTTTACGCAGATGATATGAAAATATTTGCTCCAATTACTGGTGTCTCTGGTTGTGTTAAACTGCAAGGTGACTTAAATAACTTTTGCAGTTGGTCGTTTATAAACAAATTATTGTTGAATGTGGGTAAATGTAAGGTTTTGTCATTCTCTCGGATGCACTCACCAGTTATTCCGCAATATTTTCTATATAGTACTGCTATTGAAAGAGTTGAGTTTATGACCGACTTACGTACAGCCTTTTCTTATGATCTTACTTCTACCAAACAGATTGTCATTTAAAAAAGCTCACATTAGCTAGGCTTCATTAAGCGGAATTGTAATGACTTCTGCACGCTCTTCGCGGCTTACCTACTGAGCGGGTGCACCAATATGTTCTTTTGTAAATTATTAAAATTACAACGTTTAGATCACTGACGAGAAGCTGCTATCTTCGTTCATGATGTTCTGACTGCGCGAATAGATTGTGACGATATACTTGCTCGTTTCAACTTTTACGCTCCTACACGTTGACTGCGCCATTGTCATTTGTTACATATTGATCCTGTTTCTACAAACTTTGCATTCTCAGGACCAGTGTTGAGAATGTCGCGACTCATTAATTCTTTTAACGATGTTTTCCATTTTAACATGACAAAAAATTCGTTTAGAAATGAGTTGTTTAAGTTTTTGTCTATTGATAATTAATTGTTAAATTTTATTTTTACACTGAAAATATTGTAAAATAACTACTTATATGTTTGAAGTTTGTTCTATTATATTTACATACCGATTGTCTATACTCACTGTAGGTTAAATAAATACATAAAAAATAAAGCACCGCGGAGTAAATGGCCGGGAGAGTATTATTGAGGAAATTTGTTTGTTTGGTGAAAGAGAGAAGATAAAAGTTAGTTTACTATCTTTTAGGCCTCCGCCATTGGAATAACTGTTTCTGGCACAACCGTATAACGCCATTGGAATAACTGTTTCTGGCACAACAACTCACAATTATGATTCAAAACATAGACCAAACATAGACCCTGTTCTGGGGCCAATGCTATACCAACTCTTTCGCGGTTTGCTTTTTCCGTCCTTACTTTTACGTCGTTGCCAGCCAATTCGAGGACGTACGGCTAAAGGTCCGATTTTATCACCATCTGCACATTGCATAGCTCCATGCCAGTCTATACTGGCATGGAACATGGGTCGGCCCATGAGTTTTGCACTCCGACAGGGGGTCATAGATCTGATCCAATTCATCACAGATCGTAGTCTGTAGATAAAAATTCCCTTTGCATTCTGTCCCTAACGGGATCCAACCCGGTAAATAAGGATAATTGTAGACTGGGCCTCGGGCTGGACACTCATGTAGTACTCAAATTCTAAAGTTTGTTCAAACAGTATTCGTGAAAAATATACAATATTCTCAGCCTTGTAATTGCTGGCCATTAACCTTTTCGTTTAAAACTGATTTTATAAATTCAGATTTTTTAAGATAAGGTTTTGCTTAAAAGGTAACAAGTATAAGTCACGTGCGGCTCGATTGGCGCAGCTGTATCAAAGTCAGCATTTTATTAACAAATACTCGTATATATAAGTGCTTATAAGTAAATGCGATTTGATGTCTTAGAATGCACCTACGTAATGTTATATACAGCAGACGATTTAATTAGCCACAATTGAAACCAGAACACCAAATAAACTAATTCGCTAAATTTGAGCAAACATAAAAAATGTCTCGTCTTTCGCTATTATTTTCAAAACATACACGGACAAGATAAAATTTACAATAAATGACCAAAAATTATGTATTGTATTTAAATTAGTATTCTCGATTAGTATTCAATTCTGGTCTAAAACTATATAATCAAACGTTATGTTTAGTGTTTGTATTGTTACAAAATTCTAGGCGGCAATGAATAGTTTTTTTACGGTTTAATACATTGGTCACGTACTAACCTTTTTCCATAGCCACGGCTTTGTATAAATCGTACCAACCGATATAGGCATTTCTTCTCCACAATGTATATTTTGATCAGGCTTAAATGCATTTGCTTGGTCATGAAGAATTTTTAGCAGAATTTCGCAAATGCAGAGACACACTGTAATCTTAAATCTATATTGTAAGCACTAATTAACCCGCAACTAATTTATATCACAACACTATAACAATATTAGACCAAGACATAATCGTAATAAGGTCATTTCACTTCATTAATTAATTTTTTTTTCACTTGTACTACTTCCCGTCGTAATTTACACAAAACACATTTTTTTAATTATTTTTGATAATTTGCATGAATTTTCATACATTTTCACATGACACCACAACAATAGAAGCAGCAATAGAAGCACGGTTGGGTTTTATTATCACACATCGATTTGTAATTTTTTTAGTTTAGTAAAAAATATCTAAACTAACAACAAACACTTAACATTATGTATTATCACTGTTTAAATATTCGCGATCTTAATTAAGAAAATATACTTAGAAAACAAGTAGACAAGCGTATACTATTCTTAAGTAAGTCTTCGAGATAAATACTGTATACTGGAACGTAAATTTTTTCAAAAAAAAATAAAAATGAAAACGTCGTACACATGTATAGTGTGTTTCACAATTGAATACGATCGTGAATACACTAAACTGATCAAATTACGACCAACCATATATAATATTAATAAAAAACTATAATAATTTACGATTGATACAATGATATACTCGTAAGTGATACTATTTACTCGAAGCCAGCCAAAAAATAACAACACAAAAAAATTTTTAACAAATCGACAATGATCTAATCTCAATATTATATAGTGTACGTACATAAAATGTAGTGTAAGTAACTATCGATCGATACAAATTAGTTATATTGTATATTGAAAATATGCTTTTTGATTTCGGTTTAGTAATTTTATATTTTTTTTATACAGTTAAAGTGTGCCGATCGTTTTAAGATCGAAATTTGCAACTCTGCCATTATTCAGGTAAGCCATCGTCGCGTACTCTCTTAATAAACCGACTATAGGTTTGTTTTTATTTAATCAATTATAATACTTTGTTTATATCAATATAGATATTTACTTGTTATACATATTATGTCGAATACAGTTTTGATGTCAAATAAGCAAATCAGCTAAATACATAATTTGGATATTATGTTCATAAGAAAATTTTGATTTTAATGACGATCGCGCGATCGCGAGTCTACTGTACAAGGTTATATTTGAACCTGAACCTAAATTTGAATAAAAATTATTCGTTCAAAATTTATAAATTTGATTTAATTGATGAGAACTAAATTTTGCAAATTCATTCAATCAAACATCTATTTTGTCAATTATTGGTAGTTAAATAATTGGTCGTGGACAAAATTGATCATTTTTTTCAGCAACTTTTTTTTGGTTCCCTATATTAATTTAAACTTGAAACTCTATACATTGCACATTGTTCGTTTTGTTTAGAAACTCTTGATCAAACTGATATGGTAAATGATTTAATTTTAATGAAATTGGAAAATTACTAAGCGATAATTAATTTAATTAGAACGTGCCACGTACTGACGCACGCCTTCACAGATTCTTATTCATAATAATCAGTATTCTGGTAGTAATTATATTGTTGAAAGCAATTTAAAATGCAATTCATAAAATATTTCCATTTAAGCGCCATATGGTTTTGTTTATAAAATGTAGTGGATATTCCTTATCAACAATCATGATTGGAATCGACCATTAATATTAAAATTATTGGAGAACTTAATTAAAAATAGTAGTTGGTTCAGGAATAATATTTGGTAAAATAAAAATTATTAAAAATATTGCACTGTTAAATTTGTTATTTTTCAAATCAAACTTCAGCTTTAACCGACCAAATGGCACAGTGGTTAAAGCTTTGGCGTTTGGATCGGGAGGTACCGGGTTCGAATCCCGATAGGGACAGGATGCAAAAGGGATTTTTCATCATTTGATTACGATCGATGATGGAAATGAACACAACTATGACCCCCTGTCGGAGTGCACAACTCATGGGCCGACCCATCTTCCATGTCAGTACTATAGGCTGGCATGGAGCAATGCAATGTGCAGATGGTTCTACGTAAATCGGACCTATAGCCGTACGTCCTCGATTTGGCAAGCAATGCGTAAAGTAGGACGGTAAAAGTAAACTGCGAAAGAGTTGGGAGTGCTTCGGCCCCAGAACAGATTGCATAGATTATAACAAAAAAAAAATAAAAAAAAAACTTCAGCTTTGTACCTTTATTAAGTCTGAAGAAAACAGACATACGTAATAGATTTATTGACATACTGAAGCGGCCATCTGTTGTTTCTATTTGAAGTGGTAACATCTCTTTGATGTAAGTCCCGTCATCCTCTCGCATAATAAAATATGCAAAATCCACTCGGATGGTTGTAGTGAAGTTCACTAACAAATTTAGGTATTCGTAGCCAATAACAAAAAAAAGGCTTGTAAATTTTTTAAACTATTAAAGCTATAGAAGACAACGTTCAGAAATACTGAAAACGTATTTCAAAAATCGTAATCATGCACATCTAAGCACTGTTGGTAGTCAAGTTGAAGTGGGAACTCAACCTGACTAGAGAGAACTCATTACTTATTCTTCAGCAAGTGCTCGTAATCCTTCTACCTCGTAGCCCTCTATAACAAGGTTTGACTAAAAATCGGCCTACGTCTCGCATTAAACAACAATGGAAATAGCACCTCCGAATTAGGTGTTGTATTACGTGCTATATCATCAATGGTAACTAGTGATAGCTCGAATAAGGATCAATCATATTAACTACATCATCATGCACAAAAGGCACTTTAGACGGAATTGGATACGGAAGAAAAATGGAACATGGCAGAAAGTAGCGAAGAAGCACTATAACTGACTCCGCAAAAGGAAAAAACGTGTGTGGCACTTTAATCTGCATACTTGAGCTTGTTTCAACGATTTGGTATCTAGCAAAAATCTCAGACTGAAATATAATACTAATCTGTCCGCTATGTAAAAATGGAGATCGGTTGAATTGAAACAACTATCACAGGTCTTCTCAACACTGGGTTAGCCTACGTACATAGTCGCAGACAAGATACCATTTTTCAGATGTTAGTCACTTTCCGTTAATAGCAAATTATTAAAACTATTTTTTCATAAGTTTTTTTAACTGAGTGGTTTTCTTCCGGCCTAACTTATAACATGTGATAAATGAGATAGAAACTCCCATTTTTAACTATGTTCGCTATGTCAAATGAACTACATAGCTTAAATTTTGAAAACAATACTATAGGTAGGTATATCGCACATACATAAATCATTGTCTCTCTCTCGCTCTCTCTAAATACTCGAAAAATACTTATTATTAATTTTCAAAAGAATAATTTATTGCAAACTATTAATTTATTTTTACGTAATTTATAAGTGCTCAATCCTTAATTGAATATACATTTAAACATTGTAACTTTTTATCTTTGAACCCGGTTAAACTACATTTGACACACGCTTTAAAGTATAAGCATAGAAAAATAAGTTTTACATAGATTTCTCATTTATACAAAACGAATTAAATTCCAATGTCTTGATTGTATTTGTGACTTTACATTGCGCACAATGTAAAATCACAAATACAATCATGACATCGGAATTTCATTTTTATCTTTCGTTTTATACAAATGAGAAATCTATGTAAAACTTTTTTTTCTATGGTATAAGTTTGGTGCAAACTGCAAATATTATCGAAACAAACTTCAAACTTCATTAGGAAAGTTTTGTGCCCAAAAACTTATACTCTTCTTTTATTGCAAAGCGTCAGACATTAGGCGGAATATTTTACAACAATATAGCAAAACGTGTTTAATTTCTCGAAAAATTAGTTTTAACTTCAGTCTATTGGACAAAGAAGTAATTGAAATTCTAATAAAAATGACGGTTATTTGAATTTTCTTCTGGTTGTCTTGACCCCTCGATTGTCCCTTCGATCTTCTAATTTTAATTTGAAAAGCTGCAAAGCTTATGGGACCTGTGTATGCAGAACTAGTGAATGTTGCGTACTTAACTCCCTCCTCGGCGCTTCTGCACATTTATAAATGTATCCAAGGCTGTTATTAACAATCTAGTTAATTTCAAACGGTTTGTTTTCAACAATTTTTAGGAATAATGATTTTGGTCAGAAAAGGATGAGATCTTGAGCGACGTCATATTTACCGAATGAGCTATATTTGTATGGATTTTAGAATATTTTAGAATGTCTTTCTAGTTTTATTAGAAACATAATTTGTAAACCTATCACTTCATTGTTCAATAGAAATTGTCATTTGAAGTGATATGAGTCGCAAGGAAATATTAATAAGGCAGCATATACTAAGATTTTTTAAAACAGGCGGCACGATTTTATTGAACAATTATTTTGTAAGTTTCGATATAATGATCTAGTAACCAAGAAGATGGGTAGTCACATCACTTGAAGTGATGCGACTAGGGGAATAGAGGTGTTAACCGAAACACCCTACTACTAAAAACTACCGCCCTGGCGCTGGAGGCAGATATATTTTCGTATAATCCAACTTAATCATGTGGCACACAGCTTGAAAGTGCGGAAAAGCTGGAAAACGTTGGATTTTGAAACTATTGTGCAGATTACAATTTCAGAATGATGGAGATACCTAAAAAATAAAAATAATGCAAAATAATAAAGGAAACATAAATGATATAAAGGAAGAATAAGGGTTTGAAATTTCAGACCGAGACTGCCATTGATAATTGGGAAATATTAGACTCACAATACGTCGACCAAACGTTACTTTAGTGTGTGCTTACTATAATATTGCAGTCGAAAACATCGCCGATTAAATTCACCTTACGTAGCAGTCTTGTAATTGGATCGTTGTTTTCATAGTCGCTTCTATAAGTGTTTGTTCGGAACGCGACTATAGCAAATAAGCTTCGAAAATTTAGGTTAAAATTAATTTTCTCGCGAATGACGGATGATTTAATAGTCAGACAAGTATTGGACAATATTTTAAATCGATCAAACCATGGTAAATCACGTAGAGCAAACAGAACAAATCTACGTTGTACAGACTCTGTTCTTGTTTTACTTGACTTTTTACTATTACTTGATAAGATGACCACACCTGACTGAATAAAGCGCTCGTCACTCCGTACGCCACCGTTTTACGAAACTGAGAGCAGAATTAACTCTATTTACCACGGGGTAATGCTGACTGCAAATTAGAGTAGTATCACATATGATATACCTAACTCCCGGATGAATGACGCACGGAAAATAGATTTACTTATATAGGTTTACTTATAAAATAATCTCTAGGTGTTGATTGTGTTTGCTTGCGGGAATAGGTAATGGATTGTCATTTGCCACTATAGTTGTAGTAAGTTTTCCATACACCTAGATGTCAAAGTATGATATCAATTTGAAAGAGATGTGCGTCCGTAATGAATGAAATTTTCCAAAATTTATTCATGTCATCAGCATACATAGTGTTCAATATCATAAATCAAAAATATGAAGATTAATGCTGCGTACATGACATTGGAAATAAAAAGCA
Source organism: Nephrotoma appendiculata (assembly GCA_947310385.1). NCBI lineage: Eukaryota > Metazoa > Arthropoda > Insecta > Diptera > Tipulidae > Nephrotoma > Nephrotoma appendiculata. Next base: position 363,814,212 of record OX371224.1, on the reverse strand, counting down.
TCATACTCGCTCTCGAACTCAAAACCAATCAAATTTCGTGAAATGCTTTATGACCTGCCTATTAGTTCCATACTCGAGTTGAAATATTTTTAACTTTGTTGTTGTTTTTTATACATTTGTGTGATACCATGGTCAATTTTTCAAACTAACTCCCGATGTCATGTACGCAGTCTTAACGCTCAAGGTGGCTACCTGTTGTACACGAAGTGTCGTGGTGATCGGCTCAAATATTGAAACTTTATACGGTTGAACATCGTATGAACGTAAGACTCAAGCCAAAGCAGGAAGTGATTTTGTTCAAGCTTAAATCCGCTTGAATCACATCAAGCTCCCTACCGCTTTCCAGAATATTTGTATTATATGATATGAATTCAATTAAGTTAGTTGCAGTTGATTACTCTTTTAAAAAGTCATGCTGTTTGGATTCCGGTTTACAACGGAAGAATAAGGCGTCGACAACAATGCTTTTAAAAGGTTTTGGGATGCAGGAAAGTTTAGCAATTGAACTATAATTTGAAATATCCGACCTGCAGCCCTTCTTTAGTACAGAGATAATAAATCATATAGGTCTAAAAATTTCATCGAAAAGTGGTTTTTGGTACATCATGGTGTGCGGTTCAGCCAGTACAACGACAACGGAGTCATAGTCTAGAGACAAAATGAAGGCAGAGGGCAATTGGACATATAGTTAAAATAATCCGCGTCACGTTTTAGGATACAGTTAGAAAATGCTTCACTGAAATATTCAGCAAACAGGTTGGTTATGATTCCAGGATCATCAGTAGAACAAACAGAAAAGTCGTTATATGCATTTACATAAATTGAGCAATCAGTGTTAGACCTAGTAAGTAGCGAATGCAGTTGTTTATTGTACCATGGAGGTGAGGGTAAAATATTTTTTGGCGCGCGAAGGGTACGGACTGTGCAATGCATTCAAAAATCATGGAATAGAAATTATTCACTACGAAATTCGTTAGAAATTAAGTTTCTATTATGAGTGTTATTTAAGATGGAATCAAAATCGCTTTACAGAATTGAAATGGTACGAAGCTTCTTCACTATATATTTGTTAGTAATATCGTTCTTTTAACTATTAATTAGTGAAATGGGAGGATGGATGATACAGACAGGTCAACCAAACACAGATCTCTGTGTTAAAATGTTCTTGATGGCGCTAATCTGGTGAAGCTTAAACTTTAAAAAGCTATCAACAAATAGAATTTCTTTCTGGCTTGTTAGATTAAACGCGAGGTATGACGTCCTTCTACAGCGACCAAACCAAATGTGATAGATTGAAGTCACCTACAATGGTACGGCCATCCAGCGCCATTAGATTCGAAATGTAGTCAACTGTGTTGGCTAGAAGTTGGTAGTTCTCAGTCGGGCTGAAAAGTATGCTGTATAAGATAGTGGAAATTAACAGTGGAAAATAAGAGATTACGCTACTCGCAGCACTATCACTAAAGAGAATAGATTTTGTTAATTATCAGCGGAAATTTTTTATTCATTATGTGTCTCTTTTTTCACTAAATAAAACATCTTAACGGAATAAAATATTAAAAGTTATTCTTAAAATGGCAAATTGATTGATCTTCGAAGTAAAGGAACTCGGTAAATAAAATCTTGAAATTTAACAATATTCTGTTTTTCCACCATTTCTTAACGAATTACGATGAAATTTGGATAGTAGTATTGATCAGGGATTTTAAAGTGAGTTTTGGACAAAATTCTAGGATCTGTTCGTGCTGGACTAAACTGGCCATTTCATAACCAGTCCTTATGAAAAATGGTATCTGTACATTTTACACGATATAAATAAATTTTAAACTGAAGGAAACAACCAAAAGAAAACCACAAGGAAACCAAAAAATTTTTGTGAAAATTCTAATCCATAAATTTTAAACAAATTTTCCACATAGTCTCAGTATGACCTAAGAAAAAAAAAGCGAAATAGAAAAAAGATTAGAAAACAAGCAAAAGTAAGTATTGATTACTAGCGGAAGTTTTTGAGATATTGGCCGAAAACTGAAAATAGCTTATATGACCAGGAAGTCAAAAAATTATAGTGAAAATTTTAATCCGTAATTTTTTTCCGATTTGCCCCTGCATGCGATGCAAATTTTACAAAATTTAATTAAGAAATAGGCGAGTTCCCTTCAGTTTAAAAATTTTTCATAAGGACTGGTTATGAAATGGCCAGTTAAGTCCAGTTAAGAAATGGTGGAAACGCACAATATTGTTAAATTTCAAGATTTTATTTACCGAGTTCCTTTACTTCGAAAATCAATCAATTTGCCATTTTAAGAATAACTTTTAATATTTTATTCCGTTGAGATGTTTTATTTAGTGAAAAAAGAGACACATAATAAATAAAAAATTTCCGCTGATAATTAACAAAATCTATTCTCTTTAGTGATAGTGCTGCCACTTGCGGCGAGTAGCATAATCTCTTATTTTCCGCAGTCAAATTTCCGCTCTCTACAGGATATGAGAGGTCGTAAATAACAACACTTGATATACACATTTGATTCATTGGCATTACTCTTTTTAATTTTAACAAATAAAAATTCACTATTTTGTATATTGGGGATGTCCAACAAGGAGCTGTCATAAACCAAGCGAATAGCTAAAAGCACTCCACGACCAGTACGACCTACTTCAGAAACAGCAGCGAGCCGTTTCTGCTATATAGATACTATAAAAATAGCGATGAAATATTCACAGATATTTTAGGTATTGTCCAGTTTGTATCTGTCAGTGTAAAGATGCCAAAAGGTAGTTGTTGCGTGTTTAAAAATACTTCGTGAGATTTAGTACGTATAGTCCTCTTCCATTTTGATAATAAAGGGAAATTAATTTTAGTTTTTTGTGGTCGTGAGGTTATTGTTTGCGTGTTTCCTGCAAATAAATTCATATAAGAAGAAAACTTTACGTTATTTAACAGATCATCTGATGTAAGCCACAATATATGCCGACCGATTAAACCAACCAAAGTCTAGCAAAATCAATGTGCTACATGTGCTTAAATAGGACATTATAGGAATTTTAAAATTTCTTCGTTGAATTTTCAAAATATTTATCTAGCATTAAATGTCGCTGAGGAGTCAGAATATTAAACAGTACAAAACAGTATTTTCCAAAAATGAAGAATAATCAAAACCCAAGAAATGTAGAACGAACGTTTTCTTCTAAGTGATAGCAAACTATTTAGCTATGAGCCTAGAGATTTAATCACTGTTAATTATCGATATATGCTGCAGTAGTAGTATGGCTACAATTTAGCCACCCCTTTTTGAGCTTGATATGCAGAGTGCCTAGGAGACAATAAAAATCAAGCCGCATTATCGAAAATACCGTGTAGTGTTAATGTTTTAGTTACTCGTTTATTAGGGTACAATAATATTATTTATAGAAATTAACAGCACAGCAGCTTTACTTCACACATTTAGCTTTAAGTAAGTGTATGTTATTTACAATATTGCAGAAAATTAAATACAGTACGAGTTAGTACTCAGATCAGTAAATGTTGTTCGCGCATACACCTATTCCTAATAAGGCACACACACCCAAACCCAAACCCAATAACTATAATAATAATAATAATAATTTATAATATCTACTCAAATAAATTGAATTATTTTAAATAAAACGATAAATAGCGAAATCAACACACATCGTTAAAGAAGATACAAATTAAATTAGCATTAATTTGCAAAGTTCAACTCTTCATTTTTTCGATTTATTTTTAATTTCTGTATATCGTTATATTTAAAATTAGCTTATTAAATATTTTTAAAAAAAATGATTGCAATGTTATGTGTATATGTACGCGATCATACTGAATTAACTGATAACATCTCGTTAATCTTAATCATGTAAGAAACGTACACAAGTAGTCATTGTGACACGCGAGTGCCATATAAATTTATTATGCAGTACAAACCAATAAAACAATAAATTCCATTCTTATAGTATACAATGTTTATAATTCGATTTACACCTAACCAAAATGAATGGGATTCCTTACAAGTTATATTTCTAAATTAAAACCACGTTCATTTTAATTAAAGCTTAAAGTTATGTATAGAGTTCTAAGACGCTATGACTCGGTTCAGCAAAATAAAATTGCGATGTACAAATTTTTTTGGAACTCAATTTTCTAATTAAATTTATACAACAATTAAAGAGTTATTTTTATTCTAATATTTGTGAACATCAATTAAATCCTTTCTAATTAAATTTGTAACGTCTGCGATGAGTATAAATTTATAAAATCATTTCGCTTGAATATAATAGACAAATTAATAAAAATAAAAATTTTAATTAGAACCTTGGGCAATTTTAAAATAATTCGAATAAATATTTGACACGATGTAAATATATTTAATTTGATGTGGTACGTGGGAGGGAATACCTTATCTACGTAGAAGTCGTTATTAGAAGAAATTACGAGAGCCACAAACTTGAGACGATGGAATTTTATTTAGCTGAATTTTAAACTACACATTAAAGTTTTTATGCACAAGTGTTTTTGCAAAAACTAAAAATTGTTAAATATGCTTTGTACAGATGGCAAACAGTTTTTAAATACATTTATAGTTAAGATTTATAAGTTTAAAGTGAACCTAGGTCAAAATATTCTACAGTGGGACCTTAAGAATGCTAATATTTTTAGATTGTGTAGCCGTATTTGACGTTTGTGTGAAATGAATTCTTCTGAACTACCGTTAATTGAGGAAAATAATGATCTGGTTTAATAGGAAACCGTAATAACAATAGAGTAGAGAGTTCATACTTACATACTATAGTAAAATAAAACTTTGAAGATTGTCCTAACTTGTCCTAAAACTATTAATCGGCTTAATAGAGCTTTGTCCAAGGATATTTCTGTAGACGTGTCTTATTCTAAGATATTTTTAAGGTGTTACTACGGCTGGAATAGGTGTTTTCACATTGTACTAAGCCCATACCGTTTAAATAACATGAATGTTCGGGAATAACTATGGGAACTCTTTGTATAACATTCAAAAGTTGTAATCCTTTAAATTTCATTAAAATCATTTTGTCCTAAGATATTTCTAAAAGGTTTTTACAGTTGGAATGGGTATTTCACTTTATACTAGACCCAGTCAAATGGGTCATTAAAACATGAATTTTCCGGAAAATCTAGGGGAACATTAGAAGGAATATTCACACTTTAAATGCGATTGTGGTATACACTTTTTAAATATTACAGTCAGTGTTTCCCTAGATTTTCCCGAAAATTCATGTTTTTTAATTAGATTGGATCTAGTACAAAGTAAAAAAACCTATTCCAGCCGTAGTAATCTACGGATACTACAGATTTTAGTTACAATCATTGATCAATGCCTAAAACCAAGAGATATAGCTTTATTTGGCAATTTTAATGCCCACCTTTGTTCCAACGACGCATTGTATTATGAAATAGAGTCACTTTGGCACATTGATCAAGATTAACACAGATTATCGTACATACCACCCACGGAATGCAAAGAACCATAACCCCTTGGACTAATGGATAAGAGTATATCTCTTTCTTCAAGTACATAGATTACATCTTCACTCGAATATTCAATCGATTTGTTTATGTATTGAGTGTATAACCTAGTTTTTTGAATTTTCTAAGAGATGGTGTAACTTTAGTACTAAAAATTCTTTTACAAATGACACCTACGGCGTTTTAAATTGTTGACATTTCACATTAAAATTTAGTTTGTCATTATTCATGAAAGCGTAAATAACATATTTTTTAATCCCGTCATGTCGAATTTCGTACCAATAAAACATCATTTGCGGGAAGCATTACTTTTTTGCTTTAATCAAAAGAAAAAAGCTGCAGAAACTTTTCGTTTGTTTCAAGAAACTATAATGGTGAACATGCACCAACTCAACAGACTTGATCGTTTAAACGATTCAAAAGTGATGATTTTGATGTCGGTGATAAAGAACGTTCTGGCCAACCAAAAAAATTCAAAGATGAAGAATTGGAAGCATTATTGAAGAAAAACTCAGCTCAAATAGAAAAAAAAACTTCGAGAACAGTTAAATGTCACTCAAGCAGCCATAACCAAACGTTTACATACCATGAAAATGATTCAAAAAGAAGGAAAATGGGTACCACATGCACTATGACTGAAGCCAACATTGAAAATCGATTAATGGTTTGCAATTCTTTGCTTACAAGACACCGAAGATGGTTTTTTTTGTCTCAAATTGTGAAAATTGGATTAACTACAATAACCCTAAACGTAAAAAATCATGGGTTCATCCAAGCGAACCATCCACATCAACAGCAAAACGAAACATTCATGGAAGTAAGGTTATGTTGTGCATTTAGTGGGATCAGAAAGGAGTCGTGTACTATGAGCTGCTAAGACCGAACGAAACTATTACTGGTGGACGTTACTAACGAGAAATAAAAATTCCACCTGACGTTATATCCCGTACAATATCTGTAAAGTAAACGTCATTTTATACACCCAGGCAAGAGATTTAAACACAGCAGTCGCAATGCATACTTTTAACATTCTTCATTCAAAAGTCGGAACTTTGTGATGCACGCTTCTGGTGCTTCTGGTGTAAAGTGTTCAAAAATTAAAATCACCTATAACTGAGCATTAGAAGTCTATCTATCGTTTCACAATAAACTGGTTTAAAAAATAATAACTGCCCTAATTAGGATTAGGTTTGAAGGCCGATTGTGATCCGCTTGCTTCAAATTTTCCCCGTCCTTCTTATCTCGTAAAATATCGCCCTTTTAAAAATTATGATGCCTTTACATTATGCGGTTTTAAGGTTTCGTACTCACACTGACTGTATCAACATAGAAGACCCAAAAGTACGTTATTCAAGAGCCTATACATTAACCACGCTTATAAAGAGGACGACATGCATAAATCATAAGAAACAGACATATATCCTTGTTACGCTTAAATAATGAATAAAATAAGCGAAGACGATTAAAAGTGCTCCAACCCCTTTCTGAAGTAATATTTTGAGATGACTAGGCAGAAAGTTTAAGGTAATACTCATCAGCTGCTGTACATAAATTACAAAAATAATCGTCTTTAGGGATTATCAAAACAAAGATTTCAACATTCATACGTTTGAACTATTCCGGATTGACCGAATAAATCGGAATACCGAATAAACCCACAAATATTTATTTGGCTAGCCACATTCCAGTTAATTACGTAAATTACCGGTATTTAATCGTAGTTAAATTTTTGAAAATCACATGAACACGTTCTACGTATAGAGGAGGAAACGTTGAATTAATTATTGGAATTTTTAAAAATAGATACATATTTTAATTTTTTACTGCAAACAATGTCAAGTACTTATAGATATTGCTAGGTGCAAAAAACGTACTTATCTACCTATTTATGTTTAATATTGATAAACCCAATACACAGAATGTGCAAACGACTATGTCGTCATTCATTAAAATCATTTTCTACCGTAGTGGTGGAGTAAAACTGCTGACTAACGCACACAATTTATATATAAATAAGCTATAGGCTGAACACCCCTCTGTACATTCATACTTTATTTCACTTTCAATGTTAATTCGAGCTTACAATTTTTTGTTAAGTTTAATCTTATCTCTATACGAGTACTTATCAACTCGCCACATAAATTTACAAAATATAAACAGGAAAAATGTATGATTAATGACGTACTTTTGTCGAATATATCGAAATATTGCATGCATCGGGCTCGGGGCCACCATTTTAAAATCGCATCAACCTCAACATTCATATATTGCTTATTAACGACTAACGCTTTAAATTGAAAAACACTCACCATTTTGTTAATTTTTTTTATTAATCCAAATCACTTTGTCGGTTACACTGAACTTTTATAATACCTTGATTTCGCCACGTATCGTTAAATTATTTCCGGTAAATGTGCACACAAAACTAATCACTTTCACGTGTAAATCATAAATCACAATATGTAAACTTGTAAAATCACCATTTTATCACACTTTTACATTTGTAATTTTTAATAGATTTTTGCTATATAACCATCAATATTTTCGACCTTAATTCATCGCCACACCAGCACTTTATAAAATAATAAATAGTCTCCATATAAAATTTGTAATTAGTCGTCAATCTTGGAAATTTATCTATCAGCAATGTTGTTATCATATCCATATTTTCTTATCAATTTCGTATTTTCTATTATAAATATATATATTAGTTTTTGTAATCAACCCATCCGATTTCTAATGTCGCGCAAAAAGTACATGCTTTTACATAAATATGTGCATATACGAATTAAACAACAAACATTGGGCTGGAGGTATACAAATAAAGCGGTTTTACGAAATACATTTAATTGAACGGTAGCTATATATACGATAAAATATTGATTTGTTATCACCCATATGGATTAAGAAAAGACCCGCGATAAGCCAGTGTTACAGTTTTCGACACAAGCTTTGATAAAATTTTATTTAAATGTGCCAGAAATATTTCACATAGTACAAACTTCCTCTAACAATAAGCTATACATAACTACAACAATTACCAATAATTTTAAACCTGAATCATTTCGCAAAATTGTTTGCAAATAAATAAACAAAAAAATATTTATCAATACATAGTTTTGTCTTATCTTATTCGCATTTGCCAATGATTTTACGGCTCATTAACGATTCCAAAATAGTATATTGCTAGTACTTTTTTCTGTATGCACACTCAAGAAGTACCTTCACTTAGAAAAATGAACAATTAACCGATAATTTTTTTTTAATAATATCAACAATCTTTAAGACATGATTTGCCGGAAATTTATCAAAAATATATGCGATTAAGTCAAATACTTAAACTTCCACTTAAAACTATATCTATCACCTTCATTGTTACACGATACATATATGTATAACAAAGTTGTAATCGATTGGTGGCCCCGGAAAATAAAGTTAGCAGATAACAATATTTTGAAATATTTACATAGTTTTTTGTGGCCAATAAAATTACGTAATTTAGGCTAATTAAGAAAAAACACTTTTGAGCTTTTTGTACCACAACAGGTGAAACGATAAACAGTCGTAGCTTTTCGAATATTGTTTATAGAGTCGAAATCTCTTTTCTGTGTGCAATCGTTGTGAAACGGAAAGCTTTATGGCCTTGTACATGGTAAATTCCCCTTAGAAAATTAAAATCGGTGTAGCATAGTATAAGAGTATGGCGAACGCAACAGTTTGGGAAAATAAGCATAAGTGTTATAAATTTCAAACTTTCTTAAGATATTAAAATATCAAGAATAATTTATTTATATTAAAATTGAAAAACTAATTTTTTGATTCTGGTTAATATAATAATTATGTAATAAATAAGGTAATTAAGTAACGTTAATATCAGGATTAAATATTGGGTATTCTGGGAGTTTGTCGTAAAACTCGAGTTTAATTAAATGTCATTTACTTTCGAAAATTTGTAACCACAAAAATAATATTATCATTATGATTTTATTTTTTTTCGGTAAAATCTAATGTGACGAATACCACTACACACAAAATATGCACAACGATATAACTTCCGTGGTTGACTAGTTCATGTGTACTTTGATCAGAGTAGCTGCGAGAAGTAACGAAAGCAATTTAAAACCGCGTTAATCAATATGTCAGAGAAAACCCGGAAGACTTAATGGCGTTGGGATAACGAGAATATTCTCGATCAACAGACAGGTACATATAAAGCGCGAGAAAATTGTTGTGCCGCAACAGTTTCAAAAAGAAGAAATATTAACAGTGCCAGTACAGGAAATTGTCAGTTTAAACCAACAAATTTGGTTTTTGTTGACTACTAGTGTAAGATTTTGTTTAGTAAAGTTAATAAATTTTATAAGTTTCGAAAAGCTAAATTCGTAACATTGTCTTCAGATATAGAATTCGGCAAAATTGGCGTCTTCCTTTTTGTGGTTACCGTGCTTGATGGTACCTACTAGTATAGGTACTGAAATAAACGTGTTACCTCATTGCAAAAGCCTAATATCTGGGTGAGATGCTGTTGAAAAATACATGAAACAACCAACAACCTCGCGTCCACTTTTTTATATTGTCATACCAAGCAAATTGGCGGAAAACCACTATCTACAACTAGACCATCATCGACAAAAATTGGAACATGTAGTCGAATGTTATTGCGCTTACTATATAAAAAAGAGAAAGGTACGCAAACGCTTTTTTTAAATCTGGTTCTTCTAGAGCAATCTTGGCTCCATGAATGCTTCATGAATCCTCTGCTTCCATTTTTTCGGTTCATTCGACTTCAGAGCTTCAGATAATGGGTTCGGATCTTGATTCAAAAGCAACTCCTGCTATCATCGAAAATATATCACTTTCCATCCAAACTTATTTCCTGCGTTGTCTTTCGCTTTATCGATCTTCTGCATACTAAGGTATCATTATTTTGTGTTAATACTCTCAGACCAAAGTATATTCTAAAAGATTCTCGCGCACACTTTTATGTTAAAAAAAGGTTCCAAAAATTGCTAAAATCATGCGCATTAAATAGTTGCTAAATTTGCCCTCAGTGTAAACATTTTTTAGTACACCGCTCATTAAAAAATTCCAGACACACTACATGTTTTCAGGTAAGTTTCAGTAACCAAACGAAAATAAACGATTATGGTTCTGAAAATTTGGGTGACTTAAAATATATAAAAGTAAAAAATCAAACCAAACACTCACATTGAAAATAGCACCAACAACTTAGAAAAATTGGGGAGCGGCCAAAATTTATGGCCAAAATTGAATATAAAAATTTAAACCTACACTGGCGTATATAGATACTATGTAATACTTATATAACTAATGTACTATGCAATGAAACGTAAATTTTTTTAAACATTTTTTTAAGCATGCCAAATTTAAACAATAATCCAATTGTAAATATTTTTGATTTGATTTACATAATTATAATTATTATTTTTAAATTTTCAGAAACAATTCGAAACAATCAAGCAATTGGGTTTTGAGAATATTTAACGGTGTCCAGTTTAATCGAAGACGCTTATTTTGAAATTTCTTGTTTTTTATTTTTGAGATTTTTAATTTTTATTTTTCTTTTATTAAAAATCTAATGTATTCTTCTAATGTAGTTTTTATATTTTAAAACATGTTTTGAATTATAGTCTGGAATTAGGTAGCGAATTGAAATTCAACCCAAACTCACTCATTAATTACTATGAAATGATAGTTTTACTACAGACCAATTCAGGCTGATAATTTGATTGAAATAAATGCCTAAGCCTATAAATTCTAAGTTATTATGAAATTTGATACAAAGCGTTAGATTGAGAGTTGCGAATCTGCATAGAAAATTCGGGAAGATTTATCGTTTAGAATCTGCTCCATAAATTTTTGGGGTTGTGCAGCCAAAAATATCATTTATATCTGAACAATATCTAAAAAAAACTCCCACAGGTAGCGAATATGTTCGGTTGTTTTACTAGTAGCCAATGACATATTGAATTGTCATCGAAAATTTTAAAATATTTTTATGTTTAGAATTCGCTGTTTGTTTAGAAATCATTTCACCCCAAATACCCACAGATGTATCAAACTCACAGTTTGCAGAAAGCAAAAAGTTGGAAATTGATATCGAATCGAAAGGCTATCGAAAGGCTGTTTTTAATCTGCAACTTGCGTTAGGAATCGGAACTAAATATTAACAAATAGTATTACCGACCAAACGGCACAGTGGTTAAAGCTTTGGCGTTTGGATCGAGAGGTACCGGGTTCGAATCCCGATAAATATTCATCAACAGATTACGATCGGTGAACACGGAGTTCAAAACTCATGGGCCGACCCATCTTCCATGCCAAAAAAAAGGCTGGCGTAGAGCTATGCAATGTGCAGATGCTGATGAAATCGGACCTATAGCCGTACGTCCTCGATTTGGCAAGCAATGCGTAAAGTAGAACGTGAAAAGTGGACCGCGAAAGAAGTTGGGTGTGCTTAGGCCCCAGAACAGTTTGCATATACTAAAACTACTTAGGTTAAAATTTTTAAAGCCATGAATTAATACAAACTCTCGGTACAAAACTTACAATTTACAATTTACTTTTACAGTTATTCTCGATAAATTAATGCTCCTTTTGCACAGAACTTTCTTATGCTCAAAATAACACACTTTCTATAAGCCTCAAAAAAATTGACCAAAATTATCGAAAACCCCTGGTTGGGATGATTACCTAGGTAGTTTGCGTTATTATAATCACATTCGCATTACTTTACGTCGCAAGCACCGCATCTACTTTCTCAGAAAAGCTGAATACAAAAAGTTGTTGATGTTGTTATAACAACAAAACCAAATTTAAAATTTGAGCTATCAATTACATTGCAATTAACACATTTTTGAGTTATACCAACACACATTAGGTAAACAATAAAAAGAAAAACATTTGCTTGGTTTATCCAACTTTTAAATAAACAAACCCATAATATTAAATTTACCTCGAACTTACGATTTATATCCTTTGAGAAAAATCTACCATTACAGTCAGTGAACCTTGCGAATTTACTTTTTAAAACAATAAATTTAAACCTAAATAATTATGTTAATGTAACTGACTATTAATTCAAAAATTCATACGCAAGTTAAATGTTGTATCAATTTGTGAAATATTTTAAATTTACCCAAGATGGTTAAAATTAAAATATACAAGGTTATATTGTTATTTGCCTACGTATTCTACCATATTTACGGTAGTGCAGAGTAATATTAAAGTAAACACAACCGACAGGTACATTAATTATTATTAAAATAGCAATTATCAAAAAATGGTTTTCTAATTGAAATAACAATAAACATAAAATTGGTGTACTAACCTTTATAAGTTCATTTAAATACACGTTACTTTTAAAACTGGCCCGTTTTATCAAACCTGAGGATTTTATGAAACAAATTAAAACGAAACAAATTAAAATTAATAAAAATAAAAACTATATTTATTTATATTTTGACAACTAATACATGATTCGCTAGCATATTAAAAAAATTAAATCGGTTGCTGGGATTTCCCCCAATCATATACTAAACAGTCGTGTAATGAGCCCTACAGTGAACAATAAATTCGGAGACTGGATCATTATCGCCTTCACCTCTCATTGAACCAGTAATCTCCTCATTCTCAACCATTGGCAGAAACAGTTGTACAAATTCTAAACTGTACGGATGCGTTATCGTTTCGAGAACTTCGGTTACAAAGTACCGAATCAAGGAGATGTCTGTATCACCTTTTGCACAACACTGTTTTATGTATTTAACTACAGGCACAACACAGCCTCGTGTTAGTAAATTCACCATTCGATCCAGTAACATTTTTCGCATTTCCAATTGTACTAAAATTTCTAGTTCGTCCTGTTTCGATTCAAATAATTTGATCAGAAGTCTTAATATTTTACCATGTAACGAATAATGAACGGTAGCTACTTCATCAAGCACGGCTAAATGCGGTGGACAATTGTCGGTAGATAATTTAAAATAGGATGGTTCTGTAACTGTATTCTCAACCCATCTAATTACACCTACACCGACCACCGGAAATCGTATACAGTTGTACAGGGTGGAAAGATCCGCAATTAATTCCGCGGATCCTTTATTTACATTGCATATGGCATGGACTTTCTCAATTGCTTGTATCGTAGCTTTGAGCTCGTCTTTATTCACGGTTCGTTTATTTTGTTGTCCTTTTGCTTTGATCGGAGTTTCACAAACACTAGCTGCATAAGCCAATAGGTAGATGTACTTCGATTTGTGTTCTGGATTTATTTTAACGCCAGCCTTGAATAACGAATCCACCAGCAAATCTAGGAATTGCGGATTTCGGATCAAATCGATCGGCGGAGGATCCTGGGAAGAATAATTTCGCCACAGTACTGTTATATCGGCCGGATTCAACGTATTACGGGATAACATAGATGTTAGAGCTTGACACGACTGAGGATGTACGGCCGATCCATTCAGTGCCATTGTGATTGGAGTGACATTGTGATTATTTTGCAGAGCATATTTTGTAATCTCTTGTGAAAGGCGCTTCATTATAAAACCTCCTTTTGGTTCTTGAGCGAGAACCTGGATTAATACTTGACTGTAGACGTAGGTATGTTGTCCGTGGCACACCATTTTGGCACATTCAAGAATTGAATTTTGGGATTCTTCCGGGTTTGATAAGAATTTCGAAATCGTAGTTTTCAGTACACGAGAAAATACTTCAATCTGTTGCGCGGCCGTGGATATTGACGTAATTTCACTCTGGAATCCAGCGTCCGATATTAATTTTATCGTAAAATTTAACATTAAACAGTCAGGATATTCTTCGGCTAACCGATATATAAGGGACCGCCACGTACGATGTTCTATCATTTCAGTCAACCAGGCTGGCGTTTCACCCTCCTCAGTGAAAATAGTGTCTGCCTTCTTCGGATCGAATGTTCGTAGAATCATATCTTTTAAATGATTTTCAACCATTGCTTGGACGTCTGTAACTCGAACTCCTGCTAATATTAACCACTCAGCTAGCAAATTTGCCATTTGAGCGACCGCTGTATAGTTTTGAGACAATAAATTAATAACCTGTTCCGGTGTTCCGCCGGCTTGGAAATATCTCTTTAGCTGGGCAAAAATACCCGGTTCCATTATATAATCGGGTGTGGAAAACTTTTCTAAACATTCGTCAAGTACTTCTTGAGGATTCTCGAATGGTTCGTCAGCCGCCTCCATCTAAAAAACAAATGAACGTCAAATTCACTTCGAACGAAGCACCGGTAATTTTACCTCTTCGTCCCCTCCACGGCGGCCCATCCATCCATCATCATCAAACTCTTCTTCCATTATGTCTAGTGAGAATTACTTTTATTAAAGTAATGAAGCTACCGCAATTTGTTTGTTTATTAAATTTTATTATAATACAGCGAAACAAGCGTCAATTTTGACATCTGTCACAAACACGAACCTGGCTGTCAAAAATAATCTAGTACTGCAGTATTTCAACAATAAATTTTTAAAGCAAAGATCAATACAAAAACTGATTTTTTACTTTTCTATAATTTTATTGCATTATTCTACATTTCGTATTTTGCATGTTTATATTAAACGTTTTAAACTGTATTAATATTAGTATATACATATTGTTCGTATAATTCTGAATGTCTATATTACATATTTGAACGTTCCCGTTGCAGTCTTTTGCCATAAGTCCGTGACACCAAATTCCATGAATCCATAAACCGATCCATACACAATGATATACACTTTTGTTCATAAGATTCTAGCGAAGAACCAGGCTTGACAATACATTTTTTAAAACACTTCTCTGTCATTTTCTAAAATTTAAATAAAATTTTTAAAACAAAATTTGAGGTTAGATATTTTTTTTAGCATACCGTCAATAACTCCTGTGCATTTGCTACCGCGATTTGTTGTTTCACTTGATCCATGAGTTCATCTTTTTGGTTTGAAGACATATTTCCCAGGGATAAATCCATTTTAATTTATTATTTTATTTGATTCAATTAATTCTAGATAAAACAACACCGAATTTAATGCAGAGATGTCGAACGATTTACCTAACGTGAACAAAATTAAGACATTTCATCACCTTATCGATTATAACGAATTGTACGTAATATTTAGTATAATTGATTCAATTGTGGCTGTTAGTAGGTTTACTTTTTATGTAGTACATTTTTGTCTTTTTGTAAACCATTTCTTAAGGTCGTTGTTTTTTGTTACTTGGGGAAAATATGAGGCTAGTGCATTACCACACTAGAATAACTTGTATCCGGTAATTCTTCGTTTCTTTCCCCTTTATCTATAAAATGTATATGTATAGTAAAGAAAACAGTATCGAAGAAGTTACCGGATTCAAGTTACCGTAGTATGAATATGCACATAGAATCGACAAGATTATTACAGTTAAACCCAGTAATTAATAATACATTGTACATATATGTAATTATTCCGTTAACTAATACAATTTTCTTTGGCACCTAAATATTGATCCCGGCTCAATAATATGACGTCATTTTTGATCCAACATTGCTTCTTTGTTTACATTATTTGTCTTTTTATTTTTTGATCCCGGTTCAATTAAAAAATCCCAAAAATTTGTTGGATTTTTTATGACGTTTACTCACACATATTGTGATATTGTGTGAGTAAACGTCATAAAAAATCCAACAAATTTTTTGGATTTTTTAATTGATCCGGGATCAAAACATAAAAGACAAAAAATGTAAACAAAGAAGCCATGTTGGATCAAAAATGAGGTCATACTATTGAGCCGGGATCAATATTTAGGTGCCAAAGAAAATTGTATAAGATATTTACGTATTTGGCAAGTTCACGAGTTCTACTATTTTCAAGCCAAATTCACCTTCAGTGTTTTGGTTATGAAGAGGGAGACGCCGTTAAACTCTCCTGTTTAATAGAAGAAAGAGGCAATCAACGGTTCTTTTAAAAAACTTTCAGTTGCCTCCCGAATGAGTCATATGACTCAAAGGCCATTGTGTACGGAAGAAAGGTCGGGGAGAGTAAGAGGTGATAGATAGTTCGTTATTAGTTAGGCATTAAGTCGTAAGATGTATGAGATCGTGTTAGAAGTTCTACGACAGGAGTTAATGTATTTGTGCTCAATTATGAAATACCCTTTCAAACGATATACAAATGACGATATAATCTTAAAAATATTTGTCATTTCGTAATCTCTGTTAGATGGAAACGATCTGGCTTAATAAAACATTATTGCTTCTCTTTTGTCCTTTAATAATGACAGAAAAGCTAGTATGAACTGCGTTCTTTAAACATAAACGTAAAAGGCTGCCTCTACCGGCTTGAAGACGAAATGTTTTATTGTGTACTTAAAATTAACTAATGTACACCTCATCACTAAAGGAATACCAGCTATAATTTTAGGCCACCGTCCTTAAAAAACAATCCGTTTTATACTTCATTTACAACGAATGAGAGATGACATGCCTAAAACTTCTTATGTGTGTAGTATCAATTGCGAATGTCTTCGAATTTGTCTGGTACCTATCTTTGACAACAGATCTTTGAATCTGAGCAATTGTCTAGGTGTTTTTGGTTCACGCTCATTCGGTTTGCCAAATCGACGAGTGCGGTATCTTGTTGGGTTCCAAGCAATTTTATTAATAATTATAAATCGGGTAAAGTTTCTTATTCATTACTTTTATGGAGCGAAAGATACTAAATTGTAAACTTAAAATTGAAAAAGATGTTTCATAAAGGATGCACGACTTTTACGAATAATTACAAATTTTCTAAGAAATATTCCCATCACGGACTTTTATTTCCTTCGCAAAATCACCCACAATTGGTGACCTAAGACTTGTATATAAAGAGTTAATTTAGTGTGGTGTTACAATTAAATATTGTGAAGCGTAATTCGGAACAACAAATTTTTCCCCCCGAATACAATCCAATTTTGGTTGAGCATGTTTTTTGCAACCATTGCCATTTTTATAAAATTGTCACCAGTTTGGAAAAACGAGAGCGAAATATATTTTCAGCAAATGGAAGTTCATTTTGTACATCGAGGTATTGCATAGGATAATAGTAGATTCTATACACTGCTCACATCTGTAAATACCATCACATTATTACAAACAAGTAAATGCTGTTGTAATTAGGGATCTTTGGTCGATATAAAAATCTTCAACACATAGATGCGAACATTGGCCTGAAACAAAGTCAAAGATAATTTATTGAAACAAATGTGGTGCAATGGTGACCATCGCAGAATCACATGATTTTATCGACAAGCAACGATCTAATTGACGACCATGGCTGATCGAACTATGTGATTCATCAAAACTTAACATGACATATCACCGCAAAGCGGTTTAAATTCAGTGTTACGTCGCTAGAAAATCAATTTGAAATACTGACGTAACGGATCAATAAAATCGAATGTCATACTCGCTTGCGACCTACATCAAAAGGTAAGCAAAATTGAGAAATATTAGAAGTAAGTTTAGATGAACAAAATCAGCACTAAGAAATCGTATTTCAAGATCTCCAAAAATGCCAGCTTAGCATCATTATTGCCAGAAAAAGTACATACTACCCAAAACTATGATCAACTAAAGATAGCTCAATATTTAAAGAGATATGTTGGTGAAAATTTCTAACATTGATTCATCCCACATACGGTAGAAAATCAAATGATGCTCCAGAATGTACTAAAACGAAACATACAACGCGATCAAATATCAATTACGTGTTCTGATGAATACAGTTTGCAACTTCAACTAGCCGGATGCTATGTATCAAGCAGTAGTATGTTCGACAATTTTATGTTTAAACGAATCTCTAGCCTCTCATATTTGTATACACCCCCAAGTCAAATCCGATATTTTAGACTACCATCAATCAATCCACTACGGACATATAATTAGTACGTTATATTATGTTAGACCTTAGACTAAAGAACAGCGTTGGGATTTTATATCCAGAATCAATGTGATTGACGAAAACGAAATCGATTTTGAATTTATTGCCAACTAGCAAAGTATCTATGGCGAAATTAAATATATTATCGAAGGCACAGCAACGGGAATCAGCCTCTCACTCAGTTTAGTCGCAATACCGTGTTCAGCTATTGTTAAACTATAATAAACATATTTACTCGATGGCCTACTTCGTTTTCAATTATTGACATGACGGCAGAAACGATCGCAGCTAATTTAATATCAGTACTGGAATGTTCTAACATCACATTTTGCGATATTCTATCGAAGTCTACGTCTCTTTCAGCTAGAATTAATTTGACTTCTGTTTCAATTATCAATTATTTCTTCTTTATTGCTATCACAGCCTACTAGTCCTACCGTATTTCACTTATTTTCGTTATACAATCGAAAAAACATTATTTGGTGATAGAAACACAGTTGAACATCACAATGTTGCAATCTAGCAGGCTGGTAAATGATATAAAAATTGAAACAGAGATAAATTTTATTCTACAGAAGCGAGAAATAAACTTCGATAAACTATCGAAACATGGTGATGTTAGAACATCCCAGCCCAGGGTATGGGTACAAAATTGCCAGAAAAAATTTCAAGTTAGCTCAACAGACAGTTTGCGTCTCAGATATTCAAGGAATTGAAACAAACATTAGGTATCACACATTTAAGAACGGCACCATTATATTCACAGGCTACTAAAATAATAGAGGGTAAGAACGCTTAAGGCTGCAATAGTGTCAACAGAGAAACGATTGATAATTTTGCCAATTTTATTGGGTTTAAGAGTTTCCTTCAAAGAAGATGTTTGCGCAATGCCTGTCAAGTTCGTATATGGCCCTAAGCCGGACCTATTTAATAAGCCACGTCCTGTATTAAGCAGTGCCCATGAATACGTTCAATGAAGTTGCTTTTAAATTTTTAACTAAAATTATTTGGTTTTCAAATTTCGATTTTTTTTAAGCCGAAATTTGTTAAAAAAACGTTTTAAGACTATTAAGGCTTAAAACGGAAAGAGGGTAGATGCTTGCATTGTCGGATACCAGATCTTATTTCAAAGGGTTCCGATACATCTCCTTCACCTACGATTCTATGTAGATATATTCCAAGCCGTTGTTAGTTTAAGCAGAAAAATGAGTTTGATTAGTATTTCTCGACAAATGAAACTGAGCCAGATGTTCTGGCGGGTATTATTGTCATATGTACAGTTATATGATTATATTGTACTACCAATATTTTTCCAGAAACATCCCCATCGTGAAGCACTGGTGCAGTGGTTGATCGGTTTGGACGAAAATCTCATTGATAGTCGTCGATGATTTTTTCAGAAAGGGGGACGAGTCGACTACATTAGCCGACACTTTGCAGGCCATGTTGAATAGAACTATGTCACGATAGCTTTCACATTTTAGGCGGTTACTATTTCTGTGTATTAGATAAATGAGTGCGACCTTTCAATTCCCCGGCTGCTGTTCTTGGTCCCAAATAGCGACTATGAGATCGTATAGCCATGTGGTAGGAAGTTTAATCGATCTTCGAGCTTAATCAATTCTGCGGGGATTCCGTCAAGATCGGGTGCCTTCCCATCTTTTAATCTACTAATAGCTACGACTACTTCTTCTAGGGTAGGATATTCGATAGAGACCTCCTCACCTGGCGGAATAATTGCATTAGGATTTTAGGAAGGTCTTCGTTATTGATGTGTTGGTTCAGTGAAAGTAAGTTTGTAACATAAAAATGACAGTAGGTCTTTTAGAGCATCGATTTCCGGCGTTTTTGTGCTTGCCTTTTGAATAGAGATATGATGAAAGTTTGTACTCTTATTTGAAGACGACGAGCATATGATGGTGGCCGCTGTTCATTTTATCTCCGGTTGGTGCATGTATACATTAACGATCGTGATATTATTTTTTTTAGTTTGACCTTCTGTACCGCGTTTGATATTGCGAATGTCGATGACATGCTGCTCCACGAGCCTATTTATGAGAAAGCCAACTGCAAACTCCCCTCGGTTTTTATATCCTCTATTATGGAGAGTGTAGTGTAACCATTGGAGGTACGAATCGGGAACCTCAATTCACCCCTCCCCCCCATCATTCTTTGTTGCTTACTGCTTTTTGGAAATTCCATTTCTTATTAAGGTGTTAAGGAATAATTAAGGTGTGGTTTTTGGGGTTATGGACTATGGACACGTTGGCGTTGTTTGAAGATTCCCGATGGTAACCACAAACAAATTATGACTGGGTGTCCATGTATTATTTTCTTTCTTATTTTCCAGCCGCTCCAGTAGTTATCAGCTTTTCTCTCTAATATGAACCGTTTATGTTGAGTGGTTTAAGACCATTTTATAAAAAAAAAAATATTTAATAGTAACAATAACCAAAATCCTTAGAATTCTTGTTATATTTTATAAAATGTATTACACTATGTAATCTAATATGACGTGTTAGATTACAAGAATTATAAGAATTGTGATTATTGTTACCATTATCTATTTTTTTGTAAAATGGACTTGAAGTACTTCCAAAATATATGGGTCATATTTTACTCGCAAATACGTGTAAATTTTTGCATGAATTGTAGTATTTATACATTTTTATATGTTGGGTTCGTAAACCTGAAAGTTGTTTAGAATGCCCTCATTTCTTTCAATTTGTGACCCCATTAATTATCGACATATTTTTACAATTTATATTTTTTTGTAGAAAAGCCCTTTGCTTGAGGTACCACAATTTTGTTGTATACTTTCTTAATTCATCTTAACAAGTGCTGCTTTTTTGATCACCGAACTCTGAAGGCGGCCGCATGAAATTTGCTCGACTCTCGAGCCGAGCCAACAAAGTTAAAAATGTGTGATATATAATGCATATTGTTGTTGTAAATTCTTGTTGTTGGAATGTAATTGTTGTTGTACCACCGTTTTGAGATCACACATTTTCACATCACGCTCGGCTCGAGAGTCGAGCAAATTTCATGCGGCCGTTTTGATAGTTGATAACTTTACTGTTGCAATTAAAAAGCTCCCAGGGTAAATACGTCTAGTTTAACCTTCCTATTGCTTTTCGGGCCTATACGACCCGAGCCGCATTTTAGTTGTTTACAAAATGCTTTTTTGAATCGAGTACGATTGACTGTTAGTGACTTTTATAAATTTAGTCTAATATGTGTTTGTTACACTTACGATCTCTTTCGGGTCTTAGTGTATAAACGATTTGAAGAAAATAGGAAGGTTTAGAAACATAAAATAGAAAATCATACATGAAAATGTAATTATTTAAATCACTTGTATTTCAAATATAAATCCTTATACATTTACTTTTTTTTACTCACAAAATAAAAATTTAAAGAAGTCAGTTGTATTGTATATTTTTAACCCACTTTCATTACGCACTTAAGCTTCTTTAAATTACCGCTGTTGAATGTGCGTTTATACTTGCGGAAATTAATGCGGCACTAATATATCGCACTCGCTCACGCATGTATATATTCATACCTGCGGAAGCGAGTGCGATGTTTTAGTACCGCACTAATTTCTTCAAGTATTAACGCACAGTGAATGGAACTCGATTCATAAAAATTTTAAAATGTACAATAATTTTAGTTAATAAAAAATTACATGACTAGATTAACAATATAAATATTATTGGTCGATTAAAAATATTTAAATATATAATAAATCATTGCATTGCATCCGATTTAATGTGCGCCCGGATACATATAAGTTCTTTGCTCTTAAACATACATACATTGGTAGGAAATTCGTTTCTAATTAGTTTTTTTAGCATCTTTAGTCTCTTCTTTCGTTTGGCCTCGGCCAAATAGTTTCGCTAGGCTATCCCATATACCGCCAAAGCATAGAGCACATGATAAGTTTTCAAATGGGATGAACGGGTCGTGGATACCCAAGAGTAGTGATGATAGCTGTAATGTAAATTGTGATTTTAGATATGGTAATAGAATATATTGGATGAGATGATACTTACTTTGAAATAGACTAAGAATATAACAATTCCCAAATAGACGAGTGCATGTGGAGCCGAAATTAGATCAGTCTTTTTATCCAAAACGAAAATGATAGATGCAACAATGGAAGCCTTTGTATAGAAACTTGGTTGCATGAATTCCATGGCTGTTGGTGTCCAAGCACCGCGAATTAGTCGTTCAAATAATTTTGTAAAACCGGCGCCATTGCCCTTTAGTGTACCAATTATAATCATAATTATATACGCATTTGGATACAATTTAGCGGCATGTGTGACACCGTCGTGAATTTTTTTCGCCCGATATATTTCCTTCATTGCACTCGCCGCTATTTTGATTGGTAGAAATTTGCCAACCTTGTAGCCTATGTCGAATGGTGTATAAAATACGAGATACCATGTTGCGGTGGCCACCAATAGTTGCGGTGTATTTTTTAGTGGCGCTAATATTGGTTCACCCAATAAACCGTTGGCAACCATGCCACCGGCAAATATTACGAGCATGGTCGATAACCAGCAGGCGAGCGGATGTTTTCGTGAAAATGCTTGAGCACCTAAAAAAACCGAGGATTAGTAATTTAGCGATCGCATTATTCAAGCCACAAACCTGTTCCTAAATCCTCTCGCACCGATAGAGCACACAGTAAACTATGCGCTATATCAAAGTACGGGAACATTTTTAATTTTGTCACCTGATTGGCGATGTCTAAAAAAGCTTCGGGATCCATGATTACCGTGTGTCTGTTGTATTCTACTCAGTTCTAAAAACAACTACAAAATGATAACGATTAATTGTTTATTAATTTTGAATGATTCACGCGACATTATTAATAACGGATTTATTCAAAATATTTACTATAAGGATAAAGAGTTCCTCAGGGCCATGAATTAATCCACAAGAGTATGAAAATATCAGACGATAAAATCAAGAAAATAAAAAATTTTCCCGGGTTAAAATTTTTTTCTTAAATTAACTCCGAATATAAATTTTTCTTAAATAGAAAACATATTGGAGACAGTTCAAGAAACTAAAAAGAATAATAATTGAAAGTGTAACTAATTTTAATTTGTACTTAATATGTACATGTAAAGTACTTTCAACTGTTGTATAGCTAGATTACGCAATTAGGTACAGTACGGAAATTATCAGAAATTATGATGTGGAATTTTCATGACAAATTTTCATATTAATTTTTATTCAAAATAGCGCTACATAAATTCATTACACTAATTCTATATATGTCAGACGTATCATAAATCTGTAACCATGAAAATGAATAAAAATAAAATGTTCATCTCATTTTCCAACACTTTCCACTCTCTTTTCATTCATATAATTTTCTTATTTTACATTCACTTTTATATTATTTTTGCACAAACCTTTCAATTATTTTTTATAACACTACAAGACACTTTAAAATAAAACTTTTATATTTTGTTACTAAAAAATATAAATTAATTAAATGATAAATAAATAAAATTATATAAAGAGAAAGACGGATTTTCACGCCCCAAGTCCAAGCATTTTCATGAAATGCCAAAACCCTGATGTGGTTAAAATTAGAAAAATTAAAAGAAAAATTGCGCTGCTGCGGGTCACAGGGAAATTTATATAAATAACATGATGGACCAAACCAGTAATAATTTTGTACTAGAATAAAAGTGATAAAAAATTTTATCAACACAAATAATTTTATTTTGGGTAGTACTAGAAGTAATTATTTTTTTATGTATTTAATTTTTTAGTATCGATAACACCAAACTTTATGTACACACATATAAAAATAAACTGATAAAACTGTTTATTTGCGTTTCCCAAAAAAGGCCGATAAGTTCTTGTTTTATAATTGGTTGTTGCAATTACTCATCGCGATATAAAATTTATTTCAACGGAATTTTTTTCATTTAAACACGTAAACATTAGAAAAGTTACGTACACGTGGACTTTGATTTACGCAAGCGTTAGCTTATACGTCAGAGATGGTCAACCTGAAATGACACAAAGGCAATTTTATTGATGTGGTTACTAATACAAATCAATATTAAAAAACATTAAAAGAATAATTGATGAAGTGTCCCATTTATGTATATAGAATAAAAAATATCGAGATACCCTCGCTCGATATCCTCGGAAATCAAGGAAATTGTGCCGTTGGTGTCAACATTTAACCTAGAACTTTCCACTGCCCGAATTTAACAATTTTATTTTGTATTAACCGAATTTTCACTTAAAATACACAGAAAAATAAATTAGTTGTGACTTTTATTTAGCTGCAGTGAAAAAAAAAAATGGCGAACAGTTAAGCTGATAGACGAACTGTCAGTGACTTTGATCGATATCTCGCTAAACCGTAAAAGTACTTAATCTATGACCTGGAAACAAAACTATGATATATTTTTAACGGCCATAGAAGCTGGATTCCAAAAATTTGATCAACGAAAATTTCTCAGGTTTATCGGGGATTCTGATTTATACTGATGATTTATTTATTTTTGCTGATAAAAAATTTGAGTGATCTCAATAGGTCGTGAAATATTAGATTTAATACCAATAAATTACAGTTTAATATTAATCAGATCAATATTTTTAGATACATCATATCGGAAGAAGAAATTGCATGTGATAAATAATTCGCTCTAAAGCAATTAATGAAATAGTAATTCCAAACACAAAAAAGACTACTAAGATTATTCAGAATGATACGCTATGTTCGATCTTTTGTCCTGAACCTAGGAAGTCAAAACTCTAATTATTAGTGCTCCAACTTTAAAAACATTTGAAGCAAACAAATATGTAACAATTCAATTGTAATAAAGATAGAGCAGGTTATTGTATCACTGAATTTGGTATAGTGATTACTGATCTGCCATTTGAATTTTTTGCATAAGAAACTATGAATAAGTTATGGCACCTAGAATGCCAGAAAAATAGTAATAGTTTTAATACTTGCGGTTACTAAGAAGAAAATAGATCCATGGTGGACACTATGGTGCAAATGGTCAACATAGAATTCAGAGCAAAGGTACGTTTTAGCAGTATGTACTCCTAGATGTATCTGGCACTTTCGATAATCTGTGGTGACCTACTGTAATTTCCGTTCATTTAATTTTATTCGAACATTAATCGGTACTTCTCTAATAGATCAGCTGATTTTTAATTTTCAACACCAGGTTTATAACCAATAGAGATTCTAATTGATTTGAAATATTTTAACATTTCCATATTCTATTTCATTAAATGGAAAATGGAAAACTCATTCTTAGTTTTCCCGTTTCTCGAAACTTTCTTTTAATATTTTGTTAATAGCTCTCAAACTTGGAGAAAGTATGCAAGCTCGAACGAAATTCACAACAACAATAGACGCAATTTTATTATCCCAATAACTAAGTTAAATTCATAGTCTCGTACCTAGTTTTGTTTGTTTTTTATATTATAGAAAACATTTAAATAAAAAAGATTACCCATAAATTTAAAAAAAATTTATGAAAGCTAACTCAGAATATTGCCGATAGAAAGCGAGGGATTGTGTAGTATGCGAATACGAATTTTTTCTATTAGGTATGTAGACATTTTTTTGTAAATAAACACATTGAAATTTAATTTTTAGGCTAGGTTTAGCAACAAAAATCTATATTTTGATTTATTATACATATAGATACATAAGTATTCGTTTTATTTATCAAGCTACATAACTAAAAATATCATTGTTGTTGTGGTTAGTGGCGTTATTTTATATCCGTTGATTTTTCTGTTTCTCAATTGGGGCAAATTTTTATATTCCTTTTCTGGCATGGAAAAAAATATTTTTTTTGCTTAAATTAAAGTCCGTCATGAAATCGGAATTATTTTTGAAAAAAACATTATGTATAATTTGTTAATATATAAATTATATAACATATTAATTATTATACTATTATTATAGTTATAGTGTTATTTTTCAGACAAAAACGAATTAAGTCGAATGCACAAATGTGTATGCTGGTTCAAATACATAAATAAAAATAGCATGATCCTTTTGAGTTACCCACACAATTGTGATGGCAGGCCGGAAAAGGGATATGCCAAAAAAAACAAGTATGTACTGTTTTTGTATTATCATGACGTGATGTTTGTTGTTGCAACCATTATAAAAGGTTAACCATCCCTTTTTAAATATGTATGTATGTACACACTTCTGAACTGCTGAATAAAAAACAAAAGTATGTACATGTAAACCCAATTATAAAATATAAAACCTAACAATTCCAGATTTAACCATATTTTATTATGGAGTACTAGATTTTGCGTTTTCCATAAGTGTCATATTTTCTGAAGTTAAATGACGTACGTCAAAAACACTAGATAAATATATTAATAATAAATAAAAACCTAATTTCAAGTGTTATTTAATAATATTTAGGAGTTTATTACATACAGAGAACATACAATAAACTGTGTATGCAAATACAAATAAATAAAATTTTCGTATAGCGAGGCTGCGTTTGTGTGTGTCTTCTTGTGTTCATCTTTTGTGTGCGTGGGGAGAAAATCGAGCAGTGATTTCTGTATAAATAAATTTTTCAGCAATATGGTTAAATTGTATTCGCTTAGTTTATTCTGTAAGGGTCCCAGTGAGGCTCGTTTATTATGTGCCAGCTATGACTTACAGAGTTTTTCATTTTTTCAAAGAAGCTCAGTGCAAGAATTTATAGGGTGGGAATGATTTGTTTGTTTTTTATGATTGATTTTTCATTAAACTCCCACTCTAGATTTGCCAGTAAAACCATTGTGGAGCGAACACAATCAGTGTCTAGACAGTCGGTCAAACAGGATATTTACATGTGTCACGTTTATGTGCGCGCTGATAACTTGGCTGGTGTGCTAATAGCAGATCATGAGTATCCAGGTCGGGTGGCACATACATTACTCACCAAAGTTTTGGACGATTTTACGGCTAAAGTTTCTTCAGATCTATGGGCGAACGGCGGTGAAGGTCTAGTAAATTTTACACAGCTACCCACATACCTATCAAAATATCAAGATCCACGAGAAGCTGACGCCCTAACCAAGATCCAAGGTGATTTAGATGAGACAAAAATTATCTTACGGAATACAATCGAATCGGTGCTACAGCGTGGCGAGAAGTTAGATGATTTGGTATCAAAATCGGAACAGTTATCGATCCAGAGCAAAGCATTCTATAAAACGGCCAAAAAGACAAATTCCTGCTGTAATTTTGGTTAGACGTACATTAAAATATTCGCCCTTATTATTATCCACATTATATATTAAATAATTATAAAATAGAAAATTACAAATATTTTTTTAAATTTGTTCCAATTAACTGTATTGATAATTTTTAGGGAATTTTATTGTAAAATTATCGCATTTTCATAAGTTTCCAATCTTTCGAATTAACATTTCGTACGCTGGAAGTCAAAGAAACAATGATTCTTATTAAATAAGTCGTAGGCTTTCAATGTACTTGTTAAACTTTGGTATTTTATAAAATGGGCCAAACGCGGTTCGGCAAGAAATGAGCGTAAGGTATTGTAGCGGTGCTCATAGAGTACTATCAATTTTAAACAAACCTCTATTGACTTACTCGTAACTGTAAGTGGAATGTTGCGTGTCTCGGACGATTTTTTAAATGTTTTTTTTTTAATTAAAATAAAAAGTTATTGACGTATTTTACTATCATCAAAGAACTAAACTAAATTTGAACCGCGTTTTTGATTAATTTAAGAATTACTATTGATATTAAATACACAATAATTATACATATAAATACATATTTAATTGAATTTGATCAAGTAATAAAGCTTAATTATTTTTGATAAATATTCAACCGAAATGAAACCGGTCTACACAACCAAGTAACTACTAATTAAACATAAAAACAACAAAAATTATCTTAGACTGAAGCGATTTAGTAGATTAGCGATTTGGTTATTTCAAAACTAAATTAAATATCGAAAGTCATGGTTTAACAATTAATTCATAATATAAAAAAAATTAAATGTGACAAAAAATTATTATTTATATGAAATGTATTATACTTAAGATTCGACCATACAATATATATTATACATGCAAAGATATGTAATACCGAAGCCGCTCTAGGCTCTGTTAGCCGTTATTAAATTATATACTAACATAATAGTAATTGAATTAGTTTTCCACCAAATTTGTAAATACGAAATAAATAAATATTATATTTTACAGTGGCTTATTTGTTATACATTAAAATAATTATTATAAAATGTCTTAATATTATGTCCTAAAGATCTTATAAATGTGTAAGAAAATAGTTTATCACAAAAATTATAATTTATATAACTAAAAAATATATTACTTACAGGAGATACTGAGAGACTTAAATTAATAATTTGCTTTGTATGTCAGACGTAACATAATTATTGTCGTATTACATAAATATTATTATTTTACAAAACTATTAAACATAAAAATGTCCTTTACAAGACAGAGGCATTAATTAATTAAATTAATTATGTAATTAAATAATTGGGAAAATTTATATTGTTATGAAATTTAAAATGTTTTCGGTATCAAAATTAAATGTTATTTAAAGAAAGGAAAAAGTTGATAACTTTAAAAGGGCGATTTTCATTTTTAGATATTATTTTTTTTATTAAAGCATTATTAGAATCATCAGAAGAAAGAGTTGGCATTAACATGAGCACCTCTACAATGATGAGTGTTTTATAAGTCAGATTTGGATATGGCTCGATTATTTTTGTTTATTATTATCGTCTTCGGCGATTTTAAGTGCAGAACCAACCTTTTTTAAGGATTAGAATGCTATAGAATCTTCGTTTCCAACTTGTTGATAAATCTCTCTCTCTCTCTGGCACTATATTTCATCAAGGGATTTGGCCGCCTCAAATGAGGTTTCATATTCATATTTTCATTTCGGATAATGAGTGATCCTAAACCAGCCGTGAAATTTTTCCTTACTACCACCGGGAATCGAATCCGGGACCTCAGGTCGCTGGAGCAAGCATGTAGACCACTTTTCCACCGGTGGCGGCGGTGTTGGTAAATCCACTAAGCAAACAATAGCTGTATTTTGTTGAGAATTAAAATATTAGAGGCCAGTTTTGGAATTAGCCATGTTGGTTTCTAAATTTGTCATAACGGAAAAAAAATTCATCATAGTTAGCTTCTTTTTCAGTAGTAATTATGATTCTTATCTAAACCTTCAATTTTTTTGATTTGTATAATTCAAACCCGAATTTTATTACTTCTGATAAATTCGCCAACTATGATGAACAATTTCCTTTTACTATGATAATTTAGAATACAAACAATGCTTATTAAAAAACTGGACTCTAATATTTTATTTCTCAACAAAATACAGCTAATGAATACAACAGATTTTGAGTACAAACTCATCTGTTGCTCACATCGAACGTATTTTAATTTTCATACGAAAACAATTTGCTTGTTTTTCGTAATTTTTTAAGTTTTTCAACTTATTTATTTTTGTTTCAATTAGTGTACTTTTTATTTGTGTAATTTAAAAGAAAATCGTGTCAAAACTTTAATCTAATTCATAACAAAAAGAAATGCGTGGAATGCAATGTGATAAATGTTGGCGAGTGGTTTTTACCTGTCGTGGTTTTATGTGGAACAAGGTCATCGGTAGCAATGCAATTATGCTCCAGTCAACACGTCAAAAAACTGTTGAATAAATCTCCTGTTGATGTAAAAAAAACAGCCATGAAAATCTTAACAGGTGGGATGCAGGGTTTATGTTGCATTTATCCGAAGTGTAAGATGTGAATGTATAGCTTATATTCATTATTTGACAAGTTAAAAACATTGAGATAGCAGAAGCAAATATGCGAAGTACCATTCCTGTCATGTCTAATCTATCATAACACATGAAACAACATTCAGAAGAAAGTCAACGGGTCACTAGATCTAAAGCTATAACCAGCGAGTCTGCAAGAGATTTAAGTAACAAAGCGACATCTGAAAAATGTATGTTTATTGACATTACTGACCAGCGAAACTCAAAGTACTTTTCGTTCAGTTTCGTTAAATTTAAATTGTCATTTAGCAATGTGTAACACGAGCGAAAATTATCGCACAAACTGAAGGAAACATCAAAATTGTATTTTTGAAATGGCTTTAAGTTGGTATGTTTACATTTTTATAATTTATGTGTACAAATATTCATTTATATTTTAATAATTTATATAATATTTAATGTGCATTTTTCATCAGCTCATTTTTGAACAAAATTTTGGTGGGGTTAGTTTGTAATTTTGCAGATTGACATTTCAAAATTTAACTGACAATAATAATCGTGTTACAGATTCGCTGGTCAAACTGTCAAATATTCTGTAACAAAACGTTCTCGTTAAATTCTGTAAGGTTTCGTTACTGACTCTTACAGACTCGCTGGTTATAGCTTAACTCTAAAGCATTTACCCTCAAAAAATACCATAACCACTACTACTCTCCGCGTTACCTGAAATATCAACACTCAACGAACGAACCAGGAGGATTATGATTTATTCGATTTCGAAAAATACGATTCGCGGCGTATTTTGGTAATATGAATTTTTTTTTCTATGGAATAATTCGAAATCGACAAATTCGCCATATTATGAAACATAAAAAAAAAACACGAATCGAATTAAACGAAAATGTGACGTCAAAATCCGACTTGTCTTTAGGTGGCGAATTTCGTATTGAGTCAATGTTGTATTAAAATAGTTAATAATTTTTTTTGTCGTGTAAATAAATTCATTTATCAACATGTAAGTTGTAAAATAATTTATTACAAATAACGTATGTATTTTAATAATATATAAAATTGATTGAAGCGTATCGAATTTTTAGATATCGAATTTTTCGAAAGCGAATAATGTTTCATAAAAGCCCCAGACCGTCACATTGACCAACAGTACGTAGTGTCACAAGACTTACAATAAACAGCGGCACATGTACCAAGTAAAATTTTGGAATCGCAGCAGTCATTCAAGAGAATACATAAAAGAAGACCGATTGCAATTCAACTGTTACATATTCGACACGACACTGACAACTATTGATGTAATACAATTGCGATAATACCAGCCTGATCTCACGATAGTCAAACCTAGAAGATTTGTATTATATGTTTCAGTAGAGTAGACTATGAAGTCACAGACGTACAATTTCAACATAATATAAAATCAGGATCTCCTACTTTACTTTTAAAAGAACTAAATCCAATTAAAGGTGTCAACCTACGTGATTCAGGATATGTGTTGCAGACGACCTTTTCCATTGTGTTATTTTATTCAGTGAAAACAGTTTAAATTTTACAAAATGCCATTTTTATACACAGTCGCTGTATATCAACCCACACAATAACAGGAAGCTCCAACAAATTAAAAAGCTGTTAAATTTACTTCTTCCAAAACGTGAATAAAATGTCATCTAAGGCAGCAACATTCCACAAAATCAAATACCAATAAATCGATATAGAATTGTTCACTAATACTACAAAAACGAACTTTGTAATAAAGTTCAAACACCTCTGTTTTTTGTTTTCATATCCCATGAAGGGATTTTGGGAGTTTGTACTGCTTTTCCTCCAACTATCTCGGTTCACCGCACGCTCCATTCAGTTTCGACTACCAATTGTTCGCAGGTCTTGTTCAACGTCGTCGTACCAGCGTAGTGTAGGTCTTCCCCTGCAACGTATATGTCGACCGGTTGTTCAAGGTATACTTCTCTTATTATTCGTTGTTATGAAGATCGTTCAACGTGGCCCAGCTACGAACACGATATTCGTTGTTTGACGCCTTAATTAGGACCATAAATGGACCGAACAACTTTTCTCTAGATTTTTATATGCAGTCGTTTGTGGTAAAGGTTCAACTCTCACTTCCAGAAGGTGGCAAGGAGTTTACACGACTGCGAAAGATGTTTAATAACGGACTCGAAGTCTAGCTGCTAGGCGGGCTTTAATATCTGATTGGGCATAGACAAAGTTATGGTCGTCTGTTCCGTGATTTACGGTATGGATACGCCTTGGTGTTGATAGGCATTTAGTTTTCCTGCTGTTCATTTTCTTGATTCCATTAAGTCTCTTTCCAAGTAACACGATATCGTTAGCTTTTTCAAATATTTGGCCTGACTTATTGAATATGCAACGAGAAGATTCAATACAGATTTTTCTTACCACGTACTCGAGCGCCAGATTAAACACAGGCGCGAGCTCATCTCCCTGTCACACGTGAAGTTATCTCTAAGGGATCAGACACAGTCCCTTCCACTACAATTCTACACAGCGATGTTGTCATAAGCCTGTTGAAAGTCTATATATAACTGGTGAATGGTTATATTTTACTCCTAATATTTTTCCAGGATCATCCTCTAAATGAAACATTGGTCATTGGTTGATCAGTTAGGGGGAAAACTACATTGGTAGTCGATAAGAGGATGATTCAAGAAAGTGCAACAGAATAGCGAGCGCTTTGTAGGCGATGTAACACAATAACATCATGGTAAATTTCACATTTGAGGCGGTCGCCTTTATATGCAGTGACACATGAGTGCGCTCTTTCATTCCTCGGGTAACTGTTCCGTGTTCTAATAATTGTGTGGGGATTACTAATAGCTGCATCTACATCGTCTACCGTGAGATGCAGGACAAGTACTTTCACGGCGGTGGTATTCCGGAGGTATTTGAGTACAGATATCGTATAAGTATTTCTAGTATACTGTTACTGGGTTGGTATAATGGCCATTAGCTCTGCGTTGATTGATTAATTGGGCGGGGAATTAATTCAGCAGAAATTGTTCAGAATAGTGGGAAAATTATTGTGGTCATATTTCTGGTTTTTCCGTGAATATTCCAGTAGTATTCAGTAAATATTAGGAAATCTATGACTAGTTTATTTCCAATATATTTTGAAATATTCCGGAAGCGGTGTAAATCACAAGAAACCGGTGTTGTAAACCATTACATTATATAAAAGTATTCACAATCCAGTGATACAAAATTACGAACCGGATTTTACAGAGCAAATTCTTAACAATTGAATTCGGAATATCAGAAGATGGGTTTAGACGATTTGGTGGTTGCGAAATTAAAACACCATTTGCGCGTAATTTGCTACTTAAAAGTTTCTTCAACAAAGTAGGGAATTAAAGAAATTAAAATTGGGAATGACGAGACATAATATGTATGGCAAACGCCTGCACGAAATCATGGGATGTAAAAGCTATGTAGAAAGAATTACGATAAAGTAATTAAAACTTCCGAGTAATAAAACAAAATTTCTTATTTTTTCGAATTTTTCCTCTTACCAAACAGTTTATTTTCTATTATTAAGATAATTATAACGCTAAAAAACTTAACAATGTCTAAAAACGGGCGGGCAGACACTTTGGCTTCTATACATCCGGATCATTCATCACTTGAGGAACCAAACTGTATACAGGATTCAACATACGTATATAAATATTTAGTTTAAGTACAGAATTTTAACACTTCAATCAGCTGTTCTCATGTTTGTTTACTCGTATTACCAAAACTAGTTTTGGTGCTAATGACGTCAACTCGACTGCTATTTTAGTTGCTTCTCGTTAGTTATTATTTTACTATAAACTATGAATAATTAACAATTAAATGTAATTAAAACATTATTATATTTTTTTTTATCTGTAATTCTGGTATTTCTGATCTTGATTTTATATCTCATGGATAACCGCAATTATTGCTATTTATGATTAACGTAAGGTCGATCACGAAAATGTATAAATCTCGCAAATTAATATTGGATTACGAATTCTTTTATTTGGTCTTAAACAATATGTATTTAAGGCTTAGTTGAATGAAATATCTACAACACGATTTTATTAATTTTCAAATATTTATTTACCTAATATTTCTTAACAATATAAATATAACACAAAACATCTAAATCTTACACAATCAGCAAAATAGTTAGCTTAGTTTTCACCATACGTAGGAAAAATATTTCGCGTTACTTCGGACCGGACTTTTAAATCAAACCAAATGTAAAATCTATTCCAATCTTTCCGGGATTTTGGATGTGAACTTGATCGGTGCAAGGTCATCATTGGTTCAATTAATCATCGTTACGGGCAGAATTTAAAATCATTTCAACAATTTTACTGTATATCGTCATTGTAAGTAAGTGGAAACGACACGTGCATTTGTAGATCACTAAAAAATAATTAAAACCTCATTACTATGCCACCATTTACTTAAATACATTAAGTGCGCTTACCTTTGTAAATAATCCAAAACTAATTAGACGGGTGTCCGTCACGTCTTAATCAATATCAGTTAAAGCTTTTCTTATTGGGAACAAGCAACTTTTCTGTTCCGCTGGTAAGTTTAAATTACACGCATAATTTTTAAACAATGTGATTTAACTATACAACTTAATTATCAAGACATTATTTAATTTTCTATTTTTATTTATAAACAAATATTATGCTTTGTTAACTACACATATTGAATGTAACAATTTATGTTTGTATAACAAGTATGTACTTTACTTAGTGAATATTAAGTTAAGACTGTGGTTGCTGAGGTAATGACGGCAGAATTATTTTTTTATTGCGAACCTTGAATATTCTATGTATCTTTGTCTATAGTCTATCAAAACTACACTTAGTACCCGATTAACTGCAAAACTTGTTTGCGGCTCTCGCGGTAATTAGAATTGTTGTCATGATTCCACACAAGACACAAGCGAAAGATGATTTCATTTATAATTGATTCGATAATGATGAAATGCAGAATTGATTTCTTATTTGTTGTGATAGATTAATTTTATTAGGGTTGAAAGAAGTTATCCAATTGGCTAGAATAACAATCCGGGTCCGACATACCAAAATTAGACCCAGGGAAGTGCAGATCAATCACTAAGCGTCGGTGTCTGAGTGATCTCACTGGGGCACGTATTGAAAACAAGGACAGTAGATGTGAACAATCAATTCGGCCCATTATAACGTAACGCACAAACATTGTGCAAGAAATTTGTCTTCGGACGAACAATGGTTCAATATTCAGTAACAAACAATGGCCTAGATACGGCGGAAGCACATACTTGGGAGCGTTTACCTCTCGAGGAAGTCGCCTTAAGGCAAACAACATAAATCGCTTCTGGATTGATTCTATACGGTTGGAGGAATTGTTATAGTATGGATTCCAGACAATTGATACATACTTCAAGTGCGATCGAACAAATGAAGCGAAGAGGACTTTTAGAGTATATGGATCATGAAAATCTTTGGAGAAACGGATTAAAAACCCTAACATTGAATTAGCCTTATTAATACATCTGTCAATATGGTCCTTAATCTTTATGTTTACAACCAGCATACCCGGGTATGTCCATAGTATTCCATACATTTAGTATTGAATGATAATTTGTAATTTCATTTTAAATTGATAAATACATTTTGGCAAAATGTAATCTAAAATAAATAATTGTTATTAACAAATAATAATTACTAAAGATTTCAAGCTGATAAGTCACCTAAATCCATAAAATTTTGGGTAATAAAACATGAAAACTTACCCGGGTAAGCGGTTGTAAACATAAAGGTTAAACGATAAATCTCGTGAAAACAAAACCCCTAAATCTAGAAAAGAATGAACTCGCTCTATCATAACGCCATTTAAGAATAAACTATTATCAGGTCCATAACGTCCATAACGTCTTCTAGAAAAGTTCATAACTTTACATTTAGAAACGTTCAGGCGAAGCTTACTCAAGCTACACCAGTCGCAGAAAACGTTTAATTCCTGTTGTAGATTTAGCAGATCGCGATCATTTCTAATCTTACAAAAGATTTTTACATCATCAGCGTAAATCAGAAACTTACAATGTTTGAAGCACCGCTTCACATCATCTATGAATGCAATAAATAATAGAGGTCCCATGTGGCTACCTTGTGGGACGCCAGACAAAACATTTATGTCTCTAGATAAAATATTATTTAAAAAAACTACTTGGTAAACTAACTTATTTACGATAATAAAACGCTTATTTCAGAAATTTGTGAGTTAAGTTAGTTTTTAAGTTATGAGTGAAATTCAAAGAGACTAATTTTACAGTAGAACCTTGATTGTGGCCGTGTGGAGCACGCAGCCTTATCAAGCCAGAAAATAAATATTTATTGCAGCCTAACCACAATTATAAGATAATGTTGTGCCAGGTTCAGGACCAATTAGATTCCGTAGTGAACCACTTAAGTGTTTAACAGTAAATTTCGAACCCAACACGTAAGCGCTCGTTCGCAAGCCATATGAATAGAAAACACGACAAATGTTCAGTTTGGCCTTGAAGTCCTCAGACAATCACAAATTACAAAGAACTCATATTCCGGAAGTAATCTTATCATTAACCATACTAATTTCTGGTATTGCCAATTTACTCTTTCCGAGAATAATTGTTGTTCAATGTACCTTAGTCTATAAGTAGAACAACAAGCTGAATTCAAAATAAGCGATTTCAGTTGAGGAAATGAAGAATGGATTTCATAGCATTAAGTGAAGGCGAAGACAAAAAACCAGTCATTGCGCCCTACATAGAGTAATGTGCGTTTTTTAAGTTTGCTAATTATGCATTTCCGATTAACTACCAACCACCAAACAACTGACACGTAAGGCAGCCTCGGTAGTACAATCGACTTATAAATAAAATACAGAGGACAGCCCTCATGATTTATCTCGGAATTGCCATAAAATAGCAGTAACTCTTTCTAGTTTGTGTTCTACATTAGAATTCCATGATAAACTTAAACCTTTTGAAAATATTCAAAAATCTAATTTTGCGAAATAAAAAACAACTGTTTAATAAAAAATGTGTTTATTAAGTGTAAGTGTGTTTCGCCAAGTGCCTACGGCAAATAATGTAAAAAGTAATTCCACGATAATTTATAATCTAGGATAATTCATAAATGTTTGACAGAATCTGAAATTTTAATCTTACTCCCAACAAGGGTTGAAATTTTGAGGTTAACTAACTTTCAACGATTAAAAAAGCTACATGCCTGAAACAGTTATAATAAGATCATCGCATGGCCCTGAGCGTTTAATCCGGACTTCTGAAGCTTATCTATAAGCAAGAGCCACAGTAAGAATGAGACCACACCTCCCTGTCAACAACCTTTGGTAATTTTGACGGCAAAAATGAATATTGTACACGTCTGTGATCGTCGCAAAAAAAAGCGATGTCGAACGCACCTGCGATGCCACGAAACCTCCCCATGAAAAACCCTTTGTTTTTAACTAATTTTACAATTCTAGTATCGAGCTTATACAGTGGCGTTTTGCAGGACTTATACACTGTAAGCGCATGCTGCGTGGTACTGAGTGAAGATATATTCAGAAAGTAAAGTAATTCAGCTGGAGAAATCCATCAGGACCACCTGTAATCAACGCTGGCTAAATTCTAATCGGCAGAGGTCTTGGGATATTCGGTAGCAACAGCAACAGCCTTTTTGGAAGTTTTAAAGTTTCCGTTAAGCAGCTGATGATCTGTGAGCAGATCTTGTGTTCTTTATTAAAGTAAGGGTAAGTTGGGCATCTGTGAGAACAATTCCGTCTTATAGATTTTTTTGATATACAATAGCTATTACGGAAATTGATCGGGGAACGACGAAGGTCGATCGGAAAATGCAACTTTTTAGTTTGTTTTATACAAAAAATTTAAATAAAAACAGATTACCCACAATTTCCATACCATTCTTATGAAAACTAACTCAGAAAATCGATTGCTTGGTATGCATATACGAAATTTTTCTATTAGATAGGTTCGAACGGTAAAGAAAAATTTTATAAATAGACACAATGATATTTAATTTTTACGTTAGGTTCAACAACTAATTTAATTTAGTAAAAAACGCTCTTAAAGCTTTCTTGTAGACTTGTTTCTAACTAGTGGTGTTCTACTGACGCAGGCGATTTTTTTTGTCGTGTATTTGCTTTATGATGCGATTATCGTAATTTCAGTATATTTTAGGTGTAGCGGGTTTCATAAATCCTTTAATTTTTCATTTCTGCTAATTTCTAAAAATATCTGAAGAAAAAACCTCTTTTTTGTGATAGTGCTACCTCTAGCGGTGAATAGCAAAACCACATTTTTTCTGCTGGAAGTTATCTGCAATCCTATATGCAGCCTTCTAGTACATTATATTCATTTATATGCACGTTTGGTCGGTTAGTATGCATACGTATTAATAAACGGTCTTTCGCCGGTGGTAAATTTGTTCTCTTCATCAACTAATTAAAAGAAAACAAAGTTTAACCGATTTAAGATAGATAAATAATTTTTTGGGTGCACAATTTAAAGGACCTTCTACAGCAAAATAATTAAACCCATTTAAAGTTTTTTTTGAATAAATTTTTATCTCATATAATATATTTTTATTTTTATAAATTATTTTTTTTTTTTACAAATTTGTTATGGATTAATATTTGATTAATGTTCCAAGCCTCGTACTATATAAAAAATCAGCGTGGCCATTATCCTGCGTTCATCTTAATATTTTGATTTGCCATGCGACTTATGAACTCGTATTTCACTTTGTTAATATGTATAATATAAATTTGTGAATATAACGGAAAATATTTTTAAAAAATTTTCAATTTTAACAAAATCAGTCATTTAAACTTTATTTTTATTATTATTTATTTATATATATTTAAAAAAATTTTTTATAAATTCAGAAGTACTAAATATTTTTGTTTTGTTACACGGGGGATATTTACGGTCTGCTAAATTTAAGAAAAAAAATTAGTTGGAAGAAAATCTATATAGTTTGACTAGAATAATTTATATGGAGCAGCTAAATTTCAGATTGCTAATATAACAGGAGAGACTTGACGTGTTTTGGGGGTAGGTTTTGTTGATTAGAAGAAAATTAAAATTTAACAAAAAATCGTAATCAGGTCCCATATATAGAAATATAATTAACTGTATGCTAATAATAATTTAAATGTACCAAACAGAAATTTAAAATTATTACAACATTTGTTTATTAAATATTAATTTGTAATTAATTAAGCCTAAAATATTTATTTTATTTTTTTAATCTGGAATTGGCTATCTATATAAGATTTTCAAAAAACTTTTTTTAATATATAAATTTAACAATTTTTTTTTATTTTTTAAGTAGCTATTTTGGTATGCAGTATCAACATGATTAGTTTTAATAGTTTTTTGTGTTTTGTTTTGATTTATGTAGCTTGTTTTCATGATTTCAAAATTTTAGGGAAGTGATTCTTGCGGGTGGTTTAATATTTGGTTAATTAAAATTTTATGACATATCACGCGCTTAAATATAGTTTGAGAGCAATATCTAACCTTAGACTAGGTTACTGAAAAATGGCCAAATTAGGGGTTTGTGGGTTGTTTTTTTTGAACAAAAGTTCGGTAAATTTTCGGTTTTTCTGATTAGTTTAATGATACTTCCTTACACGCCGTTACAATCGAAAACATTTAATGCAGATTTTAATGTTGAGTATCGCAATTCAGTTTGGTGATATAATATTTCACGTCAGAACACTTCAATCGATGAAGTTACGCAGTTCCAAATAGGAATCAGCAGTAATGAAGCTGTCTAATGTTCACTGAGAAAATGACCACAGAGCCAACGTTGCCTACTTTAACTACGACCCAACAGAATGATTTTTCAAAATCGTTGCTGTTTTACAAGGTTCTATAATAATATAAGGAAAGCGTCTTTGTATGATAAAGCAAGGTGCACTCGTTTCATTATATACAATCGGCAGTGAAACACGTCAGGGGCATTTCTTAAAATGGCTTTACTTGAGGATGATCAACATTAGAACAGTTTCGACATATTTCTTTGGTAACTCTGTTCTAAATAGACTCGAATTCAGTTACAACTAAGAAAAAACATATTTTCATTTTCGGTTGGTACCTCAAAATAATTTATAATTGTTTAATTATTTATGTTGGTGTCGTACAAGGTTTTAATAAATTTAGGACTTCGAGCCACATTTCTTCAAAAAGCGTCTTCAGAATTTTGCATAATTTAACTTTGTATCGTTACAAATTTTCTCAAGTGTATGCATTGACTGATGTGGATATCGGCGCCATGTATACTTTTGTCAGAAGATGTCCCATTGGCATCAATGAAAGCTACCCCCTCCTCATTTCAAGAGATATTCCTTAACCTCTTGAGATTGCATAATTTTTAAACTTTTAGTAGTTTTTCTTTAAATTAGAAGGAATTGGCAAGACTCCATTTCATTGTGTCAGTGTTGTTGAATACTTGAGATGCTTGATTTTAATAATGACAGCATTTATTAAAAGCTGTCAAAGGAGTACTCCCGAAAGGAATACGTCTGGTTTCATATATCTTCAGGAAAGTTGTGATTTTTTTTAAATTAATCGAATCATTAAAACCACTGTTAAACGAAAAGTCTAAAGTATGTATTCAGATTTCTCCGAATTAGGAATATTCAAATTATTCCTAAGATTCCTAGCAAAATTCTCTAACCTCTTGAGATCGAAAGTCCAAAACAATGAAATAGAAAATTTTGAGTGGGTTTCGAATTTAAAAGCTGACCTGGTGATTCAGAGGTATTGAGAACGTTGCTCGGACTATAACCGCTTTGCACTAAAACAAGCATTCATCAGCTTCTTCTCTACTTTGAAAGATTTAAATCCTAACTTAAGAGCGTCCATAAAACATATTATTGAAGCGACCAAATTCTTTAAATTAAATCAAATCAGTTTATTCTGTGAAATGAATTTTGGTGGTTAAAGTGGTTTAGCCCTTTTTCAACCAAGAAAATAAAAAAATTGGCTCAATTTTAGTCCAACCCACTTAAATGTGTGATTAAAAAACCATAGTATGTAATGGCGATGTTGATAAAAAATGTCTCTTGATTTGAAGTAAAACCAACACAATTGTGTGTATAGATATAGTGTTTTTTATCGGACGAAAAT
The DNA here is from genome assembly GCA_947310385.1 of Nephrotoma appendiculata. Classification (NCBI taxonomy): domain Eukaryota; kingdom Metazoa; phylum Arthropoda; class Insecta; order Diptera; family Tipulidae; genus Nephrotoma; species Nephrotoma appendiculata. The sequence continues at coordinate 363,772,735 of OX371224.1, read as the reverse complement.
AAGTTAAAAAGGAATTCACAAATGTGTAAGTTGGTTCAAAAAATATACAAAACTAAATTTTTGACATGGTACTTTTGCCCTACCCGCACAATTGTGTTAGTAAATCACAAAAGGGTTAGGACAAATCTGCGCTGAAAGTGGAGCGGGATCGGGAGCCTAAGCCTTATTGAGTCGAATGTTTTTTCTCTGATTTATCCAATTCGTTTTTGAATTTGGTCAAAGTGCCTTTGTCTAAATTTCCCTAAGCCTGTGGTATGGGATATTTAATAAGATTTCCGAACTAAGGACAAAAGGGTGTAAGTAATCGTGATCTACATTTGCATTGAAGCATCAAATTGAATTATAATCACACGGATAACACTAAGGTCACGCCTATCCGAGTTAAGCAAACTTTACCACGCTTTTAAATATGTGAAGCAGTGCTATTGTTCCGTTTAATTTTCAAATGGCTAAAATTCTAGAATTTCTACCGGAGAACATTTGTGCATGGGTAGTATTCATCATTGAGCTGCCTTGATTAAAAACTATTGATAGCGAAAAGCTTTGTCTCTTATCGAGAATCGCAAATCCAAGCACGAGGGATTTCACCCTTAAAATTAAATACTCTGGATCTCACTCTCAATGTGTACCTGGAATAGAATAGTAGAACAGTACAGTACTAACGGCCCTCGTATGATCAGTAAAAAATGATTGTTTTCCATAGGAAAGTTTTGTTGATCAAAAATCAGTTAGGATTTTAGGAATAAGAACATCATCGGTTCGTGGAACCCTTTCCCGGACAACGACATTTCAGAGTACGAAGAAAGCTCAAAATCAGATATTCTAATCGAGGAAAGACGTCCCTTAATCCTCTCTTTTTGTTTTCTATACATCCGCAGTTTATCATCATATTTATTAGTTGGACACTTGAATCCACACCGCAGGGCTATAATGAATTAACTTGAGCCTTCTCGTGGAAAACATTTTGGATAATAAGGCGAAACCAAAGGGAACGATATCTTATTTAAAGATGCATTATGTGCTTCCTTTTCCAAAGTAAACCTACCTACCCTACTCAAACTGGTGTTGATTATGTCGGAAGTCGGACTAATGACCATGCGAGTTTCAAAAAGCACATGCAGTACGGCCTTCAACGATTTCACTGTTGTTGCGGTGTGCCTAGCCAATAAGGCTTTAGAAAGAGCAACATTGAGAGGACGATTATGGTAGTGTTGGTTTTGCGATACAGAAAGCATAATATTTAGATGATGCATGAGATGTGTCGACAGTTTTTAAGGTAATTTAACTTGAAAATCTTTGAATAAAACCGATATTAATTTGACCTTTACACTCATCCTGTATAATTTACACAAACATTACAAAAGAATCAGATTTAATCTATATGTAAATAATTTAATTAATAATATTAATTTCGTTATAAATAATTAAATTAAATTTGTTCTCCATTTTGTTTTTTTTTCTTAATTAAATAATTTGATTTACTTAAAATTTATTTTGGTTTAATTTAAATGATTTGTCATTCAATATTTTTTATACCTAATTAATTATTTGGATGCATAATTAATCATTTTATTTTAAGATTTATCATCTTCTTGATGATTCTTCAGACAACCATTTTAACTCACAATAATATTATTTTGTACTAAAAAATTTAAATACAAAAGTATTTAATTTCAAATTTTAATTTTGTTAATTTTTAATATTAAACCAGTTGTGGTGTGGCTGTTGGTTAGTAATTATGTAAATTTTATAAATTCGTGATAAGAATCAAAAAGCTTTATTTAAGAACGCGATGAAATTTTGGTACCGCAGAGACATATTTTTATCAAATTTTTTTTTTTAATTACTTTTGGTTCAACCTAAAATTTTATTAATTTTATTATACTACATTTTGTTAATTTAAGTAATAATATATTTTATTTAAATATTTTATAATACTTTTATTTATTTTGGTATTTACGCGGAAAAAATAAATTAATTAAAAATAAAAATTATTTAAACCTAAATTCATAAATCATACTATCGTTTATCACACAATCATAACATTTTTTTTCTTTTTCTTAAAATTTATGCTATTCATATAAATATACCTTTTTTGAGGGGGTTATATGGGGGGATTATATTATTATACATAAATATTATTATTTTATTAACTTGGTTGGGGTGCGACTAGAGCGTTACCGGAAGTTCGTAATACCATTGAGGCGGGTCGTCCACTTTTTCGTAAATCGATTGTATTGCATTGAGATACGTAACCATTTGTGGATGTGGCGGGTATCGTGTCACCTAGTGCGGGATCTTTGTTTGGATCCTCGACAGGTACTTGTAAAACTTCTGTATATTCTCGTATTAGGTTTGCAATTTGGAAGGCCTGAAATTGAAAATTCGAATTTAGTATCGATGGTCGTATTAAGCGTCAGCCCTCTATACATTTATTACCTGAGCTGTTGTTAAAATCACTTTGCTTTGCTTTTTCTCGGTGCCCGTGATGATCATTAAGCAATTCATATTTGGCGAATACGACAGTATGGATGAGTATTCGTAGGTACACAAGGTGTTTCGCGAACGATGTTCAAGTAGATGAATACCATTTTGATCGACTGCCAACCATAAAACTCGGGGCCAATTTGATGTAAAGCTTTGCATTACATCAAAAATGGTGGCACGATGCAATGGCCAACTTTGGATAAGATTTAAAAATGCTTTTTTAGCCTCAGCCGATGTCATGCCTCGTAGACTTTGATGGTGCATTGCTACAGCTTCGCTTGGAATATTTGGTACGTACCGTGGCGGTAAGCAATGACTTGCAATACCACGGTAGTCCTGAACAATTTCGGTACAATCCCCTAGTTCGAGTTGTCCTTGAAGAGATGTTAGCATTATCTGAAATTGACAAAATTGATATTAAAGTATTGCTCCTAATATGCAATAATTCGCCAACTCACTGCTTCCATTTCGGTGATCGGGAACCGATCAGTACGTAGGCCGTGTAATACTTGATGGTAAAGTAACTCCTTCTCAACAGGATCATCCAAATTAATGAAATGATCGAAGAATAAGTGTTTCTTGAATAGGAAGATATGATGCTGTCGCCGACAAGCAGGTGGGAAATTACCACCACCAGACTAGAAAACGTAACAAAAATTAATATTCGACTAATTTTTTCAGCTCGTACAAAATTCTCACCTGATTTTGTTGTATCGCTTGGGCTGCTGCATTTCGATACTTTTCCCATTTTGACATGACATCCGCAACTTTTTCATCGGGCAGTAAACTCCGTTCAGTCGCCCCAAGTACCTCATATATTGCATAACCCCGTGCATTCTCTTGTAGCCCAATTTTTTTCTTAACCAACTCCATAACCTCTTTAGCCGTTGAACTCGGATGGAATTCAACCGAATGGTATTGCCCGTCCATGAAATGAAACCGGGCGTATATAGGTCGACGATTGATTGTGCAAACGATTTCTTCACGACTCGGTGGCCATTGGCGGCGTCGCGTGCCCTGTGTTTTGAAAAGACATTTTTCGGCAAATCGGGCATATTTACCCTCTTCGGTGATAAAATCGCTAGCGCAACGTTTTAAATGATTGATCAAATATTTACGGACTACTTTTTGGGGTGGGAGGATTACACTACAAGCAAGTGAGAGAAGGGCCCAATGACGCAAATTTACCCGTGAATTTGGATCCGGATGGTCGGTCGTTTGTTTGATCAATTGGAGGTACAGCTCATTTAGTAGCGACTCTTTACGCATACAACGATCCATAATCGACTGAATTAGAGTGATATGCTCGTCTTCAGCCCGTTGAACAATTTCCCCGTTTTGACCGAGGCCCGCATACGTTAAAATTGCATGAAATATTTGTAACATTGTTTGCTCTTCCTGATCTGGGATTTTACTTAAGCTTTGCGGTAGGGGTTGGCGACTGAACGCCCAATACGCATGAGGGAAACCTTTATATGTTTCACCGTGATCTTGCATGGAATTACCGTGTTCGGCACGTAATTTTTCTAATCGATGTTTAGACAAACGTCGAAGTGTGTTACGTAAAAAGCCACCACTCGAGTCTTGCGGTTTTCGGAGCAATTCTGCATCTACTAAATGCCGTCTACATACAACTACATTATGGTGGAGACGAACCCTATCTTCATTTGTAATACCTTTACTCTTCTTGGTTGGCACCTCATTCTCGTTGATCCAATTAGATAGGGGTGGATAGTAGGATACGATGAGAGAGCCAATTTCATTTTTTTGGGTGGTTTCAAATACAAAACAACGTTGCTGTTCGGTTCCGGCTGGTGTTCCAGATGCCACTGTAGCAGTGCTTGTAAGTCGATTTAATGAGATTGTAATAAAACTATCACTTGGATCGAGCATTATGGATTCGATGTCGTGATATCGGAATTCGTACAGAACGAATTTATCTTCGGGTCTGACTAGAATTAAACCTTCGCAATTTACGCCTAAAATTAGGCTGTTCCCGTAGCTCCAGTAACCGCGATACGTAACCATGAACATGGTGGTCCCGTATAGTGGATATTGCATGACGCACGATAAATATAAAACTTTAGCGGTAAGTTCGGTTCGTCCAGCGCCATATTGGCGGTGGGCTTGGGCCAATATTGGAACCCAAAAATGTTCCTCTCGTGTTTTCGATATTCGCTCCGGAAGGTAGTTCGTCACATCGGTATAGTATTCGGGTTTTGGTTGAGCGGATGGGTCGCCTAAAGCAACTTGAGCTTGTAATCCTGCCAACTGGAGGGCAACTTTCTCGCTAACCGGGAAGTCATCACATTTCACTACACTGTATACAGCCTGAGCGTAAAGCATATTGATTTCGACTGGATCCTGCGATAGTTCTCGTGTATTTTTGAATAAGCGTTTTTTAAACACAAATCGATTGTCTCCTGAACCGAGCGTTGCTGCATTTTTACGCAGGGTTGATGTAGTCTGTATCTTTGTTTGTTTTCTGGAAAATAAAATTCGTTAAAAACTTTACGAATAAATATTTATTAAACTTACATTTCCCAAGCTGCTATTATGTCGTATAAATAGTCGTGTGATTTGACATGTTCCTCACCGTCAGGGCGTGATTGGTATATGGCCCAACCTTCAGTTTGTTGTAAAGCTAATTTTTCAGCCAACTTTGCCACTGCATCACTAGCTGTGTCGGTTGGATGTACATCGATAGCCTTGGTTCGACCATCAAGGAAGAAAAATCGACACACTATTGTACCCAGACGTCGCATCGCCGCCACTTCAACACTCGACGGTGGATGTAATCTTGGCGACACCTTCGTATATTTACAGTTGTCTAAGCACCATTGCACATATTGTCGCAACTTTCCATCCATTGATTCCAAATTTTTCTTTAAAAAGCTCACGAAAAACTTGAACAACAGTTTACTGGGCTGGAACGCTACAATGATTAAACAGAGCAACAACCAAATACGATCGGTCCATTCCGAATGCGGATTATTAGTGGCCTGCCGCATACATTGCACAAAAATTTCATCCCTCAACTCTTCACGTTCAATACCATTCCCAATAATGTATTGGATAACTTGAAGTTCACGTTCGGCATTCAACTCGCCACGAATATATTTACACAAATCCCTGAATATGTTGCAAGCGACCACGATATTTTCCGGATCGTACATATGAATATGAGAGGTCGGAATAGTATTTCCACGATAGTATGTGATCATCTCGTATTTTGGCACTAAATCCACTGATTTACGGCTTTTACGTGTAAGCGTTGCTATAATCGTACCTTCTGGTGATCGCTCGTGAGCATTGAAATAGCTTTCGGCGAATTCGAGTATGTCGTAGTACATATCGTCACGTACGGCCTCTCGTTCCCGTTCCGTGATATCATCGCGATGCATTTCCTGTAATTTCTTCTCGACCCGATATTTACGACGCTGTTCTCGTTCGGCGAATTGGTGCCCTCCACCTGTCGACGATGTCCGTGAACTTGGTCGACTTTGTTTGGGGGATGATGGGCTCATTGGGCCTCCGGAAGACCGTTGTACTGGGCTAGACGATCGGATAGTGGTAATCATAGGACTCTTTGGTCGTAATTTATGGCCATTTTCAACGACTGGATTGGCAGATTCTAGTACCTCAGGTAGCGGTGGAAGACCTTCTCGTGGAATTACGGCTTCGTATATCGGTTCTGGTTGTTGCTGTTGCACTTTCGGGATTGGTATTGGTTGCGGTGGTAATGGGAGTGCATCGCCATTTTTCACTGGAGGTGGTGGCGGTGGCATTGTCGGTTCCGGTAGCGATGGTACTCCCTTCTTAGCTGACGTAATTTTATTTGGCCTTTCCAATGCTAATCCTTCGATTTCTTGCTGTATCACCGATTCCAATTCAACATCTAAATCCTCGACCAAACTGTTCATTTGTTGACCAATTTCATCGATTACCGGATTCGAATTGCCATTTGATCCGGGTTGTACTTCGCTTAGGAATGCAAACAAATTATCCAAATCGACCGACTCGTTACTTTGCTGGTGACTAGACGAGAGAGAACTTCCATTAATTTGTGGCGAATCCGTTAATGAGTGTACTTGATTTTGATTACTAAACTTGGAATTAAGTTGTTCCGCAATTTGCGACAGGGCCAACATTTCAGCTTTTGCAACCCTAAAAACACGAGATAGAATAGATAAACGAAAACTTATTAATATTATTCGATATCTTTGATGCAGATCGACATCAAACATTTAAGTGCGTGTGAACCAAATAAAAATAGTATTTACTCAAATGAAAATGATCTAAATTAAAAAGGATTATTGTATGCGACCCAAAAATTAATGATCAACTTAAAATTTACAACAACAATTTTATAATAATAAATTATTAGCGCTATTAAAAGACACTTTATTGTTTTACCACGTATATCCACTTACCCTTCGTTAACCTCATCATCGTCATATTCATGGGATTCGTTCCCATTCCCAGTACTTGGCATGCGTTTTGAAAAATATTTAGTTTTTTTGGTTTGGTCTTTGCTAAATATCTCATATTTACATATTTATATAGACTGTTCTGTACATAAAATGGCTTTTGTGTCTAAATGTATTATGAATGGCTACGAGATGCTAAATATTACCTTAGTTTGGGAATTTCAATACAAATTTAATATTTCATCGGTTTTTGTTCGTCTAAACAGTAGTGGTGGCAATTGGTAGTAGTGGGAAAGTTAAATCTGAATCAATAGAATTTAAAAAGTTTGTTCTTAAGATTTTGTGCAAACTTAAGCATTTCTTTTAAAATTTGTCTTTTCGAATTTTAAGTTTGCTTTCCTTTGGTATCTGGACTTCGCGTTAACCAATCTTAGAAGTTAGCAGGTTCAAAAGGATCTCAAACTAGATTTCAAAATAAAAAAAGATTTGCAACCCGAAGCCGAAAGCGATAATCTCTAATACTCTAATAGTAAACGTAGCTGACCAATGATCGCTACACCAACCATCAATCCTCATTTGGAACTACATATGTAAGGAGATGTGATAGAAACTTTTACAAGGAGGAGTAACACCCATGTTCAAAAATATGTAGGTGGAGTCGCCATATTTTGATGTAATATATTTAGTTTGGATTTGGACAAAAGAGGTGATTTTCTATTTCCAAAGTTGAATGAAGATTAATCAGTAAAATTTGTAGTACGATAATTCATCCAAACGGCATAGTTCAACGAAAACAACAATTATCCGAAAATATGTCAAATGATTATTCAGATTTGTATAATTTATAGAGAGCCATCCAAGACTTCCGTTTGTGCAAAAGTTCTGTTTTTTTTTTGCAATGTCGGTTTGTCTAATGGAAATGGGATTTTTGAAAGAAGTTAATGAGTACCACCAACCTTACATATTCGTCGAAATCCTATGGCAAACGAGTCACAAACTTGCGGGAAGTTCAACATTGTGAATTCGGTTTGAAAACTCGAATTGAGTATTTTCTATAGCTTCATCCATAACTCATTTTGGTATTCGATTTCTATCAAACATATCGAATTTCATCATGATCGGTTGACAAATGGTCTAGTTCCGTCTGAGTAGATCATATGCTACTACTTCTTCTAAAAATCATTTTAGAATGTCATTTGCATCATATATGTAAAAAAAATCCCATTGCCAAGAAAATAACAATTTCTGCACAAACGACGCGGGTGGGAAAACTCTCTAAGCAAATTTTCCTGTAATTAAGAACCAAAACAATCCGGGCTTACCTTGAACTTTTCTAAATACAAGTAGAATAGGGCGTTCTTTCAACTTGTGCTTATCACGAATTTATTACGATTCTCTTGCCAGCATCAAGTAGTAAGTGGGAATAGCAAAACAAATTTTGATAATTGATTATGATAAGTTTAGGACGACAAGAGCAAAGGCGTTTACCTAATAAAACGATTGCAGTGGTAGATGTAGATCAAGAAACTGAACAACGCAGGAGCACCGAGGCCCAAGAGATCGGATGAAGATTCTTGAAAAATGATTCAATAAACCGAAAAACATCAGAAACATTTTAACCAAAAGAAACACTCACAAAAAATGAGCCACAATATTTGGCAGGGAAGTAAAACATCAGAGCAAAATCATATCTGAGCAAAAAACTAAATAACATGAAAAATGAATGGTTAAATATAGCGGCAGCATACCCAGGAGCCTCAAAAATGTAACGATTAGGAAATGTAGTAAGATTGCATTGTCGCATAGTAAGATTATTTGTTAGATAATAAACTTGCCAGTTTCATGTAAGATGGACATCATAAGGCAGATTTCCATTAATTCATTCTTATCAACAACCAACATCTCTCTCTCTGAGCAGTTTTAGGAAGTGGAACATTCCAAACATTTGAAAATTCAGCAGGATTTTGAGTCAACAAAAGATAATAGCCGGGAGTGGGATACCATGCTGCACTGTCACCCACCCAGATCACCAGATCATCAACTCCCTCAACCATTGAAGACAATACGGCAAATGTGGTGGGAATATACCTGCTTTCATACCACATACTATACCCAACAGAAGCGTGTAGAGTTGCCTTATTCCACACCTGTACTCTTTTACACACTCTGGCACAGTGTATACCAGATGATGGTATTAACGCGTTTTTAAAACATGAGCAAATACATTACGGGGCATCAAAAATAAATTTTAACATGTTGGCTTGTAAATTGATCCCCTTTACGTTGTTAAACGTGTTGATAAAAAGCTCGTCTAATTATGTTTCTTTTCTAGTCGTGTGGAATTATGGGGATCTACAACAAACATAAAATACATAGTTCGTCACATGTTTTGGCAAGAAACTATGGCTTCCTAATACTGTTTACTCACTTGAAACAAGAAAAGACACGACTAGCAGAAACACGGTGTAGTGCTCAAATTTAGAATTTTGTGATCCATATGATTACTCCTTTTTCACTGGTTTACAAAAGTTCTATCTCTTTAGGAGATGCCCTACTGGCCGGTTGTAATAGGTCGTTGAGAAAAATACTTCGTGTGTTCAATTCTATAGATTTTTGTTCGCAAAAATGCCTTTTTTTAAGTCGATAAAGATAGTCCGGATTTTCAGCCTGAATTTTTTTGGTTAATATAATGGACAAGGGTTGTAAACACAATAGTGTAAACATTTATAAAAAAGTAGTACCATTCCGAAAAAAATGGAACATGAACAATTTCAGTAACTTTAAAACTGAGAGTTTATAAAAAGGAACATTAGGCTATGCGGCGGCATCTGTGGTCAGATAAGGACCAATCTGCTTTTTAATTCTTTTCTTCAATATTTCAGCAATAATTTCTTGTGTCACAAAATGGGAACAGTCTGTATCCGACCTTTACTCTTCGTTGAACAGAGTAATTGACGGGCCCTAAGTTTTCAGATCACCAAGACGAACTATCTACACAATCCTTGGAGCCATATATTTTTCTTACAGAGTACCAATTTTTAAATCCGTATTGACTATAAACATACGAGGCTGGTTTACCCTAACAGGGGTGTATTTTCGAACTATTTAGAGTCAACGCGACTAAACAAAATAAGTACAAGTAACGTTCGGAGTCCTTCTGGAGATGTTTGATATAACAGCCCAACTTCTTAGAAAGAGTCCTGACGAAAATCAATACCTACATATTAATAAAATGTTAATAGCACAACTCGTACCGTAAGTTAAAGGTCAAATGAAGATAGTCGCTTCCATCAAATGGCCTCCACATTTTGATTCTGGGTCTTTTGGCAAAATTTTCAAAGGTGCGATAATACGGACAAAACCACTCGAAATGGAACTCAACTCTGTTCTGTAATTATCTGTTCGTTTATTTGAAAACATTGAATTTCAGAAGTCGTTGTAGGCACTCCCCAAAGAAGTTACGTTTCGCCTCTTGGTGGTTATCAGGACCTGCTAAAACTAAATTTTGTTTAAAAATTTCCAAATGTCGGAAACGGAAAAGGACGTACAATCGAACACCACAGGCACACAGTATAACTATCACTTCGATCCGATCAATTCAGGAAATGTAGTGTAGGTCCTTTGATTAATGCTGCGAACTCTATTCTCAATCAAAAAATTTCAACGGTACCTGGAATATATCTAGAGATATTTATCTCTATAATAAGTATTGCACCTATTTTGCTTATATTCCAACAGCGTATTATCCACAATCAAATGGGCGACTTGAACACTTTTACAAAACCGTTGCTGAATTTCATGAATTTTACCAAATTTGAACTGGATGTTAGGCTACCGTATTTCAATGATGTACAAAAATTTACCAGTACTCTAAAAAATTTTCAAGCTCAAATCGAATATTAAAATAAAAGGCTTAGTTCACAACTTTTAAATAATTCAAGTCATGGAACACTAGAAATACACCACTACTGTGTTAGAATACTAAAAAACTCAAACCAAAAAAATTTAGAATTTTGCAAATTTGGTAATTTTACAGATCTCGAATTATTAAAATTTACGTCCAAAAATATAAATTGAGTAATAAAATTATGAAGTGTTTCGTATTTATAGAATTTGGTAAGTTGTACGAGGAGAAGAAGGACGGAAAATAATAAGAAAACTTTAAAACCCTAACGTATTTCCAAATTATGTTGATCGTAAAAAAACAAAAAAAATAAAATCCACACCACATACATCACGTCTCTAATTTAGGTTATCGTAATAAAAAGCGTTAAAAACTGAAGCATAAAATATAATTTTTTAGGGCATACAATTTACTAGTTCTAAATTATTTTTAATTTTCGGTATGGCGTAGAATAAAAAAGACCCACCTTTCACTTTCTTCCAGCTCTTTGCGTTCCTCCTCAGCTTGCTGTTCGGATAATTCCTTTTCGCGTTGCTTTCGTTCCGCTTCCAGCCGTTCCCGTTTCCGCATCTCTTCTTCGACGCGCCGCATTTCGCGTAAAGCAGCGGCGACCTAATAAAAATACCAAATTACTTTATGTTATACTACTAGTGTAGGGAAGGGTACTTACTTCTCGAGCGAATACACCCCGTAAATGACTTTGTATCACGATAGCAGCACGTCGTTTACGTAGGAAATCGATTCGCAATTTCCAGCCTCGATACGCATGTTGTATGTTTAATGCGGCATGTTTAATTCTTTGGTAGGATTTCTGTGCCGCATACCGCCTCCATGCCTTCTGTATAATTAACGCTTTTGAATTAATCACCTGATTACGTGCATCTTCGAGCGGTTCGTGTACTTTACTGCGCAAAAATACTTTCGTTTTACCAATTTGCCATTCGGTCTCCGGTACATTTAATTCCTTGATCACAGATAGCACATGTTCCTTATTCGACTTGCCATGCTTTTGCCGCGTTAAACACTGATATTTACTTATAAACTCATCAAACGTTAAATGAATTGGGAAACCTTCCCGTCGTATTCGAATTATATCTAACATTCCTAAATAACGTAATTGGTCGAGGACCATTGGATCATTATAGCTATTCCCGTATTTTTGAGCATTTGGTTTAATACAACGCACATACCATGGATTTGTGTGTTGTAGCACATCGACTAGGGTTTGGAGTTGCTGTCGGAATGTATCGCTTACCGTTAGTTTACCTTTGGAAGTACCTCTTTGGACTGTACCGACATTACTGACACTATTCGATAGTGGCGTGTTTGCGTTTGCGGTGTTCGTTTGACTTGGTAGATTTTGTATTGAGAGCAAATCGGAAAATGATGAAATTTTTTGTACAAAACTATTCGTGCTGCGGCTCATAAAATCGAAGAAAACGTCTTGTTGGACATCTCGATTTTTATCTACAAAACCTTTAACGAAATAACTTACACAGCCGGCGTAATGTTTTATAACGAATTCGGATTCCCAGTGGCGGCGATCTGGCCCCTTTATATAGCATGGATGCCCTTCAAATTCACTGTGTAAATTTGTTAAATAGGCGGTATCTGATCCCTTTGGCATATGGCATTGTTCGGTGAGTAGTTTTAGAATGCACCGCGGTGGTTTCTCGATTAATTCCAAACACTGCGTGTTGTCTGTGAATTGGATGTGCGAGAATTTTATGTCTTCTTGTTTGTACTGAAATTAGAAAATAAATTATTAAATGCTCGTCGGATTTTTAATCAAATCGACTCACAATTTCTTGTTCAAGCGCGAAGACGTAGTGATTGAAAAATTTATGAAGTTTTTCGTTTGTGTAATTAATGCACAGTTGTTCAAATGAGTTGACAGAAAAATTTTCGAACCCGAATATATCCAGGACGCCCAGAAATCGGGTCGAATCTTGTCCTGGATTTATACATGTATTTATGTGACTAATGAGCCAGGCAAAAGTTCGCGAATATAGCGCCTTAGCCATGGCATGTCGATTTTCACGAGCCTCTTGTACTTTCAGCGGAATCTCTGTAGTATTGCCACGTACATTTATCTGTCGCGACAGTGTAACATGTTTCAAATCATCCTCTTGCAAACCGAGCAACTCAGTAACAATTGCAATAATCTGTTTATCATCAACGGTTAGCTCACATCGCTCGCCATCGATATCCTCGAACGATAAATTGCCCAACCATAAAATTGCACTTAAAACTTTAAAAATTCCATCAACCATTGGCTGTGGTATTTGCAGCACTGTAAACGCTAGCCGTAACGATTCAAACCTTTTTGATTCAACGGCAACATCAATTTTCATCTCGCCCGATGCATTTAAATATCGATAGAATGCTGGATCACGTAAATGAAATGTTGATGCCGCCTCCTTATTATTTTTACCCTCCGACACGAGTTGATATAATACGTGGTAGTTTCTTTCGCCCGGACTTTGAAATGTGATGCGAGATTGTTCGAGCAGGTAATCTCGTATGATACAGCCTTTTATATTCCATTTCGAATCGAAACAGACTTGCATAAATTTTCCAAAACGTGAACTATTATCATTCCGCACCGTTTTGGCATTACCTTTAATGGGCGGAAGAAAGTTAAATAAAAATTAAAAGAGATCGCAAAAATTTGTTTTTGTTAAATAATGACCGGAAGTAAAATTTAGGAAATGATAAATACGCAATATATTCGATAATGTGATAAGAATATAAATTACCAAATGCCTCCAGTATTGTATTAGCTTCTAATATTTGTTGTTGAACCCATGTTGATACATCGCATGTGACTGAACATAAGTATTGTAAAACGAATTTTGTGGTTTCTGTTTTACCTGCACCCGACTCGCCCGATATAACACAAGACTGGAATGAGATAAATATCATACATTTTTTTATTGCAGTGACCTTCATAAAATTTACTTATAGTGTAGCTTTATAAATGTACATGCCCCGCCGGCCTCGCGAGCTATTCTCGATAAAAAATATTTACACAGATGTTTAAATTTAAACGGTTTGTTTGTAAAAATTGGGTAATTCCGTGTGAAAAGAATCAATGATTATGATTTTAATTTATTTTATGTCAAAATTTAATAAATGAAATATTAATTTCACCACCCCCGCACATCCCATCCATCGCCTATATAATATTCATCGCCTAATTACCACGGAAAAATGTCATAATTCAATTAAATTTGTTTTTATTTGCGTTAAAGGGGGGATAGAAATTCATTAGTATAACATTTAAAGCAAAGAGGGATGGGGGGCTTTAATTTTGTTGGTTTTGGGTAGAATAATTAAATCCATTAAATCAGACGTTTTAATTCATTTTGCTTACCTGATTTCTTCCGCTGTCCTGTAGATCACGATGTGCTGCTTCAGCTATTGCAAAAACATGTGGCTCTAAGGCACCCAATTTCTGACCGTGGTATTTTAAGACATATTCCTAAAATACAAAAAAAAAAGTTGAATGCGATAAATAGAAATAGCGTAAGAGCTGTACATAAAAAATCATTCATTTGCTTTTTGTCATCGAATCAAATTTTACTTTCAGTTACAACACAAAGACAGCGGCAAACAATTTGTTATGTTTGGATGTTTGCCAAATTGAAAAATTATATTGTGGAAATATTTAGTTTATTGATGGCCATCAAAAATTTTTTCAATATAACTTCTTGATTGAACTAAGTAGTAACTTTAAATTAAAAAAAAATCATTTCATGTTTGATCTTATCTATCAGGTATGCCAACGTCATCGTCAACTCACCTCCTGCGCTATCTCTATATGTAACCTTTTGTAAATACTTACATCGCCTCTTCGTGGCGGCAACGAGTAACTATTCCGTAACAACGGTATATTGTTAAGTTTGTGGGGGCTGCGATCCTTCTGGGCTTGCGCTGTTTGCGTTGAACTAACAACCCAATCAGGTAAAAATAATTGCTACGAAACTTCAATAAAATCTTTGGTCGATAACAACGACCTTGGGCATGAAATATGGACAATGATTTAGGGTTTGGACCATGGAATGTACTCAGCGTAAATCATCAATCAATCAACTGTTCGATCAGCTTCGATAGACGCGAGTTCGGAGTTAGTTTTCTGATCAACAATTGTTTACGTCAATTCGTAACGGATTTTGCACACACGTTACAAACATTTGTGAACGGACGATTGTTCTCACTTCACTTTTCTTTCACTCGAATATTTTTGAGACAGTGCCTGTGCCTCTAGGCATCTAAACCTCGACTTCAAGATTTTGGGTTTTAACTATTTTTGAATTATCAATATTTATCAATAATAGAAGAATGTCACGAAGTGAAAAGTATATTTTAGAATTGGCCGCTACATCACTCCCTCCGTCGAAAACCGTAGTGTTTTAAATTGAACGTGACGATTTTGTGACTACTACGATTTTCGACTGGGTTTTACCACAAGAATTCCTTATGAAGGCTAAAGCCTGTTTAGTACCATTTGTTGTTGATTTTCCGCCGACATCCTAAACAATGAATTTGAGCAATTTGCATTCAGAGGACTACTGACTCATTTATATACACGGAACTTTGATGATTTGCCCATTAGCTCAGCTGTTGAGGCCTTTTTTTACTGAGATTCGAATACCCTATAGGAGTTTTGGAAGTGTTGAGAGGCGGGTGATTCGGATGTCTGTCGTAAACAGAATTCAGTTTTTGAAGCTTTAAATTTCATTGCATTGAGATGTCGCGGTTTAGCCCAATGTAATTTACGGGAGCTGAAATGTTTTGAGGATGACGTGTCAAATTGAGTGATGGTTGTGTTCGCAGCAAGGGTTGTGAATGAATCAGAAAGCGATGATGAAGAGGTATCTAAATGAATGCCTATATAAGACCAAGATTAATCTTCAAAAGTTTTGTGCCGTAAGTGGAAATAGGAGATCCGTTTGATGCAATAAGAGTGCAAACGGTGTCTTTTACATTCCGGGAAACTTGTTGACTGACAGGCATCACAGATACTTTAGCCCCAAACCGATTAGAAATTGTAAATGATTTTCATGATCGTAAAAAAGACGGTAAGATAAAGCAATCCCACTTTTTGTCGTAGAGACAGCAGGATTTAGAACTAACGTTAATAGTAGCAGAGTCCGGATTGAGATGATGATCTTGGTCTTAATCTACATTGGTAATTTAAGTTACTTCTTTATTTGGTGATCTTCCACAGTTAATTTTGACCAGTGTTTATTGGAGATATGCACATGTTGTTGCGTATTGTCAAGTTGTTGCCTTGAAATAAGGGCAGATTCATCGTCAGGAGTTACCTTGTTTGTAGATAATTTGTTTACTCCAGCAATTGGTTTGGATGCTCTGGTTTGAGCACAATTCCAGATTTGGTCGGTGACCGGAAGGATGTCCTCTATGTTCTTTTTGATGTCCCGCTCCAGTATCACATATAAGACGTCTGACAAACGCTTAAACCAGTGGTTATTTTTGAGTATTAATTTAGAATCACTTGCTTTTTGTTCGAGCAACCGATAAAAGTGAGACGGTCTAAGTTCTCCCATGGGTGAACAATTGTTCGCAATTTAAGTTTAATTTTTACACCTGTGTATGTGTAAGACTCTGTCTCTTACCACGTAAAACCCGACTGTCATGATTTTAAGTTTTTATTCTTAATCCAATCTACTGTTTTTAAATTCCCAATATTTATCGATAATCCATAAATATCGGGATTTGAGAAGAAGATCGCGAAATAGTTCTATTCAGCAGAATGGGCCAAATATTTTTGATATGAGGAATGCTACGAAGTGAAAAGTATTTTTTAGATTTTAGCCACTACAGAACAATTAGATCTTAAAATCTAAGCCAGGCTCGGACATGTTCTACGTTCTGAAAGGAGTTGGATGCTAAAACGTTGTTTCAAGTTTCAATCTTGTGCTGCCTACAATAAACTTACTAACTATCGACTACTAAGGTGGATGAAACCGCTTCGATCCGTTACAATCCGGAACGTGGCACATAAGCATTCTCCGAATAAACAGGAGTCGGGCGAGAAATGAAATTAAGTTTTAAAATTAGTAGAATTGCGCATATGATGTGAAATGTTATGGGCCTACTGTAATGTTCCATTCACAAACGGTAAAGATGCAAAAGTTTTAATGACGTCACAGACAAACGAATTTCAATACGTGCATCGTAAATCACAAGTATTTCCCGTTTTGTAAATTGTTCTCAGCCGTACACAAAAAGAAAACCAAACAGAAATCCAATTTTCTTGACACAAATTTATGTGAAGTGCATTTTGTCGCGCACATTACACTTGTCGTCATGATTGTCACCGGTAAAAATACGTGTATTGAATTTCACACCAGGCCGGCATAATGCTAATTAACTATGTATATATAGCTTCTTTATTTGGAGGGGGGCTATAAGTGAATAATGATTAAAAGTTGTTTAGAATAATTTACAATTAACGTTTTAGAGAGTACAGCAGAGGTATTAACGATTTTTTTGTGATATCAAAACGGAAACTTTATACAAAATTAAAATGTTATGAATCACTCAATGCTCTGAAACCACCGAAGAATACGTAATTTACTTTTTATTGTGTAAACATAAAACATAATATTTTATTGTTGTTGTTGTTACACACACAGAACTTCAACTCGACGAATTAGCTTTATTTTATGTTTAAAATGTTTTATGTACTTATAATAAATAATAAATAGCATTTAAGAATAAAAGCATAACAAAAAATCCAATGCTGTTTGTTTTATTCCATTTTTATGTGTTTAAAGCACTTTTGTGTACATAAAATCTCATAAATATTTATTTACCAACATTAGTCATCTTTTGTCTTTCAACGCTATGCGTTAAATGTAGGGCTCGTGCATAATGAATGCGGGATACATAATCATAGTAAATAAAATTCCACGCGGTAATAACGCGATGTCAGTTTCGAAATTTCATCACAATACATTTCCGACACAGTGCCCGCGTTCTGCGCGACTGACACTAAACTAAGCGCTAAAATTAGTAAACAGGTCAAAAAGTGATTTCCGATTTGTTAGGATGCTTTTTTACCACTTAACATAAAATTCTTTATTGTCCAATTAAATTTGCTTTATTATAAAAAAAAAACAATAATAGCCAACAAACTAACAAACGGTTAAGTAACACTGCCAAAAGTCATGCAATCAACTAGATTTTATCTTAAAACACATCGTGGCAAATACAGAACGGAAACGATGAAATAAATAAAACAAACGAATTTGTTATTTGTCAATTGAAAATGAAATCAACAAAATAACAAATGAAAGTAAATTTTATTTATTTTTAAATATTTATTTGTTTGATTTACTGATCGATTGAAAAAATTTGTATTTGTCTAAATGTTTGTTCGATTAACGGAAAATGTAATTTGAATCCGTCGGAAATAATCAGCGCCAAACTTATATTTAGTTAAACGTATTTGTAACCACAGGCCCGAGATATGTTTCCATCATTATCAATATTTAGGGTAGCGAAGCGTCCCTTGTTCGTCGACTATTTTACTTTATACGTTTATGTTTGTATTCGTCGACCGGACGAAGCCAACGCACATGGACAAATGTTTTAGTTTCATTCTAACAGTGTAGGTAAATGAAGCGTGGCAAGTTTGTTAGTTTTTAGAACACTTATGATAGAAATTTTTTCATTCTTCATTACATATCTCGGTTAACTATATTTACAAAATGATATAGTTGATAATGCGTCTCTGCTTGTGGTTCTCGCTAAAAGTCGGATTTGGCGAGAAGGCGAAATTAAAAGTTTCTTTTCCTATAATTCGGACTCCTGGACTAGCAATAATTATTTCTCGTGAACACTATTTCCCATTAGCTGGAGATTAGATATCTTAAAACAACCTAGGTTATATAGGGGGTTAGTTGGAGACCTATAATCAGAAGAATATTCAGTGGAGGGGGGGGGGGGGGGGGGGAGGGGAGTTCGATTATAGAATTTAGTATCAACAATCAATTCGTTAAATGTGGGAAAAATAAGTAGCTTCTCATCCAAATTATTGAAGAGTATAAATTATTAAATTTTGTTGGATTCAAATGAGGTATTCCCGAGACTTTAACATTACCTCAGGTATGTAGGTTGTTTGGGACAATATATAGTATTATCAAAATAGGATCTCTTGAAGCCAATAGAGAGTAGGTACTTTTAAATCTTAACAAAATCTCATATGTATGAGATGTTTCATCTGATTTTATAATTTGGCTAATTGTTTCATTTGCTGCATTGGTTTAATGGCCTAGAATTGAAATTGGGCTTTATAGGAAACCATTGTGGGGGCTCCTACACACCTCTTGCTCTCTGGATTAGATGTTTAGAATAGTGCAACCCTTAAAGAGTTGCCCATGATATTTAAATCGGCAAACGC
This sequence comes from Nephrotoma appendiculata, assembly GCA_947310385.1. Classification (NCBI taxonomy): domain Eukaryota; kingdom Metazoa; phylum Arthropoda; class Insecta; order Diptera; family Tipulidae; genus Nephrotoma; species Nephrotoma appendiculata. Next base: position 363,753,480 of record OX371224.1, on the reverse strand, counting down.
TTTTGAAGCCCAAAATCGGTTTTTCAGACAAAATGAAGTTTTATTTCTTTGGTCCTTCTTTCTTAGATACGATTTTTCTTAGATTTAAACATCCTTTTTTGCTCAAAAACTCAGGTGTTTCTAAATTATGATAGCGTCACTATTGGACATTCTGGTTCGTGTTCTCTTTTTGAGGATCAGTTACGCTAATTAAGATACCGAAAATTTTGAGGATCATCAGAAGAACAAACTGGTTGGGGTCAAGAAGGACAGGTTCATATTTAAGGGTATAACCAGTTGCCTCAGCAGGTCCTATAAATCTTTCATAATAAGTCTGCTTCCCTGGGTGGGACAAGCTCCTTATTATTGTTGGTACATAGTTAATTATTAGTGTGGATAATTAGAGGTAAATTTAATAAGTAACAAACTATGACCTTAGGATATCTCAACCAATTTTAAGAATTCTAAATTAATTTGGCCAAAAAACGAAATTAATGGCCGTTGATAAGGCGCTCCTGACTCTTTGTTTTATTTGTCTTCAACTAATACTAAAATCAATAACCGGTGTGTAGCTATACTGAATTTTTTTTTCTGACTAACATGGTCTCTATAAGGTCGTTGTGTTCAGGCCATAGCTAATCTCAGCATAGCTTAAATGCCTCATGGCTAAATGTGGAACAGGAAACCAGTAAAGACGTTCCAAACCGTCTGTAGGTCGAATCACCGTAAAAGTAGGAAAAGTAATTCCAAGATCAAACTTAAGGAAAGCTTAGCGAGCTGCGTTCCTTTCGAATTAATCATTATGCTTATCCATTGTGTGAATAATTTTAAGACCCGGTTTTGTTGGTATATCTCAAAATAAAATAAAATAACTAAATCACCGAACCAAGCTTAAATTAGCCATTTTTCACTTATTATTATTTGAGCTCGTTCATTGCTTGTCAAAAACGAAAAATTTCGGTTTGTAATAATCAACTGCTACTCACAAGGTAATCCCAAAATTGATAGCACACAAAAATTACGTGAAACTTTGAACATTGCCAATTTCGACTAAGAAAAGTGGTAGCAAAAGGACCCAGTAAAATTTGCCGATCGCACTTTATTGATTTTGTAAAAATTTATTTATTAATATCCTCGACGATCGGATGGTCCAAGACTTTTCACACTTTGTGCCACTTGATTCTTCAGAATGTGAAAAAAGTATCTCCCTCTAAAGTGGCAGTTTGAGTACTAAGGTGTCTCAGCTAAATTTGTGACATTATTTAGGACCTGTTCATTGATATGCGACACGTATTTATAATACATATAAACTAATAATTTTACTCCAGCGCCAAAACGGTGGATTTGTGAACTAAAGTGGTAAAACTATTTATATTGGATAATAAAAATGTTTGTAAAGCCACATCGTAATATTGAGTGGTTTTTTTGGGTTATTTCATATTGTAGGTACCCGACCACCTTGATGTTCAGGTCAGCTTTTCAGTTCCCCGGAATAAAAATAGAATACGATTGCCAAGCAAAAACTAAAAACACACAAACCATTCTAGAGATATCGTAGTTAGAGACAGGGATCCCACAATGAATCTTATCAGGCTCAAATTATGGAACTAGGCACTTTGCGGCATTTCAACAACATGAAGATCCATAACACCAAAGTTAATTACGACGTGAAGTTTTCGACAAAATTAAAAATAAGAAAACATGGCGGACTACAATATTCGTTGAAATAAGTAATGCACATGTATTAGTAAAACAGTTGACAAAAGCAATGTTAGTATTATTTAAAAATCTATATATAAAGAAGAAAAGTATGTATGTAACTATAAATGTTCCATAGAAACTTTGATCCGCTCGATCGATTGCTCCCAAATTTTACACGAAAACTTTTTAGCAGCTGAGAAGAAACATAGAGGTCTTATTGATCAAAAATGTTACCCCTTCCCCATGCTCACCTGTAAGCAGGAATTTACAATATATATGCAAACTTTTGATCCACTATATAGCGAGTGCTTACAAATTTAGCACGAATACATTTTGGCAGCCGAAAAAAACGTTGGAGTGTTAACAAATATTTTATATGTATATATGTTGTATACTGACCGTAATTATTACACACTGGAATTCCTTCTCATATCTTGAAATTGAAGAAACGATCATCAATAATGCTTCTGTGGAATTTGGACGCACCAAAATTATTGCACTGTATTGAAGGGGATTGCAAAAAGAGAGGACATATTCAAACTTCGCATACCGTTCACCCCAACCGACCTGCAATTCAGCTTTCAAACGAGTCCAGTTGCCAGTTAGACTTTAATTTGTCATAACCATGAACAAAGCTCAGACGGACAAAATCCCTTAAGTTTGCAAGTGTGAATTTGAAGAGTCCTTGCTTCTTTCATGGCCAGTTGTATGTGGCATGCTCAAGAGTAGGGACTTCAAAACGTTTGTTTGTTTTAGCTCCGGGGAAAAAATCAAAAAATGTTGTTTACAAGCAAGCATTGCGGTGGAATCTCTATGAGATAGCCAATCCTCGATACAGTGAATGGGTAAATTCTCAAATTTTGCAAAAATTGATCAAGTTCGGGATCAATAACAAATGGGTCTACCTAATCGTATTAAAATGGGAATAATTTTTATTTGTTTAGGATGTCTTAAGCTCACTATGCATATATACCATGTTCGTCGGAAATCTCTGTGAGCTGGCCAATCCGCTATAGTTCGAAGATCACTCGATACTATTTGTTGTCATTTTGAACTGAAGATCAAAATTATATTTTTCGAAATCGATATTCAAAATAAAATTCTTATATTGCCACTATAAGTAGAAATAATTACAAAGTATTTTAATTCTAAAATTTCAAAAGTGACAAATGTTATACAGTAGTGGGGCCATGTTTTCCCACTATCAAACCACATCAACACAAATATTTTTTTTGTTATTGTCATTGCCGAAGTCACTAGTTTACTGAATGCGTAATAACGAGCAGTTGCTTTTTATATAAAATTTTTAATTAATCCTAACATTGCTTTTGTCAACTATTTTACTAATACATGTGAATTTTGTTATTTCGACAAATTTTGTAGTCCGCCCTGTTTAGTTATTTTTTAATTTTGTCGTTTTTTAACTTCACAATCGTAGTTAATTTAGGTATTCCAACGGAAGTTTTAAACATTTCTGGAATTTGTTTTAAAAGATTAACATCAAATTTGGCTTCTAGGGAACTTAAATTAATATCGCGTACATGACATCGGAAACAAATATTTCCATACTCGCTAACGAACTGAAAACAATCAAATTATTTGAAATACTTTGTACCACCCTACTAGTTCCGAACTCGAGTTGAAATTGTTTTATCTTTGTTGTTGTTTAATACATTTTGTGTGTTTCCATAGTATTTTTCCGAACTAACTCACGATGTCATGAACGCACTATTAACTAAAACTGAATTTGGCCAGGAAGTGCGGTTCATTCTTGGCTAATTATAATCAAATTGCGGTATTCAGGGCTGGATTCAATTTTTAACTATATTTTGGATCAAATTTAGAATAAATTGAATTAGACTGTTTCCTAACCGAATATGATGAAACTGCGTAAGGATCTCCGCCTTTCTCAACAATTAACGTCATTTCATGTTGAATAAAACTCCGCTTCGATTTAAACAAGGAGGAATAAATATAAATACATACTTATATTTTCCTATTGATTTAAAGGAATGGTTTTTTAAACCTATTTGTGACCTATTTTAGATGAGTGTGTATATGCTCCGGGTTACTCGCGACTCAAGCGGATGCCTTATATGTGTGAAACCTACACAAAGGCCTCGGATTACCATATCGGATTCATCGCAATCACGATTTTCGAAACTGTACATGAAAATTTACACATTAGACGTACTTGTAATACAACCAATGGGTACACTATCCATTACCATAACCAGCAGGACGGAGGAGAATTTGGAATCGGCTTTCTAATCAATCGGCGCGCGAAACACACATTATCGACTCTCGCGCCCAATATGCTGTTATCCACGGCCAGATTCCACAGTAAGAAATTTAATATCACGATCGTTTATGTACATGCACCTACCGAAGATAAATACCGAGAGAAAGAGAGAGAGAGAGAGAGAGAGAGAGAGAGAGAGAGAGAGAGAGAGAGAGAGAGAGAGAGAGAGAGAGAGAGAGAGAGAGAGAGATAGAGAGAGAGAGAGTAAGAGAGAGAAAGAGAGAGAAAGAGAGAGAGAGAGAGGAAGGGAGTCGATTTTGTTGAATTTCGCTTTCGTAGAAGAAAATATGAATACGATACTGATCGGTAATTTTTCAGAATATACGGTTTAAAGCCTAATTATGTGGAAATTCGATCTATAACAAAAAGCATAATCTGGTGAGATTTTTCCAGCATTTCACTAACATGTATTTCAATTACGTCCTCGAATGAATTAAAATTCTATAAACCAACGAGACTGTATTGGATATTTACTATATTAAATCTACTTACAATTCACAGCAGATTCGGGAAGTTTATCCAAATTCGGTCAAAGATACCGCAAGAATGTAGATATGTAGTTTAGTGTCTGGAACATGTACCATGAATAAATAATTTCTTCCACGTCTTTTATTACAAAAAAAAAAAACTTTAATAGAATGGTCTCTGCTCTCAACACATCAATGAACCAAATACACAACTGGTGTTACATATAATCTGGTTTATATATTTTGTAGATATTTATTACATATTAGGATTTAAGCTTTCTTATTTTAATTTTAATCGTATGTATGTACATGAAATCTTAAGATCTAACCCGAAGGTTAAGTTGAGTTTAAAAAATATATTTTCATAAGATTGTTTTTTTAAAAATAAATATTTATTTGGACGCCGCATGCCAACATAAAATTTTAACACGAGTAATTCGCGTATATAAAACTTTTCCCCCTCTATTACATAACTAAACAGTGGTTCATTATTCTAATTAAGATTAGATACATTTTCCGACATACGGGAAAAACAAGAAAATAATTTCGTAATATATAAATATATAGCTATATACGAACTACCCACCACACTACTTAACTTGGTATATAGAGGCGCAAAAGGTAAATGCATGCATGTGACCTATTTCTTTGGTTTAGGGTTTTTCACATTACTTTTAATAGGTTTTCCACTTAAAAAGGTTTTTATATCATTATTACGTATATGTTTCCGTTAATTGTTTGTTACTCCCATCATAGACTTTAATACATCTTCCTCCTTATCTTTCAACCGTTTTACATATACAAATATACGTTATACGTATTAAGCACAAAAGAAAGTAAAATGCACCCATTATAAGAACTCTTGTGCAACATATACATAGTTTGAGACTCTAGAGCTACTTTAAAATATTTTTATATAAAATAATTATCGTTAAACCAAGTGAATTTGTGTAATAATTACTTTGGTTTTATAATAATTTATGGATCTATATACAGTCCCACGGGTGAGTAACCTAATTGCATGTTAAATCGAATCGGATGTATGGCATTTCCCTCTTAATTTTAGGTAATTAATTGCGAGCTTAAAGTGAATTATAATCTATACATCTTCGTATGTGCCAGCGTGATATGGGTAGACATTCTAGGGATTTGATGCTTAAGAATTCCACTTAATGTCTGCAAACGTTTTTCAGTTACTATGAAGATAATAAAATAAGCGATTTTAAAATTGATGTTTTTTTATCAATCTCGATTCGTACAACAATCAATGACCGGATAGTATTTTTATTTAACAGTTATACCTTATGTTATATAGAACTGCTAGGCAATTTGTCAAATTTTCATTAGGACAAGAGCTTCTGTGTTGGTGAAGATGAGTAGCCTTAACCCTAACTCTGTGCATTGGGGTTATATTGACCACAACCGTTTTTAAAACCTTAAAAATCATATTTTTTGTAATATAAACAGTGCGAATAATTTAGATAGCCTCAACTAGCTTTTACATAGAATCCAGAGCTTTTAGTTGAGGCTATCTAAATTATTCGTATTGTTTATATTACAAAAAATTTGATTTTTTAGATTTTAAAAACGGTTGGGGTCAATATGACCCCAATGCACAGAGTTAGGGTTAAACATGTAAACCCCTCAAGGAAGTTTACCTGAAACCCATACACTTTTTTTATCGACTTTGAATCGTTCACAATCATTGAATCAAATATGGGACACTATTTTCAATTGATGGAAGTGTTTTCAACATTATGCAGTATTTTTGTTTAAAATTGCAAGGCTGTAGCTCATCACATTTCGAATAAAATGTCTTTGAATTTAGCCCGAAAAATATCCCGAAGAAATGCGATGGCGTATCATGGACATTTTTTCGTAGGAGTTATTTTGTGTTATTCCGAGAAAAAAAAATCCAAAACAACGCAATTCAACGAATGAATGCACTACAGTTGATCGCATCATCCCAAAATCTAAAACAAAATTGAAGCGCTGAATTTTATATCACCAAAAATTAATTTAATCCCAAAAATTACTGGGAAGGTTAATCCAACAAAATCAAGTAAACATCCTTTTAATAAGTGTTATAAGCATTGTAAGAATCAAATTTTAGAGATGATGATCAAACGGTTGTAAAAATGCTAAAGATAGAAGAGTCAAAACAAATATCAATTAACCTCAGCATGGTTGATAAGGGATTTGTAGAAGTAGGATTCAAATTTCACATGCCAAAATGGCTAATTGACTGTATAAAGCACATTATAGATATAACTGTCTGAAGTCTTGTTACGTCCAATGGTCGTTCCATCAAATTATAATTGTAAATGTACTTGTTATGGCGAATAAAAAAGTCTAAAGCCTGAACACCAACATGTTACATTAGGACATTTCGAATTTTTCTTCGAGATGGCCAATTATTCTTTCCAATTTCTCTTTTCTTACTACTCCATTTCTTTTCCGTGGTCTAACAAGATTCCTTCCAAGCACTATCAAATCCCAAATCTCACAATTTCAGAGCTAACAATCGTGTGCTTCGCTACCGAAGATATTTGAAAATCTGTGGGATTAATTCACGGATTTATGAAATTTTAAACTGTATATACTAAAGGGACTTGTGTTTGTATACCCACGTCCAATTTCATCACATTCAGTGAACCATCCTCTATGGTGGCTGGTTACAACCCGCTACACAATCAAAACAAAATGATTCGTCATTCGAGAATTCGCCTCAATTAGAAGCTTTTAGTCAAACACCACCTATAATTTAGCTAAACCACCTCCAGTCGTCCTAGCCAAACCTCGAGTCTCTTTTTGTTGGAACTGCCGCAAGATTGGACTTCTAAAATGACATCCAGCATCCGAAAAACTAATCCGACGACGTAATTTTGTAATCCTTTACGACAGCCTTTTGGCCTTTTGTAAGCCTTTCGCCTCCTCTCACTTCTTTATTAAACAAGAATAAAAAGTTTATTTAATCTGATGAAGTCGAATCAGCTTTTAGCGAACTGAAGCAAGCAGCACCATATTTACTTAATCCAAATTTTCAAGCACGTTTTTTTATACAATGCGATACCATATCAATAAAAAAGTTTCAGTTATACGTATAGGGATTGCCATTCAAATTAATCACGGATCACGCTAGCCTTAAGCGGTTTATGTGGTTAAGAGCTGCAACGGGAAGACTGGCTCGGTGGTGCGTAAAACTTAAACGCTTCAACTTTGATATTGAGTTTAATAAGGGAACCCAAAATACTGTCTCCGGTTGAGATGAAGGCTCTTAAAATTATTCCGGTCCCACAAAATTAAAATTTATATAACCTTCTTATTCCGAAACCCCTTCGAATCATTCTAACTATCTTGGATTATTGTAATCCAACGTCTGTAGATTTTGTTGATTAGTGTGAGGAATGTAAATCTGATAAATCGTTCAGCCAAACTTATACGTAGCCATTCAGTTCTGTTTCCATGACTTTCGGCCCTTTCAACGAGTCTATCACGATTTCATGAAACCCTCAAAAGTAGTCCGACAAGCTACTGCTGCCGCAATGTCTAGATTTCTGGAGGATAAGATTTTCTTAATGTTTGGGATTCCGCAGGTCAATATGGCCGACAATTTAAATCCATACTCGTATAAAACTTCTGGAACAGGTAAGGCGCAAAGCATAAATTTAATGCTAAACAGAACATATTAATCGAACTCTGTTAGTTTTCTTGCGTGCCTACATTAAGATAGATCAAGGAATTGCGAATATTGATTTGCGTGCCATTACACATGCCCTTCGTAATTCTATCCACGATCCCTCTCAATATTCCCCAATTTCCCTTGGGTTTGGTTAGCACGCAGTGTTTCATGCTTCATACTACGAATTATTGCACCAGACATCTGCATTTGGATGGATTCAACTATATAGCGAGAAACAAGTAAGATCGGAAAACAGAATAAACGGATTATTTGTTTAAAATTTATGAAAAAGTAAAAATTAATCTAGTAAAAGCTTGTGAGGGAGCGAAGCGATTATATGACCTTAGAACACGATCTGCCCAAATTCATTTAGGTCAGACTGTATACACTAGGAATTTCAGACAAAGCAAGACTTGCGACGTCTATGCTGCAAAATTGGCGCCGAAATATGTTCATAAAAAGTGTTGTGAGCAAGGTTGTGGGTAAAGTGGCATGTTAGGTGGTAAATGAGACTGGTACTAGGTTGGGAACATATTATTTTAAATTGCTGAGTCGTCCCCACGAGTGTTACACCCAATGGTCGTTCCATCAAATTATAATGATTTACCATTATTGCGGTGAATAAAACAATGTAAAATACTGACCATCAACATGTTGCATTAGGACATTACGACAAAGGGGATTTTTGTTCGGGATGGCAAACTAGTCTTTTATATTTCTATTTTCTTGGTATCTCATTTCTTTTCCGCGGCCTAACAAGATTCCTTCCAAGAACTATCAAATCCCACCCCCGTTCGACGAGCAGAAGACAAGCAAACCAATGGCCGCGATGTGAGAGTGTGTGCCGAAGAGTGTGATTTATTTTGAGCTGCTAAAACCTAATGAAACTGTTAATACTGAACGTTACCACCAATAATTATCAATTTTAATCGAGCTTTGCGTGAAAAACGACCAGAATATGATAAAAGGCAACACAAAGTGATTTTGCTTCATGATAATGCATCATTACACAAAGCAACACCGGTCGTTGGAAGCCTTCCGGAAACGTTGGAAGCCCTTAATTGGGAAATACTTTCACATGCGGCTTATTCGCCAGACTCGGCTCCACCCGATTATCACTTATTTGCATCGATGGAGCACGGGCTTGCTGAGGAGCACTTCACTTCCTACGAAAATGGCTCGATAACTGGTTTGCTTCAAAAGAAGAACACAAAAATGTATAACTAATAATGGGCCAAGCAGAGCTCAAGTAACGTTCTAGATATCGAAAGCGTAATGATTTCTAACTGTCAAATTATTGCAATTATTGCCACACCACAGTTTAGAAAAAATTTCGTGATACATAATTATGAGTTATAGTTATACCGGCTTCCGACAGAGGTCCGAGTCATTTATTTAGAATCGCACAAATTTTTGTTTTTTGTTTGTGATAAATGAGCACGTTTTATGGCAAAACGTGGTAGAAATATCAGGATATTTTTATCATTTTTACCCGACTGCACTCTAGGAATGTGTTATATTATATTTAAGTTCAGTTCTCGAATCAGTACAGAAATATCGATTAATTATAGTGGGATGGTGCTTTGAATTGAGATTAGCATTTTTGTTAGTTTTTATTACAAACATCGTCCCGCGTATACCATGACTGATAACAGTGATAACGTACAATGGAAAAAATTTATTCGGCGCAACCTATTTTAATGATTTAACACGGTAAATTAATTTGACACGGATTGCCTTATAAACCCAATTCCACACTATCATTTTACATTAAACGCTAACCCGATAAAATGAAAATGTAAGTTTAATTAAAAATTTAATCTAATTTTAAAGAGTGCATTTTAATTATTTTATTTTGATTAATTAAATGTAGCTTGAAATTAATTTCCTCATTTCTTTTTGATTGTTAACATTTATGTATAAATACGTAAGTGCACCATAAAAATTACACAACAGCATAATTAGAGAAGAAAATAATTGCCTTCTGTGCTAGCTAAACGAAAATCCCCGCAGTTGGGTTCCGATCGTACAACACAAAATAGAAACATTCATCATCCATTCTGCTAATTAATAATTATGTTAATTCTAAACCGATAAACCGACATAAACTATTACATTTCAAATTATTAATGAAGATTTGATCAAAAATCGAAAGGAGTGTGATTTATTCAAATTAGTTACTAACACATATTGTGCGGTTTAGAGAAATTCGAATAGTTTATCATAAATATGCAAATTTTGGTAATATCGCTTTTGTTTTGTTGCGGTAGGTTATGAATTTATCTGGCGGCGACTTTGAATACATATTACCTTAGATGAGGTAGATAAAGATGTTTGGAAGCTAGTTTTTAGCATAATATTGCAAAAATATGCTAAATTTCACTTTGCAAGTTCAACTACAGGTTCATATTGAAATTGGAATGCGTGAGAGTGGGAAGTTGTTTCACAGAAAATTCATTTTAATCTACTTGCACGTTCACAAATTTCTACATAGGATTTTTGGTTTGAAATCAACTAATTTATTTAACTAATGCTTATACATTTCACTTTCACTTGCCTCAAAATCTTTTAATTAATTTACAATGACGAATCTTTTAATTGTAATATCGTAAGTAAATGTAATTTTTTTATGGTTTACATATTTAATTCTAAATAGTTTCAACTAGGCAGATTTATTCATATTCCACGGGCGCCCAACAAAATTACTTTCGCTAAACAGAATCATATACTAATATTGCTTTCTAGGTTTACAGAGTATTAATGAAATCTTATTACGAAGTTAAAAGTAAATAGAAGAAATCAACTCTTTCAAAAAATATGAGCGATACTAGACGCAATACGGTCATTATAGGGCAACGAATTCTACCTGAATTTGGGAGTTTGCTTATTTTTGCCATGATTTATGTGCCATTTTATCCGACTTCTCTATTTCGGAATTGTGTCGTTTCCATTTGCTTATGAGCTAGATGAGCGGTTAAATCTTTCGGTCTGAATAAAATATTTACTAAAAAAATCTCCTGTGTCCGATGATGATCTTAAGGTACGTCTTGTTTCTTAAAGTAGAACTAATTTTGATGAATTGATGTCGCCTGAGATCCTAACTTTATCAATGCTCTTGACCTTCAGTAAATACCATTTAGAGTTACCGCTTTAACCATTGTCGCCGTTTAATCATTTCGGCGATAGAACCCTATATCGTTGATAATGATCACAGTGTGTTAAAATTACTAATTTGGTTCTTAAATCGAATCTGAGCCACCTATGTACCAGACACAAGTAGTCCGGAAGTTTGTAAGTTTTATTAAAATCTGTTCATGCCTAAGGGTTTGGTACCAAAAGTAGAATGTAGAATCCATCAAATTTTCAAGTTTTATTTTGAATTTTAATGCCATTCATTAACAGACGAAAGGGCATTTTTAAATCACTAACAGGCACATCATGTTTTTATCTCAAACCAAAAGTAATTACCCAATTCTAACAAATTATGCTCGTCATTCATATTCGTTCGTAACACGCTTCACAGACAAATGTAAACACCGCACTAAAAAAATTAATTTATTTCCGTAAACTGATAAGCATAATTCAATTTCGAGACACATATTGATAAAAATAAATTAATTTAACCTAAAAACAGCAATCAATAAAGTTTCCGATTAATTTAACGTTAATCCAAATTGGCGCATGTTAATCACCCGAAATATTACCTGTACGACATTCGAATCAATTACGCCTTGTACCCGATAAATTATAATTGGGATAATTAATTAGTTCGACCAAAAAGCATATTGACGTATAATGAATGTTTTTGTTTAAATAAATCAAAATAGTATTTAGTGATTTCTTATTGTTGCTACTTACCATTGTGTAGACATCGATTTCCTTATAAGGATTCACAGCAACTAATATTGAACCTGTATATGTCTATATAAATTAAAATATTAATTAAGGAAAATTTTATATATATGTATATTTTGTATGGTTGTGTGAGTATATGTGAAATTTTTATTAGTAAGGCCTATAATAAGATTTTAAAAATTAAAAAGTCCCAAGGAAGAATTTGGTCACATTGAACTATAAAGTAGCTTGGGTGTGTATGAAGGCATGCATGCCTGGTATACGCCAATATTATACACAAGTATATTCTACGCGATATAATGAATATTGATTTAAAGAAAATTGTCGTTTTCCTTTTCAGCTGCTTTGTTCTGTAGATTAAATTTTCATTTCACGTACGTCGGTCGCGCTTTTATACATAAGAAAGATATTCGTGAATAAATTAACCGCTCAAAACGATGTTTGAGGTATTCGTTTATATTAGCTCTCATATATAACAACCTCCAGTATTATATTTTTTATTTTATATTAAATTTACAATTCATAATAGGGATAATGATCTCAAACCCCCATAAAAAACTCAGATGTGTTCATAGGGCAAACGCCCATATAAACTTTAATTGACGTCAGGTTTTAAACCGAATTTTAATGTCTGCTTTAAGATAACAAAAAATGTATGAAAACGTCATAAAACAAGGATTGCCTCATAAATGAACGGTTAGATACGCAATGTGCCGATGTATAATGGTTCCTATACTTTTGCAATTTACTGTTGAAAATTTGTTGTCCGTTTATCTCGCCCAATCAATTTTATTAAAGATGTTTATATGGTTAAGATGTTAAATCAAGAAGATTTTGTGCTTTTTTTAGCCTGCAGCTATTAAGGAATGTTTATGGTTAATATTTTAGAAAATACATACAGTACGATATATTTAATTTGTGTAACACTCCAAATCGAGGTTCGTAACATTCTAGTAACATTTCTACGAGGGTGAAATATTTAAATTTTCCAAAAATGACCTAAGATCAATTTATCAGCAAACAATAAGAGATTACACTACTCGTAACAAGAGGCAGCACGATCACAAAAGAGAATTTTTTAATGGTATTTTATAACCAGCGGATGTTTTTATTCAATTTTGTACCTCATTTTTGTATTTAAAAAAAAACATTGTGGCATAAGTAATTTTGGGAACGCCACATTAGTCATGCTTATGGCACATTCCAACAAAAACGTGCGGTTAACTCGAAACTATGGTTATGAAACCTTTTGGTGAATTCCGGTTTGCTGACAAATGGCAATGGCAAAATTATATGATTTGTTTTCGACTAATCAATACTCATTAATCTTTATCACACTACTAAGTTTTAACTTGCTATAACTTTTATAGCATGCGCATTTTGCTTTTCGGGAGTGCCTTGACAATTCGAAATAATAATATTGTTACGGTGACACCTAGAATAGAATAGAATAAGTTAATTTCATTAATTGTTCGATTACATTTATAATTTATACTCAACATTTAGGCGTATTTCTATACTAACATATTTGCTGCGCATTTAGGATTATTCTAGAAACAAATATTTTGGTATATAAGGGCGCGCGTTGACGTGGAATGCTGAGTCTTATTTTAAACGTGATACAGTGAAGGTTAAATAGAAAGATTATTAAAGTGATTATTAAAGCGATTATTAAAGTGATAATTAAAAAGTGTGTTATAATTATAATAATTAATTGTGAAAATTGTGTTGTATAATAAATTGTGTTGTGTAAATAAAATTGTGTGAGTTAAAATTGAAGCAGTGTATTTATTCACAATCCAGTGATTCGAACCTTGATTGACAAGGCAAAATCGTAACAATTGGTGACAGCGGTGGGATTGTGAATAATAAGAAAAATGATTCTCTACGAATTAAAGCTTGCGCAATTAAAGGAGCAACTGAAGCAGCGAGGTTTGGCTAGTGAAGGCACAAAAGCTAGTTTGGTGGAGCGACTACGTCAGGCCATGGAGAAGGACGGTTTAAATCCAGATGTGTATGATTTCGAGGAGGACAACACGGATGAGATCAGTGTGGACAAGAAAGAAAGGGAAGAACAAACGATGGTCGGAACAACACAAAACCCATCCGGAAGTTTCGATTTATCGCGGTTGATGGCTGCTATGAATCAAATGATGGGACAACAGTTGGAGGGAATAAAACAATCGAACGAGGGAATGAAACAACAGATGGAACAACAAGGAGCGGACATTAAACATCAAATGAAACAGCAGATGGAGCAACAAGGGGCGGACATTAAACATCAAATGAAACAACAGATGTTACAAGTGGAGCAACAAGGGGCGGACATTAAACAATCGAACCACGAAATAAAACAGCAGATGTTACAAGTGCAAGTTGGCCAAAAGAAAATGGACGAGAGGTTTATGGAGTTATCTTCTACATTACACGGTAAAGTGGAAAAACTGCAAACAGAAGTACACGCAGAAATTCAAAATGTTAAAGGGACGGTTCAACAAAAATTTGAATCGGTTAAACAAGATTTTCAAACGGAAGTTAAACGTCTCGAGAAGGAGCTCCAAGATGTCAAGGCGAATGGAACGACACACCAAGTGATCCAGACAGTAAATGCTGTTAAGTTAAAACCACCAACATTTGATGGAACTACATCCTTCAGTATTTTTAAGTTCCAATTCGAAACGGCCATTAAGCAAAATCAGTGGAATGAAGAACAATGTGTTGGAGCGTTAATTGTGGCTCTTAAGGGCGAAGCGGCGGAAACACTACAAATCATTCCTGAGCAAGAACGGAACGTTAACAACGGAATTATGAAGGCATTAGATCGAAAATACGGAAGCGACCACAAACGAGAAATATATCGCATGGAATTGAAGGGTCGATACCAAAGAGCAGGAGAATCGCTACAGGAATTTTCATCGGCAATTGAGCGGCTCGCGCATTTAGTACATTCAAATATGTCGGCCGATTACATGGAGCGAATTAAAATGGATGCATTCATTGACGGTATTCGAGATCCTGAGACGCGCAGAGCGGTGATGTTGTCACCTAAGGCAACTTTCACGGAAACCATCGCTTGTGCGTTAACAAACGAAACTGCGCAAACCATCATCAAACCAGCAATGAAAATTCGTCGAGTGGAGATTGATTCCAGAATAGACACCGCGCGGGCTACGCCAAGGTTCAGATATGGAAGTGGCAGGATTAAATGCTGGGTATGTGGTAGAATGGGTCACATCTCACGGGACTGTTGGGAGATTAAGAAGAAACGAGCAAGGTCGCCATCTCCTATGAAGCGCAGATCAAACGAGGAGCAGGTAGAATCCAGGAAGGAGGGTCGGATGACATTGGAGTCGTTAAAAAGAGAGAGCTTGAAGGAGAAAAAGCTGACTCCCACAATCGATTGCCCCATAACATCCATCCAAGTTTCGAGATTAAAAGGGAGCGGTGAGAGCTTGACAAAAGAAGCCGATATTGAACATCGGAAGGGAAATGCACATAAAAATGCCGACGCGTTATTAAGAAGACCATGTCCCGCGGAATGCAAGGATTGTGGGCATGTGGAGGTCAAGGAAAACATCGTCGATATTCGGCTCATGCAAGCGCTACCCGATGAGGAATGGACTGATGAAATGATCAAGAAGGAGCAATTACGGGATGCTGACCTGTCATTCATCATGGAACATAAGGAAAAGGAACACCGGCCCACATGGAGTGAGATAGCTGACAAAACTCCCGTTGTAAAAGCTTATTGGGCTCAATGGGATAGCCTCCACATAGAAAATGGATGTTTAAAACGAAAGTGGGAAAGCACGGATGGTAAAGTAAAACAATTGTTGGTAGTGGTGCCAAAAGATCGGATAGCGGAAATCCTCAAGGAGTATCATGGAGGAGCAAGTGGAGGTCACCTAGGGATTAATAAAACATTAGCCAAAATTCGCCAACGTTTCTACTGGTCCGGATGTAGACAGTCAGTAGTAGAGTGGTGTCGAAGATGTGACCAATGTGCAGCAGTAAAGGGATCAGCACGAAAAAGCCGTGGAACCATGAAACAATATAATGTCGGGGCACCATTTGAGAGAATTGCAATGGATGTGGCGGGGCCATTTCCGACCACCGAGAGCGGAAATAAATATGTGCTAGTAATAATGGATTATTTCAGCAAATGGCCGGAAGTGTACCCCATACCCAATCAGGAAACAACAACCATAGCTGATGCCGTGGTCAACAATTGGATTAGCAGATTTGGTGTACCGATGGAAATTCACACGGATCAAGGAAGGAATTTCGAATCGGTGGTATTTCAGGAGATATGTCAGATGCTTGGAATCAATAAAACAAGAACGACGCCTTTACACCCACAATCGGACGGTATGGTGGAAAGATTCAATGGCACATTGGAGGAGTATCTAGCGAAAGTTGTGGAAAGGAACCAACGCAACTGGGATCGACATATACCAATGTTCCTGATGGCCTACCGATCAGCGGTACATGACACAACAGGAGTGACACCAGCGAAAATCATATTTGGAAACAATCTGCGATTACCAGGAGATTTAAAGTTTGGGGCTATTCCATCAGCAGCTCTATGCGGACAGGATTACGTCGACCGGATGAAAGAGGAACTTAATGAAATACATCAATTTGTACGGGAGAAAATTCGAATATCAAGTGATCGAATGAAAGCTCGATATGACATACGAGCAAATAATCAAGGCTTCGAGGAAGGGCAATTGGTATGGCTTCACAACCCGCAACGGCACAAGGGATTATCACCGAAGTTGCAACCCACATGGGAAGGACCTTACACTGTCATTAAAAAGTTGAACGATGTGGTTTATCGCATACAGAAAGGACGGAAAGGTAAACCAAAGGTGGTGCATTTAGAGCGCTTGGCGCTCTACAGAGGAGGTGATCTGGATCCTGTTCGGGACGAACAGGCTTAGGTGGGGGGTAGTGTTACGGTGACACCTAGAATAGAATAGAATAAGTTAATTTCATTAATTGTTCGATTACATTTATAATTTATACTCAACATTTAGGCGTATTTCTATACTAACATATTTGCTGCGCATTTAGGATTATTCTAGAAACAAATATTTTGGTATATAAGGGCGCGCGTTGACGTGGAATGCTGAGTCTTATTTTAAACGTGATACAGTGAAGGTTAAATAGAAAGATTATTAAAGTGATTATTAAAGCGATTATTAAAGTGATAATTAAAAAGTGTGTTATAATTATAATAATTAATTGTGAAAATTGTGTTGTATAATAAATTGTGTTGTGTAAATAAAATTGTGTGAGTTAAAATTGAAGCAGTGTATTTATTCACAATCCAGTGATTCGAACCTTGATTGACAAGGCAAAATCGTAACAATATGTTCAAGTTATACGACGATCAAATTATTAAATATCATAAAAAATATTTAGAATATGGACTACATTATCTTGAAGGCTCAAAGAAGAACAGCTTCAAATCGAAGATAAAATAAACATATCAATTAAAGCGATGTCAATAAATAAGTTAAATAATTTATTTTAGATCCCGGCTTGTCAAAATCCGTAGAAAACTCAGAAATGTTATAGTGACCCATTTGAAGCAACAACGGATGCTGCATTTTAAAGGTTGTTTCGGTTAAGTAAACCGATATGAAGAATATTAATAAACTTTATAAAACCGCATATGCAACGTCATTGTTGGTTGCTACCAAAGACCAATTATAGGACAAGACTTTTTCATAGTGATATCGCCAACATCCTTGTCTCGATGTGTTGTGCAAATATGTCATGTGGTCGAAAATAATTTTGCCAGAGAATTTGTTCAGTTCTAGCTAAACCCATCAGAAATAACGGAACGTAAGCAGCAATTAATTGGCGGAACGCACATTTCAATTAAAAAGCCGTACAACGGAATCAGAAATATTTTGTTGCTCGGTAAGATATTCGCAAATTTTCACACATTGAATTAAGTTTGAATGTTTAAACTATCTACTTTTAGGTGATAGTTGATATGGGCTTCAGCCATGGCTAACAACTCCATTCGCATCACTATCTAATGCACGCAAGGGTCCTATTCCTGAACACGACACAAAAACGAAAGTATGAGATTCCTATTCAATTTTAAATAAGAATTTGATTCAATTCAAATATGAATCTTGTATGTACTTTTGTTTTCGTATCGTATTCAGGAATAGGGCTCCAGGAAGTCACTTACAACGTGAGCCATAAAAAACACGGTCTATTGTTGAAAGATGCATCGGTGTCTTGAAATCTAAATTTTGCTGCCTCAGTCGGCAACTCATATTAATGTACACTTTTCAAAAAGCCGGTTTAATTATAAATTGTTGTGGAATTTTACACGACTTACTAATTTTAAATGGATGTCCGTTACCACCAGAGGAAGACGTAGCAGCTGAAATGGGCCCAAATGAACCCTTGATATGGAAGGAGAAAAAACAGTAATGTAGATCCGGCGAACAAAAATCAATTAAAAAACTATAAATTATTTGATTGAAATCGCTCTCTACTAAAAAAATCACGATAAAAAAATTACTGACTTTTTTTAACATTCATTCTGAGTTTTACTTTCTCAGTCATCAAATCGGAATCGGTTTTATGATTTTCTTATACCATTTAAAGCCATATATGACAAACTTCAGAATTTCCGTGCAGGGATGGCATGTTGTCGGATGGCTCAGTCACGTTACAAGGTCTCCACAACAACGGATGATAAATGAAATGTACCAGCCGGAGTGCGTCGTAGAAGAAGACCCCGACTACGCTGGCGTGACGACATCGAACAAGATCTACGAACATTAGGATGTCGAAACTGGAGGACGAGAGCGGTGGATCGAGATGGTTGGAGGGCCTTAGCATATATTAAATAACTTATATATACGACTTTCGTGTTCTTTTTTTCTCTTAGCTTATCGCCGTAATTAGATTTTTTGTCACGTTGTCGCTTTTGTCGTTTTTTCGAACTTCGAAAAAATATTCGAAGTAAAATCAAATTGTCAAAAAGTTACGATTTTTAGTTATCAAAGTGTCGTTAGAAACATTATGCATATGATGAATACCACATTACTAACATGTTTTGTTGATCGAAACATGTAATTACATAGTGGAAAGCTGGAAAGATTTATCTTAATTTGGCTTAACATTCTGATGCAATAAGAGTGGTTAATTCGAGTAATAAATAAAATAATGTTGGTTAAAAAAGTGTTTTAATTATCATTTATTCATGAAATTACATAATGGTGTTCCTTATCATGTAAGAATCGTCGAGGTGAATCTCATCACTTATGTAATTTGGATCAAAATCTTTCAAATCCACTGCGTTTAACGACAACGTACTGGCTATTGGTTTTTTATTGATTTTTTTGCAATCGTAGAGTTGTTACCAGCTAAAGGGATGGTTTACAGATGTATCTCATCCGCACATTTAATTTAGTTACAAATATTCAACTGGCAGTCATCGGCATCAACTTTTATTAGCACATTCCTGTTCATCTTATATTGATGCCATTTCAGCTGAGTAATCCAAATTTAAAAGTTCGGTGGTTGACTTTTGTACATCTTTACTCAAGGTTCCTTTCGTTTTAATATTTCTTAAGATTTTTTCGCTAATCTGCAGTTTGGATTTCAGGTCTAAACGAGTATTTTTTAATTTTTGGAATGTCTCAACTTGAAAACGTTTCAACTTTCTTAATAAACGTAACGGAATTTGTTCAAAAATATTTACGTATTGTTCTAGGATTTTTATATAATTCGAGCGGCCAGTTGATTGGGTACTTTCCATATTCACTGAACAAGACAGATTATCATTAGATGCAATAGTGTCAGCGATACAGCTGAACAATTTAACGGGAGAATAAGCATCCTTTTCTTTGGCTAACTTTTCAAGATTTTTCTCTAATTGATCCTGGACGGACTTCAACAAGCTATCACCTGTGAGTAGCTTAAGCTTATCATCTATATTAAGCGGCGTTTCAGGATCCTCTCATCCCGATTTTTCATAGAGAATTTTGATGTCGTAGGACGTTGATGATTGAATTCGGTAACTTATCCAATTTTCCCCCGACTGAAATTTGAATATTAAGAACAATAATTAATACTTAATAAATGTATCAGTAAAATTGACGATATACTCACATTGCATTCGTCTGTATCACCATTTATTATTTATGTATTCTAGCATCTTTCTAGCATTTTCACAGACTATGAGACCACTAAAATTTAATTGAGAACGGTTTTGACATGACAATGACTGTACTTATTTACTTTTTTTTTTTTTACTTACACACAGTTTTTTGCCCTAGCTGTGTTGATTTTCGAATTTTTTTCGAACTTATACTAAAACACCTAACTTCACTCTTAGCTTATAGAAAAATATTTTGGAACACGATTTTACACGGCAGTGTCGTATATTGATACTATATAATATTTGGCCTTAGTGCAGGCGACCGGACAAGTGGTGCAGTGGTTACAGCTTCAGCACTGAGACCGGGAGGTACTGGGTTCGAATCCCATCAGAGGCTAGATGCAAATCGAATTTTCATCACCGACTACAATCGGTGATGTTAATAAACACAACTAAGACCCTCTGATGGAGTGTAGAATTCAGCGCCGACCCACCGTCCATGTCAATGTACAGGTTGACATGGAGCTTGCAATATGCAAGTGATATACTGTAATTGTGTGAGTAGGTGAATAGGTGAATGGGTTAATGATGTGGCGTGAATGCGTGGTATCACAATGGACCAAAAATGGCCTAAGTGTCAACCACTGAAACCTAAAAACCTACTGCAGGCGGCGAAATCCCTTCATGGGATGTGAAAGCCAGAGAGAGAGAGAGAGAGAGGTGGCATGTTTTACCATCACTTCGAATCGACTTTGAGAGTCGAATTGAAAAAAGTGATAGTCGGCATTTTGTATCATTTTCGGCTATTACTTATCGTTTTTTTAATCTTGCAATACTTTATCGAGAATGAAATGTTAGCTACATTTATTATACTTTGGTTTTAAATGACGAAATTTTATCATTATCGCGATTCGAAAATGATACAACATACCGCCATTCGACTTGATTTAAACATACAACATGCCGCCCCAGTGAAACTCGAGTGAACGATCAAAATGAAAAAATATATATTGATTTTGTACTTCAAAACATTACTGACGCTGTCATAACAAAAATTTAATGTGAATTAATTAACAGTAGAAATATAACATATTACTTTAATTTAATTAATTAAATTTAAAATCAATTTTATATTAATTGACTGCTATATGTAATGGTGGACGTGTGGCGACATCATGGTGTGTGGCGGTGGTGAAAAGCAATGTCTTGTTTGAGCGGCTGGTGAAGTCTTGTTGATAGATTCATTAGAGATGCCTTCTTGTAATCGCAGTAACTTACATGTTTGCAGAGGTGGAAAATCTTTTGAAACTGCCTTAGGTTAACAGTTACTGGCGTTGAGCAAATTCTCAATAATAAACAGTTTCTTGTGAGCACCTTTCTTGATATTGCATTAAATTCAAATAGTACATCATTTGATATTGTTACGAAAGCCTGTACTTAGTCAAACGGTTAGATTCTATGCTTAAATCTCGTATTAAAGAGATAGATGTCGCTACAGTTTCTATTGCAGTTGTGGGAGGATCTTTTTAGGGTCGTGTTTTATCTCCGCTAAAAGTTACCCTGAGACATGATATTTAGTAAGCGAGTCTCCATTTCACTCCCTCAAAGACGGAATTGTTGTCTATAGAAAGCATAGCGACATGAAAGCATGTATTAACAACTTTTTTGTGTCTCCTCTGTTTGTGAGATTAATTATCAGATCAGACTATATTAAGCACCAGGGTATTATTTTGGACACCAAGCTATCTTGAAAAAATCACACGGAGAGCAAGTTGCAAAACTTTTGCTATCGTTTAACTGATATGGAAGCAATGTCTTCAACCCCCCTTCCTGCTATATGAGAACGCAGTCTTTTATTCTAAGCAGAGCTTGTTCCTCTACAGAGCGTTGGAAATGCAGCCTGCTTTTTTCTTCGTCTCTTATCTGTTCACCAACAGTTAGGGTCAGGTTTTTTTTGTATTTACGTGATTAGTATACGCCTTTCTACACGTGTATTGAGCACAACACATCATACTAACAAAAACCGTGCATTAAACGAATGTCTGCCATATTTGAGATATTTTGTAATTTGTACCATGAAAGAAAATATATACTCGTATAAGAGCACTCATGTAGAGTACACTTTTTTTCTATTCCGAGGTTGTTCTATTTTACTATTGGAAGGAAATTTATGTTAGTCTCGCCAGAACTAGGAAATGTAAAATATCTCTGACGATATGTTTATAAGATATTTAGATTAACCTCGCAAGAGAATTTGGCTTATAAAATTTACTCTACATGATACCTCTTATATATTTGATTCTTCCATGTTTGTACAGAAGTGGGTTTCAATACCTATCTACTACAGATTTTTAAAATTTAATTTGTTGTGTTTATATTCGTTTTGCTGAAGCATCCAATATAAAATAGAAATAATTTTACAAATTCATAGGCAAATGCCGCACTTGCGTTTTGCGTGAAGAAATAACTAAGCGCTGCTTGGTGTTGTCGGAAAATGCAGTGTGTAAACCGGCTAATTGATTATTTTGTAAATGCATTTAAAAAAAACACAAATCTGTGGCTACAAAGCAAAACGCGATAACTCGAGTTATTCCGAAAGTGAGAAGTTTTTATAACATGTCTTGGTTAGATAAGAAAGGTATAAGGAATCGGATAAGAAATCCGACTATTTTAATTAATAGCTAATAATGTAATTCATTTGGCTTCAGAAACGTTAACCCTTATATGTAAACGGTTTTTTTTAAACAAAAACCACTCCTTAAAAGCTCTACTTTAAAAAGTGGAAAATTGAGTTATTAGTTTTGCCTTGTGGCCACAAAAATATAAGCAACAAGCTAAGTTTTCTTTTCACCAGCCATTGGCAGTTCTCAATAATTTTCGAATTTTACACACATTTTGTTGTTGTTATTTCATGGTATAAATTCTGTCAGACGTAGTGGTCGCTTTGAAAAATAATAGTTACAGTATAGTATTACAAACTAAAAACTTCTGTCCGCTGCAAAAAACAGGCGTTGAATTCGCCAGTGTAAAGTCATCCAATTTTACGATTTTTTTTTTCGTTTCTGTTGGATGGAATTTTCATCCAACACGTCCAACTACTTTCTGTCGACCAACTTGAACTAAACACCATCCAATTTTGCATCCAATCCTGAAACTGAAGCTTCTGTAACGCTCCTAATAAAAAAAAAATAGGATGCGTTAGGATGCATTAGGTAGCGTCATTTTCAAAAGGTATAATAATAATTATTTTTTTACAAATTTTGCAGCAATTCCACGTACTCATTTACTTTAGTGCTAGGGTCGTTGTGGGCTCCTTATTGTGTTGATTATCAAGCAATTTGTAAGGTTGGGCCAAGCTACAAAGGAGAAATGAAATATGAAAGTACCGTTCAATTTCAGGTCAGTAAAAATGTGTTTAAAAATTGATACGGTTTTAATTTTTCTTTATACAGGAATTTAATACTTAAACTTTGTGGTTCGTTTCAGAACATATGGCATTATTTCACGTCGATTACAATTTTTTTTTTGTGGCCAAACAATTCTGAAAAGTGTTAGGTCAAAGATTAGGTTCTTAATATAATAACATTACTTATCTCACCTTCTTCTAAGTCAACTAAGAGCTATATTTTTTATATATCCCTGGATATTTCTAATTCTGGATTTAAAAAAAATCGATTCTGGAACTCCAATTGTTGGCCGTTTTTCACATATATCTGTAATTATTTCGCCTAAACCAATGCTTTAACATAACCCCAAATAAAAAGTTCAATGGAGTTATATCGCATAGCCAGTTAAAACCGAATTTTTTGGAGATTACACGATCATCAAATTTTTCTCTCAATAAATTGACTGTGTCATGAGATGAATGGCTTGTTGCATTATCTTGTTGAAACTACATATCGTTCAAGTCGAATCATCTAATTCATGCCACAAAAATCAGTAATATGTGTGTAGCGTTCTCCATTGACGGTAACTACAATGATATTTTCATTTTCAAAAAAAAAAGATCCAATTACACCTCCAGACTATATAAACCACACCAAACTGTTAATTATTGTAGCTGTAAAGCTTATTTACGAAGCCATTTAACCAGAAATGAGATTCATTGCTGAAGATGTTTTTGACAAGAAACAGCACAAATATCACAGTTACTAGGGCACAAGTATTTGACCGTAAAATTCGTGACAACATCAAAATAATTTTGAACTATGATCCAAATACCCGTTCATTTTGGTCCTTTGCTGGTAAGACGTGAGAAAATTATTAATTTTTCCCCGAATTTATACATTTGTACATTAAATATTCGTAAGACCAACAAAATATGTTGTGCACAAAAAATTATCGTATTGTAAAATTACAATTTTGCAATTAAGTAAATTCACCACATCCTCTCTTTATATGTAAGTACATACAGTTGTTTACAAAAATGCGATTACGATTACAAATAATGCATATCGTTAATTACATATTGTTGTTGTTTTAATAAAACCTTGCTCGTTTTAATTTAAGCGGATACCAAATTGTAAATTCAACCATCTCAGTTTTCAAATCGTCTGTGAACTTGATACAACTTTTAATTGATGTGATATACTCGTGTGTATGCTTGGCATACGTTATTTGTTTTTATAGTTGATGATTTCATGGTTATTACACCTCTTACCAATACTCTTTACGATATCA
The DNA here is from genome assembly GCA_947310385.1 of Nephrotoma appendiculata. Classification (NCBI taxonomy): domain Eukaryota; kingdom Metazoa; phylum Arthropoda; class Insecta; order Diptera; family Tipulidae; genus Nephrotoma; species Nephrotoma appendiculata. The sequence continues at coordinate 363,728,677 of OX371224.1, read as the reverse complement.
ATTGTATTTAGATAACAGAAAATACTTAAGGTATATGACTTAAGACTTGAGTATATATCAGATAAGCTCTATTGAATCAATATTAAATTGTTGTTTTCCTATGTTTACGTCTTCTATGAAATAACGACACATCTAAAAATATGTTTTTATGTGACAATGATAAATTATGGAATACATATATGTTTTATGTATATACAATATAATGTTGAGTGTCCAAATTATTTATTTGTTTATAAATGTTGTTGATTTTATAAAAAAGGATACATATATTTGATCACGCTGGTAGCGAACTTTTAGATTACGATTTATTCCAATTTCATCGATTTCTGATATGCACGTCATATCAGGCACACCATTATCGGAAGAAGATGACTTCCTTCCTGTAAATAGATAAGAAAAAGAACTTAATTAGTTTTTTATATATAGAATATTGGTATATAAGGAAATTAGCATTTCGCTGATTTGAATTTCTCAAGTTTTTTACGAGACCAAATACCACTCCACATATACATATAAGAATTTTAATACGAATTATACGAACTAATTTATTGCAAAATCACTTTGTATAGTTGTTTACAAATAACTATTTGTCGTGCCAGCAATATAAATTCTTTCTTCGTTTAATGTTTGTATGGGTCTAATATAATATCGAAAAAGGGTAAAGGTGTGAGAATGGGATGTCTCCGATTACGTTAAATGGGTTTTTTAATTAGCATCATTTTATATATGCGCTGATTTGAATGAAATTTGATTTTAGTTTTTTTTAGTTGTATGGTTTCTTTTATACATTCTACTATGGTATATGGAAAAATGGTTAACTATTTTTTCAAACTCGAACTCACTGAATTTGAGTTTTTAGCTGATGCAAGCAGGTTTACTTCCAAAACATGCGAATATTCAAGGAAGGACTAACCTCATCGTATTACGTGATTATGCTGGATGCAAAGCAATTTTTCGTTATCGATTACGATTGGTGATGTTAATAAACCAAACTAAGACCCTCTGGAGTGAAGAATTCAGCGCCGACCCACCGTCCATGTCAGTGTATACCTGTACAGGTTTACATGGAGCTGTGCAGTGGTGTACTGTAATTGTGTGAGTAGGTGAATGGGTGTTTCAGTCGATGAAAACTATAGACAACTATAAGTGGATCTGACAGTAAAAAAAAAATTAAACTTGTTGGATATATTTTTGTATGTTAATTTCTATTTTCATAAAGTATGCCGTTCTAAGGTTTCATGGAAAAAAGACTGAAGGCGGCTGCTCGAGTGTGACTTTTGTGCGAATATTTAGAATCACACTTTTCCACCAATTTATTAGGCACAATGTAGCTCATAATTTTAATTTTTTTTATGAAGTTTGGTCGTCAGCGAATATTTTGCTTAAAGTTAAAAATATTTTATCTTGAGCGTAATTTGATTGGTGGAAAAGTGTGATTCTAACTAAAAGCACTCGAACAGTCGCATTGAGGGCGCTTTTATGTTTGTGTTGGTTGATTCATTGTTGTTTTTTTTATGATTTATGGTTGATGCAAAAATTGCAAAACGATTTTGTCCCTAACTATTGTCAGAATATTTAAGTTTTTGACATTTTCTTGATACATATACACTCTGCAACATAATTCATCGTACACCCTTCAAATATTTGAAAACTCAAAAACCTTGCAACCAATATTACCAAAGTCTATAGGTTAGAAAGGCGATCGAAAATAAAAACTATTTGTGTAGAATTCAATGTTTTGTGTTTTATTTAATATAATTAAAAATATAAAAGATCTCATTTACTATCAGACATAACTCATCGGTCAAAAAAATGTGCTTATGCAAACCATCAATATCTGGTTGGGCCACCTTTTAGGACACACTGTAGTCTGTGTGTCATCGATAACACCAATTTTTGAGGAAACTGTGCTGGAACCTTATCTTATCCCATTCCGCTCTGACATCTTCTGTCATTGGTTTTTTTGAGGTTATTATGTGGTTACATAGCTTTTTCTCAACATAATCCCACACATGCTCTATCGGATTTAGGTCTGGATTTTGAGGAGGTGAATTCAATTGTTAGGGAGTGTTGTAGAGTAGCCATTCCCGAACAATATGAGCAGTATGCTTGGGGTCGTTGTCCTGTTTAAATATCCAATTGCTTGTGAAACCTAACTTTTCTACTGATGCATTCAAATTGCACATTAAAATGTCGTGGTATTTATGCTTGTCCATAATATCGCCAATGATTACTAAATTTCCCACACCTGCGCCAGACATACAGCCTCAAACCATTACACTTGCTCCACCATGTTTCACAGTACTTCTAAGATTATTGATTTGAAGCTTTTGCCCTTTTCTTCGCCACACTTTCGACGGCCCGTCATACCCAAAAACATTGTACTTGCTCTCATCGGAGAACACAACAGTCTGCCAGAAGGAACTTTCTTCATGGGTCTCATACGAAACGACACATTTCAAAAGAGGATGTCCTAAAACAGGATGTAACAAAACAGGATATCACAAAATGGTACGGAACAGGACCGATTAAAACAGTACATCACAAAACAGTACATGCTACACTAAAGTACATGATACGGAAGAGTACAGAACACCACAAAATAGTTAATAGTCAATTTGACGGTTTTATTAACTTAATTTTGCAGGTTTTAATTCCAAAAAATTGTTAAAGTTTTACTTATTGTTGCAAAATAGATGAAAAATTTGAATAAATATGTAAATAAAATAAATATATTATTTATTTATTTATTTAAATTTTTGATCTATTTTGCAATGATCGATTATTAGCGATTTATATTAAAATAAAAATTAAAATTTATATTAAAAGGCGTTGGTATTTCTATCACTAAAAACGTCGACATGGCAGAACATTGCTTCTGATTTTTATAGCAAGTAGAATCTTCCCAACTGTTTGGGAGCTACTGACTGCAAACACGTCATTGTACAGGTAAATGATAATAACTTATTTAAATATTTATTGTATATATATATATATATATATATATATATATATATATATATATATATATATATATATATATATATATATATATATATATATATATATATATATATGTATTTATGGTTAATTTTATATTTTCCAGGCTTTTCCGAAATCGAGCAGTACATGCTGTACACCTATAAGAACACGCATAGCATCGTATTAATGGCTGTATGCGATGCGGATTACAAATTTATATATGTAGATATTGGCGCATCTGGCAAAAATAATCACTGTGACATTTTTCGGAGAAGTCAGTTCGACAAGCAAATTATAGCAAAATCGTCCACCCTACATATACAGCACAATAACTGTGCTCTATTGTTTCGTTGAAGATGAAGCTTTTCCATTATTGGAAAACATTATGCGCCCTTATTCGGGAAGGATATCGATAATTTTGATCTACGAACAGGATATTTTTAATTGCCGTTTGTCGAGAGCCAAGATAGTTGTGGAAAATTCGTTCGGGGTCTTGAGTTCAATGGCGTATTTTTTTTAAATCTATTATTGCCAGCAGAGAATCGGTCGTCAATATGGTTGAAGCAGCAGTATGTCTACATAATTGGTTACGCATGAACACACGAGACACATATCAGTATTTTCATAATGAGTTCGTCGAACATTATATGATGGTGATTTAGTATTGGGAGAATGGAGAGCGAATAGAAATAATAGTGGATTGCGGAATATCGAAAGGATGAGTTCGAATAACGCAAATATTCTTGCTATGGAAATAAGAAATCGTTTTGCCCCAATTATTTCACAACGGTGAATATATTGTCTTGGCAAAATTACCACATTCACGATTAAAAAAAGAACTACAACTTTTTAATTTTCAGTATTACATTTTATTTTTTTATTTCCTTTTCTATGAGAGAAATGAAGAACGGGTCCACATGCTGGTCCTCTCTGCTTGCTATTAGCCTTTTATTATGCTTCATCATCTTCAATAGTACGGTGACTACTGGAGGAGTTGAGTAATGTTTACCCGTTTTCTTTTCATCGATTCTGAAAACGTTCCCGTGTAAAGGGGTTGAAGTCGATGACGAGCTTAATTGGGTTTGGACTGCGATTAGGCTGGTTGGCCTATTTGACGCATACAATTCATCTCCTATGTCGCTCATTCTGTCGAATGTTTCCATTGAATGTTCCAACTGGGTGGTGAAACTTGTATCTGTTGTTTTTGAATAAACAATTTGTAAATTTATGATATTATAGGTAAATACAATATATAAAATTCTTACCGATTATCAATTAGATATTGCTTAAAAAACTCCACCTCTCGACCCAACCATTCGTCTGTATGATATAGTACTTTCGGAGAACTTCCATGACTTCTCGGCTGGTCGTTTATACGCGACTTGTATCTTTGTTTTGATGCTCGCCATTTGGCTTGACGTTCTTTATCTTGCAAAAAAGAAAATTTCTATAATTCAAAATCACACAGCTACGTACTTGTTAATGTTCCCATTTTGTTGAACACCCGCTCACATTCTATTTTTTTTTGTCGAACTATTTTTATATAATTTATGGCTTAAATCATACAAAATGGGATGTTGTTTTATTATGTCGATTATTCGACTTTCGAAATAAAATTCTAAAAATAAAAAAGAACAAATGTGAGGTTAGAATAAAATATCGTGAACATTATTTTATTTACAAATTTAACATGGAAATTGCAAGAAATTTATTTCCCGAATTTCACCTACCTTCAGCCACTTTTATTTATTTAATGTGAATTAGTTGATATCTTCCTAACATTTTTGCTACACGAGATAACTACCTAACATGTTTGCTACAGTTTGCGGAAATTTGAACGAAACGCGTTGTTGAGGAAGTGGCAGCGGTAAAATATGTGACTGAGAAGTTTTTACAGTGAGTCGGATGCTAAACTCGTTTATCCCGAGCACTGGCGCCCATTTTTGTGTCGATTGTTCGTTTTAGCCGGATTGTGCTGCGAACCATGTTGACGTTCTCTGGTGCAGTCGCAGTCGAAAGTCGTCCACTCTGAGGACCATCCAATGGTCATAATCACCTTACACGTTTTCGAGGATGACGTTTCTATTGCCTGTCATCAAAATTATCACGAAATTTATAACTTTGTAAAACAAACTATGTAAACAAAATATTCTTAAGATGACATTATGAAAAAATAGTTTTAATACTTTTTAGTAGAAATTCCAGTGAATGATTCCATAATCATGACAAAAATGGGTGATCAGTGATCACATTTTACTATCACCAAAACTAAAATCACCATTCGCCTTCTGAAATTCGACCCCAGTCTTCGAATAATGTCGACTGTTTTATGTGCAATAAATTTTTGAGAGATTCAAGGTTGAACCATTTCTAGTCCCATCGGACCCATCAGATTACTTTGAAAAGTTTGTAAAAAGTTCGGAAAGAATTCTGCTCCGATAAAAATTTAATGGACGTTCCATAAATGTTTGTGAGGGTCCAGCTTAAACCATTACTACAATCGTCTGACCCAAAGATGAATTATACCAATTTGTCTAAGACGCTCGGAAAGTCCAGCAAAATAAGATTCATATCCACCATCATATAGCCAGAAGAGTGCTACTCGAGACATTAACACTTCTTCGTCAGAACCATAAGATTATTTTGCAAGCCCTACGTATATCATGCACATGGCAAAATTGATTATACCAACTAAACCCCCCCCCCCCCCCCCCCCCATCCATTAAACAGTTTTGCCCACTCCTCATATTATACGAAGTTTTATAGCTATGGTAGGATCTTAAAATTAATATAGAATTTGTTGAGTTTGATTATAAGAATGTAGTGTGACGTAATTGGTTATGTTTTAGAATTGTCCACCTGATAATGAATTTTGCTCACCCAAAAATTAATTTTGGGTTTTGTTTCACGTGTTTTTATCGGACTGCTGAAGACAATGGGAGCGAGTTCCAGAATTTAAAAATTAAATTCTTGCACGCGGAGAAAAATTAGAAGGTGAAGATGCAAATCGACTTTCTGAAATACTCAACGATTATAAGGACTAATCAAATCAGTTTTAAAATCGATTTTATTAAAAGCATTGATGCATCAAATATTCTTGGATCTGTAAGTGGATAATATCAGGTTCTGATTCCTAAGTAAACGAGACGATTAACTACTATAATAAATCTACTATAATTAATTAATATAAAATCTGGATTTGGAAAAAAAACTTCTATGGATTAGGAACTTCCACGAAACTCGGAGGTGACCTATCGAGAAGTACCATATAACCAAACGTCTGACAATTTTCTTTAAAACAAAAACATTGGGCAACACCATTACGCAGTTGCCAAAATAGATACATTCAGGTGAACAATCTCTTGCACTTCTAACCTTGATTCGAGCAGCACTGACAGGTCAACAAAACAACAAATCAAAACTTAGTAAAGCATTATTATCCGCATTCTTAATCATATTGGCATTCATTATTGATTTGCAATTCGCTCAAACAGCATGGGTTTTCAAAAGTAAGGTGCTATGGTCTGTCAAGTTATTTCCCGTGATTTATTCAGAATTTCACAACCATCGTAAAACCATACAAAACCGTCGTTATAAAATTGAACAGGGATTTTCATTTGCCAATTTGCCCTTGTTGGCAAAATTTGTGCCCGGTGGTAAAGTGGAAGTTCATGCAAACCAGTTAGGCGTGGATTTTTAAATGAAGCCTATTTGTTTTTACTGTCGGAAAACCTACAGAGAAGTAGGTAAGATGACATTCCGCTATATAGAACTAGGAGCTTTTTAGCGATCGTTTAATAAACAGTTTATGCCGAAAAACCGCACAATTGGGCCAAAAAATTGCCGTAAAGTTACAAGTTCTAAGAAAATTAGTTGAGACTACTACATATCTAAAGACTATGAAATTATCAATCCTTTATCCGCTGTGCATGCTCGTAATTTCGATATATTTGTTATAGAAATAGTACCAGATACATAAACCAGATGTGTCACTCACAACATTATTTTAAAATCTGAGTTTGGCTTTTAAAAACTAATTTATCATCATTTAACCACAGTTTAATCATATCGTTGACATCTGCCATAAATTTTGACTAAATTGATTTGGATGACACTTTAATTGGATCAAATTTAAATTAATTAAATCGCGTTGTAAGACTCGCGTTTTAATTTTAATTCCCCCCAATTTTAATAAACAACAACTAAGCCTGTATGGAAAATGATTTAGGCCAGAACGTAATTACATTAAAATGAGTTAACTAAAGTATGCAACGGATAAATAAATTCGATGAATTTGTTGCAACGGTACTGATTAATTGGTTATCTAAATACTCGGAATTATCGATTACGAATTTAATAAAGAGGGGCTGTAGATTACAGAGTTAATTTCAATTAGGTTATCGGCATATCGTAAAAAACCCATTATTGTTTATTCGACCAGCAATCACCAGATTAAACCGCTTATACGTAATTTTTAAAACCACATAAAAGTGTTTTGGTGGTTTGAGCGAAAAACAACAAAAACAAAATCAAACTACATACAATGAAATTGTTTATGTTGTGGTTTAAAATTTAAACCGGGCGTGTCTAAAAAACATAGAACCGCGTGTAATGGCACGGTGTGATAGAAATTTATCGTTGTAAATTGTAATTTTGTGTGGTTGATATTTAAAAATAACAAACGAAATGAAATGAATGGCCCGCCATGGCGTAAATACGACCATCTTTGAAAATTTCATTTATCTTAAATCCTGCGATGAGTAAATTACCGGTTTCTAAATCATGAGCGCTTTTGGATCAGACTGAAAAATTGTGTTCAAACTTGGTACAACTAATCCTAAGGCAAGATTAGGATTATAATATGAATTTTGAAATTTTGAATCATCGTTTTGAACTTAGCCATTTTAACAAAGCTTTCAACAGATGCCCTGGAATTTCAATCCTACTAATTGGATAGTGTTTTAAAAGCTTAGACAGAATAATCTTCCTGACGTTAAATAACCGGGTATAGAGTAATCATTTTCCAGACAATGTAAGCTATGTCGAGCTATAGGTCGGTCGGCCGGAGTTGATATTGTTCATATAAGTCAACAAAACACGTATGGACTTCTCAACTTCAAGCCTACATGCAATCTCCTAAAACAGTAGACTTGAAGGAGTCCAGTATTGTCAAAATATAGAGGCGAACAAGGAGAACTAAAACATTTTAATTAAAAATAATTAACTTTATCTACACCTAAAAGAATTATTCCAGCGACGTCAAATCTCAAAACCCTTTATGCTAATGACCAACATAGTTTACTTCCAAAAGTAAGTGTGTGAAGTTAGCCCGGAATTTCATCCTAGGCAAGAAAAATATCCGACAAAACAAAAAATAAGGATTTAAATTAATGAGTTCCAGGAATCATATTTGTGTCCGTAATCATCTCGACGCAACAGGATGTCCACTAGCTAGCTAAAATAAAATCATGTGGTGCTCATGTTGTGAATGTATGTGAAGTAAACAAAGAAATTTATTGCAAGCAAAAAAAACAAATAAATGTATTTAAGTAATTGAGGTTTTGCGTGGCCTAGCGTCTAAGTTTACAACAAGTAGCCGTTTCGGAAAAGGTCTAAATCTATAACGGAAAAATAACCACTTTTCCATATAAAAACTGCATGAAAACATATTTCCGTTAAAATTTGAAAAATGCAAGTTAAAGTAAAAAACCGACAGATGGCATAAACGTTTTTCACACTATTTGTTTTTGTTTGTTTGTTGGTTTTATTTTTTAACCATCACCTCATTCAGAGGGGCAATTCCTTGGCAAGGGAATCAATCTGGCAAGCCATAACCGAAGCCTTCACAACGAAAATTAAGAGATCCGTATTTTGGGTGACCCCTAAGTGAAAAGTACAACTCCTAGGGATTATTTAGTATTAAGCCCAATTTGTTTCCGCCCCACAATCGCCCGTAACAACATCTACGTTCAAACCGAGTATTATTCGTTACAATCCTATCAACAAATTCGAAAGTATGATTAGCATGTTCGGATCCAAGTAAAAATTGAATATGTTCACATTGTCGATAAATCACGAGTTCACGGTGTAATACTACGTGGTCAGCTCAACAAATAGTTATTGTGGATTTAAGAATAACAAAACTCTTATTTGGATCGTGAAAGTACTCGTATCATCAAGCCGACATCTTCTCCAAATTCTACAAATCTTTTGCTAATTTACTTTTTCGCTCGTAGCTCACAATTAGAGAATGATAGCTGGTGTGTAAGAACGCATCGAAGTGCAACGGTCTTAATGGCCCTCACTATCGTATGGTGCTGGGTGGCCTTTTATTGGTTTCAGTAGATTGTGCACCCTACAGACATTGTCTTAATTATAAATTAAGTCAGACGGTTTCAACGGAACAAGGTTTTGGCTGACATTGTTATCGATCAGACTGAAAGCTCATTTATTAAACAAACATTTGAAATACCTTGTGCATTGGTATCTTAGTGGTTCCGACTGATAGGTTATTTGTTATAGTTTACAGATTATGTGGATCTATCCAAAATACATTGTCTTCATTATACAAGCGCATAATAATTCCAATTGTCGACTATTTTGATTAGTTTGAGCCTGCCGGCTGCGTTTGTGTTCGACTTCAGTTAGACAGAATAAACGTCATCAAAAATGCAATGAGATTTCAAACCAAGCACTTATTGGTTCAATCAAAATGAACTTCCCGTAAGAAACACTTGAGAGTTGAGATAATAAAATCGTTGATTAAGTTTTGGTATCATGCGAATCTTAAGGATTTTCTGAAATTTACACCGTATGCGGAATTAATTGAAATGGCCAAACTACGTTAAGCGAAAGAGATCAAGATATGGCACTATATTTCGAGGAAACTATACAAACAGTTGTCAATTGTGCAGGGCCGTGACCCATGATATTTCTCTTCGTTACCGGTATAACGATACAAGTATAGCATCTAACATAGAAGTTAATTACAGTGAGTGATTTTTTTACGCATGAGTTTCCCTTTTCCCACTGTGCTTAACGCAAGACTTAATTTGTTAATTCACTGTCCATGACCATAAAATTCTGGTAATAAATTAAAATCTCTATTGATTTATATCTAGAAAGAAACGTAAAGCAAATAATTATTTAATCTGAAGTTGATGGTTATGGGAAAAGATTTATGCTAAGTGCAAGTTTATTGTAACTGAATGTGTAGATCTTACCCAACGATATGTGTCTTAATTATATGTCAAATCGTCATCGTATTTTAATATCCGGTTTTTTTGGCTGACTAATTCAAATAAAATGAGAAAAGCACTCTACCGTAAGAATGATGACTAACCGCCTATTTATCTAAAAGTAATCGATTTATAAGACCACGATTTGCCTCTTTGATCTGTATGCCCTATTGTTTGGTTTTAATTTATTTATCGTTTTCTATTTATCATCTCATCAAGAAGCAAAACTATACTAACACCACAAGGTAGGTCTTTGTGTCTGTACACATAATTTATATCAAACTTATATGTAATTATTATGAATAGGAAACGCGCGTGTTTATTTATCATTCAACCATAATTTCTTAAAGATTTATACAATTTATGAATACCGTACAGCAACATAAAAAATTAATGTTGATTGCATTTCCATATATGCATCTCAAAACTTTAGGTAGATTCAAGAACGCTAATAACCATTATTAGTTTACGATACACAAAGCGCGCGTTTGTTATTTATAGAAAACATGCGCCACTAGTGAAAATTGTTACAAAAAATGTGTATATGGTAAATACCGTGGCGTAACGAGGGGGAAGGAATAATTTGGAAAATTATTTTAAAATTTAATTTGTTTTTTTCACTTTACGTATTTTTATTTGGTGTAATACGGATTTCAAATTAAATGAATTTACCTCGCGGTGTTTGGAATTCGAAATTTACCCTAAATATAGACATTTCGGAATATATTAAGATATATGACTCAGCACATTGCGTTACATGACATTTATTAAAAATGTAACGTTGTAATGCTAAAAAAAATATTCCGTACGCGTGACGCTTACACGTACATTCACATCACAACTTTCAACGGAATTAATAACTTTAAGAATTCAAGGACGGCGCTGCAATTACACGTTACTGAAAGTAATTATTAATTATAAACGAGCGCGCGGTGTCGCAACGTCAATGTATACGAACCGAGTACAATTATAGATTATTGATGGAAAACATACGTAACATATTTGCGCTAAACATACATACATTATGACGTATATTGGTATAATACATGAAAAATTTAATTACTTTTATGTTCATCTGAAAATGGGTCACCCGAAAATGGAAAATATGTGTACATAAAACTATACAACTACTTCGTACTATATGTGTATGTAGATGTTGATATCAAGCATAAAATCAATAAATCTGGCGCAATTTGTGCTATCTCTTTGTGTGTTGTGTGGATGTATAGGGTATGATGATTGCTCTATTTCTTGGAACATCAATTCGATGTAATTTATCGTGTTCATCAAAATTAATTTTGATGCGCCAGAGATAGGTCTTTAGACATTTTCGAGGCAGAATTCATGTTAAAATGTCAAACCATTACCATATTTTCCCTAGGGTGCTTTCCAATTAATACATTTTTGTGTAGTGTTTTCGTATTAACACTTCGTTTGAGTCAATATTTTGCTATATATTTATTACACATGCTGCTGGTATTTAATGCCATATTTTTAATCAAAATTTTTCTGGAAGTAATAAAAAATACTATTTGTTTTAGAAAAATATATCAAATTGGAAGTATGTTTTGGATCTACTGCTGACACAAATTGTTAATGTGAAAAACATTTGTAAATAGTATATTTGAATAGACTGGGATTAGAACTTGTAAGACGACCCTAGTAGCTTCAACAAAAGCTAGGAGAATCACTCGGTCCTTCAATTCCAGTTATTCAAACGAGCTCAACAAAATTAACTGACAAATTGGAAGAGCAGAAGTACACAAGAATCACTAACAAACCCACGGGCTACCAAAACCAGTTTCTCGACAGAATGTAAAATCATTCAAAATACGTGTAAAAATTAAGATGTTGGACAACCATATAAAATATCTTAAAATTTTTTGAAGTAAATTCTCTACACGGATGAAATACTATCCTTCACTTTCATTGCCGCCATTGAAATATTCAGTTACAAGAAATTTTAAATTCTTACTATGCAAACAATCAATAGTTTTCTTAAAATTGATTTGATCGTTTACACAGTTTGCCATGACTAAAAATTTATGAAAACATCAAAATTGACAATTTGAATTGTCATTCAAATGTCAAAACTTTCAAATTTTTTGACCATTGCTAGATTTATAAAATTTCTGAAAAAGCTTAAAACTCTAGGTACATTTAAGAATTTAAAGGTATAAAAACATATAAAAAAATGTGTACCGAACGCGTTCGGCGTAAACATTTTCGCCGCAAATGTTTATACACACACAAAAATTTTCGTCGCAAATTTTTAAGTCACTTCCCGTCTCCAGTGCTCAAGCCATGCGTGGAAATAATTGAGGACTAGTCGTCAGTCACTAACAAATCAAAATTAATTTTTCGTTATAAAAATTCGTTTATCATTTAATTCGTTTTTCGTTTACCGATGGATACTAAAAAAAAATTGAATAAAATTGACAATTGGATAAAAATTTATATTTGTTGAAAATTCTATAAGAGAATTTAATAAAGTGAGCATTTTATAAACTAAAAATAAAATTGCGTGACGCCTATTTTAGTGATATCGTCACATTGCATGGTAACATCCTAGAAAATGACTAGTTGAAAGAATGTAATAATAGATATTTAACAGAAGAATCATCAAAGCAACAACATAAAGAAATAAAATTGCGACGGTTAGAAATTCCACACTTTTATGGCGTTTGTAAGTGTATGAGAACCACTCAATTTTACAAATTCAAAAATGAATTATTTATTGTTCTCACCTCGACCTCTCATTAACTATTTAGTCAAACATGAAACGAGTCTAGAGGAGAAGCTGAACACAATGCACCTAGAATAGTATTACTCCAAAAGATTGAAAATTATCAAAGAGAGATATATCAGGCGATTGTTATTCACTCCTCAATTAACAATGGAGTCAGCAAACGGAATTAGGTCACATGACACAATCAAAGAAGTCACAGTTTACAAACACTTGATGAAAATCCCTTCCCATAGAACATCAAAACAAAACAAAAAGAAATCCCAAAGAAATTTAAACAATTAAATGTTTAATACCTAAAATTCTTAGAAAAACGATTTAATTGCCTACAAGCAGTTGCGGACCAAAAACGAATAAAACATAGTTAATATACAACAACCAAACAGAAAGTACACAGTTTTTGGTCAGAGTCATGCAAACATGTTAAGAACCACATTTCCTGTGTTCCGTTTAATAGAGAACGGGTTTGAAAACCTACTAAGGAAAGGAATCTACACAGCAATTGCATAACAACATGCATGAACTTCAGGAAAATGTCTTTTATAGAGAGGAATCGGTTAGTCAATCTACTAGAATTACATAGACTATGTTTCTTTGGAAATCATCAGGTGTACCAAAAAACTCCAGTTTTGGTTTTTATTAAAATGCTCTTTTCTTTTAAGAACACTGAAACTAGGCCGCTTCGTTCCACGACCGTCCGCACAAATCCAATTTTTTTAAATTCTATTGGGTATACAAATAAGTCTCCGCGTTTGTATCAAAAATTAGGCATTTATTGTGGAAGAACGGTAGGTTATGATTTATTCAAAGTATTGTCCATCGCTAGCCACTAGTTTTCTCATTTTTCTGGCAGCATGCAAATATCACGTCGGAAGACCGCTTTATCTTTTGACACTATCCATGAATTAACCTAATTTTTTGTATCTTCATATGAAGTGCTTCCCAGACAGGCCATGCGTCCTCGATCGAAACAAGTGAAAGATTATATAATAATAATAATAAAGTGGGCGAGTTTATCATGCAGTGACCGAGACCCTATCCCTAGGAATATGGAGCTGGGGAAAGAATTTATATATAATTTTTGCTTAACATATTTTTTTTCTGGCCTACTGAGGAAAAAAGTCTCATGTAAATTTTTATAAATTGGGAATAATATTGCCATAGCGAAACTCGCAGGGAAAAGTTTTGGGTTGGGTATGTAATGGGTTGGGTATGTAATCTCGCATTACAAAATCTCGCATTCAAAATCTCGCATTACAAAATGTTGCATTACAAATTCTCGCATTACAAAATCTCGCATTACAAAATCTCGCATTACAAAATCTCGCATTACAAAATCTCGCATTACAAAATCTCGCATTACAAAATCTCGCATAACAATTTCCCGTACATTTATGTAATCGCGCGCGCGATTACATAAATGTACGGGAAATTGTTATGCGAGATTAAACGTGTGACAAAATTGCCGTCAATCAATCCGGAAGGAATTATATGCGATTTTGAAAAAACAATTGTATAGTCAGCCAAAGTTTTTTCCCAAACGCATCAATTAAAGGATGCCTCTTTCACTCACTTTGGCCAAATAATATGGCGCAAAATCCAAAAAGAAAGACTTGTGTCAAAATATGGAAATGATGAAAATTTGTAAAACCAAATCAGGATGATTAAAAGTGTAGCCTTTGTTCCACCAAACGAAGTCGATAATAATTACCAGAGCTTGTCTAGGAAATTTAATGTCGAGGACGTAAAAACATGGGAGTTTGATTTAAAAAAAATTATATTGGAGAAGACTTTCAACGGCCCAGATATAAACCTGAATTTTGGGCTATCGTTGACAACGATAATGGATCGAAGACCTTCCCGCGAACACAAAATAACGTATAGAAGCTTGGCACCGCCGTCTCAAGGTAATAGTCGGAAAACGTCACCCCGGTATATACAAAATATTGGAAGATTTGAGAAAGGAATGGAGTTTAACAAGGTCGCAGGTCGAGAGAGCGCAATGTGGCGAAAATATACCAAAAACAAAAAAACAGATTTTTTGCAGCGTATTGCGCATATTATTTTATTGGGATAGTTTTATTAATAAATTGTATTTTAAATAAATTTTTTGAATTAAATTATTGTATGAAAAAATTAAATTGGTTATTTTTAAAAACATTAACAAGACCAAACTTCCATGTCGGTATAGGCTGGCATGGAGCTCGCAATATGCAGAAAGTAACTTAAATCGGTCCTACAGCCGTACGGCTTCGATTTGGCAGATGATTGGCAAAGTAAGACGGAATAAAAAACCGCAAAAGAGCAGGGAGTGCTTCGGCCCCAAAACAGATTAAAAAAAAAAAGTAATGCAAGATTTTAGAAATGCGAGATTTCGTAAATGCAAGATTTTGGAAATGCGAGATTTTAAAAATGCGAGATTTTGTAATGCGAGATTTTTAATTTTTTAAATGCGAGATTTTGTAATGCGAGATTTTATAATGCGAGATTTCGTATCGCTCCCAAAAGTTTTCCCAATTTTATTTTGTTTCCAAAAAAAATAATATTAAACAAAAATTATATGTAAATTCTTTCCCCAGTTCACTATTCCCGAGGAATACCAGAATATTGCCACAGGAGAATCCTATTATCGTAATCTCATCTCGATCTCGGACCCCACCTACACAACATGAGTTTTTTCCATGAATATTCGGCTTGGTTGTCGATGATGAACGGGGTGGCGAGGTTTGATGATGATTTCTTCTTTTTTGAGTTATCGTAGTGGATCAAGAGCCCGTTTCGTTTATGTCTGGGAAGGTACATTTCACATGAAAAAAAACGGCATTCAACATCTCTGGACTTCAGTACCTATGGAACCCAATTTTTTGCCTTCAAACGATGTAAATTGCTTGTTGAGTCACTCCTAATATAAGTGCAAGTTCTTCTTGCGTTTGGCACGAATATTCGCCCAATAATGCTTCCAAGCGACATCATATTTACCATTCATAAACTTTTGAAACCACTCTCGACAACTTCTCTCACTTAAAGCAGCCTCACCATGTGATTCTACAAGCAATCAAGACACCTCAGCTGCAGATTTCTTCAAATTAAGAAGTAAATCAAAAGTTTCCGCAAATGACGCTTATTCGGCTCAAAACTCTGCATTTTTACCAGACAAAAAAATACATATAATAAGATGCTGATTAAAAATCGCTAACATTTTAAGGTTATGTTGTTGACAGACGTCGAACCTTAAGATATGACTTTTCACATCGTTCCATAACTTACTGGTGGCATCATCTTTTGTCGAACGGCGGACACTTATTTGTACACCCAATAACATTTTTCATGTTTTAATCGGCGGTCTATCTAAAATAATAATTTTCTTTCTACTTCCTTCTTTTATGGCTGAACCAGCGAATCAGTAATACAACTTGTCAAATTTTTACGAAAACGACGAGTTTTTTTGTTACGGAAAATTTGACTAGTTGGCTAGTGCGGCTGTAACGCAACTTTTCAAATGCTCTACGCACACAAATGGTCGGCAAATTATTGCTTGTTTAATTTTCAGTACGTGAACGATTTTTTCTTGGATAGATATATAATATACATCATTAAATTATCTTGTGATTTTAAAATCGTGATCGTTTAAAAATGGAGGACGCTTTTATTTGGTATTTGACGTTTCCTTCAGTTTGCACGCAATTTTTGAGGTCTGTTAAGTGACAGGCATATGTTAACGAAACTGAACGAAAAGATGTTAATGTTTCGCTGGCTAGTAACCAACAAAACCTATTTATCGCATGTTTATGTTAAGTTGTTACTGATTTGCTGGTCTGAACCAGCAAATCAGTAAGTAACAACTTAACATAAAAACATACATCCTCGCGAGGAGATTTTTCGTTTATAATCTGGCGGCGAATAGCGTAAGGTCACCTCAAAAAGTCTAGTTCATAATTTAGCCGAAAAAATCGACCTGAGGCACACAGCATTAATATTTAAAATGCCATCTATCTAAAATAATAATGACCATCTGACATTTAGTCGAGATTCTAACCTAACAAAATTTACGAAAATTCGACCATGCTGTATTGAATGACGTCCATCCCAATATGCAATGCCGACGGACTTCCGTTTATATTCGCGTTCAAAAACCACACTCTTTCGATGGAAAGAACCATGTTATGCACACGGAAAACCGTAGTACTCGCCAAAGAAAAGTGGCACAAAAATTCTAGTGTGGATGTGAATCCCGACTAAAAAGAGAAAAAATTAAATTGGAAAGAAGGTGGAATTTCGTCGGAAACTCGGGATTTTTCCATACACTTTTCTATACTGATTCCCAATACGTTTCTGCGCGAAAAAGAGCAGATTTGGTTAGTATTTTTCACATAAAACTTGAATTCGAAATAAAAGATTTTATTATCATTTGTTTTTGTGATGGTAATTATTATTTTTTATTTAATTAAACATGCATAGAAAATTTATTTATATATTTAAATTTCATATATTATGTTTTGTATTGCATCCGCCCCGTGCTACCCGATTTTTAATCTTCAGCATATTGAGATCTTGAAAAAAAATGCATTGAAAATTTACAACGTAAATGTATTTCGCGACGACGCCATTGTGAGACAGATCCCTATTACCTTTTTAGTTCAAATTTGTTCATCGCCATCACTAAATAAGTTAATAATTATTATTACATACTTAAATTTAAAATTATTTACTTTAACAAATAGTAAAACATTATAATGAAACACAACACTTTAAAGAAAAAAAACTAATTATGTAGTGTAACCGTGCATGTCGACTTGTCAGAAGAAACTGAAAAAAAAAGATACAATCGAAACTTATAAAACGAAAATATTACCGCGAAACAGAAAGCGAAAGACAATTATTATCTGACATTTAGTCGAGATTCTAACCTTACAAAATTTACAAAAGTTCGACCATCGTTTGTTTCACCCCTTGTGATTTTTTCAAGAACCAAATATAATTTATTTTACGGTTATGCAAAAAAGTACTATCGCATCAAAACAGGTTAACTTACTAAATTATAATTTTATGGTGTGCAGAAGTACATATTTCAATCGAGTGTTTAACTCTTACAACTTATGGCATGATGAAACTTTGGTGAATTGTTTTGTGCACGCCCTTGAAGATTTCTGAGTTGATACCCGTGGGTCTGCGCGCCGGCACAAATTATTTTCTTAAATTTCAATTTTTTGTTTAAATTTAGGAAAGGGCATATGAAATTAGTGACATGCTCGAATCTGAGGGGTCCGACTCTGGATCAAAAGGACTCTTCTCTTCAGTTTCCACACCATTCATCCAATCGGATTCGAATTTTGCATAGATATTTTATATCAGAATAAGCAGGTTTTTGTAATATTTTTGAAGTGGTCGTCTCCGTGGGTCTAGGTGTCTCCATACAATTTTTTCCAAAAAATGGAAAGCATGTTCCGAAAGGGTGTCTCACTGCTGAACCGATCACCATGAAATTTTTACTTTTATGCCAGAATCTACCTTACGATATTTTTATGGAGTTGCAGCCCTGGGGTCCAGGAGCCCGGGTACAACATTTTTCTAAAATTTATTTTTTTTTTAAATATTTTCACCTTAAGGAGTTTAGAAAAGGGATTTTATAAAATTGTTGACATACTCGAATCCGAGGAGTCCGTCTCTTGGACTTCGTATAAGTTTCCACACGATGCATCTAATCAGATACAAATTTTGCATAGGAATTGTATACCAAAATGAGTAGGGTTTCATAATATTTTGGAAGGGGTCGGATCTAAACTCCAGAAATATTACGAAAAGTAAATTTTTGGAACTTTTTTAAAAATTTAGGTACATGTGGATGGGGTGCAGCCGCCGCGGTGGCAAAGTGGTCAGCATGCTTGTTCCAGCGACCGGAGGTTCCGGGTGCGATTCTCGGTGGTGACAAGGTAAAATTTCACGGCTGGTTTAGGATTAATGAATTAATCACTCATTATCCGAAATGAAAGTATGATTATGAAACTTCATTTGAGGCGGCCAAATCCCTTGATGGGGTGTATAGTGCCAGAGAGAGAGAGGATGGGGTGCAGTGGATCCTGTTATTTTGGTACAAATTTTGCTTTGATTATATATATTAACATGTAAAATAAACATAGTTTTATTAAGTAAGTGAAAATAGTTACAGTTACAAATCGAACACATCATTCCAAAACTATAACAGAAATATTGGATAAATTGCACTTCCTAATTCAATTTCCTGTACAGAATATCCATCCAAAGTTTTAAATTGACTGTCTACGATTGATGCAACCGTTATTTTTTGCACAAAATAAGAAGGAAATTCAATTACGCCACACTGTACATATTTGACTAAAAATAACTAAAATGCTTTTAACATTTTTGCGTATATGTTATAGTGAAAACCTTAAATCGGTAAATAAAATTTGGGAAAAACTGTTTTATTGCTCCGAAATCTATAAAATGGGAGATCAAATGCCCGAAATGAATTTTATGGGACTAGTGTAAACTCATTTGGGTTAAAAGACTAATTTCCACTCCATTCTTCATATTCTCTCCTGCTCTACTTTCTCACGAGCTTAACAAATAAAACTACGGCGATGTATGGGGGATAATCAAAAAACATTTCGTTAACACTAGGACCTCCGGACTACCAGTTTGTAATTGTGTAAATAAATTAACAAAATAAAAATTTCGGACATTTACCGATTTCGGACTTTAACCGTAACATATCCAAGTCAACAGAACATAAAATGTGCATCGAAAAATATTTTTTTTACATACTCGCTGATATACGATTATGATGAAGGTTTTTTGTACGTACATTGCCCGCCAAAACAGTATATGGTTTTCATTAAAATCAACTCTCCAAGTACGTCATTGATCGTATAAAATATTTATTATTATTTTGGCGTTAATTTTTAGAAAATATTTACATAAAGTGCAAATTGCGTTTCATGTATGACGCACACATAAGATTCCGAATAACTTAAGTTTTTTGACTTATTATTTTTTCCAGTACGCGTACTAATACGTCATAGCGGCAGATGGTTGTGGTAAAAAATCACGTCGCGGGAAGTTTAATGGAATTTTGTTCTATTTTTACGTGATCGAACAAATCTGAAACAAAGTATTCAAAATCAGGATGTTTACTATAAACGACTGACAATGAAGATTTTTTTTAATTTATCAGACTATGCAATTTCCATTTCCGATTGTGATGTGATGACAAGATGTACTTACTACTCAATCATTGTGCATAATAGCTGACACTATTGTAGTTGATAAAAACTATTTTGTATCTATAGAATAATATGCGAACTGAAACACGCTAACAAAATTATTATGTAAAAGTTTGCTTTTAAATAAAAACGACCAACCCTCATTATCGTTGTGAAAATTTTTCAAGCTCCCCACGGCATACGCCATTCATAAATTAAACTCAATTCTTTAATTAAAATTGTATAAGTTTTTAGTAGTAAACTGTACATCATAAAATAATAAAAGTTTTTAATTAACTTTCCGAACAAACCCTTACTATATAAATTTCTGCCAACGATTTATTTATTACAACCGTATCAAACCCAAACGATATAGTATCTGCAGTATCGAATTCCATTCTAAGAAATAATTCGTTCCGACCCTGTGCGCATACAAACACATAAATGATGAATTTATGAATTCGAAATTAAAATAAACATCATCGTTCCGCCAATAAAAGAAGTAGTAAACATTATTTCTTATCTTTGATCGTTAATTTATGACCTTGTGCAGATCGCTTAAGTATGTTCACCCCTAATGGTTATTACATGTTTATCAGTAAAATCAAATATTCACGCAGACATTTTATTAATCAACTGTTTCGTGTAACTTCCTCCCTCTATTTCAGTTATTCAAATATACTTTTTATTATTTATTCAATTTCTTATTTACTTCTTATGCATACAAGTATAAGACACAAGTTGGTCTCACATAATTAACTTAATACTCGTATACTGGCATATAATAAGCAATTGCAATTTTATTGGTTCATTCCGTTTTACAACTTTGCGCTACAATTGTACGTGGTAATCGCATGAAATGCGGGTAACTCAATTATGATGTAACGTCAAGATGTCGCACACTGTATTCTGCATAGTCAAATATAAATCGATTTCCCTTTAGTGGTATATGTACAGTTATTTATCATCCTTTGATATTTTCTAATTGAAATGGCAGGGCTAATAACGGGGTTATAGGCAGTCAATGGCCTATGGCGCAAACCGGAGTGCAAAGAAAAACTGAGTAAGTGTGTTGGAGATGCTCGAGAAACAATTAAAAACTGATTACTGCAAGAGCAGTTACATGTGAATGCTATCATAATTTGTTTCTAAGCAATCATTTCATGCGGATCAAGATGTTCTTTAAAACGTCGATACTCAGTGAGAATCGCAATGAGGATTTTTAAACAACTTAAGAATGAATGTTACAGCATAAGAAACCGATTTGTGTAGAGAATGTGTGATTTCGTTACCTTTAACATCACAGCGGGCTGATTACCACATGACAGTCACTTTGTTAGAACTTCAAAGCAGATTTATGAGGCTTTTAGATTGGAATGAATACATCGAGGCCTGATGCATTTCGCAGCGCCTTGAACTCTGTGTATAAGAATGTGATAAGGTCTTATTAGAGCTTCGAAGAACCGCCAAGAAATGATAAAACCTAAGCAACATTTTGTATTCAAGAAGAGAATTCCATAATAATTTGATTCCAATATCACACCCAGGTGTTTAACGCAATCTGTATTTTGATTATCAAAACTTTACTCAACCTCGGTAATGCGAGATTTGAGTATCGCTTCAATTCTATTGATATAATGATGTTGCCGCAATATCCAGAAAGTTACTCAAGAAATTGTTTCGTTACTAAGGTATTTTCAATCTTACTAACAAGTTCTAGTAGCGCTGTTTTACAGTTGCCAAATCAGGAGGCATGCTTCATATTGCTGAGGGGAGTAACACACAAGAAGTGGTTCCTAATGAATCTATCAATAATTATTTCCAAATGTTGGGATATGCCCGGTTATGCATCAACTTCAACTGTAAAACCGAACATTCATGGCAAGAAACTAATGCTGCGGGATCAGTTCACAGTGATCTACTATGAGCTAGTCTAAGTTACTCCAGCCTAACGAAACCATCACTGGAGAACGTTATCAACAACAATTGATGCAATTAAGCCGAGCATTGAAGCACAAACGCCCACAATTTGCCAAAAGACAAGACCAATTGATCTTTCAGCAACGAAAACTATAACTACTCCGCTCGCCGTATTCACCAGACATTGCTCCTTCTGACTAAAATAAAGGGTCAAAGTTGTAAAAATCCTCAAAACATATTTGAACTTTTAGTCTAAAGACGATCGAAGAATTACCAGTGGTCCGTTTATTGCGCTGTTAAACTCAATCCTTTAGCATTGAAGTTTATTCTAGTGGTAGTAATAAACGAGTTATGACGAACCATTGTATGGAAGGTACTCGAATGTTGGCCGTTATTTGTGTTAATTATTATGCCCATACGAGTTGCTTTGGCCGAGGATTATCTGAAGCGTATAAATTGGTTGACAAATTTTGAGACCTGTTTATTTTTTTATAATCGGATCTTTTCCAAATTTTACATGAAAACTGGTTCTACCAATGACTATTTTGAATATTAAATTGCTAACATCACAAAATCCTAAGCGGGTTAGAGCAAGTTCTTAAGGACTAAAGCCTTAAGGCTCGAAATTCTAGTTTAATGATATTCAAGAAGCCACCAGTCTCTGAAGCTCCATCTCTCTCAACTGGCAAATTGCAAAATCAGCCCATATACAAAGTGATTAAATCACCTGCGTTTCCTAAAATTAGGACTGTGACAAAAAGAGGAGTGACTGCAAAGGTTTTATATTTCATTCGATGAACAAATATAATCGATGATAACTCTGAAGAATTTCACTCAAACTTTTCATAGCTCACTCAATTTTTCAATATTTCACTCAAATATGGCGGTGGCAGTGAAATTCGTCCAATTGAGACTAAATGCATCCTTTTTATTTCTGGTAAATCAAGACGATTTTATTGATTTGAAAATAAATTGTTAAGTAAGTTCTATTATTAAGAATATTCCACTAAGTATCTGGAAATGTAAGTGAAAAAGTCAATTGACAAAAGCAAATGAGGCAAGAGCCGATTTTATTTGTTTCAGAGTATTATAGTTTGAATAAATTCTGGATAGTGTGTGTGGTAACATTCCACTACATGTAAATGTTAGCCTTAGGTTAACACAAACAAATGAGTCAAATGAGAGTCATTTCCAACTAGATGGAAGAGATGTCTATTTTCGTTCTCGTAAATTCAATCATTTTTGGATTAATCCAGATCGGATTGAGTTGGTCAGAAAATTTCACAACGTGAAAATGTTAGCTTTAGGTAGATTATAGTAAATGGACAAAGAGCCATTTCAAAAAGGAGGGGAGAGGTGTCCTTGTAAATCGAATCGATTTTATTGGTTTGAGTAGTTTTGGATTAAAAAAATTCTGGATATCGTAGAGTTTGTTGGAAATGTCCACTTGTTAGACATTGGTTGACACAATCAAATGAGTTAAAAGCCATTTCCAAAAGGAGGGCAGGTATCCTTTCTCGATCTCGTAAATTTAATCGATTTTGTTGATTTGAGTAGTTTAATTTTAGATTAACTTTGGATATCGTAGAGTTTGTCTGAAAATTCCACTTCTATTCCATTCCAATCGATTTTGTTGATTTGAGTAGTTTAATTTTAGATTAACTTTGGATATCGTAGAGTTTGTCTGAAAATTCCACTTCTATTCCATTCCAAACGCCATCCTTTTTCGTTCTCGTAAATCAAATTGATTTTATTGGTTTGAGTAGTTTTAGATTTGATAAATTCTGTATATCTTAGAGTTTGTCAAAAAATTTCACTATGTCGACATGTTAGCCTTAGGTTAACACTAACAAATGAGTCAAGAGCCATTTTTCGAGTTCTAACTCAATATAATCTTTTTCGTTCTTGTAGCTCAAATCGATTTTATTGGTTTTAGTAGTTTTAGTTTAGATAAATTCTGGATAATGCAATTTGACCGTAAATTTCACCACGTGGAAATGATAGCCTAAAGACAACAGTCAACAGCCCTACTAAACTGAGAGCACGATTACCCCTTTCGAGTTCGTTCATTAAAATGATTCTATTGGTTCAAGCAATATAAGTTTAGATCAATTTAGATAACGAATGGACATCGCAATGGTTGCCTCATCAAAGCTTCGTTTGGCTCGTAATGGCTCTTGATTTATGTTATTGTGTTTTATTGTGTAACCTAAAGCTAACATTTGCACACAGTGGAATTTTCCGACAAACTCTGTGATGTAGAGAATGTATCTAAACTAAAACAATCAAACCAATAAGATCGATTTGAGTTACGACATCGAAAAATAATATCACTACTTCCCGTTTGGAAAGAGCGCTTGGCTGTTATCCTAAAGCTATCTTTACAACGTAGTTGAATTATATAACAATGAAATCTACTAAAGCAACTCAGCTCCTGATCTGACCTCACTTCCATAAAACAATGAAGGTAAGCGTTATCCACTTAAGTTCTGATAAATCAAGTCGATTTTATTGGTTTGAATAATTCTTGTTAAGATAAATTCTGGAAGTCGTAAAGTGGAAAATTCCATTATGCGGAATTGATAGCATTAGTGTGACATAATCAAATAAGTAGCCCACCAGAGATATCCAGTGATTCCGTTTACAAAATATTTTGAAGAGTACAAATCTTACGAAAACACTAAAAATACTTTTTATTGTAATACTTAAGTAGTTATTAATTACTATATAATCATGAATTTGTTGTCACAGTTTACAATTAATTCTTTAGCCACTTCAGATAAACAATAATTGCTGCTATATTTTAATACCATTAAGTGTTGACACGTAAAGCACCCGAGGATGAAGCCTGAAGTATATCAATAATACCCGAGATTATTTCTATAGAAAGTACCTTCCAACTCCAATCAAACAAAATTTCTCTCTCCTAGCATTGCGTTGGCAAAGTAATTTATGAACTGATCACCAGATGGTTTAATCATCATATAATTATCACAATCTTATATATAAGATCGTTAAATAGAAATTTCTCAACTAATAGTGAATTACTTGATGACACGTGTTGAACATGATATTAAGTCCAACATGTGCTATCCCAAATAAATTCACGATTTTAAAGTCAATCGGTAGGTTTTGGTTTTATTTAATGCCTTAATGATACATTTTACTTAAGTTAAGTTTTAGACGTAAGCCGTTGGCTAATTTATTTCGTTATCTATATCAATCAATTAAAATTGAAAGTATTTTGAAAAATTCGACTCACGTGAAAGTAAAAATTACAATGAAATGATACAACGTTTCGACATAATCCAAATTATTTACAGATTTATAACGAAATATACAAAATACAAATACCGTATTGTCATATCGTATTTTCATGTGAACGCGCGCTCTTATCTACTACATGTATCAATTCGCGCAAATTAAGAAATCTTCCTAAGAAAGTTGCCTCAAATAAGAAGAATTGTACAATTTGTAATGTGATTCATTCGCATGGTTCGCGTATAATATGAGTTTTATGACTCGAGCACGATTAACAACCAAACGAAACACAAAAACACAATGACGTCAGTTTAGACAGATATTGTGGTTTGTTGTTCATCGCACTTTCGTTATAAATACGCGAGTATACAGCAAGCAAGTAATGTTCATGAACTTCGAATTTAGGTATCGTAGGGAATTTCTAATTTAGGTAAACAGAAATTTCTTAGTATAGCGCGGTTCATTTCTATTTATGTATACACAATGAATAATGTTTATAAATTGCGAATCAAAAATTCTATATACAGCCACGGGTTGATAGATAGGAGATATAATAAGCGTTGGATGCTCGCATGACACAATCTAATTAAATAAATAAATTCTACAAAAGTGTATACAAATATATTGGTACGCGTACGCTAATCTGTAATAAACTTTATAGTTTTAACTACTGTTACGGAAAACTCATCCATGCACTTTAGAACACAACACCTTAATTAGTGATTGCAGATGCAATGTTTATTATGCATATCTAATTCAATTTTTACCACATTTTCATGAGAATTATAACAGTGTACATGTATCTAAATATTCAATAAAAATTTAATACAGAGTTATTCGTTCCTCTGTGATATTATTATGCATAGGTGGTTCGTTCTTACGGATGTACAGAAAACAGTTTTTTTTATTGGAATATTCCTGAATTTCGAATGACAGTCCTAATACTTATGCATTTACTCCGTTGAGGACATTAACTTAGCGAGGATCTTCTAAAGCTTAAGTGTTAACGTTTATTTATTTATTTATTAAAGTAATAAGAGAAATATTAGAGTGAATGAAATCATTTTCTAAGCGGCTACTCCTATATATTTTGACATCATCAGCAAATATATAAAAAGAAGAATGACGAATGGAACATGGTAGAAGTACTAAGAGAAAAAATATTGTCCCAACAAATAGAGCTGCAAGTTGATGACAGGTGAGATTCATCAATTTTAGAAAAATCCCTAAAGCTGAAACTTTTAGGTTAAGGCCCGAGAAATGGAATTATCAGCAGAAACGACAACGTGATCAATGAGTGACTAAGAACCACCACTTCCGGTACCGTAAGAGTAAGTGGGCACTTCAGTTTTATAAACCGAAAGATATTTAGCTACGAGAAAATAAAGTCTCTTGAGAATTATCAAAATTAAAATCACCCGAAATGAAAACCTCATCATACCGACAGGAAAATATAACTAAAAAGACACTCAATGTCTAAAAGGGATTTTCTCAATATCTAAAAGGGAATCGAGCATACAACCTCTTGTTCGTTTTAGGTGGATTATAAACCACACCTAAAAGAAATTTCCGCTTATTCACGAAGACATTTAAAACAGAAACTCAAAGTCAGAAACAAGCCTTTGAGAAAATGAGGGGGTACCGATACAACATTGCATTTAAGTAATATACTCGCTAACATATATATGCATACCCCACCATAATTAACCGGTGGACTAGTCCTATCCCCCTAAACAAATTATAGCCAGTGATGACCAACGCAGAATTGGATATATTAGACGGTAAAAATGTTTCCGATAAACAAATAACATCAATTGGGTGACCGCATTAAAAGAATGACGAAGTTCGTCAATATTTAAAATAAGACTCTGAACATTCAAATTAACTACATTAAACGTGTTGGATCTAGTCCGAAGCATGGATTTTAATAGAACCGAGGACAAGAAATACTATCTGTGGACATCGCGAGTCGTATCGCACTTGAACTACTTACTTACATGCAAAAAATTTTAAATAAATAAATAGTATCCTCTTCAAAGGTAGATAAACGTCAAACGTAAAATTTACAAGAAAAGCTTTCTTTAAACCAGAAGAAACTTCCTTCGCAGAGACCAGTTTTATAGCCACCAAGGTGACTCCAAGTGTCAAAATCTAAAAAGAAACAAATAAAGAGAAGCCAAATAATGCAGGTAACAAAAAACTACGTAAGAGGAGCGATACTTACCATTTGACCAAATCCATCAAATCAAAATTCGGTGGGCAAAGCCGCAAAATCAAAATTAATACAAAAAATTAATTATTAAGGTTTTAGGAAAGAAAAAAACAGACACGACTGTCTTCTATCGTAATCGTGTGAATCGTATGGATTAATATTACTGATTCTCATAAGGTAAAATTTGCTCTCGAATTTGGCTGTTACTACGAGAGGACGTAATCTTGTAGGTCCGTTTTATAGCGGACACACACAAAAGTTCGGATTGAGAGTGACAACATCCCAGCCGACAAATTTTCATATTCAAGATTTCACGATGACTGAGTCGGTGACGTCAATAATCTTGAGTTTTTGAGTTTTTTTGCATCTCTTATGAGATACGTAATGTCTGTCCATCCGCACCCGTTCCGTTGTCCGGCTTTCACGCAATACCGTCTGCATCAATTTTAGTGTGCTTAAATAGATTTAAAGCTCGGACCAACCAAAGCAATCTCCACTTCATTTATCTGGACATCTTAATCTATTTTATAGTAGTAAGATAAAACATAAATACTTCAGCAATGGCCAACCAAAGCGTTTTCTCAGTTCATTTTTACGTTTCTAATTTTTTTTTTCATGGAAAAACGAAATAACAAAATAATAACAATTTCGAGCAAAGTTTATGGACTATTAAGTCTGTGTAGAATAATACAAATCCAATTGGAATTTTCATCGCCTTCTTAGATTAAATATTTATTAATGTCATTGCTAATTGAAACAATTTTATTATGTGATTTTCTACTTTGCTTGGCGTATACATCGATGTATTCCAGGGTACTTTCCGTAAGACGCAAATGGTCGAGACTTCATCAATTTTTTTTTTACATTTTTGACATTTAACAATGTCAATATTCGAATTTGAGGTTGATTGCTATAATTGACATCGACACAACCAAATTAGCTTAATCATTGTGTTCTACAGAAGAAGTTTGTTTTCTAGGCCAATGGTTGAATATTTCCTTATCAACCAGTGCAATTAATCCACTTTTAATTGATATGGTCTCGTTTCAATCAATATGTTTTCGCGAAGTTAACCGTCAGTCTAGATGGACGCTTACGGTAGGTATTTTGAACCGTTTCCTTGAGGGATTTGATTCCGTTCAATGTAACAGTTACGTGGGTCGATTTTACTTCAATGACCTCTATATTTAATTTCGTTAGTCAGCTTTCGATGTCATAGTTATGTTGTTGCCGAATTTCGGAAGTCGTTTGTGGATTTTTATCGGTACATAAGATTGCATCATCTGTAAATGTTCTATTTTTGTAGCTAATCGTTGCACTTCCGTGCTCGGCTCTGAAACCAAATTGATGATTGGGGATGATGTTTCGTAGTTCCGGTTTAATATTTTCGATAACTGCTTTTTCGAATATTTTCGAGATGATTGGTAATAGGCTTATTGGTCTATATGGCGAGACTTTGGAAGGATCCTTGCCAGACAGTTCTTTAAGCATTTCATCTGTAATTCGATCATACCAGGGGCTTTTTTAATTGAACTTGATGTGCAATAATAAAATGTACTAGTGGTTTCTTTATCTTGAATATCCTCTCAGGCCTGATTGGTATACATTTTCTGTTTGAACCACAGATAATCCAAGATTTGGAGTGAATACAGTTTCAAGGCCATCAGCGGTGGCGCTAGCTTTTCCTCGTCACTGCTAACCCATTCACCGTTAGAAAGACGGATATGGTTGTGACTAACCAAGGCATCCGATATTCTAACTTTGAAATCGGAATCAATTATAATTATATGTGGTGGATATAGAAACAGTATAAGTGCTTTGTAGTTACTAGAAAGTGGTCAGTCTCGGCCCAGAACAACTTTTTCATCATGTTGGAGATCTTTTTGTACTTGTTCGATATAATCGTATCTTTTCAATGACGTCATCTTTGCAGATCCAGCTTGTGAGCCTTCATTATTGATTGATGAAAGCGGTTGTTGACCAGAATAGCAACATCAAACTCGTGTTGCTACTTTGGAATAAAGCAAAGCCGTTACAACTGTGTTAATGATAATACCATGCCACATTTAGCCAACTCGTCAAAGAGAGCACTAAATAAAAACGTCTACAGATACGCCACAAGAAGAGAGTCCCGCCTTAATCCCCCATGTTTAGTCTTCAACATAATCAACTGGTTATCACCATTAGCTTTAATTAAGAACATTCTCTAACTATGATATACGTAACAATTACAGGTGATTCGATACTTTGATAAACTTCACTATTACAGAAGTCAGTACGCACTGGAAGTTCCATCTAAGAATATCTCGCCTAATTTAATAACGAATTTTGGCCAATTTTTTTTGCTTGGGATTTAAACTTCACCAGCCTCTCTCTGCTTATTACAAACTTTTCTTGTTTAAAGGTCTGTTTCCCGCCTTCAATCTAAGTTATTTAATCGCTTTCTCTACTTTATGTATGGCATTAAATGTATTCGGATACTTCAAAGTGTAGCCGCAAAAGATCAAATCTTTATTATAATACCCGAATCCTCTTTATTTATTACCTTAGGCATTTCGATCACATACCCAGCCAACTCTGAATTTTTAGGAATGTCATTCTTTATCTTCTATAGTCACTACGCGAACTATTGTGGTTTTAATTTATATCATTCTGGGGCGTCGACAGCCTAGTAGCGCCTTTCTTCTAGCAATCACCCTCAATACTTCACTTAAATGAAATTTAACCTAAATTTGGTTACTTGCGCTTGATTTTTTTATTATTTGAGAAGTTTATAACTTTAAGGTCAATTTTCTTCGTCCGAAGTTCCAAATTAAACGGATATTCGATCAAAACCACAATTAAGTACACGGTAATCATTTTACTGTGTATGATGAATGAATTTAGTTTGTTTGGAATGTCCATTTCGTTATGCGTCTCATCTCCCACGTCCAAAAACTTGGGTGGTATAACTTTTACCACATGCTTAAAATATCTAAGATAATAGTTCCACTACCAATGATCTACTTGTAATCTCTTAGAATTTCCCTGAATAAACACCTAACGAGCTCTGGCAAAGTGAAACTGCCGCTCGTTAAAACAAGACTACAAAAGCGGTTGCGATTGTTCATTCGCAGTTAAGACCGCAACAAAGAACGTTAAACAATGAACAAACCAAGGTAGGTAGGTACTCCATGCTGCAATATGCAGATATTTTACATTAGTTTGAAATTAAAAAATAAACAAAACATTTCCTTTCACTTGAAACAAGTCGTTGCTACATTGTTAATAATCCAAACCAGCCCTCTTTATCTAAATATAAAATATTATTTTGTCCATTGAAATTCACCAAAACATAAACGCACACAATGAAACATTTTGAGCAGCTGGTTTACACCAAAAAAAAAATAAACTTTACATTCATAAAACTTTTTCAGACACAACACAAACACAGTCTCACATCCTTTTGTTGTTATAAATATATGATCAGAAGAAACAAAAACACGAAGAGAGTAGAGCAACAGCAATACCAAGAACAACAACAAGAAAACGCAGTCGTATCGAAAAAATACGAAATTCGGGGGTGCCTTATAAAAAGTCGTTTCGTTCCTCGTTCACCCGATTATTCCAAATGGTAAATTTTTCAGTACTGAGAAAAGGGTGTGTATCTATCACTTTTTTTGTTGAAATTTAATTTTTCACCATTTTACAACAATACGAATAAACCACCACCGCACACGGGTGGGTAACGAAAAACCACCACAAAATAGTGTTTAAAATGGCACTACAAAAAAAAATCCTCTTACCATTTGCATCAAATATTGGAGTATCCATATTTTCCGATTGTACTGTATATTTTAAAATATTATCCTAGAAATAATTGTATGTGTATGTGCAGTTGAATCCTCAGTGTACACACAACACTAGGTAGGTAACAGGATACACCAACAACACGAAGAAAAATTTTCCTTCTCCTAACACCAACAAACACACAAAAAAATTTTCTTCTTTTCAATTTAAAAAGACTTTTTCACAATTTTTCAACATATTTTCTACATTTATTTGACTATTTGCACTTAACACTAGATAAATATTTGATTATTTCACATTAGTTTTAAACTTTTAATAGATCTTTTATCATTTGATTAGCAACAGGGGCGAGTAAAAACAATTCACAAAATTAATTTTTTTTTAAACACCAAAAATAAATTCACTGTTGTGGCGCTTTATATTACGCGACTATACATTGCTAAACTCGACGGCTGACTAACCAAACCATTCATCACACAGTGTTTTTCTCCATTCAAGATTTTGGTGCATTGTTGTTTTTGTAATATACGGTGGAATGGTATAAATATTGGTAGAAAATGGTAGCACAATATAAAATAATTGGTATAATATTTTTAATTTAGACTACTTACGTTTGATGGCGTGCATGCTGTAATATCGAAAAGTGTATGTCATTGCTTAGCAAATACTGTTAGTTGGTTTCTTTGCTAAATGGTTTTACCGATTCGAAATATAGATGGCGCGATTTATATTTATAATGTTACGATTTTGCCTTGTCAATCAAGGTTCGAATCACTGGATTGTGAATAAATACACTGCTTCAACTTTTAACTCACACAATTTATTTACACAACACAATTTATTATACAACACGAAATTCACAATTAATTATTACACTTATAACACACTTTTTAATTATCACTTTAATAATCGCTTTAATAATCACTTTAATAATCTTTCTATTTAACCTTCACTGTATCACGTTTAAAATAATACTCAGCATTCCACGTCAACGCGCGCCTTTATATACCAAAATATTTGTTTCTAGAATAATCCTAAATGCGCAGCAAATATGTTAGTATAGAAATACGCCTAAATGTTGAGTATAAATTATAAATGTAGTACAATTAATGAAATTAACTTATTCTATTCTACTCTAGGTGTCACCGTAACACTACCCCCCACCTAAGCCTGTTCGTCCCGAACAGGATCCAGATCACCTCCTCTGTAGAGCGCCAAACGCTCTAAATGCACCACCTTTGGTTTACCTTTCCGTCCTTTCTGTATGCGATAAACCATGTCGTTCAACTTTTTAATGACAGTGTAAGGTCCTTCCCATGTGGGTTGCAACTTCGGTGATAATCCCTTCTGCCGTTGCGGGTTGTGAAGCCATACCAATTGCCCTTCCTCGAAGCCTTGATTATTTGCTCGTATGTCATATCGAGCTTTCATTCGATCACTTGATACCCGAATTTTCTCCCGTACAAATTGATGTATTTCATTAAGTTCCTCCTTCATCCGGTCGACGTAATCCTGTCCGCATAGAGCTGCTGATGGAACAGCTCCAAACTTTAAATCTCCTGGTAATCGCAGATTGTTCCCAAATATGGTTTTAGCTGGTGTCACTCCTGTTGTGTCATGTACCGCTGATCGGTAAGCCATCAGGAACATTGGTATATGTCGATCCCAGTTGCGTTGGTTCCTTTCCACAACTTTTGCTAGATATTCCTCCAATGTGCCATTGAATCTTTCCACCATACCGTCCGATTGTGGGTGTAAAGGCGTCGTTCTTGTTTTATTGATTCCAAGCATCTGACATATCTCCTGAAATACCACCGATTCGAAATTCCTTCCTTGATCCGTGTGAATTTCCATAGGTACACCAAATCTGCTAATCCAATTGTTAACCACGGCATCAGCTATTGTTGTTGTCTCCTGATTGGGTATGGGGTACACCTCCGGCCATTTGCTAAAATAATCCATTATTACTAGCACATATTTATTTCCGCTCTCGGTGGTCGGAAATGGCCCCGCCACGTCCATTGCAATTCTCTCAAATGGTGCCCCGACATTATATTGTTTCATGGTTCCACGGCTTTTTCGTGCTGGTCCCTTCACTGCCGCACATTGGTCACATCTTCGACACCATTCTACTACTGACTGTCTACATCCGGACCAGTAGAAACGTTGGCGAATTTTGGCTAATGTTTTATTAATCCCTAGGTGACCTCCACTTGCTCCTCCGTGATACTCCTTGAGGATTTCCGCTATCCGATCTTTTGGCACCACTACCAACAATTGTTTTACTTTACCATCCGTGCTTTCCCACTTTCGTTTTAAACATCCATTTTCTATGTGGAGGCTATCCCATTGAGCCCAATAAGCTTTTACAATGGGAGTTTTGTCAGCTATCTCACTCCATGTGGGCCGGTGTTCCTTTTCCTTATGTTTCATGATGAATGATAGGTCAGCATCCCGTAATTGCTCCTTCTTGATCATTTCATCAGTCCATTCCTCATCAGGTAGCACTTGCATAAGCCGAATATCGATGATGTTTTCCTTACCCTCCACACGCCCACAATGCTTGCATTCCACGGGACATGGCCTTCTTGATAATGCGTCAGCGTTTCCATGTGCACTTCCCTTCCGATGTTCAATTTGGAAATCGTAGCTTTGCAAACGTTCGATCCAACGTGCTACTTGTCCCTCTGGATTTTTGAATTGTAACAACCAGCGCAAAGCTCCATGATCCGTCCGTAGAAGAAATTTTTGGCCATAGAGGTACTTATGGAAGTGCTTAACACATTCCACTATAGCCAACAACTCTTTCCGTGTTACACAATAATTCCGTTCCGGTTTTGATAACATCTTGGAGTAATATGCAATAACTCGCTCCTCACCATTTGTTGCTTGTGATAATACTCCTCCTATACCATCATTACTTGCATCGGTGTCCAAAATGAATTTAACGTTGGGTATAGGGTATGCGAGGATTGGTGCTTCGCATAATCGTCGTCTTAGTTCCACGAATGCCTCTTCTTGATCATCCTTCCATTCGAATGCCTTATTCTTCCTGGTTAACTCGTGTAAACTCTTTGCAATACTGGCGAATCCTGGCACGAATCGTCTATAATAGGTGCACAATCCAAGGAAGCTCCGTAATTCATGTAAGTTTTTAGGTCGTGGCCATTCCTTCACCGCTGCGATCTTGTCTTCATCGGTATGGATTCCATTGGTTGTTACCTTATGACCCAAATATTTTACTTCCGTTCTAAATAGTTTGCATTTCTTTGGGCTTAGCTTCAATCCGGCGGCTTGTATCCGATCCAAAACCTCTGACAAATTCCTTAAATGCTCGTCGAAATCCTTGCCCATAACGATGATGTCGTCCAAATATACGAGGCACGTCTTCCAATGTAATCCCTTTAGCACGCGCTCCATTAGCCGTTCAAAAGTCGCTGGGGCGTTACATAATCCGAATGGCATAACGTTAAATTGCCATAATCCGTTACCCACACTGAATGCCGTTTTCTCGCGATCTTCTTCCTGGACTTCCACTTGCCAATAGCCGCTTTGCAGATCTAATGTCGAAAATATTCTAGCACCCGATACTGTGTCTAACGTGTCGTCGATCCTTGGCAATGGGTAACTATCCTTTTTCGTCACAGCATTTAATTTTCGATAATCCACGCAGAATCTCATGCTACCATCCTTTTTCTCGACTAACACCACTGGTGAACTCCATGGACTGCTTGATGTTTCGATTACCCCTGCTGCTTGCATATCTTTTACCATTCGATCCACTTCTCCTTGCTTTGCCAATGGTAATCTTCTGGGTGGTTGGCGAATCGGCATTTCTGCTCCTGTATCTATTCGATGTTTAACCATTGTGGTTCTCCCATTATTGTCCGATGTACTGCAGAATATTGGCATGTACCGCTCGAGCAATTGTTTTGCCAAATTTTTCTGTTCCATGGTAAGATCTTCGGTCCATTTCTCCATAAGTTGATCGATAATCTCTTTCTGCACTTGCGAGTTAGCCGTCTTAATCGGATTTTTCTGCTCGCACTTCACTATTGCCGATATTTCTTCACATTTTCCGATTATTGTCCCTTTCTTGATGGTTTTCGTCTTATCCGAGAGATTTAGAGTCCTAATTGGTACTCTATTATCGCAGTCTGGTTTCACTAAAACTTTCCCGATCATAATTTCTCTGGCTCCGCTCTCCGCTTCATTGGCTTCCACAACCCACAACCTGGGTGACCCAGAACCTCCTTCCAATCTTGCCCATACTATTGTTTCCGAGTTCGGTGGCAGCTTCTCGCGATGATCCATTATAATTTGCCTGGTCGTTTCTCCTATAACGGCGCTAACGTGAAGTGGCAACTCGATATTATCGTAGGTTAATACACCCCGTCCAACATCCACCACGAAGCCATTCGTTCTCATGAAGTCCATTCCCAAGATGACTTCGTCTACAATATCTGCAACCAGCACCTCGTGTTGAAAGTGATTTCGTCCAATCCTTATTTTTACGACCTTTTTCCCTTTTATTGCTGAATTTTCTCCAGTCGCCGTTCGTAATTTAATGCCATTAGCTGGTTCCATAATTCCATCGATAATATCCTCACGAACAATCGTATGTGTTGCTCCCGTATCCAGCGTGATCATGCATTTCTTCCCATCAATATCGGCTTCAATTGTTAAGCTGTCACCGTTCCTTGCTATTCTCGAAACATGGATGGAGGTTGTGGGGCAATCGGTTATGGGAGTCAGCTTCTGCCCCTGCAAACTGACTCTTTTTAGTTTAACGACTCCGCTGTCGTCTGACCCGCCTTTCTGGATTCTATCTGCTCTTCGTTTGATCTGCGCTTCATAGGAGATGGCGACCTTGCTCGTTTCTTCTTAATCTCCCAACAGTCCCGTGAGATGTGACCCATTCTATCACATACCCAGCATTTAATCCTGCCACTTCCATCTCTGAACCTTGGCGTAATCCGCTCGGTGTCTATCCTGGAATCAATCTCCACTCGACGAATTTTCATTGCTGGTTTGATGATGGTTTGCGCAGTTTCGTTTGTTAATGCACAAGCGATGGTTTCCGTGAAAGTTGCCTTAGGTGACAACATCACCGCTCTGCGCGTCTCTGGATCTCTAATACCGTCAATAAACGCATCTATTTTAATTCGCTCCATGTAATCGGCCGACATATTTGAATGGGCTAAATGCGCGAGCCGCTCAATTGCCGATGAAAATTCCTGTAGCGATTCTCCTCCTTTTTGGTATCGACCCTTCAATTCCATGCGATAGATTTCTCGTTTGTGATCACTTCCGTATTTTCGATCTAACGCCTTCATAATTCCCATGTAAACGTTCCGTTCCTGCTCGGGAATGATTTGTAGTGTTTCTGCCGCTTCGCCTTTAAGAGCCACAATTAACGCTGCAACACATTGTTCTTCAGTCCACTGATTTTGCTTAATCGCCGTTTCAAACTGGAACTTAAAAATACTGAAGGATGTTGTTCCATCAAATGTTGGTGGTTTTATCTTAACTGCATTAACCGTCTGGATCACTTGCTGTGTCGTTCCATTCGCCTTGACATCTTTGAGCTCCTTCTCGAGACGTTTAAAATCTTGTTCAACCGATTCAAATTTTTGTTGAACCGTCCCTTTAACATTTTGAATTTCTGCGTGTACTTCTGTTTGCAGTTTTTCCACTTTACCGTGTAGTGTAGAAGATAATTCCAAAAACCTCTCGTCTATTTTCTTTTGGCCATCTTCTATTTGGTTTTTAATGTCCGCCCCTTGTTGCTCCATCTGCTGTTTCATGTCCTGGTTCGACAAT
Source organism: Nephrotoma appendiculata (assembly GCA_947310385.1). NCBI lineage: Eukaryota > Metazoa > Arthropoda > Insecta > Diptera > Tipulidae > Nephrotoma > Nephrotoma appendiculata. The sequence goes on along the minus strand of OX371224.1, from coordinate 363,691,486 downwards.
TTCATTTGATGTTTAATGTCCGCTCCTTGTTGCTCCACTTGTAACATCTGTTGTTTCATATCCTGGTTCGATTGTTTAATGTCCGCCCCTTGTTGCTCCACTTGTAACATCTGCTGTTTAATTCCCTCGTTCGATTGTTTTATTCCCTCCAACTGTTGTCCCATCATCTGACTCATAGCAGCCATCAACTGCGATAAATCGAAACTTCCAGATGGGTTTTGTGTTGTTCCGACCATCGTTTGTTCTTCCTTTTCTTTCTTGCCCACACTGATCTCATCCGTGTTGTCCTCCTCGAAATCATACACATCTGGATTTAAACCGTCCTTCTCCATGGCCTGACGTAGTCGCTCCACCAAACTAGCTTTTGTGCCTTCACTAGCCAAACCTCGCTGCTTCAGTTGCTCCTTTAATTGCGCAAGCTTTAATTCGTAGAGAATCATTTTTCTTATTATTCACAATCCCACCGCTGTCACCAATTGTTACGATTTTGCCTTGTCAATCAAGGTTCGAATCACTGGATTGTGAATAAATACACTGCTTCAACTTTTAACTCACACAATTTATTTACACAACACAATTTATTATACAACACGAAATTCACAATTAATTATTACACTTATAACACACTTTTTAATTATCACTTTAATAATCGCTTTAATAATCACTTTAATAATCTTTCTATTTAACCTTCACTGTATCACGTTTAAAATAATACTCAGCATTCCACGTCAACGCGCGCCTTTATATACCAAAATATTTGTTTCTAGAATAATCCTAAATGCGCAGCAAATATGTTAGTATAGAAATACGCCTAAATGTTGAGTATAAATTATAAATGTAGTACAATTAATGAAATTAACTTATTCTATTCTACTCTAGGTGTCACCGTAACAATAAATAAAAAATAAAAACAAAAATAATGTTACGGTGACACCTAGAATAGAATAGAATAAGTTAATTTCATTAATTGTTCAATTACATTTATAATTTATACTCAACATTTAGGCGTATTTCTATACTAACATATTTGCTGCGCATTTAAGATTATTCTAGAAACAAATATTTTGGTATATAAGGGCGCGCGTTGATGTGGAATGCTGAGTATTATTTTAAACGTGATACAGTGAAGGTTAAATAAAAGGATTATTAAAGTGATTATTAAAGCAATTATTAAAGTGATAATTAAAAAGTGTGTTATAATTATAATAATTAATTGTGAAAATTGTGTTGTATAATAAATTGTGTTGTGTAAATAAAATTGTGTGAGTTAAAAATTGAAGCAGTGTATTTATTCACAATCCAGTGATTCGAACCTTGATTGACAAGGCAAAATCGTAACAATTGGTGACAGCGGTGGGATTGTGAATAATAAGGAAAATGATTCTCTACGGACTAAAGCTTGCGCAATTAAAGGAGCAACTGACACGGCGAGGTTTGGCCAGTGAAGGCACAAAAGCTAGTTTGGTGGAGCGACTACGTGAGGCCATGGAGAAGGAAGGTTTAGATCCAGACGTGTATGATTTCGAGGAGGAAAAAACGGATGAGATCAGTATGGATAAGAAACAAAAGGACGTACAAACGGTGGTCGAAACAACGCAAAACCCATCTGGAAGTTTCGATTTTTCGCAGTTGATGGCTGCTATGAATCAAATGATGGGACAACAGTTGGAGGGAATAAAACAATCGAACGAGGGAATGAAACAACAGATGTTACAAGTGGAGCAACAAGGAGCGGACATTAAACATCAAATGAAATTGTCGAACCAGGACATGAAACAGCAGGTGGAGCAACAAGGGGCGGACATTAAACAATTGAACCAGGAAATGAAACAGCAGGTGGAGCAACAAGGGGCGGACATTAAACAATTGAACCAGGAAATGAAACAGCAGATGGAGCAACAAGGGGCGGACATTAAACAATCGAACCAGGACATTAAAAACCAAATAGAAGATGGCCAAAAGAAAATGGACGAGAGGTTTCTGGAGTTATCTTCTACACTACACGGTAAAGTGGAAAAACTGCAAACAGAAGTACACGCAGAAATTCAAAATGTTAAAGGGACGGTTCAACAAAAATTTGAGTCGGTTGAACAAGATTTTAAACGTCTCGAGAAGGAGCTCAAAGATGTCAAGGCGAATGGAACGACACAGCAAGTGATCCAGACGGTTAATGCAGTTCAGATAAAACCACCAACATTTGATGGAACAACATCCTTCAGTATTTTTAAGTTCCAGTTCGAAACGGCGATTAAGCAAAATCAGTGGACTGAAGAACAATGTGTTGCAGCGTTAATTGTGGCTCTTAAACGCGAAGCGGCAGAAACACTACAAATCATTCCCGAGCAGGAACGGAACGTTTACATGGGAATTATGAAGGCGTTAGATCGAAAATACGGAAGTGACCACAAACGAGAAATCTATCGCATGGAATTGAAGGGTCGATACCAAAGAGGAGGAGAATCGCTACAGGAATTTTCATCGGCAATTGAGCGGCTCGCGCATTTAGCACATTCAAATATGTCGGCCGATTACATGGAGCGAATTAAAATAGATGCATTCATTGACGGTATTCGAGATCCTGAGACGCGCAGAGCGGTGATGTTGTCACCTAAGGCAACTTTCACGGAAACCATCGCTTGTGCGTTAACAAACGAAACTGCGCAAACCGTCATCAAACCAGCAATGAAAATTCGTCGAGTGGAGATTGATTCCACAACGGACACTGTGCGGGCTACGCCAAGGTTCAGAGATGGAAGTGGCAGGATTAAATGCTGGGTATGTGATAGAATGGGTCACATCTCACGGGACTGTTGGGAGATTAAGAAGAAACGAGCAAGGTCGCCATCTCCTATGAAGCGCAGATCAAACGAGGAGCAGATAGAATCCAGGAAGGAGGGTCGGATGACATTGGAGTCGTTAAAAAGAGACAGCTTGAAGGAGCAAAAGCTGACTCCCACAACCGATTGCCCCATAACGTCCATCCAAGTTTCGAGAGTAGAAAGAGGCGGTGACAGCTTGACAGATGAAGCCAATATTGAACATCGAAAGGAAAGCGCACATGGAAATGCCGACACGTTATTAAGAAGACCATGTCCCGCGGAATGCAGGAATTGTGGGCATGTGGAGGTCAAGGAAAACATCGTCGATATTCGACTCATGCAAGCGTTACCTGAGGAGCAATGGACTGATGAAATGATCAAGAAAGAGCAATTACGGGATGCTGACCTGTCATTCATCATGGAACATAAGGCAAAGGAACACCGGCCCACATGGAGTGAGATAGCTGACAACACTCGCGTTGTAAAAGCTTATTGGGCTCAATGGGATAGCCTCCATCTAGAAAATGGATGTTTAAAACGAAAGTGGGAAAGCACGGATGGTAAAGTAAAACAATTGTTGGTAGTGGTGCCAAAAGATCGGATAGCGGAAATCCTCAAGGAGTATCATGGAGGAGCAAGTGGAGGTCACCTAGGGATTAATAAAACATTGGCCAAAATCCGACAACGTTTCTACTGGTCCGGATGTAGACAGTCAGTAGTAGAATGGTGTCGAAGATGTGACCAATGTGCGGCAGTAAAGGGACCAGCACGAAAAAGCCGTGGAACCATGAAACAATATAATGTCGGGGCACCATTTGAGAGAATTGCAATGGACGTGGCGGGGCCATTTCCGACCACTGAGAGCGGAAATAAATATGTGCTAGTAATAATGGATTATTTTAGCAAATGGCCGGAGGTGTACCCCATACCCAATCAGGAGACAACAACAATAGCTGATGCCGTGGTTAACAATTGGATTAGCAGATTTGGTGTACCGATGGAAATTCACACGGATCAAGGAAGGAATTTCGAATCGGTGGTATTTCAGGAGATATGTCAGATGCTTGGAATCAATAAAACAAGAACGACGCCTTTACACCCACAATCGGACGGTATGGTGGAAAGATTCAATGGCACATTGGAGGAATATCTAGCAAAGGTTGTGGAAAGGAACCAACGTAACTGGGATCGACATATACCGATGTTCCTGATGGCCTACCGATCAGCGGTACATGACACAACAGGAGTGACACCAGCTAAAACCATATTTGGGAACAATCTGCGATTACCGGGAGATTTAAAGTTTGGAGCTGTTCCATCAGCAGCTCTATGCGGACAGGATTACGTCGACCGGATGAAAGAGGAACTCAATGAAATACATCAATTTGTACGGGAGAAAATTCGAATATCAAGTGATCGAATGAAAGCTCGATATGACATACGAGCAAATAATCAAGGCTTCGAGGAAGGGCAATTGGTATGGCTTCACAACCCGCAACGGCACAAGGGATTATCACCGAAGTTGCAACCCACATGGGAAGGACCTTACACTGTCATTAAAAGATTGAACGACGTGGTTTATCGCATACAGAAAGGACGGAAAGGTAAACCAAAGGTGGTGCATTTAGAGCGTTTGGCGCTCTATAGAGGAGGTGATCTGGATCCTGTTCGGGACGAACAGGCTTAGGTGGGGGGTAGTGTTACGGTGACACCTAGAATAGAATAGAATAAGTTAATTTCATTAATTGTTCAATTACATTTATAATTTATACTCAACATTTAGGCGTATTTCTATACTAACATATTTGCTGCGCATTTAAGATTATTCTAGAAACAAATATTTTGGTATATAAGGGCGCGCGTTGATGTGGAATGCTGAGTATTATTTTAAACGTGATACAGTGAAGGTTAAATAAAAGGATTATTAAAGTGATTATTAAAGCAATTATTAAAGTGATAATTAAAAAGTGTGTTATAATTATAATAATTAATTGTGAAAATTGTGTTGTATAATAAATTGTGTTGTGTAAATAAAATTGTGTGAGTTAAAAATTGAAGCAGTGTATTTATTCACAATCCAGTGATTCGAACCTTGATTGACAAGGCAAAATCGTAACAATAATTTTGATAATTTTTTAGTTATGATTATTTATGTTTGATGGCACTGTTAATATCGAAAAGTTTATATCATTGCTTAGCAAATTTGGATTTCGATTTTTTCGTGTTTTTTTTTTAATGTACTTACCAATTTGAAATACAGATAGCGCATTTTAATTTTTTAAATGATGATTTAAATCTTTTGAACGGGTCGTTGGAAACATTTCTCGTAATAATCCAGTAATACAGGCAGGTGTAAAACGTCCACTAAATAATCACTTAAGGCGCAATATATTTGTTTTATGTCGAAATTTGTTAAATTGGGTGCGCTAAACGAAAAGCCGGCAGTTGAATCTTAATTTTGTCCGGCTCGTTGATTTTTTGATAGAAATTTTATATTTGTGGTGTGAACAGAACAATGGATTCTCGATAATAAAATCCGAACGCAACATGCTATGTGTAGATACAAGTTTCAGCTTTACTCTTCAATATTTTTGCTATAAAAGGAATGTCCATCAGATTTTCATCCTAGATACACAGTTGGCTGTAACTCGCCAGTTAGGAATGTGTTATTCACATCTAAATGCAAACCATCACATTATTATTGCTCATTATTTTATTATTTTTATATTTTTAAGGGTTTTCTGAAATCGTGATTAAAATTTGAGCTTTGAAATTTCTGTAGAAAAATATTTATAAAGCTCAGCGTTTAAATAAACTTAAAACATAAAGTAAAATAAGCCATTTTTCATATTTTCCAAGGGGAAATAAAACTTTATAACCCAATACTTTAAGTTTAGTGAAAAAGAACAAATAGGGAGGCTCTTATTTATCTAGATGGCTCTGGTTATATCTAAGTTATTTGGAATGCATTATCCCTGAATTCACTAGTCCTTTATCAAGTAAGTTTCGTTCAAAACGTTTACTATGATATTCATCAGTTATAGATTTCATCGCAACGTTCTAGAAGTTTTATGATTGATGATTCAGCCACAAAATTGAAGCTAGGAAAAAAAACCAACGAAATTACCGGCGAGAGAAGGATCACCCAAGTAAATGTCCTTTTCACTAAAACGATATTGATTTATGACATCATAACTATTATGGGTAGGATAATTAAAGAATAATGGTCAATAATAAACGATGAGTCAAACGTATTTTAAAATAGACGTTTTGTTATTGCTTTATGTGGCTTTTAGAAAATGTTTCGAAAGGAGGTTCATTTTGAATTTCACGATTTTATTTCTATAGTAGTAACTAAAAGGGTCGAACTGTATTTATTATTGAAATGAAATTTGTTATTGTTAACCACTCAAAATAAACGTAGAAAAGCATCCACCTACAATATCCTAATAAATCTTCAGCATCCTTTTTACAGATATGATCAATATAATTTATTGGTCTCTGATCTTTTATTAATTTCTTTATTACATATTTTTCTTTAGACACTCCAACTGCTACGTATTACCGATAACATATAGGGATGGTCTTTAATATGTTTAATTAATGGTCTTATGTGCGCGCCGATTACTTGGTATAATTATCTAAATTAGATTTTTATGACCGATTAAGTTTTGACCCTTTACAAAAATTGGAAACCAGCTAAATATGTATCACAAACTGTTACATTTGTAACAATCTTGGCCTAGAATTTCTTCATCATGCAATATATTTTTTTATTAGCAGCCACACATAGTCGTACTTTACACTTAAATTATTATATTTTAAAGTTGGCTGGAACCCAAGCAGGTTCTACACTCAATGTCACACACATACTCTGCTAGTTAGGCAAAATGCATGAAAATGAACCAAGGCATTGAAGATACCTAATCAACATTCATAGATCTGTAGTCAAAGAACTGGGATCTGACAACCTAGAGGAAGCAAGCCATGTGCGCCTGACCGGTAATCAACGTATAGTTGCTAATAGCTTGCAAGACATTGTTAAAGCTCAAAGCAGCTGCCAGTGCTGGCCCGGGCCCAATTTAATTCAGACGTGAACCGGCTTTGGCTAAAGAGTCTACTATCAAATTGCATTCTATATCACAATGAACCGGCACCCACATGACTTACTTTATGTTGGAACAGTAACAGCTAACAAAATATTTATAGTCCTTGGCCAGCTTCAAGGTGGTGACGGGATTTCGCAGTGCATTTAGCACAGCCTTATACTATCAGTACACCTACACAGTCTAATATTTCCACCAATCTCTTAACGGGAAGACCACTGAGAATTCACGTAACTGTCAGATGCATTGAAGCGATTGAAAATTAGCTCCGTAAACAATTAAATTTGTGTTTATGGCCTGCAATTAAACCGTGGTTGTTCCACTCACCCACGCATATTAGCCTTAAAACGGCAGAACAAGCTCTTCTTTGGATGAAATACTGCAATGGATGCTGGAACAAAATGTTCAGCATTGCAACGGAGTCGAAGTTAAGGATATAGCGCTAATACCTCTGCATCCCACTCTGCAGACTATTCAATTCCGCTCAAGCCGGGTTTGAAATAACCGAAGGCCAAAAAACAAGAGAAGCGTGGGATGTTAGGTAAAATTAACGATTTGTATATAAACATCAATAATTTAGGAGTCAAATCCCATGATTTCCCAAATGCTCTTCCAAATAATTGTCAAAAATTGTTACTTTTCAGTTATTTGACGGTGTATAATCTAATTATCATTTCCAAAAAAGAGAGGGGTAAAGACCAATAAGCTGGTCGTACATGAATTGACCCGCAAACTCTTCATCAAGAATCTATAATTCTACGTATTGTAGAGTCGCATTAGGTAGATTGAGATAATGGATTTAATTGTTTATCTTAAACCGTAAGGACTACGTCATCTCAATTTAAGCAGACCTTTGGGAAAGGTTCAGGAGCGACTAATAGACCAAAATGATCTAGGGTCTACTCTACTCTTGTTCCAAGATTTTGGAACAGTCTCAAAAAAAATGCTAGCCTGGAAGACTTTGAGTAAGTGATCCCGAAAGAGTAGAAATTCGTCTTGCAAATCAGCAAGAAAAATTACACTATTTGCCTAGAAAGTAGAATAAACTGTATAGTGCAAGATGTTGAGAGTGCCTATGGGCTAAGTTGCATACTCGGGTGAACTAACAAAAATGTTCGATTGGTCGGACGAAACCAGATCAGAATTCATATATTGTCACAACCGAGAAAAATAAACAGAAATCAGTAATTTCCCTATTAACGGAGATCAACTTACCATTCATCAGGAAGTCGCAAAACATCTTGGTATCTTAGACTTTTTTATAATAGTTTTTCCTGCTAAAAGGTTATCCCAGTTGATCCAAAGGTTATATCTTTTATTGGCTCTATTCTTAAATCTTCTTGAAGTTTTCCTTAGAATTTTAAAATCAAACCACCAAGAAGGCATGTTTCAAGTGTTTTATTTGGTCAAAGGGGATGCTCGCAATTCAATGTCTTCAGTCCATTGAATTGACAATGGTTGGCTTACAGCCTTTATTGAGGTTTTCAAAGATCAGAAGTATTTCGACAATTAAACAGGGCTGAATCCCTTGATAATTAGTGTCGCAGCCTACCCCACTAGGGATGTGTTACAGCGTCTTACGGTGAATAAACCGATGATCAAGAGTGACGAGCAGTTATAGATTAAGTCAGAAAGTTGAGCCAACCATGGAACCTTGCGGAACTGAGTAAAATAACACAGGATTATATGCTGAAATGGTGAGCGAGGATTTCCATGAGGTTGCAGCTCTAACTTTAAGTCTCTCAAAGCATCAAATATATTAAATTGGCTTGTCGAGTTGGGCCTGTTGCACACTTGAGCGTTTCTTGACTGAAGAAAGCTCTGTTTTAATATCACAGCTTCCTGTTTAGTCTCCAAACACTAAAATAAGCTAGCAAAATGCTATAGCTATATTTCTTGATGTGTTGCTATAGTTCTTCGCGAAAGACTTCACTTATTTCGGCTTGACAAGAAGTAGTGCATATGCTGACTCGGTTGTTCCCAACTCATCTATAAAGTTACTACAAGAAACATATCAAAGGATTTTGCCTTTCATCACTCAATTATTACGTCGACTTTTAGTTTGGGAATTATCTGAGTTGAAAGCCAGATAGCTGCCTCACAATGTGTTTCATTTAGCTGTAAAAGCTTATGGGTGCGAAAAATTTGATTACAGCATTTAACAATGGACAAATTACCTGTCACATGATCTAGATCATATATTTCGTTTAATTAGCAGAGGAGGCAGTATTTGGCTACTTTCTTACATGCCTTAGCAATGTGATCCTGCCCACCATATTTATTATTTTCGATAAATTATCTTTATTTTGACAACTTCTTATTATGATCAAAATTAGACATTTGAAAAATGTTTTTTATTTCTGTTTCGTGCGTATGCGGATTGAAATACAGCAGCAATAACCAGTTGACGTATTTCTCGAACTTAGAACATTTACTATATGTGTTTTTCATAATTTTACATGCACATTCTTCCAAAAGCTCTTACTAACACACGTTTCCGCTTAAAGAGCTCTCAATCGTAAAACATGGACGAATGTAAAAATTAAATTGGATCGGGTTGATTGGACAATTGATAATGAGGACGAAGACAAACACACATCTGAAATGCATTATAGATATACGTAATCGGGTGAACGTCTAATAACTTTATAAGAGCGTAAATTGAGGGACATTAGAAGTTGAATTGAACACAACATTTGCAATATCGACAATATTCATCCTCCCTTCCATCATTGCACTGTACCGCAAACATGGGCAATTAAAAGTATTTGAGGGTCAAAGTCATAATGCTCCAAGACAAAATTTCAAAGCAAATTTCAACAAACACGAAATAGTCCAACTCGAAAAATCGTTAACAAAACATAGAACATTCGGACTGACGTATTCCGGTTCCTCAGTCCGAATGTTCTACTTCTCAATACTTCCCGCCCATAATTAAATTAGAAAGCCAAAACAGGTTGTGTGCCGATTAGAAGATACCGCCGATTAGAAGTTGCTTGCTGTGAACACTTCTTCCTAATGTTTGGCTAAGCTTTAGGGGCGAATAATTCACGATTACTATCAGCAGTACACAGTGCAGTACACAGTGTTCTTTGGCGACGTCATTGTTACAAATCGACCGTTAGTGAAGAAACATATATGTTGCGCAAAACGATAAACCATTGGCAATGATATTTAGATAGGGAAGTACGATAGTGAATCATTCCAAGTGAAGGATCACTTTACGAAAAAATGCTTATTTTTGACCAAACACATATTAAAACATCGAGACATATGCGGGGTGTGGGTCAAACAGTTGCAATTCGTGCGTGTTGTTTTAGAAAATTAATTCATGGAGACGGTACTGAAAAAAAACCCAGATTAATGTGTATTTTGACAGTGGACTGAATGAAAAGCATACAAGCATTACGGATTACCTTCAATGCATATGCAGTGCTCGTTACAGACAGCGAGACAGACTTTCTATCAATGGCAACATATACAAACGATCCGCTTCGGCATATCCATTCACAAACGGGCAGGCAGACGAGGCTGTTCAGTGATTAAAGTTTGCTCTATGCCGCAATGAATAATACTTGAGATTTGCGTTTGAAACCGAAATCAATACCCTGTCGATGGCTCATTATTATAATCAAAATTGTTTCATGTAAGAGTGAGAATTTTGGGATGTGGATAACGACTTCACCAATTCATTTCACAAGGGCAGTTTGGCGAGGCCAAAGTAGGTGCACATATAAACATGTCCCTAATTTCAGGACAATAACTTTTTCGTATATAACATAAATCACGAACCATCGCCTTAATACATAGTGAAACACACTCGACTAAACAAACTATAGGACTAGAGTAATGACGATTCAATCACACTTCCGAACGATCACTGAAACTCTGAAACACCGATCATTGCTCTAGATTATTAGTTCACGAGAAGAGCTTTAATCTAATATTCAATTACGATAATAATCATATAAAAAAAGTAATCACTCCCTCGACTATGTATTCAGACTTGATTTTTATTTTAATATTATGATTTTTAAGAAAATTTGCGAATCGCAACTGGAATATGCATACATATTTCCATTTAAAAAAAAAAACAAAACGAGACATCTATCGCCGGCTAGCATAACAAAAATCAATCAAATGCAATGAACTCGAGTTCGTTGCCTTTTCATTCTAATTGGAATTGATTACTAAAATCAACATGTCATTTATAATTCGGTCAGTAAAGTATACATTCGATACAGGCAGATACGACAGGTTGCAGTTTACATATTTATTTATATAACAGTTTAAATAATACAGAACAGCGACAAAGAACAATTTGTAAATATTTTCATTGCACAACCAAAATATTTGTTTTTACGTTGAAAATATTTAAATCATTCATAAACCCACCACTCAGCTGTTTTGTATCACAATCACAACTGTACAACAAAATAAAATAATATGCACTTCGAACCGAATTTCTTAATAAGTATTATGTGTTATCTATCTATTTTACAATGGAATAATATATATTCAAAGAAAATAAAATAAGCATTTCAGATTTCATTGAGTCAATTAACATTCATAACTCTAAATAAAATTTAAACATCTATTGCATCCACAAACACAAAACACATGATTTAGTACACGGCTGTATTACGTACGATATACGTACGATGAGATATAAAACTGTATGGTACATAATACAAATTAATCAAAATGTGTAAAATTTTTATTTAGTTTAACGTAAAATGTACTAATTTTTCACCCCTCTATATTTTATATTTTGAATTCATTCAACACATCGCACCGATCCGAGACATTTTTTTTTATTATCACACTAAACTATGGAATTAAAATGACATTGGGTTGTGCGCCTGTAACAATTATTTATTTATTAAAATGTGTTGTTTGTTACAATAAAATAATTAAAATATACGTGGAATATTAATAATTGAAGTTTAATAAAATTAGTGAATTACGTTTAATTAAAAAATTGTAATAAAATATTGTGAATCGAAAACCACTAACATAAATGTTAGGTTAGGTTGTTTTTGTTGCTGCAATCGTACGATTTGTGCCCGCGTATAAGAATCGTTTTTTCGCATTTTATAAATTAAACCGGTGACGTGGAGTGAATGTGCGTATATTAAAAACATAATCGATTAGGATTCAGTCTAATTTACATAAAATTGTGATTAATCATCGCCGTTTATATTATAAACATGGGCTATGATGATGTGATACCGCATTTGGGTGGCTTCGGTCGCTATCAGAAACGAATTTATTTTCTTGTCTGCCTGCCCGCCATATCGTGCGCCTTACATAAATTAGCTGGTGTTTTTTTACTGGCGAAACCAGATTATCGGTGCCAATTGCCATACGAAGCTGCAAATAACACTTATAATTCAACAGAAGTCAACTGGAACATGTCTTATCCATATGATGCAACAACGTCTAAATTTGGTTCGACTTGTAAATATTTGGATTCAAATTTTAATCAGACGTATTTTAACAGTGGAATACCCGCAAAATCCTCTGTTGATTGTGAAAAATGGATTTATGATTATACGAAATATCAGAGCAGTGCGGTTATTGAGTGGGATATGGTGTGCGATAAGGCATGGTTGCGTGCAACATCGGATGCCCTGTTTATGGTTGGTGTGATGCTTGGCAGTATTATATTTGGTGATTTGTCGGATCGATTTGGCAGAAAGCCGATATTTTTCGCCTCCATAGTGATACAAGTAATTTTTGGTGTACTTGCCGGAATATCACCTGAGTTTGTAACGTATTCAATATCACGGCTCATAGTCGGTGCGACCACTTCCGGTGTATTTCTGGTGGCATATGTCATCGCTATGGAAATGGTTGGGCCAAAGGATCGTCTTTTTGCCGGTGTTATAATCATGATGTACTTCTCGTTCGGCTACGTGTTAACGGCGAGTTTCGCCTATTTCATAACTGACTGGCGATGGCTTCAAATTGGTTTAACTCTACCAGGTTTATTATTCCTTGGCTATTGGTGGTTTATACCAGAATCGGCACGTTGGCTACTCTCCAAAAATCGAAAAGACGAGGCAATGGTAATCATTAAGCAGGCAGCACGAGAAAATAATATAACAATCGAGGAGGAGTTCATTGAAAGCCTTCTTGAAGATGAAAAACCACTCAATAAAGGAGAGGCGCCGAAAGAGGAGAAAAAAGCTACTGTTCTAGACTTGTTTAAACAGCCAAACTTACGAAAAAAGTCGCTTTTGATATTCTTTGACTGGTTCGTGAACAGTGGTACTTACTATGGCTTGTCGTGGAACACAAATAATTTAGGAGGCAATGACCTACTGAATTTTGTTATATCAGGTGCCGTCGAATTTCCAGCGTATACATTCCTTCTATTCACATTAAATCGCTGGGGGCGTAAAACAATCTTGTGCGGGTGTATGTTGACCGCGGGTGTTATGTTACTACTAACAATGGCGGTACCGGATAACATGAGCTGGTTGATCGTGGTATTAGCAATGTTGGGCAAACTCGCGATCACATCGAGTTATGGTACCATTTATATATTTTCAGCCGAGCAATTCCCCACCGTAATTCGAAATGTCGGAATGGGGGCGGCTTCGACTGCGGCCCGAGTTGGCGGCATTTTGGCACCGTACTTTAATTTGTTGGCAGATATATGGGTGCCATTTCCAATGATTGTGTTTGGTACATTAGCATTTATTGGCGGTTTTCTTTCGCTATTGTTACCGGAAACGCATAATAAAAAACTACCGGAAACGATCGAGGATGGTGAGAAATTTGGAAAAACTGGAACTGTTGAAGAAAATAAGGAAAACGTTGATGATATGGAGGCCATAAAGCTAAATGACGACAAATACTAAATAAGGTACGTAAACTGTAACTTAAATTGCGATTAATACTAACTCTAACGTCTGATTCCAGCGCTTGCTTGCTTGTATCTTAAATTTAAGAAACGTAACCTACATTTAGGATCTGTATGGAACATCAAATATTCCTCCTCAGTACTCATTCAAACCCAAATTTATGTCACAAACAAAAGAAATAAATCTAAAGATAAGAACACACAAATAATAATGCCTGGCTCGTAACAGATTAAAACTTACAATCAGTACTTCAGGAAATGTTTGCATAATTCATAGTTTATCGTACGTTGTACGAAAGTCGTGTACTTAAATACAGCAGCAGCATGCCGATTAAGCAACAAAAACTTTATAAATAGCTTAAGTGCTACACTTAAACCATTGGTTAATTTTAAACAAATACAAATTATAAAATAATGACGAGTTTATGCCAAACTATTTAAATGATAGGATTTTAATTTTATTATAAACTACCAAATTATTTATCAACATTTTTTATAAGACTTAGAAATTATATAACATATAGCTAATATATTACAAGCCATGATAGGAACAGGAAATGTATAGAACCTGTAAAAAAACATATATAATTGTTATTTGCATAGAAAACTATTTTTTTGTTATCAAATCTGGGCTAATTAAAAATTTGCCCGTTACATGTGGAATTTATTTGTCATACCACCGTACTTATGTATGTAAATACTCCAAAATATGTATATTTTGCATTCAATTTTGATAAGAAATATTTTTTAACTTAACTTATATACATATTTGAAATAAATCTTTTTTTATTATTGTAAGAAATTGTTTTAGTTTTAGTTTTCGCACGTTTTAAAATACGATTTGTAATTAATAGGTGAATAGCCCCATTAGGTGAAATACTGGCCCTTGATTAAATCAATAGGTAAACGATTTGTTTTTTTTTTATTATAACCTCTATTTCACAGAATTTTTTTTCCAGGCGAACTGTAATACATTTCCAGAGAATTATTGCTACGTAGTCGGACAGCTGAACTCTATAACCTTATTAAAATAGGCTGGAACCCAGAAGAGTTTCTAAAAGAAGATTTTATTCAAATCCCGAAATGTAGCGATGGAGATTGGATGACCCCGAACCAAAGCGGCGAAGACATCTAACCCCACTTGAATGTGAAATCTAGTCGGTGGAGAAATTCAGACTTGCTGTGTGCCTCACGTCGATTTTTTGTTTAAATTTGTTTTTTTTTTGTTTTTATTTTTTATCCCTACAATCTGTTCTGGGGCCTGTTCAAGGCTCTTCCTGCTCTTTCGCGGTTTGTTTATTTCCGTCCTTACTTTTACGCCAGTCTGCCAATTTGAGGACGACCGGCTATAGGACCGATTTTAAGACCATCCTTACATTACAAGCTCCATGCCATGAGTTCTGCACTCCGACAGGGGGTAATAGAAGTGTCATTAGACATTTCATCCCAGATCGTAATCTGTTATAAAATTTCACTTTTGCATCCTGCCCCTATTGGGATTCGAACTCGGTACCTCCCGATCCAAATGCCAAAACTTTAAGCACTGTACCATTTGGTCGGTTTGTCTAAATTTCCAACTAAACCAAGCTCCAACTTCCAACTAAATTGATACCAATCGTTCAAAGTAGGTAACCGTTCGACTCTAGGGAGGAGGAGAGTAGTGTTATTCTCCTACTCCCGGAGTGGGTTAAAATTGATTAGTAAGGGTGTATGAATACCTTCATTCTTGTCGGAGTGAGGTCATTCTTCAATGGATACCTTCACACCTACAAATTGAAGGTAATGAAAGAGCCGATATGCTTGCGAAACGGGGTTGCTTGGTTGACGGTATAAATGAATATGAATTCATGGATACAAGAGATGTTCTTCGCATGTATCAGGTGAATCTGTGGAGAAAATGGGAGAGCGAGTTTATTGAAAAATGTCAGGTGAAAGGCAAGAAGTACTTTGAGCTGGTTAGTTCTCCTTTGAGGCGACCTTTTTTTAAGGAGATCAAAGGAGATGCTAGAATGTTACGAACAATGGAACGTGTCAGATTGAATTATGGTAATTGGAAAGAGTGTCATGGTAATTGGAAAGAGTGTTTGAAGAAACGCAATTTGATTGAGTGTGAATTATGTGAAAGCTGTTTGGTTGTGGAGGACATCGAACATTTGATTCTGAAATGTTCTTCAGAATCAAAGATAGAAGTATGAAAGGGGATCGATGCGTGAAAGATGAATAAAAGATCAAATAAAAAAAATAAAAATGTAAAATTTGATTGAAAATTGTAGATGTTGAAACCGAGCCAAATGGCACCATATTTTGGGGCTAGTGCAAAATAAATAAATAAAAAACCAATCGTTCATAGATGGCACAAAACAAACCACATCTGATGTTTAATTAAAATCTGCTATATTAACTTAAATTTAATATTCTACGAAACATTTCTAATCGGTAATTGATAAATCGGAACTAAGTTTGCAGTTTAGAACTAAGTATCGGGTAGATTTTGGTTTATAAATATTGCAGAAATCTAACAACACCTGGGTGAACTAACGATCAATTTAGTTAGTCGAAAATTTAGACAAAAAAATCGGCGTGAGGCACACAGCATAAATAATCTCGAAAGCTGGGTAACTGTAAACGAAGTTACCTAATTTAGATAGTTATTATCCCATTAGTCGGTATCCACGAGGAAAGCAATGATTCAAGCCAAGAGCTTAAGTTGGCAAACTAATTGCGTTTTAATTAAAAAATGAACGACCATTGAAGCCAACAATTCTATTAGAAATCGTAGGCTGACACAGGCACACTCCGGTCATACTAGTTATGACTTATAATTTTCCTCGCAGTCATAAGTCGTTGAAAACCTCTAAAGTGGCCTTAAAAGAATATCCATGTAAACACCACATCTCAACGATTAGAACAGCAAATTGTATTGTCTAAGTTGAATACAACATACACAATACGGATTGCAGCCCGTGGAAACTTTGACTAAAGATGGGCAACCTTCAACCAAGAATGAATGTATGTACTACAAATGTACCAGCAATATCCGAGAAAGTGCTCACAAAAACTGTTATGATCATTCAATCCTACAAACAATGTCATATAGAACAGTTTCACTGAATTTTCCAGCTCTGTAAGCATAATACATACATGTTGATGTTATGTTATTGATTGCAGATGGGCAAACAATAACGGCTGGTAAGACTATCAACGACTCTTTTTAAAACTAAATTTATCTTACAGTTAGATTTACAGCTACGATAAACGCAACTTTGTTGAGAGTTGTTGATTAATATTGTTGGTGGGAAGTAGTCTTTGATTGGTGATATATTTTCTCAAACCAAATGACCTCTATAACTAAACTACTCCAAAATAAGTTGTGGATCATCGCTTAGTGGTGAATATTAGAATACAGTGAGTTATAGTATTACAACCGGACAAGTGGTGCAGTGGTTAAATCTTCGGCACTTGGACCGGGAGGTACTGGGTTCAAATCCCATCAAAGGCTAAGATGCAAATCGAATTTTCGCCATCGATTACGAACGGTGAGTTTAATAAAGACAACTAAGACTCTCTCTGATGGAGTGCAGAATTCAGCGCCGACGCACCGTCCACGTCAATATGTACAGCTTGACATGGAGCTTGCAATGTGCAGGAGTGTAGTGGTGTGAGTAGGTGAATGGGTTATTGATGTGGCGTGAATGAGTGGGGTATCACAATGAGCTAAAATTGGCCTAAGTAATTGTGAGATAGCAACCACTTAAACCTATATTATTATATATAATACAGTGAGTTACAAAATTATTTGCGGATGTTTGTTTGTTGTTGATTGAAAGCTCCTTAATACATTATTATAGATCTCAGGCTGGAACAATACAATAGGATTTAAGGTCGTGAATAATAATGATCCCACGTTCAACAGATTCTGCAAGTTAATCAATCAAATAAGAACTAATTATAATGTGCAGGACTGCTTTTGTACAATGTGTTGGGAAGGGTCCATCTTTTTAAGATACAACTGTGCCGACTGATGGTTTATAATAAATAATAATTCTTAATGCACTCGAGATACTGATTTTGATTCAAAGCGCGAGGGCCAAGAACGAGTGTTGAGCAACATGAAAGAGGAACTGATTGAGCAATCACCATTGGTAATTGATTCCCATAATTGTATTGCAGAATTCAAGGTATTTTACCGACTAAATAGAGTTAGTGTCTTAAGACTGCACAATTCTCTCCGCAAATAAAGGAAATACAGGAAGATTCGTGCGAACTTCTAAATCTGGTATGAATGAGGTGAATATAGTGTTTTAATTGGCAATATTAAAACAATAGAACAAGCTTTTACACTATTCAGATCAGCTATCTAGTAATTGATGAAACAACACCTGCTTCTAACTTTTACCAAGACCACTGAAAATTACTACTAATTAGGCTATGTAGAAAGCCGTTAAATTATAAAGAAGCGACACATACATGAAGTATTAAGCAAGAAGTTTATACTAGAAAGTTTATGTATGTGTAGAGAAATGGCTCACATCAATACTTAAAGGAACGTTTATAGAAATCACTTCAGCACAATTTTGTCAATTCCAGCAGCTTACGAGATAGAGTACCAATTATAAGACGATCAGATCTTGCAATGCATCCCAACTGTAATAATATACCATCGGAATTCACGTTACTTCTGAAAGTATAGTATTAAACATTTCCGTTTATCTCCCTGATTTTAAAACAAAGCTGTTTAAGGAAGTTCTGGCTTGGTTTAAAAATAATACAGTATCCTCGAATGATGTTGTAATCCATGTGGACAGTCAGTCGAGACACAACGTAGTGCCTAGTCATTAAGAAGTTATGAGCAACCGCAGAGGAAACGAGCTTGCTAAATACGGTACGATTCTTCTGTTGCAATCAGAAAAGAGAAGTGAAGGACGTCTCAATGGTTAAATTATAACGAGCAACATCAGTATAGCAACAAAAGTTTGACTAAAACTGAACTTGTGGAGCTCTAATACTTTAACCTGAGACAACCTAAAACAGATATTTCATCCTATGTAAACGTAAAAATTTAAACTGCGATTTCATTTTCTGTAAATAGCCGCATACAATCAAAAATATTTTGTTTTTTGCGTATACGTATACGCAGTTTATCGAAAAATCACAGAACAACGATGACATTGGAATTATCAGAAGTTTGTTTTGTTTTCATTTTTTAGTTCAAATGAAAAATCTAATTTACTTGTCTAAGCTTTAACTATTCAGTTCTTCTCAGTAAAAAAGTTGTAAGGATACTTACTCGTATGTGTGAAAGCTGGGTCTGAAATCTAATGACTCCTGTAGAAGCTGCAAGGACGATGAAGAGGAGGAGAGTTTAGTTAACTATCTCAGGCTCTGGTCCGACATAAGCCTACAGAAGGAATTAACATTTTGGTGAATACAAAATATCTATAGTACCACAACGCACCATCATAAAATTAATATCCAAGAACCATGTGTTACATGTGTAACAAGTTACCAACAATTAAATAAATTACGTATTCATACCAAGATCATAGTAAGGCTTGAAGGAAAGCGCTGGTCTAGGCCGACACAAGTATTTTCTCTAGCTTGATTCAAACAGAAAAATGCATGTGATGCATTTACTCTTACATTTAAATAACTTATTTTCGTTATTATTCGCAAATTTCAGGTTGTCAACTGCTTCAATTTGTCAAGGTCTTTAAAATTGAAAACATTTAAATTTATTTAAATTAAAATTTGGAACGATCGACATACAGCTATTTTAAATGGCAAATCTTCTAGTAGAAGAGGAGCTCGTCTTCGGGTAGCATTTAGAAGGCTACAACGGTGTCTAATTTATTTGAAAAGTTTGGGTTCAGCTGTCAACATAAATGATAAGTGCCAACAATTTCTAGCGCAATTTGCATAATTTAATGTTGAAACTGAAGTTAATTCTGTGCCTTTGCTACCTTTCTACGTACCCATCAGTACACCGCAGAATATACATAATAATCATAATAAGTTATGGAGAATGGTATATCAATTAGAGAATGGTATATTGCTTCAATATCCTATAGGCAAATGCTGTTGCTCATTTTCACCTTATATAAATCAACGAATACAATTGATTGGTAATTGGTATATATTATCCGGTTCATGTGTAGTTTGACAGTGTGCAGTTCTGAACAACTCCAGAACCTCTCGGTAGAAAGATTTCTAAAAACTCTCTAACCAGGTGGAAATTTACATATTGGACGTACTGGCACTACAACAGCTTAGATGACCTGAGAGTGGGATTTATAATATCACCAATGGTAGCACTCTCGAAAGATTTATTATTTGTTGAGCTGAAAGATATGATGAATAACATCCACACCATGATATCAAAATTATTGTCGATGACTTCAATGTAAAAATCGGTAGGAGCGCGGTTACTACATCACATATTGGTCCATATACAGCTTGCACCAGCTGAATAAAAACAACGTCCAACGCGTCACAGAACTGAATACTATATGTATAGCCTTGCCGTATAAAGTACATTTTTTCGATAAAAGAAATCTACTAAATCACGTGGCGATTGAATGATGGAAGAACGGAAAACCAAATTCATTACGTCTTAATCTCGAAGAGATATCAGATAGCATAAGTGAGGTTAGATTAGATTTCGAGGCGCCGATATGGACATTGGACAGAGATCATCTGCTTGTTCTGTTCAAGGATAAGTGCAATTTATCATTCACAATTAACAGACAATAAAAGAAAACGAGAGGCGGGGATCAAACGTAATATTAGTACGATGATCAATATTTGGCGATTGCAGTGTCTTGTAAAAGGCATCTTCAATTTTTTTTAAATTGAAGTCCATTTAAAACGGAATTCCCAGTGGAAATGAAGCTATGATTCATCATTATGGCTCAACGAGGCAGATGTATGCAGTGACGTACGAACGATGATGTATAGCCCTTAAATTCTAATGTTTAGGCTGCTGCTTGGTGGGAACAGTCTTTTGGAAATCGAAAAGAATTCTAGCGGACTTGATGTAAAACGAGAGAAGACATAAGGGGACTGTTATAAAAGCACAACGTACCGTTTTATAAGGCGAAAATCGCAATGAACGTAATAGACGCAGCCTTGAAGAAATTGAGTATCTTGCAAACCAGTGCTGAAACGTAGTACCATTAATATTTTCGAATTTCAGCCTTGTTTCTGACTTTATTTACAAGAATCATTTTGCGTTCTAATTTACGTAAAGAATTAGCGACCCTCGGTCAAACAATTGAAAATTTCTGGTACTCATGACTTTAAAGACGCTGTAGGGAAAATCCTAAAGATTATCCCGTATTTGCTCGGCCCGATGTTAAACAGCTGCTCCGCCCACTGAGTCTGAATTTTAACTATACGAGATCGATAAATACCCTAATTGGAATTTTTCAGGACTGCTCAATCACAAGCCGTGGTGTGAATAAACGGACGATAAAAATTAAACAACTCAAAAACTCGCTGTAATTACTAAACATTGACTAGTCGTTGTAACAGTATAAACCTGGGCACGTTCGGAGGCATTTAAAGTGTCGACAGCTTTTATGACCCTATTGCAGACCCTATTACAGCGATTTTACCGAAAGTATATTTCATAAATGTTGAATTATATGAATCTCAGAGATTGGCTCTCATGGTAGCTATATAAGAGAGATCATTGAAAATTCGTTAATGCAGGCTTCTTCTAATTGAAAAACGCATGACAAGCAATCTCAGATTCATTTAATTCGATATAAGCTGTTAAAAATTATACGCACTCGCGTAAATTTCTGTCCAAAAACCAAATTTGCATCCATAATATCCGCCCAAAAATTTAAGTGTCCAAAACTTTACACTGATGAAAAATTATTGTTATAAGTGTTCTTGCGTAACTTTGACGCTACTTAAATATCGGCCATTGGCACTATTCTGATAACTCCCCGGAAGAGAATTTACAAGAAATTACTGTTTAAATATGTCTTTCCGGCTTACTGAGGAAAAAAAAGTTTGATGTACATTTTTAAAATTTAGCAATAATTTTTCAATATCCAAATTTTTAGGGAAATATATTTCCAATTTAGTTTTGTTTTCAAAAAAATTCGCACTAGCTTTTTACCTCAATAGGAGAGAAAAAACTGTTTAAAAAGAAATTACAGATAAATACAATACTTTCTCCAATTCCCTTTTCCCACAGGTATACAAAACAGTACGGCAATCCTGGCATCAAGCATTGGAATTGTACTGGGCATTATCGAGTTCAAACGAGTTTCCGTAGGCAAAATGTGTTGATATGGTTGTTTTCAAAAGGTCACTGAGCTCTACCAGAGCTTGGCACGTCCGTAATATCTGGATCTATGGTAGAACCAGATTGGACATTATTTTGGAATGGTATGTAGTCCACAACGTCATAGTCCACCCTTTTGCTATCGCAAGCTTATCAGTGCAAGCAGATGTGCGGAATAAAATAGTTAGGCCTTAAGAATCTAAGCAATCGAAATCATACCGAATTAACGAGCCAGTGCAGTGCATAAAAGTGCAAATTTAATGTTTGTACTTTTCTTTGTTTTTTACAGGCAACTGAAATCGGCTCCGTCGTAGTACGTCAACGAATCCTGAAGAGATATTAAACTTTTAATACAAATTTATTGATAGCTTTGGTGACAAATTAAGAATGATGCTTATACTCGAAACACATTCGTTCTCTCGCTATCCTAAACGACGATGATAAAAACAATTTTCGCCGAAAGTAATTACTGTTTAGTCAGTACATATATCATATTTTTAAAAGGTTACAAATCTAACTGTTTTGCGGCAAACTACGTTTATCAGATTGAGTTGTTTTTCAAGCTTGCCACCCGCCCCCACGTCGATTAACTAATATGGATTCTCTCACCTAATGGAAAGTGGTGCAATAAATTACGCAGCTTGGTTGGTCTTATCAGATTCCTAGCACTTTGACCACTTCTTCTTTGCATTTGGTATACGGCTCATAGTATTTAACATAAAGTATAGCTACACAAAATGTAGGTGTCAAAAAAGTTTAGCATTCAAAAGTGTGAACAAGTAAAACTACTTTAAAATTTTCATTAATAATTTATACTAGACGGTGCTCAAAGCACTGACAATGTGTAATATTTAGCTTGTAGCTTCAAGGGTTAAGGAAGGACCAATGGAACCAATTTATTGTGTGCATAGTTAGGTTTCCTGGTCTCCGAATCCTGGTATGTACGGAACTTGTGCAGTTTCATGAGACGATTCAATATTCTTGTCTGTAGAGTTTGTGTGAAACTTTCTAATTTGTAATTGCAGCTCAAGTTACTATCCAATAAATTAACGAAAAAATACTGCTGTGTTAATTGGGTAATAACTTTATTTACTGGAAAGTCCTAATAAATTGTTTATGTTATCGCTTTGGGAATCCGTAATCTCAAACTTTGCGATTAATATTTAGCTGGTATGGTAATGAGTCAGTTCAGTATACAGCTTGTTGTTAGATTCTAAGAATTTTAGTATATGGTATTTCGTGTCGCGGAAACAATTATCCAGTGATGTCATATATACCATAAAGTATATATAAGGTCGTGTATATAACGCACAACTACTTACATTCCAAGCAAAAAACGCGCGCAGAGGATTTTTCATTATATTGCATATGTCTCATATAAGA